>BLBF01000007.1:53506975-53560413 GCA_015471245.1 Laticauda colubrina | reverse complement strand
GCAGAACGGATGCGCAGCATTAGTAGCATGGATGGAGAAAGGATGAAAGCGGGTGCAGCTCATCCGCTCTGCATCCGCTCTGCATCCTCGATGCATCCGCTCTGCATCCTCTACACATCTTCCATGCATCCGCTCTGCATCCACTCTGCATCCTCTACGCATCCGCTCTGCATCCTCTACGCATCCTCTACACATCCTCTACGCATCCTCTATACATCCGCTCTGCGTCCTCCCCACGCCTGTTCCTTTCCATGTTATCCGCTCTGCTTATGCAAATTTTTGCCCCTTTTGAGAGCGGATAAAAACAGATGGAACATTTTGCTCATCCGTTGTGTCCTTTTTGCATCCATTGGGCAGTGTGACATGGCCTTTAAGGATGTCTAGAGGATGCCTAGAGGATGCCTAGAGGATGCAAAGGGACACCTATACTGCCTATAAAAAGGGGGAGCAACTCACCTGCATCTCACTTTCAGATTAGCAGCCCAGCTGTGCAGACCTCTGCAGCCTTAATCTGACTCTTGCTCTTCCACAGCATACAGTCATGTCAACCATGGATTGTAACACAGTCCTTTTGGCAGCCACCATCCTTCTGCATCAGTGCGAAGCCATCTACAGGCTCTGTGAACTCTACAACGGGAAGAAAAGGAGGTGGCCAAGAAGCATCTGGGTCCGAAGATGGATTGGGAGAAGAGCAGAGTATGGACTGTACAACAAGCAGATGGTGGAGCTCAGGAACAAAGACACTCGGGCATTCCAGAACTTGATGAGGATTTCGCCATCCATGTTTGATGAAGTTGTGCAGCGGCTGACACTCAGGTTGACCAAGGCAAACACCAACTTCAGGCCCAGCCTCGAACCTGAGCTCAAGGTGGTACTGACTCTGCGCCACCTGGCGTCAGGGACCACATACACGAGCATGCAGTATGGCTGGAGGGTGCCACACAACACCATCAGCATTGTGGTCAGAGAAGTGGTGCAGGCCATCATCGAAGAATACCTGGAAGAGCTGCTCCAGTGCCCCTCCACTGAAGAAGGATGGAAGAAAGTTGCAGAGCAGTGGTATCAGAGGTGGAACTTCCCACACACCGTTGGAGCCATAGATGGCAAGCACGTGGCCTGCAAAGCTCCAGCCAAGTCGGGGTCCACTTATTTCAACTACAAGGGCTTCTTCAGCATCGTCCTCTTTGCCATGGTCAATGCTGACTACAAGTTCATCTACATCGATGCTTCAGGCAACGGGTCAGCTTCAGATGCCCAGGTATACAACGCCAGTGACCTCAAGGAGGGGCTGGAAGGCAACCTCATCATGGGCTTCCCAGATCCAGACCCACTGCCCAACGACACGCAAGATGTGCCCTACTTCATCGTGGGGGATGACGCCTTCTCCCTCACAACCTACCTCATGAAGCCCTACACTTCCAGACTCCTCACCCGTGAAGAGAGGATCTTCAACTACAGGCTGTCCAGGGCAAGGTGGGTGGTGGAGAACACCTTTGGCATCCTGGCCAACAAATTCCAGGTACTTCTCACCACCATGCAGCATCGCCCACAGACCGTGAGGAGGATCGTGGAAGCTTGCTGCATCCTGCACAATCTCATGCGCACCCGCTACCTAGTCTTGCAGAACAGGCTCGTGGACCTCCAACAAGGCAATGGGGACATGGAGCCTGGGAAATGGAGGCAAGGGCAAAACCTGATAGACACTGAGGATGTGCAAGGCCCCAACAGAGCCTCACGTGAAGGGAAGAAGCAGCGCAACCTCCTGAAACACTGGTGCAACTCCCCAGCTGGAGCAGTGGAGTGGCAAGACAGAATGGTAGATGATTAATGGGTGCTTCCTTCAGCCTGTCTCATCACATGGATGAGATTGGGCCATGTATGTTGGGTGGGCCTACAATGAACAGGGCGTTTGACAAAAAGTTGTGTTTTTGTTGACATGTGTGGATGATTGATTACATTATTATTGATAATAAAGGGCCATAGGTGTGGCACCTGGGAGGGTGGACCATACAGTCCCACTATGCTTGCACTGGAGGTTTATCTATCCCCACAGCTATTACCCAACCCAAAGGTATCCCTGCCCATCCCACAGCTTTTACCCATCCCACAGGTATCCTAACCCACCCCACTGCTATCTTAACCCATCCCACCAGCATACAAAGGCTTAAACCAATTCTAAAAGTTTCCACCAAGACTTTACTAAAAAAAAGAAATGAAGCAAGTGTGTGAATCAAAGATAAACTTTATTGAACAACAAACTGTAAAAGAAAAATGACCCAAGTCAAGTGTCCAAATAAAGTCCACAGGTAGCCAGCCAGCCAGTCTCTGGCACTCCTCTTGGTCACTCGGAGGTGTGCCTAGTCTCAGGGGTGAAGGGTCCAAGTGCTGTGGAGGTGGGTGCTGCTGCAGTGCTGGTCTGAAGCACCACTGGGGTGGCTGGCCCTGAGAGGACAACAGGTGACGGTGTATTGAGAAAGCTCTCTGACAGCTGGCTCAGACCCGTGATGCTGAGAGGTCCTTCCTCCATGCCATGGGGTGTCAGCCCCAGTACTGATGACAGATGTACTGAGGCCGGGCTTGGCTGTGGGGTGGAGGAAGGAGTAGTGTAGTGGGGCTGTCTGGTCTGCAGCTGGGTGAGGACTGGCGTGGATGGCATCATTGGCATGGGTGGCATCGGTGGCATCAGTGGAACCGGTGGCAACGGTGTCACCCGATGACTCTGTGCCTGGACTGGGAAGGGCTGCTGCCTGTGCTGCTGGACCTCCTGGTAGCCATAGCCCTGGTAGGTGAGGGCCTGTGGGAAGCCTTGGAATGGGAGGGACATCACCTGGGGTGGAGAAGTAGGCCTGGACTGGGTGGGAGCAGGTTCCTCTGGGTCTGGAGGGTTGTGAAGCAGATCGGTCCTTCACCACCTGGTACTGGGGTTCCACCATGTCCGTGAGGGTCTGGTTGACATAGGTGAGGAAGGGCTTGCGGGTGGAGGATGAAGAGTCGGTGTGGACCAGCTGAGAGAGGAGATCTATGCTGGTCCGGATGGTGTCCCTGATCTCCAGCAGGACAGTGTGGTTCTGCCCCTCCTGTGTCTGGCTCTCTGCCTTTCTGTGGAGGTGGAGCCTGGGGGGGTGGATGCGGCTACGGCTGTGGTGGACGCGACGTCTCCTTTCTCCCACCGCACCAGGGAGTCCTCCACGTGCTCCACCACGGTTACAACACCTGTCCGCGGGTTCTGTCCGCCGTGGCACGCTCCACAGAAACCTGCCTGGAGACAGGGACTGACTCTTGGCTGGAAGAGGACTGGCTCTCAGCAGGTGCTCCTCGGTGGCGGATCTCACCCTCCAGGAAGCTGCACCTGGCCATGACATAGGTCTCTCTGTCCGTCAGCTTAACCGTGGCCTGGCCAGATTTCTTCAGGTGCAGCTTCCCGTACCAGGTGTGCATGTGCTTTCACCAGCTGAGGAGCACCTCCGAAGTGTAGCCCATACTCTCTGCCTTCTCTCTCCAAGCAGCCTGCTTCCTTTTGGTGTCCCTGTACAGCCGGTGTCCCTTCCGCCACAGATAGTCATTCTCTCTCAGCCACTCCAGCACCTCATCCTCGTGTTCCTTCTAATGGAGTATTGCCTCCTCTCCTGTTGTTGCATACACCTCTTCCTCCCTTTGGCAGGACCAGATGGGTCCTCATCGAAGGGCTCCCAGGTAGTAGGGGCTGCTCCTCCACACCAGCATCATCAGCAGCACCAGCAGGATCATCATCATCATCATCATCATCATCATCATCATCATCACCAGCAGGATCATAGTCATCATCATCATCGGCAGCAGCAGCAGCAGCAGCAGCAGCAGCAGGATCATCATCAGCAGCAGCAGCACCAGCAGCACCAACACCAGCACCAGCACCAGCACCAGCAGCACCAGCAGGAACAGGAGCATGAGCAGGACCAGGAGCATGAGCAGGACGAGCAGGACGAGCAAGACCAGGAGCATGAGCAGTACGAGCAGGACGAGCAAGTCCAGGAGCAGCTTCATCAGAGTAAGCACCAGCAGAAGCACCACCGCCAGGAGCAGCTTCATCAGAGTAAGCACCAGCAGAAGCACTACCGCCAGGAGCAGCTTCAGCAGAAGCTCCAGCACCAGAAGAGCGAGCCTGAGCAGCAGAAGCCCCAACAGAAGCAGAGTCAGGGACAGGGGGTGGGAGGTTGGCCCTGTCCCTCTTGCCAGGGATGGCGGCAGGTTGCTGAGGCTTTTGCTTCTTCCCCATGGTTGTGGGGTTGCTGGCTGGCAGGGAGGCTGGTAGGGAGGCTGGCAGGCACCAAGGCTGGCAGGAAGGCTGGCAGGAAGCCTGGCAAGAAGCCTGGCAGGAAGCCTGGCAGGAAGCCTGGCAGGAAGGCAGGCAGGCAAGCATGCACCAAGGCTGGCAGGCAGACTGGCTGGCAGGGAGGCTGGAAGGCAGGCTGGCAGCAAGGCTGGTAGCAAGGCTTGCAGGCAGGCATGCAGGCATGGCAGGCAAGGACTCGATGTATCCATCAGCAGGTCTTTCCTCCAAATGCTGGCCACATGTGAGCTGCTTCCCTTTATATCCATGTGGCTTACGCAATGCATTCCCCCTGCATGCGCAATTAACGCTCGGCATCCGTTCGGCTTCCGCTGTGCATCCGCTAGGCTTCCACTCTGATTCCGCTTCATCCGCTGTGCATCTGCTGTGCATCCGCTGTGCATCCGCTGTATCCGTTCCGCGTCCGCTTTGCTGAGGTCCCCCGGAAGCCTAGTGGATGTGCCATCTGCTCCCATCCGCTTTCAACCGCTGGGCTTCCATTCCGCATCCGCTTTCCATCCGCCCTGCGTCCTCCCCGCGTCCATTCCTTTCTGTGTTATCCGCTTCGGTTATGCACATTTTTGCCCCTTTTGAGAACGGATAACAATGGATAGAACATTTTGCTCGTCCGTTGTGTCCTTTTTACTAACATTTTGCATCCGTTGGGCAGTGTGACAGGGCCTTAAAGGGAGGGACTTTCTCCCAAATGTTCAACTGCATGGATGACAGATTGTGAACAATTTTCATGGGACTCTTATTAAAACCATTTTAAAGCTTAAACTTAATTCAGAAGATTCAATGATCAAACTGTTGTATTTTATTTTTTATGTTCTCCAAATCTACTAATTATATGTTGGTCATTTTTCTTCTTTTTGATTCAAGCCTAACTTAAGGGCTTAGAGATTGCAAAAACAGCATCTAATTTTGTATGAGATATCCCCAAAGAGCCTTTGTTTATAGTTGGGCTATATTAAGTTGTTCCATATTTAAACAGTAAAAATTATTTTTTAGGTCTGTGTTGGATTGTATCTAATGATCCAGTAGCAACTGGTACATTGTCAACTTCTTCAAATATTTCCAGACTGTTATTCCAGACAAATATCAATATTTTACAAAGCTTTCTGTTTCTTTCTTCAATGAGGCTGCACCAATAACCAAATATTGCTTTTCACAATGAGAATAATGTTTGGTGTGTGATGTCTCAGGTGTCATGTTTTTTTCTGTTGATTATTTTTACATAATTTCAGGTTTCCAGTAATTATTATTGATGGTATATCTATGTTTTTGTATTGATTCCCTTCCAACTTGTTCATGCCCTTTTTTATAATCTATGAAATTCCGCGATTTTACTTTCATCTGTCTATTGTATGGTCAATCATTTTATTCTTAACTCAGTACACTTGGTATTTACTATCCAAATTGAGATTTTTCTCCTTTGATGGTATTTGTATGTAGTGCTTATTTTTGGACTGAAAAAAACCCACATTTTTTTCATTTCCCTTTTTAATGTACCTTTCTTAAGCCACCACATTCTTCTGATGTTGACTGATTTCCTTTAAGTTTATTTCAAATATGGGATGTTTTGGTTTTCCAATTTTCTAATCTCATTTCAAGCTATTATTTTTTATAGTCATGTTTATATGCCATATCTTCAAAGCAGATGTTCTTTCTGAGATTATTTTAATATATATTCTGTTGATGCAATCATTAAGATCTTATTTTTTCCTTTACTGTTTTTTTTAAACCAGTAAATGCACTTACCCATCAGTCTTCTTCGGAAAATATAATCTATGCGATAAAGTTCTAGGACATCATTCACACCCATCAATTTTCTGGCTAGCCAGTCAAGGTTATCAAGGTCTATCTGTCCAGTCAGCTACTCCTGCAGTATCTCAAATTATTGACAAGTCCAATGAGTGAATGCTTATGAGTCTATTGTTACTGTTACCAGACTACTATAATACTGCAACCACAATGTACTATTAGAATTATATTATGATTATTCCTTGCCTTCTGTGAATTCTGCCAACACATGATCTTGAAGCAAAATGACTTTCTTCTTCTTTGGCAACCTCTTATGCTCTTGAAAATATAGCTTGTAAAAGGCAGGGCCATCAGTAACCCCTGATGGCCACTGGCATCTACTATTTTTATTGGGTAGGCATGATCCAGCTTCCCTCTGTGAAACAATGTTGTCTGTTAGGACTTAAGAAGTGTGTCTTCTCTATTGTGGTGCTTGTCTTATAGAGCAAGCCTCTCCCCCCCCCACCCCCCCCCGAGATACAGAGAGCGCCAATTCTGTTGAACCTCTTCAGGAAAGTGATGAAAACTTTTTTTTTTTTTTAACCAGGCTGGGATTATTGATGAATATACATGAGTTTTATCAGGGCCTTAATGTTTTCAATTGACCTTTTTGTAGTGTGCTATGTTTTCATTCTGTTTACCATCCAGAGTTTCTTCAGATAGATGGGTGTCCAGAGGTTTGTAAAAGAAAAATACTAAAATAAAATATCCTCTATTGAATTTTAGTTCTGTCCATGAATGCAAAGTGTCTTTGTAATCATAGATACTTAATTGAGGATCACATTATAGAAGGGGTGCCCATCCCCTGGGCTGTTGCCTACTACTGGGTCATGGCCTATTTGGAATTGGGCCATATGAGTGACTGGCCAGAGTGCACATGTACATGCATGCAGCTCAACTTGTGTGAGCAGTAAGCTGGCAGGCATTTGCATGTGTGCATGCCAGCCCATCACTTGCACAAGTCAAGCTGCAATGTGTATGTACCACCTTCACTGCTCATGCCAACCTACAGCCTATTGATTGCCCAGTTCCCCTCTCTCCCCCCACCTAGGCTGCCACTAAGCCACAGAGGTTGAGAACCACTACATTATTGTAACTGAATGCAACTGATCTAATAGGCCAAATGGTAAGATCCTGAAAATTCAGGATAGCCAGGAACATTCAATCCTGCTAAATTAGCTCTGATCCCATTGCCATTTTTTTTTAATATAGTATGGAGTACAAAAGTTGACCCTCCATACAATTGCACTCTTTTAATAGCTAATTACTTTTTTTCCTCAGAGAAAACTATATTCAGAAATGTTCAAAGGACTTACATCATATAAGTAGTGTTTAGAAAAATATGGCAAACAATTTGAACACTTAGTTTAATTAATATACTAAATTGTCTATTGGGCCCAACTTTTGGTACATATAGGATAGATATATTATTCATATTATTACAATTTCATTTATTTTTAAAAAAACAGCTATATCTAGATGCTTTATCATCTAGATTCAAGCAAATACGCTTACTATGAAATACTGTAAAAATAAACAACTCATCATTTTATTTAGACAAGGAACCCTAATTATATTCAAGTTCATGGATTACTTGTTTGTTATTTGTAGGTTAGGCTTTCTCTGCTTTGAGAGTTAACACAATTGTTAAATGAGTTATAAGGATTAAAAGAGCAGAATATTTAAGCATAAATCAAATTAATGTTCACAAATTTGAGAGATTATTAATGCAGAGAAGTTAAAAGCATTGGAACAATAATTAAAATATAAATTTTCTTTACTTTTTAGGACTGGGAAACAAATACAATTATATAATACACAACTTATAAAACAATCAGTAAGGACACCATGCAATAATTAGCTGTTGTAAATAATTACTAATTGTGTTGCCCTTGAAGTTACTGCAAAGGTTACTCAAAACATACTCTACTGAGCAACTAAATAATAATATATTACCACCCAGAATCAATATCCTTATACTTTGCAAAAATGGATTGAAAAGCATTATTTATTGGTAGAGTATTTCACAGTTCCTTCTACTGAGTACTTCAGTCATGTAGGAAAAATAATATTTAAAGTCCTTTATGAGATAACACTGTTATACTTACAATTGTTTGAAAGTTCTGTCTTCATTTATATTTAAGCTGACTCCAACATAAATTGTTTTAGCCAATCTCATTTCCCTTTGAGCAAGGGGCATTGCCTTTTTTTTTTTACTGTATTCCTATTACTGTGGCTCATAGTTTTATAGCTAGACAACCTTGAGGAGATTTAAACTCTATCTGGATATAAAAACATAAATAATAATTATGTTGTCCTGTCTTTTTTGTTTATAGAGAAGTCATGCTAAGAAGTAGCTCCAGGCAAGGAACTTCAGGCTACTCTTTGACTAAATCTCAAGGCTAAGTATGCCTAAATATAGGATATAGATCAACTGATACTGCACCAAATCATCAAGACTCTCATTTACTACAATAAAATCTGCAATCATAAGTCACATTTCTCCAAAGAAATGTATGCATATGGCAGTCAGTTTCATGTACACTGATCAGTGCTGCTTTTGACCATGATTATGAAGTTAGATGAGACAATATAATGAAATCATTCATAAACTCTGCACCTACATGCTCACCATTCATAAAATCCAAAAATTATTTTTTCAGGATATATGAATGAGTAGGAAACATTTAAAAACCTTGCATTTTTTACCTGGCATCTTTTTTTTTTTTTCATCTTTGGAATTTGCTCTAAATTCCACACTTAAGGGCAGCAGTGATTTGAAATTAGCATGAGAGATTCAGCATCATCAGAGGACTTTTTAATGTCCTCGACATTAGCTTACTGCTACAAGTGAAACAAAGTGAAAACTGTTGTGTATGGAACTTGGTAGGCTCCAAGTTCCCTATTCTGATTGGCCGAAAAGGGCGTTCTCGGATTGGCCATTAGAGAACCAATCTGATTGGCCCACCTGATAGCGGGAACACTTAAAGTGGTATCATTAGCCACATGCCGTGAGCAAGCCACTATAAAAAGGGCTGCCGCGGCTTGGGCTTTTGTTCTGTTACCATTGCTTTACTGAGTTAAATAAAAGAGTTGTAGTTGGTCTCTCACAACTTATTTCTGAACGGAACATTGGCAACGAAGGTGGGATCATTGTAGAAGAGCGAGACCAAAGCACACGGCGATCTGAACCGAGCAAGAGAGATGGCCGGGAACAACGCGCCACCTGCACCATTCAATCCTGATGAGGATGATTGGGAGTCGTATATCGATCGCTTTCTTATGTTTTTAGAAAGCAACGAACTGGAGGAAATATCTGTCCAAAGGAAGAGGGCTGTCTTCCTTACACACTGTGGACCAGACGTCTTTAAAATGGCGAAGGCGCTAGCCAAACCAAGAGATATCAAACTGATGACTTGGCCCGAGCTGAACAGAATGCTCTGAGCACATTAGGCACCTGTGATCTCCAACTTGATAAAAAGACATGAGTTCTACAAGAGAGACCAAAAAGAAGATGAAACCGTTGGAGATTTTGTAGCATCCCTGAGACACATCGGAGGAGCCTGCAAGTTCCAGAACATGGACAAGACCATGAGGGACCGCGTGGTCCTTGGTTTGAAGGATGCTACACTTCAGAGTAAGCTGCTGAATAGACCAAACATCACCATGGCCGAGGCTATTGCAGAAGCCACCGCCGCCGAAGCAGCAAAGGAATCCACTGCCACCATGTGCCAAATGAATTTGATTCCAGATCGACCAAACCAAACCAGAGAGAATAAGGCACAGGGAAGCAAGAAACAGCCCACAGCGACCGCCCACTATGAAGATCTCGAATCCCAGAGTGACACTGATGATGAAAATGAAGGTGTCCATGGACTACAATTAGACAAGAAATGGCGGCAAAAGAGAAGAAACAGGTCGGAGTTTCAATGTGCTGGATGCAGAGGCAACCACCCGCGAGCTGAATGCAGGTTCCTAGATGCAATCTGTAGGGCTTGTAACAAACGGGGGCACATCAAAAGGGCCTGCCATAACAAAAAGAGCTATAGTCTAAAAGATGCGGCAGCCCCCCCCCCCCCCGACATGAAGAGAGACAAGCCAGAAGCATATGGAACCGAAGCAAAAGAACCAGTGACAGAGAGCAAACACAACAGACAGTAACCATCGGAAATGCCAGGACAGCAAACGAAAAAAAGGCCCAGATAGAGGTGAACATCAAAGGGAAGCCCTATGAGATGGAAGTTGACTCCGGGTCCTTTTTATCTGTGGTATTCTGGAACACCATCTGGCACCTGATACTGGACATCAAACAAAAAGAACTACAAAAACAAAGACTGATTTTAAAGACTACCAGGGAAATCAAATCCCGGTAATGGGCCTTGGACATTTCCTCATCAAATTTAAGAATCATGCCAAAATCTTGCCTCTGCCCATCATTGACTGTGATCGCCCTAGCCTGCTAGGGATCGAATGGTTCATGCCCCTGGGAATCGGGATGACCGGGATAAACCGCATTGTTGCAGCCAACTGGGAAGAGAGCCTGTTACAAGAATTCCAAGATGTTTTCGACGGGACCCTAGGCAAATAAAAGGGGACCCCAATTTTGTTTAGCCTAGACCCAAAAATAACCCCCATCTGGTTAAAAGCCAGATGCGTCCCCTTTGCCTTAAAACCAAAAATTGACAATTAAACAAATTAATAGCACAAGGGGTGTTTAGAGCCAATCGACCATGCCAGGTGGGAAACACCCATTGTGACTCCTGTAAAACCAGATGGCTCAGTGCGCATCTGCGGAGACTATAAGGCAACCCTAAACCATGCGCTCCAACAAAGTGCATAACCAGTACCGGTAGTGCAACACTTATTGCACTCCCTAGGGGGAGGAAAATTTTTTGTGAAGCTTAATTTTGCACAAGCATACCAACAGCTACCTGTTGACCCCACTACTGCAGAGGCACAGACTATTGTGACACATAGAGGGGCATTCAAGTTTAACCGTCTCCAGTTCAGTGTTAGCGTTGCCCCAGGCATGTTTCAAAGCCTCATGGAGTGCCTGTTAAATGGAATCAAGGGAGTCGTCCCTTATTTTGATGTCATTCTGATGTCAGCAAAAAAAGCTAACCAGCTAGAGAGCAGATTAAGAAAAGTCTTAAGAAGATTTAAAGACGCAGGCCTTAAGGTAAAGCGAGAGAAATGTACTTTAGCCATCAACCAGGTCAAGTTTCTGGATTACCTAATAGCTGAACAAGGGATACACCCTACTGAAAAAAAGATAAAGGCAATCAAAGACGGACCTAAACCTAGGAACAAAACTGACTTCAAGCATTCCTAGGTCTCATAAATTTCTATAATGTGTTCCTGCCCCATAAGGCAACCATAGCAGAACCCTTGCATCGGTTGTTAGACAAAAAAACTACCTGGAATTGGGATCACTGGGAACAAGCAGCATTTCAGGGTATCAAACACCTATTGACATCTAACACCATTTTGATCCAGTATAGCAATACCCTACCTTTGACAGTCACCTGTGATGCATCGCCTTTTGGAATCGGCACCATCTTGAGCCACAAGCTTCCAGACGGCAGAGAGGCACCAGTCGTATTCTATTCAAAAACACTTTCCAAATCAGAATGCAATTACAGCCAACTCAACCGAGAAGCCCTCACAATCATTGCCGGAGTCAAAAGATTCCATGAATACCTTTACGTCAGAACTTTTTCGATTATCACTGATCAGAAACCCCTGTTAAGGATCCTAGCAGGAAACAAGCCAACCCCGAATATTCTGTCACCTAGAATGATGAGGTGTTCTGAATTCCTCGCTGTCTACACCTGCACACTGATCCACTGCCCAGGAAAGACCATCACTCACGCCAATGCTCTGAGTCACTCCCCGCTGCCCATCACAGAAGATGACCCAGCTCCCACCGTCTCCACACTCCAACTCGAGGCCTGGCCGAACCTACCACTAACCACAGTGGACATCGTGAGAGACACCGTGAAAGACCCTTTGACAGCTCACATCTTGCATTAGGTAGGTAAGGGCTGGCTGGAAGAGAACAAAACTGAGACTTTTAAGCCATTTCGCACCCAACAGACTGAACTGTCTATTGAAAAGGGCTGTATTTTGTGGGTTGACAGGGTGGTGATACCAAACAAACTCCAGGAAAATGTTTTGTGCATGTTGCACGAGGGGCACCCGGGCATAGTTAACATGAAAGCCCTGGCCAGGAGTTACGTCTGGTGGCCAGGGCTGGACAAGGAAATTGAATGTTGAGTGGCAACATGCCATGACTGTCAAAAATTGAGGCCTACTCCCTCACAGGCACCAGTTAGGGAATGGGAAACTCCCCGGGGCCCATGGTCTAGACTCCATATTGACTTTTCTGGGCTGACAAAAGGCAACACCTTTTTAATAGTTGTGGATGCCTACTCAAACTGGTTAGAAGTCATACTCATGGCTTCTACAACCACCAAGGCAGTGATGAAACAGCTAGACAAACTTTTCGCAATGCATGGACTGCCTGATGTATTGGTATTGGACAATGGGCCCCAGTTTATAGTGTTGGCATTCGAGCAGTACTTAGCTGCCCAGGGCATCTGACATGCTTTAACTGCACCGGCCCATCCAGCTGCAAGCAGCAGAGCTGAATGCATGGTTTGGTGCACTAAGGAAGGCCTGGATAGAATGGACAAGGGGAACGTGCAAGAAAAGCTAAACTGATTATTAACCCTACAGCGTATTCCCCCTAGCAGCATAACCATAAAATTCCAGCAGAACTCATAATGAGTAAGAAATTGCGTTCCTACTTCGACAGACTGCACCCCACTTATACCTGGGATAAACCCCCTGGTTCCTCCAGCAAATACCGTGCATTTGAAATAGGTGACCTGGTCTATGCCAAAAACCTTACCGGGGACCCGTTATGGTTTCCAGTCACAATCACCCAGATCACAGGCCCCCGGTCTTACCGACTACTCCTAGACAACGGAAGAAAATGGAAGCGGCACATAGACCAGCTTCGTTCTCGAACTCAAGAACGCAACAACACACCAGCACCAAAAATAAATAACAACCAAAAAACAACCGAGGAGGGGGAAAAATACAAAATAATAAAAAAGGGAGAGACGAACCTCCCATAACAAGACAACAAACACTACACAAAGACTCTCAAACAAATCAAAAAGAGCACTCATGGTTAGATGAACCCCAAAAGAGAAGTCCAGGAGCAGGAGAATGAAGCAAGGCCTTCCTGGAAGGAGACAGCCAAGCCAGCTCACCCAACCTGGACAAACCAGGAGGGAGCGGCGGAGCCATCTCAACCAGCCCAAGAGACTCAGGCGGGTGCGGCAAGGCTGACTCACCCTTCCAGGAGGTTCCAGAGAGAAGGACCAGAGAGACAGCGATCCCGTCCGAACTGCTTGAAGACCACGCCGAGACTGAGCTGTGCAGGTCAACCAGGACTCAAAAAAGCCCCACCTACCTGCGTGACTACGTGACGCACGTTGGACTGAACCAAGGGGGGAGGGGTGTTGTGTATGGAACTTGGTAGGCTCCAAGTTCCCTATGCTGATTGGCCGAATAGGCTGTTCTCAGATTGGCCATTAGAGAACCAATCCGATTGGCCCGCCTAACGGCGGGAACACTTAAAGTGGTGTCATTGGCCACAAGCTGCAAGCAAGCCGCTATAAAAAGGGCTGCCGTGGCTTGGGCTTTTGTTCCATTACCATTGCTTTACTAAGTTAAATAAAAGAGTTGTTGTTGGACCCGGTCTCACGCAACTTATTTACAAATGGAACAAAGACAGTGTTGCATTTTCTTTTGGAGATATGAGATGTGACTTCCTTGTTGATGGCAATTTCTACCTTATTATCTTATACCTCAGAGACTCAGATTCCTCCCCTTTTACTGGTGGTTGCGAAGGAGCAATGGCTCAATTGATTAAGACATTGAGCTTATCAGCTGGAAAGGAAACAGTCCAGTTTTGAGACCCAAGCACTGCATGACATGATGAGCTCACGTTATTCATCTCAGCTCCTGCCAACCTAGCAATTTGAAAGCATACAAATACGAGTAGATAAAAAGGTATCACTTCAGCAGGACAGTTACTATGTTCCATATTTTCATGCTGATCACACAATGATAGAACAATACAGGCTCTTTCAGCTGAGAATTGGAGATGAGCACCACCAACTTGATCATGACTGGACAGGGGAAGACTTTATATCTTTTATTTATGGTAAGGCAGCACACTATGAACCACCTTCTGTTACTAAAGATCTATCCTGGCAACACTGATGCACCACTCTCAAATAGTCAAATTAAGATGGTCCAGATAATGCTGGAATAGTCTATCCTGTAAATCAGTGTTTTTCATCCTCAACAATTCTAATTGTGAGAACTTCAATTTCCAGAATCCCCCAGCAAGCATGCTTTCTGGAAAATTCTGATATTATGGTCTACTCATCTTAAAGTTGTTGAGGCTGAGAAACACTGTCTTAAAAGAATACTTTGCATACTAATGAGAGTGAAGACTAGCTTGTATTCCTTCTTAGGCTTGTGTAATTAAGAAGGAACCAATTTGAGGACATGGGTAAGTATGATTTTGGAGTAGTTATTTTCCAGGGTGGTGAGTTTGTGAGTGACTATAAGCCAAACCTAGAAGCACGTCACCTACTAAAGACAATTTTGAAGTACTCCTGAGCAATTCTTGAGGCTATCTCTGGTGATGCTTGGATGGATTTCTGAAGGTTTGGAGGATAAAAATGTAGGATATGCAGGACAGATAAAGGTTTGTTATGATATTTAGATTCTGCCTAAAACTTCAACAGAACAGATGTACAGTAAATGGCAGATGTAAGCAGAAAAAGAAAAAGAAAGTAATCATTATGCAATTTAAAGTGCTATTATGTTTTTGTATGATGCACAGTTGTTGAAACTGAAATTTAGCTTCAAAACTTTTTAATGCCTATAAAGCACTCTTTAGAATGTAGTTAATCTCTGCCTTTCAGTTTTTAGAGATTAATTCATGTAGCTGGGATTTTTGTTGTTGTTTATTTTAGAAATTTGAGAAGAAAGCTGCATGTCATTTATTATTTCTAGAACTTTTCTTTAGAACATTGGAATGCAGGAAGAGATCAAGACTTTAAAGGCTGTGGTAATAAAGAAGCAGACCCATTTTTTAAAAAAAATATTTTGCAGATTGTGATGAGTTAATATATTACCAATGCAGTTTTAAATACTGTATAGAGATCTCAGTTTCCTAGATTTTTTAAAAAAATATGATTTTCACAAGTAATGTACAGTGCATTGTCCATTGTATTCAGTATAAATGAAATGTCAACTACAATACTTCTCATGGTCTAGATTGGAAAAAGAATTCACACCATGCCAGCTTTCTTTTTTCTTTTTAAATAATAATAATTTTGATTAAAAACTGGCATAAAGAAGTAAAGATAAAGATTAGTAAAGATAAAGATTAAAAACTAACAGAAAGAAAAATATTAAAAAGGAGGGAAAGTCCAGAGAGAAAAATTTTAAAAAATGAAAAGAAATAGTAAAAAACAAAAAAGAAAAGATATATAAAGAAATTACTTCCCTCTTCATCATGAAAAATACAATGTCAGAAATTTATCACTTTCTCCAATACTACAACAGAGGATATTTTCCCACCATATCTAATTTATTTATAAATAAATATCAAATAAATGCTTGAATAGATTAATATTCCCACAAATGGTCCTGAAGAATTTTTTTATTTATTTCAGAAATGTCTGTATTTTTGAAAACTATTCTAAATGGAAAATCACCTGGCCCTGACAAATGGCCATGTGGATTTTATGAAGAATTTAAATATATTTTAATCTCTTTAAATAACTCCCAGAACTTTACTTCTTTTCATTTTCTCTTAATTTCTTCTCAGAAAGTTCTTCAAAATTTTAACACATCTCCTTTGTAAATCCAAAATCAGTAATTCATTCCTCTTGTTTCTTATTTGCATATTTATGTTAATTATTAAAACATTAGCCAGTTTGAGTTGCATATCCAGTATAGCATCTTTTTTCATATCATTTTTTAAAATTGTCCGTTTTAAAATCCACATCTGAATAAACCTCAGGCTCAATCTTGTTAAATCAATTTGCTCCTCTTCCATACCATTTTCAAATCCAGTTTTATGAATGCAGACAATCTTAAGAGTAATTTTGAGTACATTTATTCCAAATATGCTTGAACTCTTCCAAAGTTATTTTGCTGCCTTCTACATTAATTCAGCTCTAATCCTTAAGCCCCTGTCACACAGCACCAAGGGATGCAAAGAGGATGTAAAATGGAGAGAAACACTTGCCATTCGTTGGTTAACGCGATGCTTTCATTCTGTACTCACTGCGTCCATTTTTTTTTTTAATTTTATTAATTTTCTACAAATAGACAAACGTACAAAACATTAAAAACATCTACTCTCATATATACTTCCGGTGTATCGGTTGGTTCATCAGTTTTGTGCATTCATTTTATAGTGTCAATTACAGTTATATTGCATAACCACTCATATTGTCAATCCATATTCTAATATTACTAAAAAAAAATAAAAAAAATTTTTTCTGACTATACTTTTAATCATTCATGCTTTGTGAGATAATTTTATCATCTAACCATTGATAAAAAAAAACCCCAAATTGCATAAAATTGTTTATCTTCTTGTTCTCTAATTTCAAATGTCAATCTACTCATCTCAGCACATTCCAATATTTTCTTAATAATTTCTTCCTGCAATGGTATTTTCTCATTCTTCCAGTTTTTAGCAAATACAATCCTAGCCGCTGTTAAGACATTTACAATCAAATATTTCAAGTCTTTATTATATATATCAGGTAAAATTCCCAATAAAAAGATCTCTGGTTTCAAATCTATGTGTTTCTTTGTCATTTTTTCCAAACACATGTGAATTTTAGTCCAATATTTTCTGGCATTCTCACAAGTCCACCACATATGATAGTATGAGCCAGGTATCTGATGACATTTCCAACATTTTTCAGATTTGTTCTTGAACATTCTTGCTATTCTTGTCGGGGGAAGGTGCCACCTGTAAAACATCTTATACAAGTTTTCTTTATATGCTATTGGCAGTGTTGCAGCATCTCTTAATACTCTTTCCCCCCCCAGCCAAAAGAAAAAGTATTTATAAAAAACTCAAACAAAAAGAGAAAAAAGATAGCCAAAGGGAGCCTCTATCCTAAAAAGAAAGTTAAGAAGATAAAAAATAAAAATCAAGTGAAGAATAAAAATATATATAAGAGAAAATTCAATCCGGTTACCTACAAAGTCACATTAAAGTCCTCAAAGAAAATAAGAAAAAAAATCCAAGTCTCAATTTGACATCACTTAAACACCGCTCAACCAAGGTTCAGTCAAATAAAAATAAAGTCACAGATTTCTTCTTTGTTCAGGGTGTCCTTTCAAGTCTTAATCAATTTATAATGCAAAAGAATTTCTCACCCAACCGATACACACTCATTTAAATCCCTTTCTTTCCGGAGCTGTCCCGACTTCAGCAGCTTTGGAGGCTGCCTTTCCACTTCCAGCAAAAGGGCTTCTCCCGGATCAAACCAGAGATTTTGCGATATCTCTTGGATCCTGGGACTGTGCCCTTCACAATCCCCGTCTCTATGGGACAGTTTAGGTCCGTTAGAACCAACCAGGGGCGAAAATATCAGTTACGATCTCAGAGCCCCGAGATCACAGCTGTAACACCGAGATGTAGCTCCGCCTTCTCCCCACTGCGTCCATTTTTCATCCTCTCTATCCATCCAGCATCCGTCTACTGACATTTCATCCGCTCAAAAAGTTTTGAGATGCACAAAACTTTTTGAGCGGAAAATTTATCCAACGCGTCCATTCTGCATCCGCTACGCATACGAGGAACATCTGTTAGATGTACGTTGTCATCCGTTATGTGTCCGCTATATCCGCTAGGCATCCACTGCACATCTGCACAACTCGCATCCGCTCCAGTGGAAAATGGACACAAGGAGGAAGTGGAACGGATGTGGAATGGACATGCAGCATTAGTAGCATGGACGGAGAAAGAATGAAAGCAGATGCAGCTCGCATACAAAGCATTAAAATGGAAAAAACGTTCGAATAGGGGACGTATCTCAGATATTTAGGATGTCTGCAGAATGTCTAGAGGATGCAAAAGGACTAGCATAAAACCTATATTTGCGATAAAAAGGGGGAGGAACTCACCTGGATCTCACTTTCAGTCCAGCAGCCCTGCTGTGCAAACCTCTTCAGCCTTCATCTGGCTCTTGCTCTTCCACAGCATCCATTCATCTCCACCATGAATCGTCACACACTCCTTTTGGTAGCCACCATCGTTCTACAACAGTGTGAAGCCATCTACAGGCTCTTTCACCTGTTCTACATGAAGAAAAGGAGGCAGCCAAGAAGTGTCTGGGTCCGAAGATGGATCGCGAGAAGAGCCGAGTAAGGATTGTATAACAAGCTGATGGTGGAGCTGAAGAACGAAGACCCTCGTGTATTCCAGAACTTCATGAGGATGCCTCCAGCCATGTTTGATGAAGTTGTGGAGCAGCTGAGACCCAGGTTGACCAAAGCAAACACCAACTTCCAGCCCAGCCTGGACCCTGGGCTCAAGGTGGCACTGACTCTGCACCACCTGGCCTCAGAGACCATGTACAGGAGCATGCAGTATGGCTGGAGGGTGTCACACAACACCATCAGCATTCTGGTCAGAGAAGTGGTGCAGGCCATCATCGAAGAATACCTGGAGGAGCTCCTCCAGTGTCCCTCCACTGAAGAAGGCTGGAAGAAAGTTGCAGAACAGTGGTATCAGAGGTGGAACTTCCCCCACACCGTTGGAGCCATAGATGGGAAGCACGAAGCCTGCAAAGCTACAGTCAAGTCAGGGTCCACTTATTTCAACTACAAGGGCTTCTTCAGCATCATCCTCTTTGCCATGGTCAATGCTGACTACAAGTTCATGTACATCGATGCTTCAGGCAACGGGTCAGCTTCAGATGCCCAGATATACAACGCCAGTGACCTCAAGGAGGGGCTGGAACGTAACCTCATCATGGGCTTCCCAGATCCAGACCCCCTGCCCAACGACACACAAGATGTGCCCTACTTCATCGTGGGGGATGACGCCTTCTCCCTCAGAACCTACCTCATGAAGACCTACACTTCCAGATGCCTCACCCGTGAAGAGAGGATCTTCAACTACAGGCTGTCCAGGGCAAGGTGGGTGGTGGAGAATGCCTTTGGCATCCTAGCCAACAGGTTCCAGGTACTTCTCACCACCATGCAGCATCACCCACAGACCGTGAGGAGGATCATGGAAGCTTGCTGTATCCTGCACAATCTCATGCGCACCCGCTACCCAGTCTTGCAGAACAGGCTCATGGACCTCCAACAAGGCAATGGGGACATGGAGCCTGGTGAATGGAGGCAAGGGTGAAACCTGATAGATACTGTGGATGTGCAAGGCCCCAACAGAGCTTCATGTGAAGGGAAGAAGCAGTGCAACCTCCTGAAACACTGGTGCAACTCCCCAGCTGGAGCAGTGGAGTGGCAAGACAGGATGGTAGATGCTTAATGGATGCTTCCTTGAGCCTGTCTCATCACACTGATGAGATTGTGCCATGTATGTTGAGTGGTCCTACAATGAACAGGGCATTTAATAAAGAGTTGTGTTCATGTTGAAATGTGTGGATCAATGATTACATTGTTATTGATAATAAAGGGTCAAAGGTGTGGCACGTGGGAGGGCTGACCATACAGTCCCACTATGCTTGCACTGGAGATTTATCTATCCCACAGCTATTACCCATTCCACAGGTATCCTAACCCATCCCACAGCTATTACCCATCCCAAAGTTATCCCTGCCCATCTCAAAGGTATCCCTGCCCATCCCACAGCTATTACCCATCCCACAGGTATCCCTGCCCATCCCACAGCTTTTACCCATCCCAAAGGTGTCCCTGCCCATCCAACATCTATTACCCATCCCAAAGGTATCCCTGCCTATCCCACAGCTATTACCCGCTCCAAAGGTATCTCTGCCCATCCCACTGCTATCTTAACCCATCCCACAAGCATGAAAAGGCTTAAACCATTTCTAAAAGTTTCCACCAAGACTTTATTGACTAAAAGAACTGAAGCAAATGTGTGAAGCAAAGATAATCTTTATTAATGACAAATTGTAAAAGAAAATGACCCAAGTGTCCCAAGCAAACTCTTCTCAGTCACTCTGAGGCGTGCCCATAGTCTCAGGGGTGAAGGGTCCAGGTGCTGTGGAGGTGGCTGCTGCTGGAGTGCTGGTCTGAGGCATCATTGGGGTGCCTGGCCCTGAGAGGACAACAGGGGACGGTGTGTGGAGGAAGCTCTCAGAGAGGTGGCTCAGTCCTGTGATGTTGAGAGCCCCTTCCTCCAGGACATGCGGTGTCAGTCCCAAGACTGATGACAGATGTTCTGAGGCCGGGCTTGGCTGTGGACTGGAGGAAGGAGGAGAGTAGTGGGGCTGTCTGGTCTGCAGGTGAGAGAGGTGAGGCGTGGGTGGCATCTGTGGCATCAGTGGCATCGGTGGCACTGGTGGCATTCGATGTACCTGTGCCTGGACTGGGAAGGGCTGCCTGTGCTGCTGGAGCTCCTGGTAGCTGTAGCCTTGGTAGGTGAGGGCCTGTGGAAAGCCTTGGAAGGGCAGTGACATCACCTGGGGTGGAGGAGCAGACCTGGACTTGGTGGGAGCAGGTTCAGCTGGGTCTGGAGGGTTGTGAAGAAGACCGGTGATCCTGTCCTTTATCACCTGGTAATGTGATTCGGACATATCCAGGAGGGTCTGGTTGACGTAGGTGAGGAAGGGCTCATGGTTTGAGGATGGTATGTCGGTGTGTACCAGCTGAGAGAGGAGATCTACGCTGCTTTTGATGGTGTCCCTGATCTCCAGCAGGATAGTGTGGCTCTGCCCCTCCGGTCTGGCTCTCTGCCTGCTTTCTGTGGAGGTGGATGTGGGATGGTCTCTGGTGGAAATGCCCTCTCCTTGCTCCAACTTTGTCAGGGGGTCCTCCACTTGCTCTGCCATGGGGAGTGCAGTTGTCGGGGGGGTCTCTGTCGTGGCACGCTCCCCAGATACCTGCCTGGACACAGGAGCTGACTCTTGGCCTGAAGAGGACTGGCTTTCTGCGGGCTGCCTGAGAGAGAGGGTTGTCAGAGGGGCTGCTCCTCAGTGGAGGATCTCACTCTCCAAGAAGCTGCACTTGGCCATCATGTAGGTCTCTCGGTCCGTCAGCTTGACCATGGCCTGGCCAGATTTCTTGAGGTGCAGCTTTCCGTACCAGGTATGCATTTGCTTCCACCAGCCAAGGAGGACCTCCGAAGTGTATCCCAGGCTCTCCGCCTTCTCTCTCCAAACAGCCTGCTTCCTTTTGGTGTCTCGATAGAGCCTGTGTCCCTTCCGCCATAGATACTCATTCTCCCTCAGCCATTCCAGCACCTCATCCTCATGTTCCTCTTCGATGGAGTATTGCCTCCTCTCCCGTTCATGTGTATGCCTCTTCCTCCCTCTGACAGGGCCATCTGGGCCCTCATCAGAGGGGCTTTGAGGTTCTAGGGGCTGCTCCACCACACCAGCAGCAGCAGCAGCAGCAGCAGCAGCAACAACATTAGCAGCAAAAGCAGGACCAGCAGCACCAGCAGCACCAGCAGCACCAGCAGCACCAGGATCAGCAGCAGCAGAGTTAGCACCAGTAGCACCACCAGGACCAGCAGGACCAGGAGCAGCGCCAGCAGAGTAAGCACCAGCAGAAGCACCAGCACCAGGAGCAGTGCTAGCAGAGTAAGCACCAGCAGAAGCCCCAGCACCAGGAGCAGCGCCAGCAGAAGCTCCAGCACGAGAAGAGTCAGGGCCAGGGGGTGGGATGGTGGCCCTGTCCTTCTTGCCAGGGCTGGCAGCAGATGGTACAGGCTTCCTCTTCTTCCCCATGGTTGTTGGCTGGAGCTGTGTCTGGCAGCAGGTCTTTCCTCTGAATGGTGACCTGCTTGCGAGCTGCTTCCTTTTATATCCGTGGGGCTGATGCAATATATCCTCCCTGCATGCGCATTGAACGCTTTGCATCTGCTAGGGATCTACTAGGGATCCGCTAAGCTTCTGCTCTGAATCCGCTTCATCCGCTCGGCATCTTGCTTTGCATCCATTCCTTCCATTGCGTGTCCGCTTTGCTGTGCTCCCCCGGAAGCCCTGCGGATGTGCCATCTGCTTCCATCCGCTTCCATCCGCTAGGCTTCCGTGGAGCATCCGCTTTACATCCTCGCTACGTCCTCTCCTTGTCCGTTCCTTTCTGTTGTTGTCCTCTCTGCTTATGCAAATTCAGGGCACTTTTGAGAGCGGATAACAACGGATGGAACATTTTCTCATCCGCTGTGTCCTTTTTACATACATTTTGCATCCGTCAGCCTATGTGACAGGCCCTTTAAATTATTAGTTATTTGTACTTCTAGTATCCAATCTTTGAAGTCCCATTTTATTATGTTTTTTTCTAATCAGCTGAATTTTCCCATGCAAAGGTTTTGTACTTTTAATTTCAAAATCTTCATATTTTATAGAATTTTAAACCACTCGCAGGAAGGATTCTTGTAATTAATTTCAAATCTCATTTCAGATCCCCATTTATATCTTTCCAGAATCAACTTTCTAAACACCCTTTTGCTGTTTATTCCAAAATAAGATTTTTTTAAAATCCTCAAACATGCATAAAAATGTCTTTCACTAAGGATTGAAGGAGACTCACCCAGTGTAATGAAATTTGCCATTCTGAATATGCCAAATATCCCAAAAGCAGCTAACATGCAATTTCCAAAGAAGTGATTAAGAGAGGAAGTAAGCAAACCAGTGTCTTTTTGAAGATGCCCACTGTGGCTTTGGCATAGATAATCTATTGTCTTCCAAATATCTCAACCCACAAGAGCAGTGGTTGCCAACCAGTGGGCTGGGGACCACTGGTGTCCATGAGAAAATTTTGGTGGTCCACAGAGAAATGTCACCCCCAAGGCACTCCCCTAAATAATTAATCCAGGCTGTTCAGGAACACAAGGCTGCACCACCAACATGGCCCGCGGGAACACAAGGATTGTGTCACTTGCATTGCAAACAACATGAGGTAGTGAGGGAGATGGGAAAAGGCAGAGGGGGGAACTTGCCCCATTCACCCACACACCTGGCCTGGCTACTGGCTGTTTCTTTCCACTTTGTTCTACTTTTGGCTGCATGCAAGGAAAGCAGCAAGAGTCTTTCTTTCTCTCCCCCCAAATCCACCAGAAATGAGCCTTTGGGACCCTGAAAGTCAATGGAGCTGGAGATATCCTGAGATCCCAAATAAAGAATAGCCGATCTATAGGAAAATGGAGTGGGGAATTTCCCTGCAGACTTTTTTGGGATTTTCCCAGGGTCTCTGGTCCATGGGATTTAAAATTTTGAGGTTGGTGGTCCCCGAGGTCCAACAGGATGGTGATCCCTGCACTAGGGAACATTGTCTTATGGTCTCCTCCCTGAAAACAGCTTTTTGAGCACTTCTAAACAATCCAGTTCTTCTCCTTATGTGGAGAGGAATTCTAAGAAGCTGATTCATTCACTGGCATCTCATTCCATAGCACTCATTAGCTCCATTCTCAGGAGAACCATCTTTCCTTCAATGATTTCCTAGAAGTCATTTTTTTAATTTTTAAGTACAGTTTTCTAATCAGATGATGTACTAAAATGTATCTAATAATAAGATGCATTTGTGAATAAAATATAGATAAAATGCAAATTTAGTGAAAAACAAGTACAAAATATGTCTTTAAAGGAGTATAGAAAGCATATTTTATAAAAAAAATTAACACTCAAAGTTAATGTTTTCATAGCAGTACAGACTCATGTTGAAATAATGAATACATATTAATGGACAGGTACAAAACTGATTTGGGCTGGAATTAGACAGTTAAATCCATTCCTATTTAGGCTACACTTCAAGGATTTTTAAAATTGACATGCCAAAGCAATATTATTTCTTCTATTCATTTGCATCTTGATTGACATGCATTTATACTTTGATAAAACATTTAAAATGTAAGACTTTAGTGTTAATACATATAGATTTAAAGTTGCTGCATATATCTGGTGTTTATGTGTGCACATGTGCATATAAATGTATATCACTGTTTCATCAAAGAATAAATCTGAATACCATGCACAAAACTAGATGTAAAAAAAGAAAAACAAAAACTAATTTCAGATTGCACAATTCCACTAAGGATAATTTCAATATCTTAAGTTTAATAATTCATTTTTCAGATTCTGAAACTAACTACTGTACATATATGGGATAGGTTTGTTTTCTTTCCCTGTCATAACATATATGAGTAAATGCTTCAATTTAATTAAGCAAGTACCTTAAAAAAATATGTACAGGCCCGGTCCCACTGGCCGACAGACCCAAAATGTATGTATAAAGGACACAGCGGATGAGCAAAATTTCGGGGGTGGCTCCATCCATTGTCATCCGCTCCAAAAAGTGGTGAAAATTTGCATAAACAGAACGGAAAAGAACGGAAAAGAATGGATGTGGGCAGGATGTAGTGGGGATGTTAAACGGATGTTCATCGGAAGCCTAGCGGATGAAAGCGGATGGAAGGGGATGACACCTCCGAAGGGGTTACGGGGGAAAATTGCAAAACAGACACATAGTGGATGAAGCGGATGCATCACGTACACCTAAAGGAAAGAAAGGGGATGCCATGCGGATGTATATTGGATGCAAACCATTCACTGCGCATCCTTTCTATTTCCGTGTTACTAACGATGTATAGACGTTCCATGTGCCTTTTCTTTCCTCCCTCTTTCCATTTTTAGCTGCAGCAGATGTGAGTTGCGAGGATGCCCAGAGGATGCAGAGAGGATACAGCGGACGATTAACGGATGATAACGGACATAGAACGTTTGTTGCTCATATGTTGTGGATTTACATCGTACACAGTGGAAAGTTCATCCGTTCACAAAGTTTTGTGCAGCTCAAAACTTCTTGCGCGGATAAAATCACAGTGGACGGATGCTCGATGGATAGAGTGTATGAAACACGTATGCAATGAGTACACAATGGATGCATAGCATTTTCCAATGGATGGCAAGCTTTTTTTAACATTTTACATCCTCTTTGCATCTGTAAGTGCAGTGGGACCGGGCCTGTATACCTCTTTACTTTGGGTACATAATGATAAATTAATTGTGATCCATTTATAACAGAAGGATGCAACTGTTTCTTGGCTAAAGTCTGGGCTTGGTCTTTAAGTTGCTACAGAGGAAAACTATATCTGAATTCATTTTCTTTATAATTAAATTATAATTAAAACTAAATACACACACAATTATTACTATCCAGTCATTCTTGTAAAGTCACTCTCTCTCCTTTTCTCCCCCCTGTTGAATAAAATATCATACACTTTTCCTTGTCTGCAGAGCCAATATTCTTGAAATATATCTTCAGATCTTATGCACATCACTGATACTGCCAATTCCCCCTGATAGTAAGATCTCATTTTCAGAGTATTGATGAATAGTGTGTTAATCAAGACACTCATTAAAAATAAAATAGCACAACAGGGAGAAGGCGGAGCTTTGTCTCGGTGTTACAGCTGCGATCTCGGGGCTCTGAGATCACAGCTGATATTTTCGCCCCTGGTCAGTCCTAACGGACCTAAACCGTCCCGTAGAGACGGGGATTGTGAAGGGCATAGTCCCAGGATCCCAGAGATATCGCAAAATCTCTGGTTTGATCTGGGAGAAGCCCTTTTGCTGGCAGCGGAAAGGCAGCCTCCAAAGCTGCTGAAGTCGGGACAGCTCCGGAAAGAAAGTGATTTAAATGAGCGTGTATCGGTTGGGTGAGAAATTCCTTTTGTATAGTAAATTGATTGAGACTTGAAAGGACATCCTGAACAAAGAAGAAATCTGTGACTTTATTTTTGTTTGACTGAAACTTGGCTGAACGGCGTTTAAGTGATGTCAAACTGAGACTTGGATTCTTTCCTTATTTTTTTTCCTGAGGACTTTAATGTGACTTTATAGGTAACCGGATTGAATTTTCTCTTATATATATTTTTATGCTTCTCTTGATTTTTATTTTTATTTTTTTTTTAATTTTGTTTTTAGGATAGAGGCTCCCTTTGATTATCTTTTTTTTCTTCTTGTTTGAGTTTTTTAAAAATATTTTTTTTTCTGGCTGGGGGGGGGGAAGAGTAGTAAGAGATGCTGCAACACTGCCAACTAGAGGCTTGAAAATACTTTATTTGAATTGGGGAGAAAAGCACTCCTTTTCAAGGACATTTTAATGTGATAAGATAGAGGGAGAACGCAGTAAAATATTATTACAGGTGCTTCCTTGGACTTTTATCAATATTTCAACACTTGAGGCTTGGCTTTGAAGCTGCTGGAGAAGACAGTCATAATAAGAGCCTTGGATAAGGAAATAAAGTGCAGTGTACAGTGCATATATATATATATATATATATATATATATATATATATATATATATATATATATATACCTCTGAAATTCCTACTCGCCAGATTTTTTGTTAATTTTAACTCTAGTATTTTTGCTTTTTATTTTAAAGGGAAAACCTTAGAGCTCTTTCCTTTTTTTCATGCTTCTTTGCTTCTTCCATCTACCACCTTGTTTTTGTTTTTGTTTTTTATTATTATTATTATTATTATTATTATTATTATTATTATTATTATTTTCTTCTTCTATTTTTTTTTTTTTTATGGTGGATTACTTCAATTGGACTAGGGTCTAGAAGAACCTGAAGATCTTTCTTTTTCCTTTTCCCCTTTTTTTCTTCTTAGGTTTTGGGCTTTTTACTATTGGATTTTTTATTTTTATTTTTTTGGACTATATTTGGTTACTATATTAGCTGGATTGAAAGTCAAAGAGAACCTGAAGCTTTGGAAGCATTAAAATGAGCAGGAAACCAAAATCATTTGGCATTTCTGTTTCTACTTCTGCTTCCCCACCATCTGAAGGACAACATTTAATTCAGACAATGTTGAAGCAAGATAAAGAACAAGAAAAAGTAAATTTACAGACGATTATGCAAGGAATTCAAGATATTAAGATAAAAATAGATGCTATGGATCAAAGAATAGAGAAATCTGATGAAAATATTAAACAAATGATGGCGAAGTATGAGGAGAGATTCCAAAAAAATTGAGGAAGAAGGAAAACAAAGAGAGGAGAAGATTGGAAATATTGACACTAGATTAACAGTGGTAGAACAAGAAAAAAATGGGATGTTGAGGTGGGAGATGGAAAGGTCAGAATTTTATCTTAGATTCCAAAATATAGAAGAGGAAAAAGGAGAAAATTTGGCTGCGATAATGAGAGAAATGCTGGCAGACCTTCTGGAAATTACAGAGGAAAAGATGATGAATGGAGTAGATGAGATATATCGAGTTTATACAAGATATGCGATGAGAAATAAACTACCAAAGGAAGTTCATATCAGATTTACCAAAAAATCCATCAAAACACAGATATTGCAAGTGGTAAGAGAGAAAATATTGAAATATAAAGGTAAAGAGATTGTGGTTTTAAAACAAATACCTAGAAGAGTGAGAGAGATGAGAAGAGAAGAGAATACCGATTTCTGACCAAAATACTATTAGAAAATGAAGTGAACTATAGATGGCTGATACCAGAAGGACTAATCTTTACGTGGCAAGAACAGAGACATAGAATTGATTCGATTGAAAAAGCAGAACTTTTCTACGCAGAATTTTTTGGAAGAAGAAAAGAGGAGGCAGAGAAAGAGGTCTCATTAATTGAGTTTCAGGAGGAACAACTGGAGATTGAAAAAGAGAAAGGAGTTGTAGGTGGACAGGTAGACAGTAAAGAACAACGTGAAGTGAGAACTACGAGAGCTGTTAGATCTAAATATAAAGCATAATCATGGAAGAAAAAAAACTGATTACAATGAATATAAATGGACTTAACTCAGCTGTTAAAAGAAGAAAAACCTTTCATAAATTAGAGAAATTAAAATTTGATATAATTTGTTTACAAGAAGTTCATATTAAAAAACAATATGAGCAATTGTTAGTACAGCCAAAATTAGGGAAAATATTTACTTCTTTGATTCAATGTAAGAAAAGGGGAGTGGTTCTCTACATTAAAGAAGATATCCCAGCAAAACTGATTTACAAGGATGAAGATGGAAGAGTATTAATGGTGGAAATAATGGACAATAATAAAAAAATACTCTTGATTGCAATTTATGCCCCGAATGATAAACAAGAAGAGTTTTATAAAAAACTACATATGGAAATAATTAGATTGGACTATGTTAACATAATTATGATGGGAGACTTTAATGGAATTGTGGACAATAAATTGGACTATATAACAACAACAACAAAACAAAATAGAAAGGTTCTCCCAAAATCTTTTTTTAAAATGACAGATGAATTAACTTTAAAAGATATTTGGAGGGAAAGAAACGTTAAAGCTAAACAATACACTTTTTACTCTAATAGACATTTATCATGGTCCAGATTAGATATGATTTGGATCTCAACAGAATTAATATCCACTATTCAAGAAACAAGCATTGAAATGAGTACTTGGGCAGACCATAGTCCAATGACAATTAAATGGAAGGGACAAAAATAAAGATCGAGATGGACATTAAACAATACTATTTTAAAGGAGAAAGACTTTATACAATGGATGGAGAAGGAATTGGTTTTTTTCTTTAAAGAAAGCAAAAAAGAAGATACTTCAATACAGAATGTTTGGGATACAATGAAGGCATATGCTAGAGGTTTGATAATAGATTATACAAGAAAAAAGAATATTAGGAAAAGACAAACCTCCAAAATCCTGGAAGATGAATATAAAAGACTTGAAAAAGAACTACAGAAAATGCCACAGAAAAAAGATATTAAATTGAAACTGGATGTAATTAAGCATAAAATGGAATTAATAGAGAAAGAAGAACTGGCACAGAAAATTAGAAATTCTAAACAGAATTATTTTGAAGACGCAAATAAACCAGGTAGATGGCTAGCATATAAACTGAGAAAGGAGAAGGAATCAAGAAAAATATTGAAACTAATAGATGATCAAGGTCAAGTTTGTTGTGGTAATAAGGAGAAAAAGGAAATTATTCGAGATTTCTAGGGACAACTATATAAACAAGAGAATATTGATGAGGAAAAAATTAAACAGTATTGACAGAATGTTAACTTACCGAAGATACCTAAAGAGACTGAAGAAATGTTAGAAAGCAATATAACAATGATGGAATTAAATGAAGCATTTAAGAGACAAAATAATGGGAAAGCACCAGGTCCAGATGGGCTTCCGGCAGAATTCTATAAAAAATTTCAAGAATCATTGAACATCCCATTGTTAGAAGTTATGAATGAAGTTATGTTAAAGAAGATGACACCCAAAACATGGTCAGAGGCTTATATTACACTTATTTTAAAAGAAGAGGCTGACCCATTGCAAATTAAGAATTATAGACCTATTTCCTTATTGAATGCAGATTATAAAATCTTTGCTTCAATTTTAGCAGAAAGACTGAAAAAATATTTAAATAATTTTATCCATCCAGATCAAAATGGATTTCTGCCAAAGAGACAAATAAGAGACAATATGAGAATAATTTTGGATACTTTGGAATATTATGAGGCTCATCCTGAGAAACAAATGGCTTTGATATTCCTAGATGCTCAAAAAGCATTTGACAACGTGAACTGGAGATTTATGTTATTACTATTGGAACAGATAGGTTTTGCCAGAAAATTTATTCAAGCAATAGAAACCATATATAATAAACAGACAGCAAAGGTAATGGTGGAGGGAGAGTTTACAGATCTTATTAATATAAGAAGAGGCACAAGACAAGAATGTCCCCTATCTCCTTTGTTATTCGTATTGACTTTGGAAATGTTGAATAGAAATATTAGAGATGACAAAAGTATAAAAGGAATGAAAATTAAAAAGGAAGAATTTAAACTACAAGCTTTTGCTGACGATTTAGCTTTTATTCTGGAAGACCCGTTAGAAACCGCTCCAAAATTATTGGAAAAGATAGAGACATATGGTGAGATGGCTGGCTTGAAAATAAATAAAGATAAAACAAAGATTTTGACAAAAAACATGTTATTGAGACAAAGAGAAGAACTGACAGATCTTTTGAAAATCCAAGTTACAAATAAGGTTAAGTATCTGGGGATATATTTGACAGCAAGATGTAGCACATTAAAAGAGAATAATTATATTAAACTCAAACAACAGATAATTACAGATTTGAAGAAATGGGAAAATTTACAATTGTCATTAATAGGGAGAATTTCAACAATTAAGATGAATATTTTACCTAGAATTTTATTTCTCTTTCAAACAATACCAATTAGACTTGGAAAAGACTACTTTGAAGATTTAAATAAAATCATGTTGAAGTTTATATGGCAAGGTAAAAGAGCGAGAATAAAGTTAAAGCTTTTGCAAGATGCTAGAATTAGAGGAGGTTTTGGCCTGCCTAATTGGGAACTGTATTATCAAGCTGCAAGTTTGATGTGGGTCAAAGAATGGATAACATTAAGAAAGCATAGATTGTTGACATTAGAAGGACATGACTTACTGTTGGGCTGGCATGCTTTTTTGTGGTACAAGGGAACTAAAACACAGGGGTATTTCAGAAGACATTATATGCGGGAGTCTTTGTGGTTAAATTGGGAGAAGATAAAAAAACAATGTTACCTGAAAATTCCAGTTTGGTTATCGACTATTGAAGCATTTTCCTATCCTATGATCTATAAAAAGGAACAAACAGTTAGATATGGGGAACTGTTGGATGAAAAGGGTGGACTTAAATCGATCCAAAACTTAGAGGAACAAGGTATAAGGATTAATTGGTTTTCATATGCGCAAATACACTCAAGATATGTTGAAGATTTTAAAATGGAAGGATTTTATGACAAACAGACTGATTTAGATAAGATATTGATGGGTACTGATGAGAAAGTGATTAAAAAATTATATGGTTATTTATTGGGAATTAAGCTAGAGGAAGAACAAGTTAAAGAAACTATGATTGCATGGGGGAAGAACTTTGGATATGGAATTGATTTAGAGCAATGGCAAAAATTGTGGTCTCAAAATTATAAAATGACAATGTCAATAGCATATAAAGAAAACTTGTATAAGATGTTTTACAGGTGGCACTTCCCCCCGACAAGAATAGCAAGAATGTTCAAGAACAAATCTGAAAAATGTTGGAAATGTCATCAGATACCTGGCTCATATTATCATATGTGGTGGACTTGTGAGGATGCTCGAAAATATTGGACTAAAATTCACATGTGGTTGGAAAAAATGACAAAGAAACACATAGACTTGAAACCAGAGATCTTTTTATTGGGAATCTTACCTGATATATATAATAAAGACTTGAAATATTTGATTGTAAATGTATTAACAGCGGCTAGGATTGTATTTGCTAAAAATTGGAAGAATGAGAAAATACCATCACAGGAAGAAATTATTAAGAAAATATTGGAATGTGCTGAGATGAGTAGATTGACATTTGAAATTAGAGAGCAAGAAGATAAACAATTTTATGAAATTTGGGATCTTTTTTATCAATGGTTAGATGATAAAATACAATAATAGAGCATTAGTATTATATCTATGAAGGGTTTTTAGGATTGATTTGTTATGACTATATGATTTGTTATAGAATAAACTGTTTGAAGTATTGTTATCTCACAAAGCATGAATGATTAAAAGTATAGTCAGAAAAAGACTTTATTTTAATTTTTTTTGGTAATATTAGGATATGGATTGACAATATGAGTGGTTATGTAATATAACTGTAATTGAGACTATAAAATGAATGCACAAAACTGATGAACCAACCGACACACCGGAAGTATATATGAGAGTAGATGTTTTTAATGTTTTGTATGTTATGTCTGTTTGTAGAAAATTAATAAAATTCTTTAAAAAATAAATAAATAAATAAAATAGCACAACAGGTAAAGACCCTTTGTTATAACTATAGTTTATTGCTCCCATAACAGGTGCTTATGTGGTTAAGATGAAAAAAAAATGCTCATAAATCAGACTATTTAATATTATTAATTATTTATATTGCAATTCAGACTGCAGAGCAGTTTTTAACTGTGCAAGTTTGTGCTCTGCTCAGATCTATAAATTGTTTATAACAATCTGTTTCCTCTGAAGCATTTATAATACAATGTTAATGTAAGTTATGATGTGTAAGTTTTACAGATTAAACAACTGAAGATTTGGCCAGAGGAGTCTTCCCAAAAAAATTCACTATCTGTGCATGTGAGTGAATTTATACATGTATGTGTGTGCACATTTGTCTCTCTGTGTGTACTTATGCATGCATGTATTATCCAGAAATGTTCCAAAAATTATAACACCAATGATATGAGTTACTTTCTTACATCACCCTCAACCTAGAAAAGATTTCCAGATACATTAATCCAAGGACACAATGTAAACCCACTTTCAAGGTACACTTGAAGTTCAGTCAAATAAGTTTGTAGGGGCTGCTGTTCCACAGGTCAGGTGCCACAACACACAGGGTCCAGATCTAATATATATTAAATTGTGTTATTTAATTGATAAAATCTAAAGCAGGGGTATCAAATTCATGTCATCAGGATGGCATCATGTGACGTATCAGGACTTTTTCCCCCTTCACTAAACTGGGCGTGGCCATGGCCAGTGAGTGACGCATCCAGCCTGCAGGCCAGGAGTTTTACAGACCTGATCTAAAGCAAACCATCCTGCTTTGTACAGAAAAATGTCACTGTTCCAGGGAACTTCCATTCCAATCAGTAACTCCAAGACAGGCATCATATCAAAAGTAACTTTATTAGAATAGCACCTGGGACATCTGTGGCATCTCAAAACTAAAAGTTTCCTGGACTTCCCAAAATGTCCCAAACTACAAACCATCCCCTTTTCCCTCATCATCACACCACATGAACCAATCCCAAGGTAAGTTCCTTTTTGCTCCTGAGCCACACTCTATAATCTTGAACTTGCAAAATAATTCTATTGTGTCTACTAAGAGCTCCTCAATTAAAATCAACCCCTCCCACTTTCTCAAGCTATGTGGCAGCATTGAATAAGGTTTCCAAAGCTGAAAAATAAATAGATAGTGTAGAAAACATATAGTCCCTCAGATTAGTCCCTATGCCCTGTAGGGATTTATAGGTAATAACCAACTTCTTGAATTGTATTTGGAAATGTACTGGCAATCAGCACAACTCAGAAAGCAAATATATTATATAGGCATTGTAAGATCTGTCCATCACTGCTCATGCCATTTAATTCTGGACCAGTTGCAGTTTCTTGATAGTCTTCAAGAGCAGCCCCATGTTGAATATGTTACAATTGTTCACTTGCATGGCCATAAATAGGACCTGTCAGTCAAAAAATGGGCATAATTGATACACAAGTTGCATTTCTAGAAATCTGTTCCTTAACCAGGAGATGAGATAAACTCGCCGATTGTGCACTAATCCCAAATGGGGTAGTGCTTCTTCCTTCAGAACCAAAGATGATTATGTTCCGTCCAGAAAAACGCGAGGTAGACCGGGTTCCAACAATAAAGTCTTTATTTTCTTTATTTATCTTCTCGCAACTTTCTTCAAACAGTGAGTCTCTTATTTGCTCTTTTTGATTGTTATTGTTTTCGGAGTTTAATTTAAACGGTTCTTTATTCATTTCTCGTATTTCCCCCCCCTCCTCGGTTTGAATTTCATCGTTTTTTAATACTTGTGGTTGTGTGTTTGCACTTCTTTCTATGTTTCGGGACCGAAGCTGGTCTATGTGCCGCTTCCATTCCCTGCCGTCGTCTACCGTTAGTCGGTAGGACCAGGGGCCTGTTATTTGTGTGATTTGTCCGGGTAGCCATAATGGGTCTCCGGTAAAATTTTTTGCATAAACTAGGTCGCCTATTGCAAAAGTCCTGAAACGGGTGGAAGAGTCGGGGGGGGGGGGTTTCTGGTGTATAGTTTGGGTGCAATCTGTCCAGTTGTGACCTTAGTTTCCTTCCCATAAGTAATTCTGCCGGGGTTTTGTTAGTTGTAGTACTGGGTGTGATATGTTGGAGGGTGAGTAGTCGGTTTATTTTATTTTAGACATCCCCGGTGTCCAGTTTTTCTAAACCCTCCTTGGTAAACCTGACCATTCTCTCTCTACCATTTGCAGCCAGGTGGGCCGGCGCGGTTAGGGCATGTCTTATACCAAGGGAGGCTAGGTATTGCTCAAATTGGAGACTGGTTAATTGTGGCCCATTGTCGGACACTAGGACGTCCGGTAGGCCATGGGTTTCAAAGAGTTTGTCAAGTTGTTTTATAATGGTTTCTGTTGTCGTAGATGGCATAATTTTAACCTCCAGCCAATTAGAGTATGCATCTACAACAATCAGGAAATTATGCCCCTTGGTAGGACCCGCAAAATCGATGTGGATTCGTGACCAGGGGCCTCTTGGGGTTTCCCAGTCCCTTATGGGTGTTTTTGGTGGGGAAGGCCTGATTCTTTGGCATTTGTTGCAAGAATTTACCCAGTATTCGATGTCCCTATCTATACCCGGCCACCAGACATAGCTTCTAGCGAGGCTTTTCATTTTAACTATTCCCGGGTGGCCTTCGTGAAGCATACCCAGTACCTTAGTTTGCAATTTGTTAGGAATAATTACCTGATCACCCCACAATAAACAACCTTTTTGGATTGAGAGTTCAGTTTGTCTGGTCCGGAAAGGTTTAAAAGTCTCCATTTTTTGGTTCTCCGGCCAGCCTTTACCTACCCAGTTTAGTACGTGGCCAGTCAATGGGTCTCTTGCGGTGGCTCTGGCGACATCATTCACAGATATGGGTAGATTGGGGCAATTCTCTATCTGCAATGTGGTCATCGTCGGTGCCGGGTCTTCCTCTGGGGATGGTAATGGTGCTCTGCTCAAAGCGTCTGCATGGGAAATTTGTTTCCCTGGGCGATGTGTCAGAGCATAGGAGTAGGCTGCTAGGAATTCTGACCATCTAGTCATTCTTGGGGACAAAATATTCGGTGTGGGCTTGTTTCCCGCCAAGATTCCTAGTAGCGGTTTGTGGTCCGTTACTATTTGAAATGTTCTTCCATATAGGTACTCGTGGAAACGTTTCACTCCGGCGACGATTGCCAGAGCTTCTCTGTCCAATTGACTGTAATTTCGCTCGGTTTTGGACAGGGTCTTTGAATAGTATGCGACGGGTGCCTCTCTCCCATCTGGCAATTGGTGGCTCAGGATGGCACCGATTCCGAATGGCGAGGCGTCGCAGGTCACCGTCAATGGTAGTGTGTTGCTAAATTGAATAAGAACGGTGTTCGATGTTAACAAGTTTTTTATTTTTTGGAAGGCTTTCTTTTCTCTATAACCCCAAGTCCAAATTGCTTTTTTGTCCAGTATTTGGTGTAATGGTTCCGCTATTGTCGCCTTGTGGGGTAGGAATACATCATAAAAATTTATCAGTCCTAGAAATGCCTGTAGTTCGGTTTTGTTCCTTGGTTCTGGTGCGTCTTTAATAGCTTTGGCTTTTTTGTCGGTAGGGTGTATACCCTCTCCGTCAATTAAATAGCCCAGGAATTCGACACTATCCGTCATTAGACAGCACTTCTCTTTTTTTACTTTGAGGCCAGATTCTCTGAATTTAGCTAGTACTTCTTTAAGTCTTTTTCTAAGCTGGGTCACATCTTTGGCCGAAATTAGGATGTCATCAAAGTATGGCACGACCCCTTTTATACCATTCAGAAGGCGTTCCATGAGGCTCTGGAATACGCCTGGGGCTACACTCACTCCAAATTGGAGTCTGTTGCATTTGAGTGCCCCTTTGTGTGTAACTATGGTTTGTGCTTTAGCTGTTGAGGGGTCTGCTGGGAGCTGTTGATAAGCTTGCACCAGATCAAGTTTAGCAAAAAATTTTCCTCCCCCAAGAGAATGTAATAAGTGCTGTACGACAGGCACTGGGTATGCACTTTGTTGTAATGCGTGGTTCAGGGTAGTCACCACAGATTCGAACCGACCCACCTGGTTTAATTGGTGTTACGATTGGCGTTTCCCACTTAGCATGGTCCACAGGCTCTAACATCCCTTGGGCTATCAATTTATTTAGTTGTTCCTCTATCTTTGCTTTTAGAGCAAAAGGAACTTGTCTGGCCTTTAGTTTCCTCGGGGTTACTTGGGGGTCTAGACTAAAGGAAATAGGGGTTCCCCAATACTTGCCAAGGGAGCTGTCAAAAACGTCCTGGAACTCTTGGATCAGGTTTTCTTCCCAGTCAGTTGTGGCCACCTGGTCTACTCCAGTCATCCCGATGCCCAATGGTGCGAACCATTCGATGCCCAGGAGGCTTGGTCGGTCTCGGTCGACTATTGTCAGCGGTAGTACTTCAATAGGTTGTTTGTAGGCGACTCGGAAGTGTCCTAGGCCGACTACAGGAATTCGGTTTCCCTGGTAGTCCTTGAGGGTTAATTTTTGTCTCTGGAGTTCTTTGAGTTTGATATCTGGGTCTAGTTGTTTGATGGTATCCCATGATACCATTGCTAGGAAAGATCCAGAGTCTACTTCCATTTCGCAGGGTTTCCCTTCTATTTTTACAATTATTTTTACTTTCTTCCCGCTTTCCGTCTGAGCGCTTCCTATAGTAAAAGTCTGATGTGTATTCTCTCAGTTGGTGGCTCACTTGTTCCGCTGCCACTTTCTCTCAGTTCGCTTTGGCTCAGCTTGTGCGGGGGAGTTGCTGCATCTATTTGGGCTGTAATTCTTTTTGTTCCTGCAGACTTTCTCGATATGCCCTAGTTTCTTGCAAGCTCTGCAAATGGCATCGAGAAACCTGCACTCGGCTCGAGGATGGTTTCCTCCGCAGCCAGCGCATTCCTGCCAATTCCTTTTTTCGCACTCTTTCTTGTTTCTGTATAGGCGGTGGACCTCGTCGTCTTCCTCCCCTGATTCTGACGTCTCGTCAAAATCTTCATGGTGAGTGGTGGTGGGAGATTGTTTCTTCCCTCTGGCCAGGCTCGTGTCATTGCCGCTCGCGTTCATTTGCTTCATTTTGAGAGCCGATTTTTTCACGGCTTCAGCGGCTGTGGCTTCTGCGATGGCTTCGGCTACGGTTATGTTGGGTTTATTAAGCAGCTTGCTCTGTGCATTTGAGTCTCTTAAACCCAACACTACTCGGTCCCGCATTGCTTCATCTAGATTTAGGAACTCGCATTCTCCCCCTATTTGTCGGAGGGCTGCTACAAAGTCAGCGATGGTCTCACCTTTCCGCTGGTCTCTTCGGTAAAATTCGTGTCACTTGATAAGATTTGACACCATTGGAGCGTAGTGAGCCTTAAGCATTCTTTGGAGTTCTGGCCACGTCAATTGTTTCACATCTCGGGGCTTCGCTAAAGCCTTGGCCATCTTGAAGACTGTGGGCCCACAGTGTGTCAAGAATACAGCCCTCTTACGCTGATCTGAGATCTCTTCCATCTCATTGCTTTCCAAATACATCTGGAAACGGTCTACATAGGATTCCCAATCCTCTTTGTTGGGATTGAAAGGTGCGGGCGGCGCGTTGTTTCCAGCCATTGTTTTTTCGTCTGGATTTATTTGTCGCCGCGTGCTTGGTCTTGTGTTTAGGATGATCCCACCTTCGTCGCCAGTGTTCCGTCCAGAAAAACGCGAGGTAGACTGGGTTCCAACAATAAAGTCTTTATTTGTTAACACAGTAAAGAAATGGAACATTGGCTCAAACCACGACAGCCCTTTTATATGTTTCTGTCTGCCGGCTTGTAGCCAATGACAAGCATTTGGTTTTGCCGCCCTTGGGCAGCTTCATGGATTGGTTCCTATTGAACCAATCCCCTTTTAGGTTTTGTTAACCAATCGGAATGAAGTATTTGGAGTCTATTATTTATACAGAACAGATTAAGTTCCCAGAACCAGTGGGTCCAATAATCCTACCAGTCAGTCTTGATATGTTTCAGCCATCCCAGGTAAATCAGATAGAAAACACAACTATTTGGTTAAATCTATCAAATCTATTAATAGATTTTAATTTGATAGGGTTAAATCTATTTTATTGTAAAAGTTTACATTAACAGGATCCAATCCAGGTCAATCACCAGGCCCAGACATTTAGTCTACCAAACTTTTGGACTCATGCTGGAGCCCATCCTCAGGGAACTTCTCTTTAGCAGAATGTACAAATTCTGCTAGAGAAAAGTTCCCTGAGGATGGGCTCCAGCATGAATCCAAAAACTTGGAAGACTAAATCTCTGGTCCTGGTGACCAACACAGACTGGAACTGCAACATTATTGTGGGATGCGTATTTTTGCCTTAATTCATGCTACATTCACATAATCTTGCAAGTCTGAAAGTACAAACTTCTTACCAACTAACCAAGCAATTACTGCAGATATAATAATCCCTGGCATATAGTAACCACTTGTAATTATACACAATATATTTAAGTAACATTCAGAAGAGAAGTTGGCATATAAGTAAACAGAAACAGACTTACTTTTAGAAGATTGGTAACTTAAAGTTTCTATGATATTCACACTTTCTCCTATGACAACACTAATGCATAGGCTTCTATTCCTAACTACCTAAAAGGCCACAATGAAACATGCATTGTGACATCACAACATGAAATAGCATGTGGGAAAGACTGGGAGTCAGGAAAAAGAGTCTAGATAGAGGTTTGATAAACAAAATGTTGTATTTAAAAGAGGATTTTTTAAAAAAATCTAAAAGCAGGGGGACGAGAGGGATTACTTTCAGACTTGCCAGATATTTTTGAATATAGCCATATGATAGCTAGTGTTCCTGATTGTGCTTCTTGCCTGGGCTACCTCAGAAGGTTAATGCAATACAAACTCCATTCTTTCAAACCTGCAGCGTAATATTTTGCACATAAGCCAAAGATATGGTGTTTGTGTTGCAGTGCATACTTAATCATTTGTCCAACTCCTGAATATATATCTGTCCTTATTATATGAACATTTACTACAATAGAAAGAATCCCCAAAAGCAAATGATTAAACAGAGTGGTCCTGTGTCCCAAATGTGCTTTTTCAAGATGCAACTGGACTTTCTTATTTTTTCTTTAAAGTAATCCTTTTTTTCTAATTCCTCGCCAGGCTCTTTTTCATACATAGATATACTTAGAACTCAGCTTGGTATCTCCAGTGTGAACCTGAGATCTTTTTCAAGCCAAACATTATTCCATGGGTGAATCTTGGTTTCCATGGTCAGAGATAGTTGTCTATTTACATTTGTATTTAACACAGAGAGTTATGTCAATGGCAATACATAGCCAATAGAAAAGTGTGCATCCATGTTGGAACTCCTTTTGTGACTGAATATTTTGAAATTACCTGTCTGATCCCCACTCCCAATACAATGGATAAGCATGTCAGAACCTGTTTGCTTATACCCTTTATAAAAACAAATTGCAGGTTTAAAATAATAAATCTTTCAATAAAATGTAAACAATTGGGTTCACAAGGTGTTTTATAAAAGAGATACTACTGTCCTACAAATTCTCTCTGATTTGTTTTTCAGCTGAAATAGCAAAAGATAGCTCTCATGAAAAAAAAAATTATACAAGAAATTTTCATATGTTTTTCTTCAGTTAAGATGCCTAGATAAGCACGTTTATGGTGAAAAAATCTCTGTCCTTTTCTCTATGGATGCAGATTAAATATACAGAATAGCACACTTATTGATAGCTTTCTGTGCAGAAGGAATATATGTAAAATATTTTAATGTTATAGCTTGCAGCATTTCACTGTATTTTCAGGCAAACTGAACATATGCACTAAGCTGTAATTCTTAGGTTAGTTAAAGGGTTATACATATTGTATTGTATTGCAAAAGTAAGTACCAGAGTTGTGTTTACCTGTGCTGTCATCATAAACCACTGTGACAGTTTTCCACTTGAAGAATTGCACAAGGTCAAGGATGGCACGACTGAGTGAAGAAAAATCTGGATAAAGGCTGACATAAAATGAGTCTTTGTTGTCTGAAACCTGATGCTTCCAGCGGGTCTGTATATGTGGAACCCCCAGTGCATTGCAGATGGATTGCACTGCATTTGCTGAAGAGCTATGGGAAGGGCCAAAGATAGCTGCTACTCCCAATGAGAGCTGGTCACAAGCTGAAAAAAAGAGAAATACAATTCACATTATACAAAGAATAAGGGCTAATGTTTAAACTCTTTTTACCCAGGAATGTGGTGCCTCAGCCAGCTAGCCATAACATCTCCCAGCCCACGTGTGAACCAAGGTCATTTCAAAGGACAGTTGTCAAAGTTGAGCAGGAACCTACACCTGGACTGATTGGCCCATGTGACCTGAGAAACAAAGGAGGGATGAGGTCTTATTCTTTAACTATTCTTGAGCACAGGAATAATTTAGAACGTCACCTTTCTAAGTGCCGATATGATGTACTCAGTAAAGGATCTCTTGAACTTGCAAAAAGTGTCAGAGTTCTGACTCCCTGAGTTCATCACTCAGAATGATAACAGATGAATAAATAGGATTAAAGAAGGAAATTTTTAAAAGTCATACAGCATATCAGTGATATCTATCTCATAGAGATTTTTTCCCCTGAAATTTGCTTTGAAGGGAATGTGTGGACCTTTAGTTTTTGCAAGTTACAATCCTGGATATCCATCACTTCTGATCATGTTGACTAGGCTTTCTAGAAGTGTCAGTTAGTATTCTATGAAGGCCTTCAAGGTCCTTACTCTTGTAGTGCAGAGCAGTATATTTAAACAGCAGTAGAATTAAATGCAGAAAATGTTCAGATTTGAAGTTTGGGATGCAGGAAATTTAACTTATTAAATGCTGCATCAGAAACATGATTTTTTCCCATTCATATACTGTGCACTTTGATCTACCCAAAAGGGACCCTTTATAAAAAAGGGTCTTATCTTAAGGGTCAGACAGATTAAGATGACTGAACAAACTTTTCTGAATCAGAAAAGTTCATTTTTCTCCTCTCCTTTTACCACTTGAACTTCAACGGGCCATCTATCAATTGTTATTAAAAATGAATGAATAATGCTTGCTTAGCATTTTGTACCACCATTGTGGAGTAGAAACTGTAACACATGTGGTACTTCATTGACATTTATTTTGGTCACACTGGCCTGGTGTGAATTCTCATTAAACAGATTTCTGGATTTTCTGATTTTGCTTGCCTCTTTATTCAATTAAACATTTAGATTGCTCAGGCATCTAGCAACCAAACTCCAAGACTTTCTAAAGCATACCTTTTTTAGATGCTTCAAAACTATCATAGAGATTAATTTTCTGAGTGTCATATGTTAGTGTAGTATTTGGCAGCAGAGTTCTGTTTCGGTTGATTGTGTTCACAGCAAATCGGAAGGCCAATTCTTCTGCTCCCATTGCTCCAGTTGGACCAGATTCCACACATTCAAAAATACCCCCTATAAAAATGAAGAGAGAGGCATTAAGAACATTTTTTTTACTTAAAAATACATCTAAGTCAATGAAACAACAAACCAATGGATCAAACCAATGGATGGAAACTTATCAAGGAGAGAAGCAACCTAGAAATTTCCTAACAGTGAGAACAATTAACCAGTAGAATGCCTTGTCTTCAGATGTTGCTCCATCACTGATTCTCCATCACTAGAGACTTTTAAGAAGAGCCTGGAAAACCATTTGTCTGGGATGGTACAGGGGGTTGGACTAACGTCCCTTCCAACTCTGTTATTCTGTTAACAATACTGGAGACTGATTCTTCCTTTAATCCATCATATAATTTCTACACAGGGCATGTAGCCAAGGCAGGAGTCAGTTCATGACTTCCATATCTATCAACTGCAATTAAAAAAAATGCATAGATGCATAGATGCAGAAAAGATCACTGAGTCACAATATAGCTGGGATGTGAAATATGCTTCCAATGTGGCTAGAATGTCACTATGTTTAATTGTACATTCCTTGCTCCCTCATTATCAGATTAAAGATTACTCATTTTATATCTGCACTATCTTTTAGAAGGTATAAAAATTTGTACAAGATCAGAACAATCCACTTAGCAATCCCACCATCTTTAGAAAAGTGAGGCAGATATCTGTGAAAAGCCCATAAACATGTAATGAGTACAAGACTTTTCTCCTGCCCATATCATCAGCAATTAGTATTCAGAGACAGATGATTCTCTAACTCTTTTTGAATTGCTTAAGTTAAGATCCATCCTTATAACTTGTACCATGTGATTTCAAGGATTAAGGATGCACTGCCTTTTATCCATGCTGAATGTCTCACTGTTCCACTTCATAAGATAACTTCTGAACAAAACAAACAAAAACTTCACAGGCTTTTCAAAAACAGAATTGCATGTTGTCTTTATAACCTTCTTATTTACATCAAAGCTGAAAACTTGAAGCAATTTGGAATAATACAACCAGATAATATAAAGATGTAGAAGCAAAGATGAATGTTTCATAAGTTCCTCTGATAACTTCTGTGCCATCAAAGCTGCAAATAGCATTGTGAGCTGATAAAAATAAAAGTTAACCACTTAAAATGGAATTGATTTATATCTCACTGTGTTTCAAGAATTAGGATATGATGCTAAATATCCAGACAGAAAAAAATCTCAAAATAATCATTATTCTGTTCTGAGAATGATAATTATAACTTATGCTACAGACACAAGCAATTACATTCTTCACAAAGAAAAACCAATTATGCAACAAAATAATAAAAAAAAAGACAGCTGAGTAGCGGGATACTATGATGCCATTGTAAGATACAGCCTAATCAGGGGTGAATAATGGAGAGGGAGACTGAGCTAGGGCACATTTCTAACAGAAAGAACCAAGACTCTTCTTTAAAAAAAATCAGAGGAAGACACTTTTAGGCTGCTGACTCCATTCTTGAATATATTTCAGTTAGGTGGAATCTTGCTTTTCAAAATGCTTTCTAAGTGTCAGAAGAATGTTTTATAAGAGAGAATTCAGACTGCAGTCCTGTGCCTACAATCTAAAACAGTACGAGTCAGATAAACAGATACTTCTTGATCCTACTGATAGTATAATCTATTCTTGAGTTACTAATTTAATGGGTTAAAAAAAATCAACAGAATACAAATATAAGGGGGAAACACTTCTAAGGCCTCCAAATGACCAAGTATTTCCTTCTAAAGGTTAACAAATAGATGAATCCAAATATGATGATTTCTCTTGCAGACAGACAATAATTTTTCTTAGTTCCTCAAATAAGAAAGGAAGCAATACAGTTATACAACGCATTTAGAAACCTTTGGGGTTTGTTTTGTTTTGTCTGATAGCTGTGAAGAGTTAGATATGGAAGGTATTTGATTTCCAGTACCAATTTTGAAAATTAACACCCACAAAACTGAAGTGGCACAAGTTCACTAAAGTGATCCCTTTATCCAAATCTGGAAAACTTTAATGCAATTTCAAGTGTTAGCTTTGCCCATACTTATGCTGTTTTTGGCTGTATTTTTCTTTGCATTCAAGAATTCTACATGTACGGGATAATGCACAACATAAATGCAGCTGTTTTTCCAATAAAAGAGCTCCAAGAATCTTGTGCCAGGGATTTATGTTGTACTAATATACACACAAGTGGGCAACTTACAACCTCATAGATGCATACTATCCCTGAACTTGTTTTTAGGCTCCTAGAAAACTCATTTTTCCTGTAAAGTGTGTAAATACAAATAATGAGAGGATTCCCATTCGAAGAAGTTCAGGCTCTGAAAGGATTAAAAGAATACCTGATCTCTGTTAGCCTGGTTAAATGGGCAAAAACATGAGAGACAATCCAAAAGAGGGAAAAGCAGACCTACAGTCTCTGCTTATTTGATTCCTTTCATGTATATCTTCCCAAACTGACTCATGGGTAAGCAGTGCCACAATCCACAGGATGGGTTAAGATCCAGGAATAATTCTATCACTACAAAATAGTGGAGCTAGATGCTGAAGAGAATTCAGTCTCTATTTTATAGAAAGAATATTTCAGTTGTGGTGCTTTTGCTCTACTTTGTTCTTTGTAGATCAGGGCTGTCAAACTTCTGGCCAGTGGGCCGGATGCCTCATGGGCTGGCCACACCCATGTCTGGTTTAGCAAAGAGGAAAAAAGTCCTAATACGACACCTGACATCATCATGACAATGTGAGTTTGACATCCCTGGTGTAGATACATTCATGTTCCTGACTGAAGGAACAATGACTGAGACAATCTATTTCAAAAGCATCATTACTTTCTCTTTCTCTCCTTTTTCTCACTTTTTCTTCAATTCCACTTTAGTTCTTTGATTTTCATATACACAATAAAGTCTTTGAATTTTAATTGAATCAGTGAGTTTCATTCTGAAAGGATTGTTACCTTAGCACATACATCTCTCCATTCAGTTCGGCTAAAAAAGAAAGAAATCCAGGAGAAGAACATTGCCACCATGTTACTTCAAATACTTAGCAACTTGTCCCAAATGTACTTTTTCAAGAGGCAAGTGGACTTCATTTCTTCTCCATGAAGCTTCTTCAGCTCTGACTGGATGGTGGGGAATGGAAGGATTTATATTCCTTGCATTAGCATTATATTAGAGTCATTGAAGTCACCTGGAGGTTTATCTGTGTTGTCAGGGTCAATAGGTGTGGAGTCTTCTTGGAACTGTTGAAAGGACTGTGTTGTAGACTGGAGATAGATGATATCATATCACTCCTACTCTGTTGAGAGAGGGCTATTCAGTTTTGACATAGATGGCCTCTTTGACTCTTCTTTCAAATCAATGGTTCTCTCTGTCCAAAATGTGGACTTTGCTGTCTTCAAAAGAGTGGACTTTGTCTTTTAAATGCAGATGGACTGATGAATCTTGTCCTGTTGGGTTTGTTCTCCTAAAGTACGTTGTGCCATGCATTTCTGAAATGGTTGTTTTGTTTCTCCAATGTACAGATCTGTACAGGGTTCACTGCATATACTATGTTGTGTCTTATTTGAGTCTTAATTTGTGTCTTATTTGAGTTTTATCCCTGGGGTGGACAAGCTTCTGCCTTTGTGTAATTTAAAATATGATGTGTTGGCTGAAAATCCTCCTGAGCTTTCCAGATATTCCTACAATGTATAGAATGACAACATTGCTTTGTTTATTGTTCTCTTTATTGTTCTCTTCTCTGTCTATTTGGAGGAGCTCCTGCTGGGTCTTTTGGGGCATTTGATAAAGGCCATTTGGGATAGCCACATGTTCTGACAATTTTCTTGATGTATTTTAGTTCTTTTTTTTCCCCATCTTTGCTGGTAGGCAGGCCTTCAGCTCAATGGTCTAGGGTTCTGATAACTCCCATTTTGTGCTCCAGTGGGTGGTAAGAATCAAAATATAAATATTGATCTGTGTGGGGATTTTTTCTGTAAACTTCAATGTTAAGGCTTTTGTGTTCATTAATGTGTACTGCACAGCCCTCTCTCAACAGAGGGACAGGGATACATCACCTATCTCCAGTCTACAACACAGTCCTTTCTGCAGTTCCAAGAAGACTTCACACCCATGGTCACCCAGGTGACCATGCAAATCCAGATAAACCTCCACGTGGCTTCAACAACTCTCTAAAAGAATGCAAATGATCAGCTTCTGCAAGGATTATAAATCTGGTTGCCTCTTGAAAAAGCACCTTTGGGACAACCATGAACTGGATGACTGAGACTCTTCATAGACATTTTACTTAGTAACTCAAGGATTTCATTGAGAAAAAATAGCTGGTGGCAGTGTTTATCAAAGATGCTCTCCTCAGAAGTAGTACTGATTAAGGGGAAAGCTGCTAAAAACTCATATCAAGAGTCCAAAAAAGACCAATCCACCCCATCTTAGGTTTCCTTGCTTTTGCAGGCAGATATTAAATGCAATTTTGATTTACAACCATTTTGAGCTAGAAAACAAACAGTAACTAGAAGCTTACCTACCGCAACCTACTGAGAACACCTAAATGAATCAGAAATTGACAGAGATGGCTGAAAGGACCTGATAAAAATATCATTTGGGTTCTTGATGGGATTCTGCTGAAATGGCTGAAGGATTCTTTTAATAATTTTTAAGAAATTGCACCTTTTAAAATATGATAGAAGGCCATTTCATATCAACTGCAACATAATGAGTTTAATCAAATGAACTGAATTAGAATTTCATAAATGACAGTAATTCACTGATTTCAAAATAGCTCTGAACTTGGGTAGGGAATAACATCTAGTCCTTGATTGCTAGTCCTCAAGCTTGAAAAACACATTAATCTAATCATATCACTTATCATAAAAATGAGGCAGAGTCAGAATTAAACATCCTGTCTAACTTTAGCAACACCTTCCACAACTTTGCTTGAGTGAAAGTTGAAGTGGTTATAATTAAAATAAAAAAATAAAAATAAACAAAGAGATTTAAAAACCCATAAGAAAAAGCATTCTAATAGCCCCCATTCCTTTCTCACTATTTTTCTCCCAGATGCTAGTTGCTATTTAAAATTTTACATGGCATTTTGGACATCTGCAAATATTGTTCATTTCTATTTAGGTCATTTGATTTATTATTTTTAAACAGTTTATCTTTTTCTTCAAAGACAGCAGTCATGTTTCTACAGACAGAAAGAAGATTTCTTCCTAATCGGAAGGTAAAATTTCACCCTCTTCTTGATGGATCCTTGTCTGTAGTGGCAGCTGTTGTTAGCTGGAAATATTTCAAGTACAGATGACCAGTCATTTTCTTTTATACTTTATAGTGTCTATGCATTGTACTTGAGGATATAAAAATGTTACCCATATCCCATTGCAGCAGCTATTGTGTCTACTGTTTTTGTTGTTACTATGATTTTAATTGTCACTTTCACCACGCCTAATTAAACTATGCAAATCACTTTGCAATCAGAGGAGGCTGAGGAAACAGGTATTCATTACAAGAGGGTGCCAAGGAAGCATTCAATGCATGTGAGAGTTTGTGTATTGTATTAAAGACACATCATTTGATTTAGAAGAAAACATTAGTAAACCAATTCATGGTATCTCCAAATAAACAGCGTTCAGTCACAGAGATCCAATGAAATACAAAAAAAAAAAAAGGCTTCTGACAAGTGACAAAGAACTAATCAGTGATCACAGTGATTTTCAGCTTTATTAAAGTTCAGACACCATGGCTCCTTTTGTTATCTTTAAGATTTGCTGGCCTTCTTACATTTCATTGTTCACAGACATTGAAAGTAGTTTACCCAGGGAAGTGACACAAGGGATACATTCCAAGGATAGCTTCTTCTGAGACAAATGTATTTTCATAAAGGTTAGAGGCCCCAGCAAGAAGGAAATCCCTTATATGTGATATGAGGAGGGACATGAGTGACTGTTAAAGTCAGAGGTCCCCAACCTACAGTCTGTTGGCACCAGGCCGCAGCATGCCAAAAACCAGACCACACAAAAAAGCAAAATCCCATCCACAGGATGCAGGCAGCACACAAAACCACACCTCTCTGGTCCACAGAAAAGCCTCTCTCCACAGAACTAGTCCCTGGTGCCCAAAAGGTTGGGGGGCATTGGATTAAGTGGTTGATATTCTGTAAGAGAGGCTGATTGCATTGTATTTAATCTGAGCTGGATGGAGGAAGGGTCTTTGCAGCTGCCACCTAACACTTTATTAACCTCTCCTTGGTGAAGAATAAAGAATTTAATTCCATTTAATACTTGGTACATATCATCCCAGTTCAGAAGAAATTTGGTAAGGAATAAAAGATTCAAACATTACATTCCCCCACACACAACCCGGCATATGGTGATACCTTATCAGTGAAATGAGCACAAGAACAATATTAAAATGTGAGTTGACAAAGGCACAAACATCTTGTATATTTCTTAGAAAGTGCAGAAAAATTAAATAAGCAATGTTAGACTCTCCAGAAATATCTCAGATTTGGAGAGGCTGATTTTTCCCTGTGTTGAAGTTATGTACTGATCCAAAAAAAAGTTTCATGGAAAAATATTTTGTTTCGAGGAAAAAAGAGACTGTTATACATGTGGTCCTCAACTTAAAACCATTTTTCAATAGCACTGAAAAAAATGACATATGATGGTTTTTCACACTTACAACTGTTTCAGCATCCCTGTGATCCAGTAGTAGGATTCAAAAATTTTTACTACTGGTTATGTGGTCATGGCTTGGTGGGCATGGCTTGGTAGGCATAGCAGGGGAAGGTTACTGCAAAATCCCATCCATTCCACAACCCACTGACCTGCTTTCCAGCTCCGTTCTCTTGTGCAGGGCAACAAAAGAAGACCCTGCTGATCAGCTGGGACTTAGGAGGCAGAGAATAGATGGGGGCAGGGTTAGTTAAATGTGGTATTTGCTGGTTCTCTGAATTACTCAAAATTTCTGCTACCGGTTCTCCAGAACTGGTCAGAACCTGCTAAATCCCATCTCTGCCATAGCCACGTGATCAAAATCCAGATGCTTGGCAACTGATTCAGATTTGTGACAGTTACAGTGTCCCAGAATCATGTGATCACCTTTTGTGACCTTCTGTCAAAGCAAAGTCAATGAGGAAACCAGAATCACTTTAAAAACATATTACTAACTTAACCAAAGTAGTGATTCACTTCACAATTGTGGAAATAAAAGTAATAAAATGTGGTAAAACTCACCTAACTGTCTTGCTTGGCAACAAAAATTTGAGACTCAGTTGTAATCATGAGATGAAAACTGCTTTTTATCTGGTTATGACCATCCTTTACCCTGGAGATCTGAACAGTAAATAATTTGATTTTATAAAATATAAAAGGTACTTTTCAGGAAAAACACCCTTCCAGTAATCTGAAAATTAAAACTCATCCCTCTTGCATATATCTTAGATCTGGTAGATAGCTATTTTCATAAACTCTGGAAAAAAAAGGTATGTGCTATTGATTTTATTAAGTGAATATTGTACTAACTAAACGTGTATACCAAAGCAATCTGTCCCTCTGGTGGAACTATTTTTAGTGAGCCATTGCTTCACTCTTTAAAAAAGGAAAGAAAAAGAAGATAAAAAATTACTAACACTATTTTCCTGTATATTTGTCTACAAGATTGAAGCCTGAGGTTGCAAGGCAAAACTGCATTCTTTCACTGAGCACATACAAATATATTGCAACCATAATTTCAAATGAAATATAACTTTCACTATTTAAGAATGTCTGAGCAATATAAAGTTGGCCTCAGGGCAAACTGGAATTAGGCAATAAACATTTCTGAACATTACTCATAAACTAAACAAGACTAATATCAATGGGTTGAAGAATACAAAAGGGTGGAGGAATTTTACCACTTGGAGTATTGAAGGAAATAGAAAATACTATTGCAGATATTCAGTACTGCTAACTTTTATAATTCAACTTTTTCTTCAACCAGAAGGTTAATGGTCCATGACTACCAGGAGTAGGAAAAGAAGAATCATCACCGCAGTTACTTATATTATGCAAAATATTTTACTCTCTGCTCCTTTTTAGTTTTTAGTTTACTACCCATTTTGATGGCTTGTTGACTTTCAAGTTAGAGAATGGAGCCACAGTTGAAGCATATATTTTATCTACTGGTGTTGATTGAATCATCAGATATTACATTATGATTTTATATATCTATATGCTTTACTTTGTTCTTATATTTGTCAACCATGTAGTGAGAAAAGTTGGTATTTCAGAAATAAGTATAAATGTGCATGTTCACATCAAATAAAGATTTTATCAACATGACAGATATCCCAATAGATACAATTTGTTAGCTTTCTCAGGTGGACCAGGAGTGAAACATGACCAATTCAACTTTATTAGAAATAATAGTAGAATTGTAAGACCTTGGTAAAATCTTGCAAGTCTGAAAATACAAATCTTTCACCATCTCTCTTTACAGTCTGATAAGTTAGAAAAGTTCCATTCTGACTTACTGATTCTGCCCCTTATGCAGCTGTGCTCCCACTCTTCTGATTGTTCCCTAAACAGCATCTCTCACTAAAGGTCATTCCAACATGCCATTACATAATTCAAGTCCATCCCTTACATAATTGCCATAATGTGAGAACACAAATACAAATGAGAAGTTTTTGTTGTGATGTAGTGATGGGTGCTTTGTCATTTGCCTCCCCTCTGTCCCTTATGGATGCCCATTTGGTTAAACAGTCAAAGAGAGAGGTTACTCAAGCAGTCATTATTTCAGAAAACTAATACTTATATACCCTTAAGGCTAGGTCTCACTGGCCGATGGATGCAAAAGGTATGCAAAAAGGACACAGTGGATGAGCAAAATTTCAGGGGTGCTCCATCCGTTGTCATCTGCTCCAAAAAGTGGTGAAAATTTGCATAAACAGAACGGAAAAGAAAGGAAAAGAACGGACATGGGTAGTATGTAGCGGGGATGTTAAATGGATGTTCATAGGAAGCCTAGAGGATGTATATAGGATGCAAACCGTTCACTGTGCATCCTTTCTATTTCCCTGCTACTAACGCTGTATAGACGTTCTGTGTACCTTTTGTTTCCTCCCTCTTTCTGTTTTCAGCTGCAGTGGATGTGAGTTGCGAGGATGCCCAGAGGATGCAGAGAGGATACAGCGGACGTTTAATGGATGATAAACGGACATAGAACGTTTGTTGCTCGTATGTTGCGGATTTACATCGTACATAGTGGAAAATTCATCCGTTCACAAAATTTTGTGCAGCTCAAAACTTCTTGTGTGATGAAATCTCAGTGGACGGATGCTCGAGGGATAGAGTGTATGAAACACATATGCAATGAGTACACAACGGATGCATAGCATTTTCCAATGTTTTTTAATGTTTTACATCCTCTTTGCATCCGTTGGTGCAGTGGGACATGGGCTTTACATTTTGCAAATAATAATATCTTAACAGCTCTTAGGTCCTTGGTTTGGAGTTGAACTGTTAAGTTTTTACCAGTCCCAGACTGTGTTGAATTGAAGATTAAATCTTAAATAATCAAGGTCTGAAAACTATCTTGAGGAAACCAGACAGATTTTATATCTCTAGAGATATCTCACTGCCACTATTTATGGCTAGTACCAGGAAGAGAAACATCAGTACACATGAAATTGATTGTGAATATTTGATCTTTATTTGTTTGCTTTAATTAACAAGATACTTATAAACAAGTTTCATTTTAATTCATAGTGCCCATTCAGTTTTATACTGGGGAAGCATGTTTTATTTCAGTGATAAAAAGAAATCATGTGTTATCCCAATTGTAATTGGAGTCCTTGGAGCAATATCTAAAGGGCTGCATCGCTATTTGGAAATCCTGAATTTATCAGACTTGAATACCCTGATTCTACAAAAAACCACCCTACTTGGAACAGCTTATATCCTCTGATGCTACCTTAACGTTCTGAGGTCCTTGGTTAGGACTCGAGTTGTTGAGCTACCAACCAGCCCCAAAGGCTGTGAATCTCACTAAAGATTAACCAATAATAATAACATAGGAAGACCTCAGTTAACTTTTGTAATTGGGATTGGGAATTTCCCTCATTAAATAATACAATTCAAAAGTGCAATACCATATAACCATTATACTTAGCTGCAATTCTGGCATATTTGGTTGCCAGGTGAATCATGCACTATAGTCAAACATAACATCACCTGGTTGCAATTGCAGTCTTCTGCTGATTTGACCTTGCTTGTTGGAAGCCAGTGAAGATCACAAATGGTTATCATGTAACACTGAAATGTTCTACTGGTGAGCCAATAACCAAGCACATAGATCACTGTTACGTAACTGCAGGATGCTGTGATTGCCATAACTATGAGATCTAGCCAGAAGTATCACCTATTCAGCATGACTATAAATATGAATTGTTAGTGAACGAGCAGATGTTAAGCAAAGACTACCTGTGACAACAGCAGCAGTATCCCCAACAATACCCAAAATAATCAAACCTCCTAACCCAAAAATTAAAAAATGAAACTATCTGTATAAACCCATTTTTCCAGCCTGATCCCATTCCAAATATTATGAACCTCTATTCTCAGAATTCTCAACAATGTTCATATGGGAGAATTTTTGAGAATTCTAGGACTTAGTCCATGTATCAAGGGAATACACAAATTGATTGGTCTAAATGTTTTACATGGAATTCAACATTAGATGAGAATTATGCTTGAGAATTTGATTAGATCTATTTCTATTAGAAACAAAGATTAGTAGAAATTTTTCTCAGCGGGAAAATCTGAGATTATTTTTCTGACCAGTTTATAATATTTTTATAAAACACCAAAAATCAAAAGAGGTTCATCGTATTGATCATAATCTCAACTGAAAATGAGATTTTATGGCAATACCATATAGAATTATTAAAGCTGTGCATGCTTAAGAAATTGTTTGGAAGAAATGCTTCAGACACTCCTGGCTCCTCATTAAAGTGTTCTCCATTTTTTACATTGTCACATAAGCTGTAAAAAAATGGGTAGTCTACAAATCATAGTAAAGATGTGATGCTTTAATGACTTGGTTCATTACGGAATTTTAAAAATGAAATTCTAAAAATTATTGTGCATGCTTTATTTTATAAACATTTATATATCCAGCTATCTGATGCAACGTAACTCTGGGGCGCTCACATTTAAAAACAATAAAATCAGAAAAGTACAGGGGTGGGATTCTACCAGTTTGCACCTATTCACTAGAACTGGTTGTGAACATTCTAAGCAATTCAGAGAATTGGTTGTTAGAAGAAATTAATCCTGTAAGGAAGGCAAGAAGGAACCATTCTGATGTTGCTTACAGAAACTGCCTCTCCATTAACCCTTATTACGTTCTTGGCAGGATTAGACTTCCTGTCTCAGGAACTTCTCTGGAGTTTTTTTTTTTTCCCTTTGCTGGTACTTTGCTTGTGTGGAATGACCATTTAAAATTACAATGGCACTGAAAAAAGTGACTTATGACCATTTTTCACACTTATGGCTGTTGAAGCATCCCCACAGTCATGAGAGGCCAGGCGAGGAGATACATTCCTCGATGTGAGTGATATTGAGTTGGCCACACCCAGCCAGTCACATGACCACCAAGCCACACCCACTACCTAAGCCACTCACACAGAGCCAGTTGTTAAAAATTTTGAATCCCACTCCTGGAAAAGTATGTTTTAAAAAAACACAGAAACTCACAGGGTCAACAACCACAGAACATTCCCACA
>BLBF01000007.1:53494662-53506965 GCA_015471245.1 Laticauda colubrina | reverse complement strand
TGTGGGAAAAGGCAGGTTTTCAAGGCTTTTCAGAAGGATAGAAACTTGCCAGATTTCAGAGATAGGGTATTTGAAAGTGCAGGGGCATATTGTCTAGGTTCCACAAAATGGCAACATTGAAAAGGGACCTATGCTCATCTTATCACAAGGATGTCAAACTTGCGATGCCTCATGTGCTGGTCACACCCACCAGTGGTTTAGTGAAGGGGGGGAGTTGTGATACATCACATGATGATGTGTTGTCACAAGTTTGACACCCCTCCTTATCAGATGTAATGTCACAAGCAGAGGCACTCATGGAGAGGTAGCCCAAAAAAACCCTGGCCCAGTGCTATTTGAAGCTTAAATAGTGATAACATGCACCTTGACTTGTACCTGGAAACAATACTAGAAGCCAGTGGAATTTATACAACATCAATATAACATGGGTGAACCAAATCTAAATTTGGTTCACCCATGTTATATTGATGTTGTATAAATTCCACTGGCTTCTAGTATTGTTGAACCAAATCCAAATTTGGTTATCTAAAACAGCACTTAATGCTGTTGGATCAGCTGTAATTTCCACATGGTCTTTAAGGAGAGTCCAATGTTGACTATGTTGTGGGAACTGACTTTAACAGAAATATTATGCACATACTCTGTTGAAATCCTTTTTCCAAAGAATATTTAAAATCTGAACAACTGTGCTGTTAATCCACTGTGGGAGTGAGCAATGAGTTGGGGAGGGACTCGGTATGACAGAACTTGCCTTTGAGGTAAGCACTTGACTTCAGGCAGGGTACATATGCTGGGAGAGAATTGTCAGTTTATTTCATGTGGATATTCTTAAAAGCAGGTTCTGGTAAACCAAAAGTCTCCTTCTGTTCAGGTTTTAAAAGCGTGAGCAAAATAATGAGGACAACAAACAGACATTTTTATCAAAAATAAAAAATAATAATAATAAAACATTGCAGCTACCCGCCTATGGCATTTCAAAGTTCTTGCTGCAGATGTTGGTTAGCCAGAGCCATGAATGCTTACACAGAAAACAGGGTTTTGTTTACTCGTCCATTATGAACCCATTATGATCGGTTGGGGAGTCCTTAAGTATCAGACCTCGCTGTCAGCACAGCATTTTGCCCATCAGTAGTAAAAAGTGCATTTCAAAGCAGACTCTCTTGAACCACTTAACTTGGCAGGTTCCCCCTCCCTTTCTTTTTCCCAAGCCATAATGGTGTTTGATAGGCTAGCAAAGGGTTAGCTGGCTATGTTTTCAATGATAGACTATTTTTCTAAGTACCCCATTCCTGACCCACTAGAGGATTCTTTCATGCTAATCAGGCTTTTTGTTATGCAGCCACAAAGTGGTATTTACATTCATGCAAATGGGAATAATATTAACCCACACTTAAAAGGCAAACAGGACACTGGCAGCAAAAATCTGATGCAGCAAGGTCTGCATAAAAGTGAACCACTGAACCTGCAGCAGATAAATAACTTTCACTTGATACAGTTAGGGGAATTTAGATACTACAGTTTTAGCAAGAAACCTCTTATAGACCAGAATGAAATACAACTAATTATTCATCCCTTTTGCAGCTATCTAGTCAGTTGATATTATTTAAATATATACAGTACACATATACATACGTACAGGTAGTCCTCAACTTACAACCTACACAAATGAGTCCCAAATTTCTGTTGCTAAGTGAGACAGTTATTACACGAGTTTTGCCCCATTTAACTCCCTTTCTTGCCAAAGTTGTTAAGTGAATCACTGCAGTCGTTACGTTAGTAACAAAGTCATTCAGTGAATCAGGCTTCCCCATTGACTTTGTCTGTCAGAAGGTCTCAAAAGTGGATCATGTGAGTCCAGGATACTGCAAGTGTCATAAACATGAGTCAGTAGTCAAGCAGGGGTGGGATTCTGTCCACCTCTGTAGAACTGGTTGCTCTGAAGAGCAGCAGACACAGAACCAGTTCTATGTCTGCTGCTGATGTGGCCACCTGCCCGCCCATGCTCTTACTTGATCTTTATTTCCTGCTTTTTCGACTTCAGCTGCTTTTTCAACTGTGGTTGAAAAAGCAGGGAAAGGGGGCTTTTCCAACTGCTGCGCACTTGCACGCTGTCCGGGCAGCTCAGCAGGTTATAAATTGCATTCATGCAACTCGTGCATGCGCGTGCAATGCTAATAGACAGAATTGGTAGTTATACCAGTCGGATCCCATCCCTGTCACCAAGTATCCAAATTTTGCTCATGGAGATACTGCAATGGTTATAAGTGTGAAAAAGGGTCATTGATCACTTTTATTTCAATGTTGTTTTGAATAGTCACTAAATGAACTATTGTAAGTTGAGTACTATCTGTATTATATAGATCTGCTAAAACAAACATATGCCTAAGAGTGATCCTGTTGGAGTACACCTCTAGCATCCATTTTTCTCAAAAAATAAATTGTTGACAAAAAGGTATTACAGTTTTCCACAGAGGGTTAATCTTCAGCAATACAATTATTTTTTAAAGGTTCATTTAACCACAATTTTTACTATATTGAAATGTTTAAGTACCATGACTTCCGGAGTAAAGAGTAAAAGTTCTAAATATGTAGGGGGGAAAGAGCTAGATGTAGCCATGGAGCCCGAAGGCAGGGTCAAACACGTCATCAGTTTGAAGTCATCACATTCCTACAAGAGACTACATCCCAGCCTCCATAGATCAATTTCATTGACCCTTATCTCATGCCAATTTGGCTTAATGGCTGGTAGATCAGATTCATATGTATAGGTAGCATGAAATAAACATGCTTGGAACTCTACTCCTGTTCCTGGTTTCTTGTACCTGAAGCTAGGCATGTTAAGCTCTTTTTGCATGTTAGGAATGCAAATAAATAAAACGCATGTTAGGAATCAAGGACTGGGAGAAGCATTTACATCAATTTTTTTAAATTGAATGGAACTAATATTTGCACTGAAATCTGGGATTGCAAAGAGAATTCCATTCACACTCAACAGATATAAGAAGAATCATAAAACCATAGGGCTGAAAAGGACCTTGGAGGTCATTCCTGTTAGGCTTCACTGATCATGCCTGACACATTGCCAGCCACCTTATAGGGAGTGGGAGATGAGTCTTCAAATCTGCACCTCCTACCCAACTAGTTGTTCCCCTTGTTCAAACAACACAGGACTGTTGGCTGTTCCAGTTACAGCGCATAACAATGTGGATCCATTGCAAGTTCCTGCTGAACTACCTTTAATTGCAGAGTGTAAGGATTGTATTGTGTTCCAGTGATGGCGGGGGGGACTCATCTTATTGTGGTTTCCTTTTCTTTGGCTTATGAGTCAGCACTTCGGGGTTAGGTGTATTCTGGGCATCAGATATAGTGGTGATTAGGATTGCGGGCAGTGGTGTGTGGGGTTAATTAGTTAGACAGATGCTAGTTTGGGAATGGGAAGGGAATGGGGCATAAAAGGCGCTGAGAGGCATTTGCTCGGCTTTGCTGGCTTTGCTCAGGATTGCCATTGTTTGCCCACTGGAAGAAAACAATCTGCAAGAAGCTACTTTTCACCAAACCTGTGAATAAATGTGTTTGTTGACTAAGTTTCTGGATTTCCAAAATAGGACTTACAGAAAGCCAGCGCTCACTGTTACAGTATCTAGACTAACTGCATGAAACATATTGAAAACAATTAGTTGAAGAGAATGGCTGAAGGGACGAAACAGAAACGGATTGAGGTCACAGAAGACGTTGAGGAGGAGGGGGAAAATGGGCAGGTGCTGCCATCTGGTGGAGAAAAAAACCAAGATGTTGAGCCACTGGTATTGTAACCAGTGGTCAGACCTAAAATATTTAAAGAACAGAAAAAAGGAAATGTCAGTGAGCCTAGCTTCACTGGGAAGCAGGATTCAGGAAAAGATTTTTATCCACCAGACCGTCTTGAGGATTGGAAGATCAGGCATTGGCTAGGCTTGGGAGAAAGCCAACTAATGGCCCCTGGCAGTGAGACATTAGACATCCTAAAAATGCAGTTTGGGGAACTTACTTTGCATGGACCTAATACAAAGAGTATACTGGATGAGAGATTGGGGAAATATAAGAAAAAAGAAGTGTTATTTACATCCAGTCCATCAGGGCTCTGGGAATCGGAGTTGGAAAGAGACTGGAACATCAGATTTACGTCCTGGGAGTACAACTGCTACACAACTTGGCGAAGAACAAAGGCAGTCAATGAGGAAATAGTGGATTAGAATGACAAGAGATGGACTATGGAGCCCATTGGGATGCCCAGCCATAGGAGCAATGGGTTCCTCCCTTAACAGCAAGCTTTGATGGAACTCCAAGTAAAGTGGCAATCTTTCTAGGACAAGTATTAAATCATTTTGAGTTATATGCCCACTACTACACATCACATTGGTCTATGATAGTGGTGATTACAGGTGTCTTGGTTGGAGAGGCCCATGATTGGGCGGCTGATTTGTACTGTCATAGGGCAGAAGAATTAGCAGACGTAGGTCAATTCTTGGCTGCTTTGAGGTTTCATTTTGAAGAAAATACAGCTGACAAACAAGCAGAGGAGGATTTGTTAGCAACCAAGCAAAAGGGTCAGTCAGCTCAGGAATATGTAGGGGAGTTTAGGAGGGTGGTTAGTAAACTACCATTTAAACTGGAGAGTTTGTTAATCCATCTGTTTAGAGAAAGCCTGGATATCAATTTAAACCAGGCTTGTCTTTATCATGGTTTGTTTTCCACATTAACACAGTGGTATCAAGTGGCAATCAAATTGGACAATGGTTTACATTGATTGCACCCGAGATTGGAAGGGATTACACCACCAGTAAGGCCTTTAGGTACCATTACAACACAATTATACAGGCAAACTCCAATTCAAAGGGGCAGAGACAGAGGGACATTTCGGGGTTTTCATTGTGATAGACCCGGTCACAGTGCCATGGAATGTCCTGTACCGCCATTAACCATGACACAGGGCCCAGAACTGCTTTTATCTTTGCATCAAGATAAACCAGGGAGACAAGAATGGAAAGAGCATGAGAGGGCAAGAGGAACAGCGAGTAACCCACCCAGAAGCCAGAGTACAGAAGAACCATTTACTATTGTATTCAATACTTCGTGTGAAAGTGAAATGTAGATTATTATGCCTGACAATCCTATGGTAACTACCCTATTAGTCCTGTGTCTCTGTGGAATAAACATACTAATTACACTGTTCAAGTGGGGGCATTAATTGATTCAGAATGTACTAGGTGTCTAATTACTAATGGGTGGTAGAGAAATTGCAGTTATGGGTTATTAAATTGGACGTTCCAATTAAGTTTGAACAGGTGGATGGGTCTATATTTGGTGGAACTCCAGCAACTCAAAGGACAGAATATATCAAAATGGTTATGGGAGAGCCCTGGGAATGGATTTCTTTTGTGGTGGTTTCTCATATGAGTGAAGCATTAATTTTGGGATTGGCATGGCTGGATAAATGGGAACTGACCATACATTGTGAGAATGGCTATTGAAAGATATGATTAGTGGCTGGTCCTTATCCACCAGATCATAATGAAAAACATCTGATAGCTAGTAAATTGTTAAATGAAAAAACTCAAGGTATACCCCAATATCAATATCCCAGTAAATATGCAGATTTGTCTGATATATTCAATGAAGAGGGCACTGATTGCTTACCACCTCATTACACTACGGACTGTGCCATAGAATTAATTCCAGGGGTTCCTTTGCCTAAACCACAGATGTATTCAATGACTCCGCATGAGTTAGACGAAATGAGACAGTACATCGAAAAAAATCTAAAGATCTAAAGAAGGGGTTTATCACCCCTGGAAGGTCTCATATGGCAGCACCAATGTTGTTTCATGAAAAGGATGGAGGAATTCATTTATGTGTCGACTACAGAGGCCTAAACGTGATCTGTCTGGAACCATTGTACCCATTACCACTGATTAAAGACTTACTATCTACCTTGGTAAAAGGACAAATATTTACAAATATTGAGATAAGAGAAGCGTACTATAGAGTGAGAATACAGACAAGAGATGAATGGAAAACAATGTTTAATTGCCCTCTTGGTAATTATTATTTCAATGTGATGCTGTTTGGCTTACAGGGGGCTCCAGCGGTCTTTATGCAACTGATAAATGAAGTGTTGCATGAACATTCATCTAGGGGTGTTTTGGTTTATCTAGATGATATTTTAATTTATTCGGATAATGAATATGAGCATATTCAATTAGTGCAACAGGTGCTTCGAAAATTGCTGGATGCCCAGTTATATGTCAAATTGTCAAAATGCAAGTTTCACACCCGGCAGTTGGACTATTTAGGAGACCGCATATCTACAGAGTATTGAAATGGACCCAACAAAAGTTAAAGCTGTGTTGGAGTGGAAAACCCTGAACACAAAGAAACAATTACAAAGTTTTTTGGGGTTTGCAAATTTCTATCATCAATTTATATCCCACTTTACTGACATAGCATTAGCCTTAACTGAACTATTGTGTACTAAATCTATTGATATTGAAAAATCAAAAACAAGAATTGGATTACGATGGACTACAAAATGTCAGGAGGCTTTTGAAAATTTAAAATTTGTTTGCTCAAGAGCTGGTGTTGAAACATCCTGATTTGTATCTGCCATTTGTTGTCCAGGCAGATGCAAGCTATGTGGTAGTGGAAGCTGTCCTATTGCAGACAAACATAAAAGGACTGTTGCAGCTGTGTGCTTATACATCCAGAAAATTTAGTTCAACTGAAAGCAACTGGGCAATTTGGGAGAAGGAGGCATTTGCAGTTCATTGGGCCTTTTTCACCTGGAGACATTTACTGGAGGGAGGTCCACATCTGTTTGAGGTGTGGACCGATCATAAGAATTTGGAAGCATTACAAAGCCCACACCGATTATCCCCAAAGCAGGTTAGGTGGGTGTTGTATTTTAAATGATTTAATTTTACATTAAAATATGTTCCATTGGGAAAAAAATTCATGGCAAAGGCCTTATCGCAGCTTCCTCAATACAATAATCAAAGGGATAATATAATACAACCACTTATACCATGCAGTAACCATGCCGAGTCATTAAAAACTACTATACTCACCAGTGACTGGCCTACTATATTAGCAGAAGATCAATGGTTGATCAATAATAAAAGTCAAGTTAAAATGAGAAATGAAATTGCCTGGCAAAAGGATAAAATGTATTTTCTGAATAGTCTACAATCGACAGTACTGAAATGTTTTCATGACGACAAAATAGCAGGAAATTGTGGATTTTTTAAAACTTTGCAGTTAGTGAAATGACAATTTTGGTGGCCAGGTATGAGGACAGATGTAGAACACTATGTGATATCATGTCCTACCTTTATGGTTAATAAAATAAAAATAGGGAAACCATCGGAATTATTGCAAACCATGCCTGAGCCCATAAAACCTTGGCAAGACATTGGTCTGGACCAGAAACTCATGGTAACAACGTTATATTGATTTATTTTCCAAACAGGCACATTTTATCCCTTGTAAAGGATTGCCTTCTGCTCAGAAATTAGCAGATTTATTCGTAAAGCAAAGATTACATGGTATACCATGCAAAATTATATCTGATCATGGAGTACAGTTCACAGCAAAATTCTGGAGAGAATTTATACACATGATTGGGTCGACCCAAGGATTAAGTACAGTTTACCACCCATGTACCAATGGAGCTGCGGAATGAGCTAATGCTGCTATAGAGCAATATCTACGGTGTTACGTAAATTACCAACAGAGTAACTGGGTGGACCTATTTCCGTATGCTGAAATAGCATACAATAATATAATCCATAGTAGTACAGGATTTTCTCCATTTCAGATAGTTAGTGATACGGAGTTTGTACCAATACTGGAATGGCCTCATGCAACTCAGGAACCAAGTACTGTTTCAACCTGGGTGGATAAGATACGGAAACAATGGGAAACAGTAAAAGTTTCCTTAAAACAAGCACAAGCAGAGTACAAATGTCAGGTGGATAAAAAATGATCTGCACAAGTCCAATATAATGTAGGCGACTGGGTATATCTCTCAATGAAATATATACAGTTGGGTCTTGCTAATAAAAAATCAGGTCCAAAATATATTGGATTGTTCTTAGTGAAATGAGTTATAAATCCAGTCACAGTTGGGTTTCAACTACCTTCACATTTTAAAAGGATTCACCCTGTATTTCATGTCAGTCTTCTTAAACAAGTTGATATGACTAGATAAGAGCCCAGAGTAAGGACTCCTGGCCCAATCCATGATGATCATTATGAGATTATGGAAATATTTGATTCCTGACATTGGCAAGGAATCCTACAATATTTAATGAGGTGGGAGGGCTATCCATTAGCAGATGCTTCTTGGGTAACATATAAAGATGTGTCTGCTACTCGTCCACATCAAAAATTCCATTAAAAATATCCTAAGAAGGCAGGTGGGAGCTATGAACAAGGGGCATTACATCATCCTAACTGTATTCCCTTTATTACAGACAGAGCCATGGTAGAGGGGGCCACCTGTTGGGCTTCACTGATTGTGTCCAACACATTGCCAGCCACCTAATAGGGAGTGGGAGATAAGTCTCTGAATCTATGCCTACTACCTAACTAGCTGTTCCCCTCACTGAAACAACATGGGACTGTTGGCTGTACCAGTTACAGTGCATAACGATGTGGAGCCATTGTAAGTTCCTGCTGAGCTATCTTTAATTGCAGGGCATAAGGATTGTATGTGTTCCAGTGATGGGGGGGGAACTCATCTTATTGTGGTTTCCTTTTCTTTGGCTTATGAGTCAGCACTTCGGGGTTAGGTGTGTTCTCGGCATCGGACATAGTTGCAATTAGGATTGCAGGATGGTGGCGTGTGGAGTTAATTAGTTAGGCGGATGCTCGTTTGGAATGGGATGGGGCATAAAAGGTACTGAGAGGCATTCACTCTCAGCACTGACTTTGCTTGGGATTGCCATTGTTTGCCCACTGGAAGAAAACAATCTACAATAAACTACTTTTCACCAAATCTGTGAGTAAATGTGTTTGTTGATTTCCGGATTTCTGAAATAGGGCTTACAATTCCTTTCAGACTTTTGTGCTTGGGGTGGGAAGGTTTGAGATATGGGGGTTTAAATGGACACAACCAGTATACATGCAGCATCCCTCAATGCTAGAAGACTTAACAGGGGAACACCTACTTCTAGTTAATGTGAGACTAAGGAAAGTAATTTGAACCCAATACTATAAAATGGGCTGTCCAATGACAAAGAAGATTGCTTCCTTCCCTGGTAGCTACTTATTCATTCATTTAGTGATCAGGAAGTTATTCAAAGTAGAGCTTCTTCAAACAGCCTTTTCATAAACCACCTGTACTATTTGCTTTTTATTTCCTATTTGTTTAGATTTGCTTTTGCAGTTTGCATTTAGTTACAGAATAATGAATGAAGGATTGAAGGAACAAGAACATGAATATGAGCATGAGCATGAACATGAATAAAAAGCCTAATAGTTGGGGTTGGTAGAGGTGAACTGGTGTTCAGTGTTCTAGCCAAAAGCTTGTCTTCTGCTTATTTGTACAAATAAGCAGGAAAGAGAGAAATAAGGGAAGAATGATGATTGGCTGGAAGTGGAAACATTCCTATTTTTATTTTCTTCCCATCCCTTTTCTTTCCACTGTTGTTACTGCCTACCCACCTTAATAGAAAAGCAGTTAACTATTCCTTCACAAAGGAATCAGATTCAGTTGCTTAAAATGACCTCTTCTAAACCCATAGTTCTGTTATTTTGTGAGCTTTGCCAAACCTTGCTTACTCAGATGATTATTCTTTTTTCCTTTTCTATCATTTTTCACCAGTGGTGTTTGCATAGCATTAGTCATGGTCTTTCTTCACGTTTTTAACAGCTGATTAAAAATTATAAATTTATACAACTTTTGTAAATTAGCCTAATAATTCAGCAAATGGAATAATATTTTTAATAAAGAAATATATTGATTTTTGAAGCTGAATATCAAATGCATTTCAGACTAATTTAACTATGTTAGTATGTTCCTATTTCAAAATAAGTTGATTTTTCCTGCTTCATATGAGGGATGAATTAATATACTAATGATAAACCTGATTGCTTGATTTAAGCTACATGTCATGCACAACCTCAGTTTCGAAAGCATAGTTTAGTATGATAGTTCAGCAATGACATACGTAAAACCATGGTTAAAATAAGCTTGACTTCATGCAATGAGCAAACATAGCCTCTGTCAGTCCTAATGTAACATTTCTCCAGGGTTAAGGCCTAAAGAATAAATGACAGGATTTTTGCCAATTTGGAATGACCTTATGTCTTGCTTCATGTTTAAAAGATCATCTGAGTTGAACCCTGAGAACTTTAACCTTGACTTTAAAAGAACTTATTTCTTAATCAGTATTCTTAAATCTTGTTATAAATTATATGCCAAGGAAAGTATCACCATATATGTGTATTTTCTCACTTTCTCTAAGTGAAGTTTTTCAATGTCAGAGGAATGGAATTCTTTTTTCTTTGTACAAAATTCTACAAACTATGTGAAACCAGAGCAGATTCATGATTTACATCTTTGTACTTCAAGACTGTCATTAGGGCCCACTAGTAAGCTTTTAGCAGGTAGAGGTTCACAGGTCTATTCTTTAAAGTATTTCCATGTTCTAAAAAAAACTTGCCAAAGGGAAAGAAGATTTCCAGAAAGACTAGATAGCACCATTTCAAATAATCAAAAAGTTAGTCAGGGTCTGTAATGGTATATTATGTGGAAATGTATTTAAGTGATAGAAAGGGAGCCACAGACTGGACAATCAACATGCAAAAGTATCTCAGCCCACAGAAGGGATTTTTCCTAGTTTTGGGGAAAAGGGGGGGGGGAGGATTTCAGACTTCCAGGATTCTGTTATTATAAGCTTACAGTGAAGCTAGTATTGGTATTCTTGGCTTGCACTTTTTATATGGACAACCTGATGAGGCAGATAAATCAGCCATCAACAGATACATAGAGAGACAATCAAAAAACCAAAAAGGAAACAGAAAGACCAAATACATCCTTGACATTAATCAAGACCCGATAAGCAGAGATTAACACCAAGATTAATCAAGCAATATACAATACCCCAATTAAGGAACTACCAGTTCAAGCAAACAAGCTAACAGTAAACAACCACCCAATCAAAGACTCACCAAGAACACTCCCATCAACACTAGCAAGCCACTAGCATATGAAAAGAAAGCAAATGCCACTTCCTTGATGTTATCTAGTTGGCTAAAGAAATATCTGCAAGAAAACAACCAACCTTTGAGAGACCAAGGACCCCACAGTGTCACCATGCAGGGCAGTCAGAGGGACAAAGATGGGAGAGAAATAGGCAAGTGGCAGATTTGAAATGTCCCTGGCAATTGTAAGTGTGAGTAGGCTGCAAAGTCCCCAAATATTGAATATGTGACCAACAAAGATTATTGCAATCATTTTGGGGGACCATGCATAAGTACCATTCATTCAGCACCACTGTAACTTCAAAAGATCACTGAACAAATGGTTGCAACTCAAGGACCACCTATATTTCTCAGCACTTCTATATTATTCAATGCCTATTATTTCTCCTTTATTTCCTATTGTTATATTGCCTTGATGTTATATTTGGTCTTAAACTATTTTTTAGAATCTTCAAAACTATGGAACAATATTGTGTTCAGAATTGTGCCACTTCAGAATTATTTAAAATATTCATGTTGTAAGTCATCTCTAGTGTATACTTTCATTCTATGTAGCCATGAAACTTCAGAAGCAAATATTTTACATTAGAGGCATATGCATGTTTTTTACCCCTCAGCAGATTTTCACACTTTGTCCCAAGAGACAAAGATAATTAGAACCTAATTATCATATTAGTAGTTATTACTGCATAATAATTAGATATCAACTGCTAAACACCTTTATGGTTTGACTCTTTATGAAAAATGCCTCTGTGTTTAAAGCGGATTACCCTGAACCTAAATACTGCATTTCATCAACCATTTGTTTGGAAGATACTACACTCTTAACAAACATACTAAGGGTATTTGATAGTAGTGATAAACTATTAAGGACTAGCACAATATTTTCTCTATCACATAAAAAGCCTGCAGTGAGAACAAAATCCTCTGAACACAAAAACCCAAAATCGCATAATACTTCTACAAATGCTAAATAGAAAGTGAGAATATCTCACTATCTATCTATCTATCTATCTATCTATCTATCTATCTATCTATCTATCTATCTATCTATCTATC
>BLBF01000007.1:53474465-53490556 GCA_015471245.1 Laticauda colubrina | reverse complement strand
TGCTGCTGGTGCTGCTGGTGCTGCTGGTGCTGCTGGTGCTGCTGGTGCTGCTGGTGCTGCTGGTGTTGCTGGTGCTGGTGCTGGTGCTTCTCCTTCTGATGCTGATGCTGCTGGTGTTGCTGCTGCTGGTGCTTCTCCTGCTGGTGGTGCTGCTGGTGGTGCTGCTGTGGTGGACCAGCCCCAAGGCCCTCAGACCTCTGCTACTCAAGCCCCTGAAGGCCCTGCTGCTGAAGCCCCTGCCAGAGGGAGGAAGAGGCAAGGGAAGGAGAAGGGAGAGAGGAAACAGTACACCCTTTCAAAGGAGCATGAGAAGGAGGTGCTGGAATGGCTGAGGGAGAACGAGTACCTGTGGAGAAAGGGCTACAGACTCTATCGCGACACCAAGAAAAAACAGGAAGCTTGGAGAGACAAGGCAGAGAGCGTGGGCTACACTGCAGATGTACTCCTTGGATGGTGGAAGCACATTCACACCTGGGATGGCAAGCTACACCTGAGTAAATCTGGGCAGGCCGCTGTCAAGCTCACAGACCGGGAGATGTATGGCATGGCCAAGTGCAGCTTCCTGGAGAGTGAGAACCGCTACCGAGGAGCAGCCCCTCTGACAACCCTCTCCCTCAGACAGCCCACAGACAGCCAGTCCTCTTCCAGCCAGCAGACAACTACACTGTCCAGGCAGGTGTCTTCGGAGGGCCCCATGGCAGAGACCCCCCCCCCGACAGCTGCACTCCCCATGCCGGAGGACGTGGAGGATCCCTTGTCACAAATGGAGCAAGAAGCGGCAGCCACCAGAGACCAACCCACACCCCCACACCCAGCTCCACAGGATGCAGGCAGAGAGGCAGACTGGAGGGCCAGAGCCACACTGTCCTTTTGTAGATCAGGGACACAATGAAGACCAGCACAGATCTTCTCTCTCAGCTGGTCCACAGTGACATACCATCCTCGAACCGGAAGCCCTTCATCACCTACGTGAGCCAGACCCTGATGGACCTGCCTGAGGCCCAGTACCAGGTGATGAAGGAGAAGATAACAGCACTTCTCACAACCCTCAAGGTCCAGCTGAACCTGCTCCTACCCAGTCCAGGTCTGCTCCTCCACCCCAGGCGATGTCACCGCCTTTCCGTGATGTCACCGGCTTTCAATAGCCCCTCACCTACCAAGGCTACGAGGACCAGGACTTCCCACAGCAGAGGCAGACCTTCCCAGTCCAGACCCAGGTTCATCGCATGCCACAGACGCCTCACCTTGCCCAGCTGCAGACCAGACAGACCCACTACACTTCTCCTTCCTCCACCCCACAGCCAAGCCCCTCAACGGACATTCTGTCATCAGTCTTGGGCCTGACGTCCCAGGTCCTTGATGAAGGGCCTCTCAACCTCATGGGACTGAGTCAGCTCTCTGAGAGCTTCCTGAACACACCATCCCCTGTTGTACTCTCGGGGCCAAGCACCCCAATGGCGCCTCAGACCAGCACTCCAGCCACAGCCACAGTCCCGCCACAGTCCCTGGCTGCTTAACAGCTGAGACCATAGACATGTCTCAGAGTGACTGAGAATAGTGCCAGAGACTGAGTTGTTACTTATTCACTTAATATTTGCTTAAGACACTTTACTTGGTTCATTTTGCTTTTTTAATAAAGTCATAAAGTTTACCTAAGACATTTATTAATAAAGGTTATCTTTGCTTCACACACTGGGTTCATTTTTTTTACTTAATCAAGTGTTGGTGAAAACTTTGAAAAAATGGTTAAGCCTTTGCATGCTTGTGGGATTGGTAAGGATAGTTGTGGGATGGATAAGGATAGTTGTGGGATAGGTAAGGATAGTTGTGGGATGGGTAAAGATAGGTGTGGGATAGATAAACCTCCATTGCAAGCATAGTGGGACTGTATGGTCCACCCTCCCAGCTGCCACACATATGGCCCTTTTTATCAATAACAATTTATTCATTGATCTACACATTTCAAAATAAACAAAGCTCTTTATTAATTCCCTATTCATTGTAGGGCCACTCAACATACATGGCAAAATCTCATTAGGGTTATGAGACAGGCTCAAAGAAGCATCCATTAACCATCTATCATCATCTCTTGCCACTCCACTGCTCCAGCTGGGGAGTTGCACCAGTGTCTCAGGAGGTTGCGCTGCTTCTTCCCTTCATGTGAAGCTCTGTTGGGGCCTTGTACATCCACAGTGTCTATCAGGTTTCATCCTTGCCTCCATTCATTCCATGCCTTCTTCCTTGCCTCCATTCATTCCTCCATTCCATGTCCCCATCCCCTTGTTGATGGTCCACAAGCCTGTTCTGCAACACTGGGTAGCGGGTGTGCATGAGATTGTGCAGGATGCAGCAAGCTTCCATGATCCTCCTCACGGTCTCTGGGTGATGCTGCAGGGTGCTGAGAAGTACCTGGAACCTGTTGGCCAGGATGCCAAAAGTGTTTTCCACCACCCGCCTTGCCCTGGACAGCCTGTAGTTGAAGATCCTCTCTTCACCGGTGAGGCATCTGGAGGTGTAGGGCTTCATGAGGTAGGTTCTGAGGGAGAAGGAGTCATCCCCCATGATGAAGTATGACACATCTTGCATGTCGTTGGGCAGGGGGTCTGGATCTGGGAAGCCCACGATGAGGTTACGTTCCAGCCCCTTCTTGAGGTGACTGGCGTTGTATACCTGGGCATCTGAAGCTGACCCGTTGCCTGAAGCATCGATGTACATGAACTTGTAGTCAGCATCAACCATGGTGGAGAGGATGATGCTGAAGAAGCCCTTGTAGTTGTGATAAGTGGACCCTGAGTTGGCTGGAGCTTTGCAGGCCACGTGCTTCCCATCTATGGCTCCAACGTGTGGGGAAAGTTCCACCTCTGATACCACTCTTCTGCAAGTTTTCTCTTGCCTTGTCCAGTGGTGGAACACTTGAGGAGCTCCTCCACGTATTCTTCGATGATGACCTGCACCACGTCTCTGATCCCTTTGCTGATGATGTTGTGTGGCACCCTCCAGGCATACTGCATGTTTCTGTATGTGGTTCCAGAGGCCAGGTGCCGCAGAGTCAGTGCCACCTTCAGTCCAGGGTCCAGGTTGGGATGGAAGTTGGTGCTAGGCTTGGTCAACCTGGGTCTCAGACGCTCTACAATTTCATCAAACATGGCTGGTGGCATCCTCATGAAGTGCTGGAATGCACGAGTGTCTTCATTCCTCAGCTCCACCATCAGCTTGTCATACAGTCCAAACTCCATTTTTCTTCTGATCCATCCTCGGACCCACACAGCTCTTGAATGTCTCCTTCTTCTCCTTGTGTAGAAAAGGTGAAACAGTCTGAACAGGGCTTGGTTCTGGTGTTGAATGATCACAGCTACCATAAGGCCTGTGTTATGATCCATGGTGGAGAACAATGGATGATGTGGAAGAGCAAGACCAAAGGTGAAGAGGTCTGTACACCACGGCTGCTGGACTCATACTGAGATCCAGGTGATTTCCTCCCCCTTTTTATAGGAAATATCAGTTTTCCACTAGGTGTCCTTCCACATACTCTAGACATACTCCAGACATCCTAAATATCTGAGATACATCCCAGATACAAATGTTTTGTCCATTTTAATGCTTTATGTACAAGATGCATCCGCTTACATCCTTTCTATTTCCGTGCTACTAACGCTGTGTGGACGTTCCATGTACCTTTTGTTTCCTCCCTCTTTCCGTTCTCAGCTGCAGCGGATGTGAGTTGAGGGGATGTCCAGAGGATGGCAAGAGGATACAGCGGACATTTAACGGATGATTACAGACATATAACGTTTGTTGCCTGTATATGTCGCAGATGTACATTGTACGTGGCGGAAAGTTCATCCGCTCAAAAAGTTTTGTGCAGCTCAAAACTTTTTGCGCGCATGAAATCTCAGTGGACGGATGCTCGACGGATAGAGCATATGAAACACGTATGCAATGAGTACACAATGGATGCATAGCATTTTCCAACAGATGGCAAGCTTTTTTGTCCATTTTACATCCTCTTTGCATCTGTTGGTGCAGTGGGACATGGGCTTTATCTCTTTCTTCAACTTTCCTACTGTTAACCATTGCCAGATTTTGTTGCTTGGCCTTCTCTCTCTCTCTCTCTCTCTCTCTCTCTCTCTCTCTCTCTCTCTGAGTGTGTGTGTGTGTGTGTGTGTTTGTGTGTGTGTGTGTGTGTCTGTATCTTTTGGCCATGTAATACTTTCCTTTGCCATGTCTTTTTTCTTTTTTTTTTCATTTTATCTTTCTTGTCGGCCAGTCTGGTCTCTCCAGTGTTCAGTAAACCTTTATGGTGTACCAACTTCAAAGTTATCGCTGTCCTTCAGATATTCTTCCAATGTCCATTTTCCTTCTTCAACAGTCTGGTGCTCTTGTAACATTCCATCCATATATCTATGTTCCTTGATAAATAGACTCTGTAAACATCACTGTATGGATGAAGAGTACCATTCATTTCATTATGTTTTATGGTTTTCCTACCCAGGGCTTTTACTGTGTTTGAGTCCAGTCTACTATTTCCAACTATATAGCTAATGTAGGATGTAATGTAGGGTGTCTTGGTGGTATTTTCTCCATTGGGTTTCAACTTAATTTTTTTTTTTATTAAAATAAAGTTTATTTAAGTTTCATATATTTAAAACATTTAAAAAGAAACAAGCAAACGTATAAACAAATATATATAATTTGTTTTTATAAGTTTTTGCGGGTACTTACATGTGTGCTGTATATATATATATATAAATATATATAAATATATACATTTTGCAGCAGGTATTGAGCATTGGTTACACTTTTCTTTTCTTTTTTTCTTTTACCCCATAACATTGACGTGATCTACCTTGTTACAATACCTTCCTTGTTCCTTCAATGTTTTATTTTCACAGAATACTTTATGATTAAACACACGTCCTTCATAGTTTCATAGCTTATTCAGTTGTCAAATGTTGCTTTTGCTTTAACCATTCATATCAACAGTTCCAAACTTTGTAGTATTCACTATCTTTGTTGTTTTTTAGTAATTTGGTTAGGCTGTCCATCTTTGCATACTTGTGAATTTTTTTAATGACCATCTCCTCTTAAGGGACAATAGTTTCCAATTTTGGGCATAGCTTATGTTGACTGCCGTTATAATGTGCAAGATTAATTATTGATTTTTTTTCTATTTTTGAGTCTATCATACCCAGCAAAAAGTTTTCAGGTTCAAGTTTTACATCTTGTTTAGTTATATTTAGAATCTAATTTTTGATATTTTTTTCAAAACTTCTGGGCATATGGGCATGTCCACCACATATAAAAGTATGCTCCCTGGATGTAGTTACACTTCCAACAGTTTGGGGGGACATTCAGGAACATCTTAGCCAGTCTCGCGGGTGGCAAGTGCCAACGATACACCATTTTATAGAGATTCCCTTTGTACAAGGCTGACATAGTTAGTCTGTAATTTATTTCCCAAATATGTTCCCACTTGTCTAATTCAATACTGTGGCCCACAGTTTTTGCCCAAATTACCATACATTCCTTGACTGTTTCTTCTTTTAATTTATAATCCAATAGATATTTATATATTTTACTAATCAATTTCCTCTCCTCTCCATGCCAAATTTTATCTAATTCTTGGTAAGTCATATTAAAACCAAATTGTTCTTTATCTTTTTTGTAATGCGTTTGTATCTGCGCATATGGCCACCATGCTATCTCTTTTCCTTGAATTTGTATTTGATTCCTGCCCTTTAATTCTCCGGTTTCATGTAACAGATCTTTAAAACTTGCAATATTATCAAAATCTAAAACATTTGGATGTGTAACTGCCTCTATTGTAGATAACCACAGTGGGACCTTACAGAAATGTATTTTTTTTAATCTTTTCCCAAATAGTTAATAACACACTCCTTATATAGTGCCTTTGAAAGTACAAGTGGTGTTTGTTCTTTCCATCCCACATAAATGCGTGCCATCCAAGTTGGAGATCAAAGCCCTCTAATGTTAAGATCCTTTTATTTATCAAATTAACCCAGTCTTTGAGCCAGATTGCTATTGCAATCTGCACAGCAATATGTTTTGAAATCTGGAAGACCAAATCTCCTTTTTTTTTCTATCATCCTGTAATAATTTATATTTTATTCTGGGTTTTTTCCCCTGCCATATCAATTTGGATATATGTTTATTTAGTTCTCTGAAAAAGCTTTTTTCCGACTTGACTGGCACCATCTGAAATAAGAACAATTTTGGCAAAATATTCATTTTTACTATTGCAATACAGCCTAATAGAGATATTTGTAACTTAGCCCAATTATCAAAGTCTTTAAATATTTGAATTAATTTATTGTAATCTTTTTTAATTGATGAGCACCTAGCTGTCAGACATATCCCCAAATATTTTACTTTATTTACCACCTGTATCCCTAATCTCTTTGTTAGTTCTTCCTTTTGTTCATCTGTACAGTTTTTTTATCACTTTTGTTTTTGCTTCATTAATTTTTAACCCTGCCACCTTTCCATATTGTTCTATTTCATTCATCAAAATGGGTGTCGTTTCCACTATAAATACCATATCGTCAACAAATGTTCAAATGCTTGAAGTTTGCACTCCTCTTCTTTAACTTTTAATCCCCTGATCTCTTGATTTTGTTGGATTTGTACCAGTAGTGTCTCTTCTACTAATATATAAAGTAGGGGAGCCAAGGGGCACCCTTATTATTACACCCTTATTTATCCTTATATTATCTATATTTTCCCCATTTATTTTGCAGTTTGGGTATTATATATTGTTTTAATGAATCCTAAAAAAAATTCAGCAAATTTCATGCCTGTCAATTGTTTAATAAGAAAATTCCAATTCAAATTGTCAAAAGCTTTCTGAGCATCTAAAAACATCAGTGCCATTGTTTTAGTTGTGTGTACTTCATAGAATTCTAAAACTCCATAATTATTCTTGTATTTGTCTTCATTTGTCTATATGGCAGAAACCCATTCTGGTCAGTATGAATAATCCTACTTAATATTTTCTTTAAGCTTTCCACCAATATTGTGGCCAATATCTTGTAATCTACATTTAAAAGTGATATTGGCCTGTAATTTTGAATTTTTTGTGGGTCTGATTGCTCTTTGTGAATAAGAGTTATATATGATTCAATCCATGACTTTGGTATATTAGCACTATCCAAGGCTTCATTATATAAGTCTGTCATTCACTCCTCCAATAACTCTTGAAACTCCTTATAGAATTCAGACAGAATTCCATCTGGGCCCGGGGTTTTATTTGGTTTTTGGGCTCCAATTGCGTTTTTAATTTCTTCCATTGATATTTTATTATTTAAAATACATTTCTCTTCATCCATAATTTCTGGTAATTTTTTTTCCTTCAGATATTGATTAATAAGTTCTTCTGGTACTTCTTGATTGTATAGATTTGTAAAAAAGTCCTTCGCAATATCTTTCTTTTCTTTAGCCTGAGTACATACTTTTCCTTCTTGGTCTTGGAGAGTTACAATCATTCTTTTTCCTTGCTCTTTTTTATTTTATGGGATAACCATCTCCCTGGCTTATTTGCATCTTCAAAATAATTTTGTTTTACTAATTTAACTTTTCAGGTCAGGTCTTCCTGCATACTTAAATTTGTCTTATGTTTTACCAAATCTATTTCTTTACTAATATTTTGATTATTCAGATCAATTTGTCTATTTACTTCTAAATCTTTAAGTTTCTCTCTCCACACATTTTGTTGTTGCCTTTTTTCTTTATTTTTTTAATACTATAGCCAATAGTTAAACCTCTCACATAAGCTTTTGTTGTATCCCAGAGGTTTTGAAGGGACATATGTTCTCTCTTATTTATTTCAAGAAATATTTTCAATTCTTTTTTCACCATTTCAACATATTTGTTATCTTTTAGTATATTATTATTAAATGTCCATCTTCCAATCATTCTTTCCTTTCCACTTAATCTCAATAGGGTTATGATCAGCCCATACATTTGGCAAGATCTCTATATTTTTGATATTTCCATTAAGCTAGGGTCCATCCATATCTGATCTATTCTAAACCAAGAGTGATGGGGATTAGAAAAGAAAGTATATTGCTTTTTAGTTGGATATAGTTCTCTCCACACATCCTTCAAATTTAATTCCCTCACCATATTATTAAAAGAAGGTGGAAATAGTCTCCTTTTATTTTTTTATTTTTGGAGGGAGCTTCTATAGTTTTTGTCCTTCTCTGAAACAGCATTTAAATCTCCTACAATACATACACTTGTATATTCAGTTTCTACTATCTTGTGGTGGAGTTTATCATAGAATTCTTTTTGATTTACATTCGGAGCATATTCTGTAACTAATAAAATCTTTTTCTCGTTTAATATTATTTCTATAAATAACATTCTCCCTTCATCATCCTTGTATACCAATCTTTTATAGATACTATGATACCCCTTTTTCTTTGATTTGAAAGAGCCAAATACATTTTTCCCAATTTGGTATCCTTTAGGAGGTCTGCCTGTTTATCTGTGATATGTAATTCTTGAATAAAAATTATGTCTGCATTTTGTTTTTTAAGTTTTTCAAATGACTGTTTTCTTTTTAATGTTGAGTTTAAACCATTGATATTTACTGAAAATAAGGTGATTTATCTATTTGTGTTACTGTCTGTGTAGAGCATTTTTGTTTCTTTCCACGTTCTGGGTTCTCTTGTACTTGGTCTGTTATCTTCTTCTACTTCTCTAAGTTTCTGAGAATCTGACTGTGGTTCAAGTTCTTTCTCTTCAGAGAGTTGTTCTTCCTGACTTCTTGTATTTGAATCTTCTCCACTTTCACATTCTTCCTCAGGTCCCAGATTTTGTTCGTGAAATTGATGTGCTTTCTCTATTGTATTGATTTTATATTTTTTATCCTGCCATGCTACTAGGAGCCCTTCCGGGATGAGCCATCTGAATGATATACCATTCTTAATTAACTGAGATGATAAAAACTGGTAGCCCCTTCTTTGCTTCCTAAATCTCCTAGGTATTTGCTTCAACGTTACCATTTCATGATCTTTATATATCAGTGGCTCATCTCTAGTCTTGCCGTATAGAATGTCTCGTATCGTCTTTCTCATGAATCTGATGTAGACTTCTCGGGGTAGTCTGTGTCTTCGGGCATAGTGTGTGTATACTCTGTAGACTTCATTGATGTCATTCTCAATTTCCTATTTGTCTTTCTGTAGGGCTGTTGTTGTCAAATTTGCCATTATTTCACGTAGATCTTCATTTTTATCTTCAACAACGTTCTGGAATCTCAAATAAAATGATGCCTTTTCTAATTCTAATATGGAAGATGGGCTGTGCTGAGCAAGATAATTAGAACTCATTCATCCTACACGTCCTTCCATGTTACACTGCTAGGCAACTCCACAGATGGTTAAATCCTTCATTCTAAGCACCTGCCTATACTTGCCCATCCCCATTGTATTCCACATTAAGGAGAGTGGTTAGTTGTAGTTCTATCAAAAGATGGGAGAGGACATGAAACTCCAATGCATTTAGAGCCACCAATTCAGTTTTTTAAAATTTGGTCCACAATATAATTATATAGTCCTTTGCTGTCTTCTTAGTGCATAAAAATAACTGATTAAACACATTCTGCCTATAAGAGCTATACCTTGAAGATTGATGCAGAAGATGTCAACAGTTTTGGAAAATTTGATACTGCAATGTGATCCAGTAATGTCTGTTGACAAATATTAACAGAATTGGATTATTTAGATTATTTAAACAAATACCATCCTTAATAACATACTTTGCTGAGCCATAAACCATAATTTACCATTTTAACTGGTCAGATTCACTAAACTTTAAAGTACCTTAAATCTGTAAATCCAGCCATATTTACAGGACATAGGGAGGGAGGAATCTAAGCAGAAATATAAATGTTCAGATCCTGCTCCTTTTTCAGTATGTTTTTGCATTCAAATCACATCATTGAAAGTAACTTGCAATCAGCACTGCTGTTCACCAGGAATAACATGCATCTTAAAATTTTTCCATTTTTGTATTATATTACATTTTCCCATTGTTTCTGCCTCAGCAATAGCTAACAGCCTCTATTTATAGCATAGTTTTTTAAAAATAGTATTGTATGAAATTTCTACACGTACATGGGTATATCGAGCTAGATTATGTTGTTTCTCTGTGTAATATATGTGGGTATATGCATAATTTTGTATTTATTTATTTTGTCATGTTTATGTAGTGTATATTGGAGGTGGTGACCCTTTGAGAGCTGTATGCAATGAAATTTCATTTTAATGTATGCCAATTGGTGTACATTCAAAGTAACAATAAAATTATTCTAAGTTCTAAGTCTACATTTGCTTTGGCTGCAAAACAATTTGTTTTAAATACAATGGTATATGGAAAGAGCACTGAAAATTTCCATCCTTATAATCTATCCCAGTGGGCCCAAACCCACAACACTAGTGGGCATGAATATGCATACATTTCCATGTTCCATTTACATGTCTGCGAATGGCAGACACTCACACTCACATATGAAATTCCATTTGTGTGAGTGGCAAATGGAGCTGCACACATGCATGCACACATGCATATGTGAGTGGCAAATGAAGCTGCACACCCTTACTGCTCATGCGAATCATCTTCTTTCCTCCCTCAGCCAGGCTGCCAAACCAGAAAGATTGGGAACTGCTGATCTATTATTTTCCTTTGAAAGTTTAATAGTGTTATCAAAAACTTTGCAATCTTACTGTAAAAAGTTAATTTATAATAAATTAATTACACTGATATCTGTCTTTTCCACCAACCTCAGGAAAAAAAGTATGTAGGTTTAAGAGGAATGCAGTTATACACACACATGCAAACCTCCATCCAAAAATCGAGGAGCAATACTTAATTTCAAGGATGTTTGAGACAGCTTTTCAGTATTTATCATTATCAAGATAATTTAAATTTGATTTAAACAAAGTCATCTTATGTAGTACAAGCCAATTCTTATTAGCAGACATCTTTAAGAGAAAAGTAGGTTTTCTGATGCAAGATATTGATTTGTTCATCAACAACTCACTCCAACCTTCAGTCTTGATAATATAATTCCAAATTAGAATGAATCAGCTCTGTTGGAAGAACTGCTGTGAACAAGTATTGACAGGTTGCTTGCAATGCTGCTCATGCTTTGGAAACAATGGTGTATGACATTTTGTGCATTAAACACAGCTGTAAATTTCCAAGAAGTAAAATCAGAATCATTATTTACCATATTCCAGCATATATGTAAGAGTTTTATCACATTCCTTTCTAATTCTAAGGTTCCCTTTTAGGATTGCATATATACATATAGATATGTAGATTTATGTGTGTATAAACATACACACTATTATTTTAATTTTGAATTCTAAACTTTTTTTTAAAAGGTTCTAAATTTGAAACTTGGAGACTATACTAGTACCCCACTTATATTTTCCAAAAATGTATCCAATATTTTATTTGACAGAACTAATTGCATTGTTAAGAAAATGAAACAGTTCTGAGGATTGAACATAGCTCAGTGTTGACTTTGACTGAAGCAGATTATAAGGATGGAGGGAGAGACAATAAGTAATACAATGGCTTGTTGCCTCTTTTCAAATACAGGAAGTGATTTTTTCCCCCTTCTCATCAGATACAGCTGATATAGATGAGGAGACTGATCTCTTTCAGAACAGAGTACGCTTTGATCCAAATTTCTAAGAAAGCTTGTTCCATCTCCCTCAAAAAGAACAACTAATATTAACATCTGAAGGAAGCGCACATTTCAAAACTCTAGTTCAAAGGATAAGAAGAGGAGAAGAGAATGATGGAAATGGATTTTTGGCAATTATCACTGTAAGTAACAATAACAGTAATGATCATTCCAAGCCCTACAAGGTCATGCTAATTAAAATAATCTTGAAACTTTTGGGCAACCTTATTAATATTGTACTCGAACAAATCTTTGCAATCTCTTCATTTTTAAATATAAACACTATTAAAATACACATTTCTTGTTCTAAATCCAAAGCCTTAAGGCAAACAGTATAAATAAAATGATAGAGAAGATGAAAAATGAATCTTCTCAATTAAAATGAGATCTTCTGAATGAGGTTTCATTTTCATCACTGAATATTAAAAAAAAATGTAGTACTTCAATGGCAAAGTCTTTGCCAATGGAAGCACAAAGTGAATAGGAGTACTATTCACTTTGAATAGCGTTCTATTCACATAAAGGAGAACTTTAGGTTTGACCATGAAAGTTCATCAGATACTCTGGGTCTTCATCATGCAAACAATGTTTGATTTGAAAATCTGGAACTACTCCTCTTAGAATTACAAGCATTTTTCCCAATCCAAAAGCCTTGATCTGAAGAATCCCACAAGGTTGTTTATTAGAGAGAGCATTTCACCAAGGCAGCCGTCGTCAGTGTTATCTCGGAACTGAACACACTCAAAACCATAGGAATGATGGTAGACTTTAGAAGAAACCCTCCTATACTACCATCTCCGAAAATACTGAACAACACAGTATCAAAAGTAGAGACCTTCAAATTTCTAGGTTCTATCATATCACAAGACCTAAAATGGACACCTAAGATCAAAAAGTCATCAAAAAAGCACAATGAAGAATGTTCGTTTCAGAAAGCTAAAACTTCCCAAGGAGCTACTAATACAGTTCTACAGAGGGATTATTGAGTCTGTCATCTGCACAGTGGTGGGATTCAAATTTTTTTACCACCAGTTCTGTGGGTATGGCTTGGTGGGTGTGGCAGGGTAAGGATACTGTAAAATCTCCAGTCAGAGGTGGGATTTGCCAGTTCTCCGAACTACTCAAAATTTCCACAACCGGTTTTCCAGAACTGGGCAGAGCTTGTTGAATACCACCTCTGCATCTGCACCTCTATAGCTGTCTGGTTTGGTTCTGCAACCCAACAAGACAGACACAGACTTCAGAGGATAATTAGGACACAATTATAACCAACCTGCCTTCGTCAAGGACCTGTATACTGCGCGAATCAAAAAGAGGGCTGTGAAAATATTTACAGACATATTTATTTATGTCACATCCTGGACATAAACTGTTTCAACTCCTTCCCTCAAAACGATGCTATAGAGCACTGCACACCAGAACAACTAGACACAAGAACAGTTTTTTCCCAAACACCATCACTCTATTAAACAAATTCCCTCAACCCATCCAAATTTTTCCAAAGTCTGCACTATAAATTACTATAAATCTTCTCATCACTCCTTATCGCCCATCCCCTCCCACTTGTGACTATATGACTGTAATTTGTCGCTTGTATCCTTACGATTTATATTGACTGTTTCCTAGTATGATTTGATTGCTTATTGTACCCTATGACTATTATTAAGTGTTGTACCTTATGATTCTTGACTCTTGATGAATGCATCTTTTCTTTTATGTACACTGAGAGCATTTGCACCAAGACAAATTCCTTGTGTGTCCAATCATACTTGGTCAATAAAGAATTCTATTCTATTATATAAAGAATTTTATTCTAGTCTATTACATTGCCAATCAAAAGAAAATGTTGTAATATCAGCCCATAGTAGACCTCACTGAAACAATCTAAAAGTGTAGACTAGAAGTCAGTTAGACAACCTTCCAATGAAAGGAAAATGCATAAAAAGAAAGAAAATAACACACATGGATGTGTCATTGTATCATTCCCAAAGAAAATAACAAGATCGTGATAGTTTCGCCTCATCAAGATCCAATTCAACAAAATGATGTTCATCACTAAAGATAGTTTTGCTTGCATGTAATTTTTGTCTTAGGCTGAGATAAAATATGTTGTGATCAGAATGCCAATAAAATAACTTCAAGGCCCTCTTCAGCTTTTGGTTTTGTGGCTACTTGGTGTTATGTAAAAAGTCACCAACAACATGTATGATCAGAAAGACACTGCAGAAGCATCCTGGAAATGTGGCTTGGAAGTAAGGGGGGAAAACGAAACTGTGACTCTTTAAAATTATGTAATCCATTCTAAAATTATGATTTTTTTCTAATATTTTTAACTAAGAGAATTGGCAGCTATGCTACTTCCTTTCAGCATGCAACTGGATGAAATCACTGGTCACTTTCTCTGCAACAGGTTCTATTTTTGCTCCATGATGTAAATGTTGATACAGACTGGTGCAGTGGCCTAGAGGTGGAGCTCTTGCCTCACAAACAGGAGGCTGAGTTTGATCCTAGGTAGAGACAAATGTTTCTTTCTCTGGGCACAATGAGAATTTATCTGCTGAATAAAATTCCACATTGTTGACAGGAAGGGCATCTGGCCAGTAAACACTCTCTGCTCCATTCAGTTGCCTGGACTCCACCTCACAAGGGATTATGGGGTCATAAAAAGGAGATAATGATGTAAATGTTGACATCATAAGAAAAGAGTCTCTTTTGGAAACTAGAAAGTGAACTAAAACTGTATCTTTGAACTGGCATTTTTTTTGTTTGCCAAGTGAAATTTTACTGGAAGAATATATTCTATATTCTATATTTTGCATGAAAAAAATGAGAGAGAGAGAGTCCTTGGTAAATGTTGTTTTTATATTTTGTCTATGTGAATAAACCCATTTCTAATTAACTTCACACAAAAATGTGAAAATTTGTATTTGTGAATTTTTCTGGGAATATGACCTATGGTTGTGATCCCATTTCCCAAGGGATCATAGGGATAAGAGCCGTTGCTCTAAATTAACAGTTTGACTTTTTTTCCCTGCAGACTAGAATAGAATCTTGTACAGTATGCAATTATGATGAATATCTGGTTCATCAATCATGTATTTCAGTTTCAAAGTCACCATTTAAAAATGTGCGAGAAAACAGTATGTGTCACGGGAAAATCAGATATATAGATTTTATAGAAAATGGTGTATGTCACAGTAAAATCAGGAATACAGTTCACTAGATATGTATGTGTGGAAAAAGCACAAGTTGATGCCAGTATCACTATGGTATATGTGAATAGGCTTCCAATAAACATAGCCTGGCATGATTAATTTACATAGTTTATACATCAGAATTATAGGCTTTGCAAAACTATAATATGATTCATTTCTTTTTTACTTAGGCAGGAGTTCTCCACTTTTTAGATCTGAACACTGACCATCAGTAGTTAGCTTTAAATCATTAGCAACCTAGAAGGGAGGTCATAAAGATTTTTTTTAGAAAAAAAATATTGTTTTCAGTTATGGTCTTTCTTCCTTTTCTTAGAATTCTGTGTACCACCAGGATAATTGCATTTTCTTAATGATTTCTATGACACACCATTATTCTGAAATGAACTTTTAAATACATACTTGGGTAACTATGTATTTTATTCAAAGTTTAAATGTATCCATTTAAAAGTTGCAGGTGAATAATGGCAATAACGTTTTTTAAGTTGCTTTGACTAAAGAGAAACACATTTTGTGGGTGAGGTTTTTAACATAATTCAATGAACTCTGTGACTCTCATTTATGCAGAGTTTATCAATTGCTTCTGGATACTAAGCTAATCTGTTGATACTAGGTACTGCTTTTCACATGGCATGGTACTGTATATTGTTGCATATTTGTATCTTTGAAGTGTCTGTAGAAGTGTATGTATTAGTGAAGTTACAATTACTGTAAGTTAGGTGATGAGCCAGAAGCTAGATATTTAGTCCACCAAGAAAACCAATAAAAGTAAGCCTAAATCAAGAGAATTTGATACAAGTTATATATCTTTTCATTTCCATATGATTTTTTTCTATTGAAAATAACAACTTCAGGATATCTTTTAGACAATTCACTGAGAGTATGAAGCCAAGCAAAGTAAAAAAAAGTTATCCCCAAACAAGTAATGCAAAAAAGCTGTAAGTTGTTTTATTTGAGGTATAGATTATAATTGAATTATTAAAAGTGGTTCATTTGTTTCATGTCCAGGACTAATTTCTAGGAATTCCCTAGGGAAGATTTCAAACACACCTTCATTTATCATTGTGAGATGTTATGGAATTGAAAAGTTTGAGAACTTATACATAAATTCATACACACACACACACAGAGAGAGAGAGAGAGAGAGAGAGAGAGAGAGAGAG
>BLBF01000007.1:53449945-53474455 GCA_015471245.1 Laticauda colubrina | reverse complement strand
AGAGAGAGAGAGAGAGAGAGAGAGAGAGAGAGAGAGAGAGAGAGAGAAATATACCAATATTTCCAACTACATCCCTATAGGAGTATATAAGTGTTGCTGCAAACTGGCCCAAGCTTTCATAATTTAAAGGCCAGGCAGAACTGTTTTGCTATTTCCTATTATATGAACAATTATAGTGGGTGGTTTGCTAATATATTTGTACTTTTTAACAATTCTGCTTGCCTATGCCATGGATTTAAACAGCTTTAGTTATAGATTTTATGAAAGTCAATGAACCACATAATTAGAAGCTCAGTGATGTTTTGTTTCAACCTATAATCACCAATTATTTTATAAGCATTTGTCTAATGTATGTCGGGCTAAACAGTCTATTCTGGAAGCAGAGTTCTTTAAAGTTCTTTGTTGCATACTGAAAAGTAAATCATTCCCATTTTTTGCTGCATAATACACTTGTTATATATGGGACTACAGAGTACATAGTTTTCTGTGTAAACTATAGAATATTCATTTCATTCATAGGCAAAATATATGTACTCAAGGATTTCATATCCCGACACTGTTTGGAATCATAAGGCATCTTTTTCAAAAGTTTTTGGGAGCTTTGGGAAGCAATTCAAATGGTAAGTCAATTCAAGTAGCTACCCATCAGTTCTACAGAATAAACAACTTCAAAGTTCTCAGAAATATCCACTCTTTGTAGGCTTAAAAATACAATGTCTGCAATATAGTATCTAAAAATACATTGGGCATATCTGGCCATATCTTTAAAATTCCGGAATCATCTGGGTGACACTGAATCCGACTATGTAGGGCAGTAGTCCCCAACCTTTGTGACTTGGTATCCCAGCTGTAGGGAGGAGAGGTAAACTGGGCCATGTGAGCAGCAATCCGGTGTGCACATGGATGCAGTTCGACTTGCATGAGTGGTAGCCCAGCATTCACATGTGCACACATTGGATTTGTGTGAATTGAACTGCATGCATGTGCATGTGCATGTGCACTGACCCACAGCTCATGGGAGTTGAACTGCATATGCACACTTGCTGTTGGCCCACCACTCACTTGGCCCCGTTTCAAATAAGTCATGGCCTGGGATTTGCAGCCCAGGATTTGGGGACCCCTGGTGTAGGGCATGATTTGATGAGCTTCCATTTTATTTTCTACAATTTCTACATTTCCACACTCTGTATTCATAATCATGAATGTGATTATTTTTGTCTCCAAGTGATTGACAACTAATCAAGATCAAAAAGCTTATCTAAGCTATGAAACCCAGTAGCCTTCTCTGTACAAGATTTTTTTGAGTATGCCAAGCATTAGCTATTTTTTCACTTCACAAGCGATTGGCCATTTTGGAAGTTGTCTGGGTTTTCTTTTGTAGGGACAAATAAAAAGCCCTTCTCCTTTGTACTAGTCATGTACAATGAAGCCAAGATAATAAATTGGTTCATAGACTGGGACATTTTCAGTATGGAAGTCCCAGTTAGTACTTTAAAAGATCATGTGGGGAACAGTTTCTTTGTATGTGTAAAATAATAAAGCTTACTCATGTATATTAAATCAGTGAGAAATAAACACATGGACCTATGCTGCAAGTAGAATAATCATCTCAAAGCTGCTTTCCAGCCCTGTGGGAAGTTTTAAGATTGTGGCCAAATAAACTTCTCTTCTTTATTTTTTTTTCTGGATCTTAAAGAAATTTATGGCATTTGGGGGGGAAATCTTGCTCCAGGCCTGTGAGTTTATTTATTTATTTATTTATTTTGATTTGTCAATTGCTTACAAGATAATATACATAGTTATGAATACATGAAATGTGTACATATTAAGAAAAATAAAAGAAACAAGAGGACTGGGATGATAGGCACATTGGTGCAATGTGCCTATCATCCCAGTCCTCTTGTTTCTTTTATTTTGCACTTATGCACGCCCCCGACAGACCTCTTAGAAAAGGGGTGAGGTCAATAGTAGACAGTCGAAGGTTAAAGTTTTTGGGGTCTGGGGAAGAAATCACAGAGTCAGGTAGAGTATTCCAGACATTGACCACTCTGTTGCTGAAATCGTATTTCCTGCAATCATGTTTGGTGCGGTTAACCTTGAGTTTGTATCTATTGTGTGCTCTTGTGTTATGGTTGAAGCTGAAGTATTCATTGACAGGAAAGTCATTGCAATGTATGATTTTATATACCATACTTAGATCAGACCGAAGACGGAATAATTCAAGGTTTTCTAAGTCTAGAACTTCAAATCTGGTGGCATAAGCTATTCTACAATGAATAGAGGAGTGGAGAACTCTTCTTGTGAAATATTTCTGGACTTTCTCAACTGTGTTAATATCAGATATGTAATGTGGGTTCCAGACTGATGAGCTGTATTCAAGTATTGGTCTAGCAAATGTTTTGTATACTCTGGTTAGTAGTGTAATGTTACCAGAGAAAAAGCTGTGTAAGATTAGGTTAACAACTCTTAACGCCTTTTTGGCTGTATAGTTACAGTGGATTCTAGCACTTAGGTCATTTGAGATGAGTACTCTAAGATCCTTGACAGAGCTTGGATCATCAACAAGGTCTTGACTTTTCAGCCCGTATTTTATTTTCTTACTTTTTTTTTGTCAATATGTAAGACAGAGCATTTATTTGTTGAGATTTGAAGTTGCCATTTGTTTGATCATTCTGATACATAGTCAAGATCTTTTTGAAGGGTAGCAGTATTGTCTGTGGTATTGAACAACTTTACATCATCAGCAAAGAGAACACAGTTGTTCTTAATATGATCACAAAGGTCATTTATGTAGAGTATGAAGAGAGTTGGTCCTAGAACACTGCCTTGAGGGACACCACTGTTGACAGCTACAGAATTTGATAGGACACTCCCAATTTTGACCATTTGTTGTCTGTTTGACAGGAATGCTTCTATCCAGTTATGCAGGTGTCCAGAGATTTCATAAGATTTTAGTTTTAGGAGTAGTTTGTTGTGTACCACTGAATCAAAGGTTTTACAGAAGTCTATGTAGATTGCATCTATTGTTTTGCCTTGATCGAGTTGTGTAGTCCAGATGTTTTTGCAGTGTAAGAATTGCAGATTACAGGCCAGTTTTTTTCTGAAACCAAATTGTTTATTAGAGAGTAGATTGTTTGTCTCTAAGTGGAGGATAATGGATTGGTTAATAATTGATTCTATGATTTTACAGGTGATGCAACAAAAGGAGATTGGTCTGTAATTTTCAACTAGGCTGGGTCTCCCTTTTTGAAGATGGGGATGACCATGGCTTGTGACCATAGTTTTGGCAAGGAGCTGGTCCTGAAAGATTTTTCAAACATTATGCTTCGAGGTTCGGCTATGGCAGTGGATAGCTTTTTAAAGAAATAGGCACATATTCCATCCGGTCCAATTGATAGAGATGGTTTTAGATTGTGTAGTGCTTTTTCAACATTGTTTTCTGTAAAATCAATATGTATTAGATCATTGTAGTTTTCTGTGGTTGGGCTAGTAAATACTGGGCATGATCCATTGCTGTTTACAAATACTGAGCCAAAGAATGTGTTAAAGAGATTGGCTTTAATGGTGTCATTGTTGCAGTCTTTACCATTAGGTCCTATCAGGAGTGGGATGGACTTTGTGTCTTTTAGTTTGTTGTTTACAAAATTGTAAAAAGTGTGGGTGGAATTGGTGCATAGAAGATTTTCCTCTTGTTTAATGTGATAATTTATGCATTCAGTATTTATCTGGTGGCATAATTTTTTATCTTTTTTGAAAAAAAATTTTTTCAAATTTTTAGCTTTTGAAATTGGCAACGTGACCAGATTTGTTTTTCCAGCAGATTGATCTCTTTTTGGATTGAAGTTTCCTTATTGTTATGGGTAATCTGTTTTTTGTTTGTTTGTTTGTTTTGGAAGTTGTTATTGGTACATATAGTTTGATGACTCTTTTGACTTCAAGCAAAAATATGTTGTAATGGTCTTCAACAGTATTGCATACAGTGAACAGAGATTGCCAATCAAGGGTTGAGAGATCATTGTCTATAAGATCATAGTTGCCTTTTTTGAAGTTATAATTTGGGATTGCATCATTGTGATAATTTTTATGTGGGCGTATATTGAGACAAAAGTCAAAAGTCAGTGTGGTCACTGTTGGAAAAAGGGTTCTTTAGTTTGCATTCCATAAATTAAATTCAAACTATTGCAGAAGATAAGATTGAGGCAGTTGTTAAGTCTAGTATTGTTGGTTACTAGTTGTTCCAGTCCCAGATTTGTAACAGCATTGTAGAAGGTTGCATGTATGAGGTCAGTTGTACATTTGTTTAGGGTCCAGTTAATATGAGGTAGATTGAAGTCACCAAGAAAGATAAAAGTGTGTGGGCAGGATGTTGCCCATGTTAGTAGTGAATTTAGCTTGTTTACATGTTTGATGTCATTATCAGGTGCTCTGTAACATAGTAAGAATCGAAATGTGATATTTAAGGATAGTTCACAGATGTTAGTCTCAGGAATAGCAGGCTCCTGGGTAACTTGGATGTTTTTTAGATATAAGGACTTTTTATAGAAGATAGCAACATCACCTGCTCTATGAATTTCACAATCTGATCGGTAAACATGATAGTCTCTTACTGTGGTAATGGAGTCAGGGAGAGATGTGTTGAGCCATGTTTCACAGACAAATATGATGTCGAATTTAGCTATATTTAGTAAGAGGAGAAATTCAGGTATTTTATTCACAAGGCTTCTTGCATTGAGTAGCTTTGCATTTTTGTAAGTTGTAAGTCTAGATTTCTGGAGACACAAACCAAGAATTCTTTCTGCAGTAACATCTTTGAGATCTATAACAAAAGATTGGCCCACTACTTCAGAGGGCTAGAAGTGCAGATACCCACCAATCATATCCTGATTTCTGAATAGAATTAGTAAAATTGCTAACATGACTGTGTATCAGAAGGCACTGTTTTCCTCACCTATTTCAGTAGCTCAGAATTACATTTATCAAAATGTAATATCAGAATATCAGACAAGGAAAAGAGTATGGTGAAATATGTCAAGGAATTAAAATGAAGAACTGGGACCTACATGTTTGCGTTCTGTGACAGAAGGGTAACTTTGTTGTCATGATGTCATCATACATATATTTTTTTTAATCTTCACAACTAGTTCTGGCTGCCTACACTAACATGCTCTCTTGGACTATAATCAGATAGTTGCTCTTCTCTTCCTTTCAGTGTAGATGAGTATAGCAGATTAAGGGAACAAGCATAGCCTCTGGAAAAAAAATCAACTTGTGGAGAGAATCTGGTCACACATGAACTCTATTTCTGCCTCATTTCAATTTATATTTATTCAGGAAAGTCTGAAAAAGAGCACTACTTTTCAATTTGAACTCGATTATAGTTTTCTGTCTGATTCAAGATTGGAATACATTATGGGTAGTGGATTGCTTAAATAACTGTCCCTCTTTTAAAGTAAACATAAATAAAAATCCCCTTCGGACCACCGATACAGAGATTGGAAAAATGTAGAAATGAGCCTATGTGATCTCTCCCACTTTGAACTCCATATATGTTCAGCTGAATGGGTTTTAACATTCTTACTATCACAAATGATCATCTGAATCCTACTCTCAATAACAGCAGGAGATATCTCAGTGGCAATAAAAGAACAGCCAAAACAATTTGCAATAAAATTATAAAAACACAGAAGAATTGCTAAGTTTACTTGCTAAGTAAACTAATGAGGAATGTTAAAGCCAAATTTTAGGCAGAATTCTCCAATGCACACTAGTTGGCTCACTGAAACTGGCTGATCACAGTTTTGGATTATTTTCCTGGGGATCTACTCCAAGTTGTCTACTATATAAAAAACACATTTCCATCCCATTCAGAGTAATATTTATCATTGAAAAACAACTATGAATATGTGTGTGATCTATATCTGTATCATCTGTATTGATATTTCTATATTTATCTATTTGTACATCTATCTATTTCCAGAAAAGTTAGGAAAACAATTTTAGGACCACCTATAGTTTCTGGATAAGTTCAGCCACAAGATCAGAAGACCAACATGAAGATCTTCAAGAAAGCGAAGCTCAGAATCAACTATAAGATGGACGAAGCAGAGATCGAGAACTAATTTTTTTTCCCAAATGACACAAAAAATGGTGACCAGTAAAGAATTATGTATTCTCCCAATGTTTACTCCCCAAGGTGATATGCAACATACCATGACAGTCTGATATAACTTTCAATATATCTTTATAATTCATACAATCTGAGAGTTGTGGGGAGAAACTCTTAGAAATCATCTGATCCAATTCTCTGTTCTGTTCAGGATCCACTAAAGTATCTCTATTAATATCATCCAATAAAGAGCAGAAGAACAAAAGATTTTTTTTTTTAGTGAACAGAACTTTTCAGTGTAGCCTGAACCTACTTCCTAATAATTTTAGCTCACTGATCCTTTGATCCTGCCTTTTGAGCCAATAAAGAATACATTTATTTTCTCTTTTATATAGTAACCCGTCATATACTTGAAGACTGCTATTATATCTTCCATTATTTTTTTCTTCTGTAAGCTAAACTGTCTGGTTCTGATAGGTGGACAATGTACCTCTAACCAAAGCCCCTCTTTCGATTGTTCCTTTGGAATCATTCCATGCATTAACTATAACAATAGCAATATCAAGAAATTTACAGAGTCAGCATATTGCCCTCAACAATGTGGATCCTCATTTTATTGACCTTGGAAGGATAGAAGGCTGAGTCAGCTTTGACCAGCGATGATCAAATCCCTGCAGTTCAGCATTCTAACCACTGCGCCACCACAGCTCCTTAACTATATAATGTACAACTTACTTCAGAGTGGAAAGTTTCTGTGATCTCTGATGGGTTTTGTATCTACTCTTAGAGAGTATAGTGTCATTGGTGGTCTTGGTGGTAACCATGCCTTTCAAGTCAGTTTTTTACTCCTAGCAACTGCTCAGACTAGTCCCTGAAGTATTCTTGACATGATTTCTGAAATGGTTTGTCATTATCTCCTTCCTAGGACTGAAGGAAAGGGACTAGGTCACCCTTTGTGGGCAAAATGCTGGTTTTGTTCCCAAGATGGGACTAGAACTCACAATCTCCCAATTTCTGGCTTGATGGCCTCGCTCACAAGTGTCAAATTCACCACGTCACGTTGCCATCATGTGACATTTTGTGATATTTTCCCATTCATGGAGCTGGGGTGGGCGTGACCTGCGCATGACACATCCGGCTTATGGACCACCAGTTTGACACCCATGCTGTAAACAGAATAACTAAATGGATTAGTAATTAATGTTTATACTGAAGAAAATGTATGAGACCAAGTTCATTTGAGAACATTCCTTTCTTCTTTAGTGAGAATTGAGCAAAAAGAATAACAAATACTCTTAAAAAAGTAGAAGATTGAAATAAAGTGCAGAATAACTATTGGCAATCTTTGATGCCACATTCTAATATATAAATGCCAAGCCTTTCAGTGCAACCTCCACAGTAGAACTTCAAATGCTTCAAAGTCTCAAAGGATGCAAATGCAGCTCTTACTTCAGAGGCATTTCTTTTTTTTCCCCTTTTTTTCCCCTGGGTTTAGGGTTATATGTTGGTGACTCTATTTCTGTCCTGCACATGACCTCCAAGCATTGGGAATGGAATTGACATGAGCAGCAGTATTCATTTATTTATATTGTTATATAAGTAAAAGAATGCTAAGAGAAAAATACTGCATATCTTTTTCTTATAATGTCATTTTTTTTAATTACTTGAAAATTTCTTGACATTCTTCATCTCACCCTAGCGCCTTCTGGATTCATTATGACTGCAGACTCCTAAAATATCCAGCCTGTTCAAATATTTTGGCTGAAAATTCACTCATCTGAAGGGTGCCCGGTTGATGAGGATTGTGCTAAGTAAAGCCACTAAATCAAAATGAATGGACAGCCTCATATTTCTAAAGGGGGGAATGTCCATATTGATCACTTGCTATCTCATTGCTGGTAAAAAATTGTAGCACCTTCCATTACTTGCTGGAATAACAACACTCCAGCTAACTTTCTAAAATTCATACTGGCACTCCATGTCAATAAATCTCCTTATGAACTTGGAGCAATGAACTGCAATAGAAGTTTGCCTCCCCAAAACTTTGCCTCTATTTTGATGAAAATACACTGGTATAAATAGAGAAAAGGTATTGCTGGGTTTGGTAAACACTCTGGATTGAGTGGGAGGCTATCAACAGCTTAATTGAATAGTGTTAATGAAGTGGCAGAATAGTAGAGCTTTCAACATTTTAACTTGCTCTAAAAAAATGAAATTATTTTAATGCTGTTATCAAGTCTTTACATCCTGTTTACTTATCGCCCAGCTATGATTGGATCCATTGCGATTTATCCTTTCGATGACCCTCTCAGTATGGACAAAACTTCACAAATCTCTTTATTTCCTAAATTTTCATGAGAGCTTGCTGAAATAAGGTGACATGAATCAATTTTAAAAAATTATTCCAATGTGGGCTCTGGAGAACAAAGGGGAAGGCACTTTCTGTCTTTCATGGGCTGGAACTGCAAGAGTTGATTTTTGTGAATAGTACAGCTGGTAGCATCATCCTTGCAGAAGCTTCAGTCAGCCTTGATCTCATGATGCCCATCTGGCAAAAATGTTTATATAGTATATATAGTATGACTCACTTGCCACAGGGCTAAAGTAAAGATAAATCAGCTGAGTTTTTTCCCTGCCTGCTTCAGAGTGAAAAAACTGAGATAGACGTCTTATATGCCTTGAAAATACAAGCAATGGGTATACATACAGTTTTTTGTTTTTTATTTTTTTATTATTTGTTCTTTTTGTTAGCCAGTCAACTCTGGATAGAAAGAAACAACCCAAAGTAATGTTCCATTTTCCTTTACAGCCACTGGTGAAGCCAATTTGTAGGAAGACCATTAAATCAAAGACATAACCAAATAGCAGCATTCCAGTGATGGGATTCAAACATTTTTTACTACCGGTTCTGTGGGTGTGACTTGGTGGGCATGGAAGGAGAAGGAAACTGCAAAATCTCCATTGCCTCCCTGCTCTTGGGGGAAGATTAATGCAAAACCCCCATTCCCTCCCAACTGCTAGGGAAAGGATACTGAAAAATCCCATTCCCTCTTCACCCCACTAACCTGCTTTCCAGCTCCATTCTACTGTGCAGTGCAACAAAAGAAGACCCAGCCAATCAGCTGGGACTTGGGAGGCAGAGAATAGATAGAGGCAGTGCCAGTCAGAGGTGGTATTTGTCAGTTCTCCAAACTACTCAAAATTTCCATTACCAGTTGTCCTGAACTGGTCAGAACCTGCTGAATCCACCTCTGCAGCATCCAATTATGTTCAAACTTTCTTTTGCCTTTCTCTTAGCACAATAGCAAAGACGTTCCTAAAGCATGTGATTTCTTACACAGATAATTCCTAAATTAAATTGGGACAGTTGAAGCTCTTATTGAACAATGGCCTTCTGCAATGAATATTAAGTAGTTATCAGGACTACAGCCACTGAGAAGAATACACCTGCTGCCTTCTATAAAATGGCAGGTACCAGAAAACTGAGTTCTAGTCACCTTAAGCATGAAAGCCAGCTTGGTAATTTTAGGACAAACATTCTATCAGTGCAACCCAACTCACAGGCTATTGTTGAGGGATGATAGGAGGAGGAAAGAGCATTAGGTATGTTTGCCACCTTGACTTACTTATCTGTATACATAAAAACGAAATACCACTCATGCATCATCACAAATTCTCCAGAACCTTAAAGCCTACAAAGTTGAAATTTGGCATGTATGTTCCTCTTGGCTTCTAGGTCTCACTAAGAAAGGATTTTTTTTTTTCAAAATGACCATCAGAGAATTAGTATTTTGTATATTATTATTAACATGCTCTGATGCTAAAGAGTTCTACTCCTCCTCTCCACCTGAAAAGAAATCTGTTCTAAATGCAAAACATAAGCAGAGGAGACAAGTTTCAGTTTCAGTTTCACAGCACCAAGCAGCTTTAGTACAGAACAGTTGAGCTAAGACATGCTCAAGCTCCTTGCTGTCTCCTTCTTGCTCACATAGCAAATACTGTTTCAGTTTCCAAACAGCACTCAACTCTCTCTCACATTGACAGGACGCTAGCCAGATGAATATTGATGGATGCTTGTTCGGCAAAGGCAGATTTTTTTTTCCTCCTTATTTTCCTCCCCAAAAACTAAGCCTGACCACATAGTTTCATAGTGAAGCATGGGTATCGAGCTAGTAAAGTAATAAAGGAAAGAGCAAACTTTAATAAATAAGTAGGTAAGTGTCATGATATGTGGGGGGAAGGGGGAATGATAGGAAGGGTTAAAGTTGAAGACTGACAAAGCATTTTTTAAAAGTTATTCTTACAATGATCACATGCTATAATTATGACTACTGATAGTGTTTGGACAATCCATCAAGACTTCCAACTATGTATGAAAGGTTGTAGTAGGAGACAGGCAAAAGGATCTCTTAGAGGGCTACTGAAGCATGCTCATTTTTGTTCCTTTTTGCTGGGATTTAAAAGACATAATTTGTTTTCAATCTGCTATAAGTTATGTTTACTATTTGGTATACCATTGATTTACTTACCATTTTTTAAAAGGTTTGATATACATCTGGGGTTTTTTATTTATTTTGCTTTTCATATGCCTTTGAGTTATAAATCAGCAGGTATGAGAATAATTTGATGAAATATAAGTAGATATTCTCTGGAAGAATGGACAAACACAGCAGCCTAGGGAGTAAATTGATGGGGAGGGTTCAAAAGGTTGCAGACAGAGCCAGAGCAGAGGTTAGAAAACAGGCACGCATGGAGGGGGAGAAGAGGAGCAAAGGATAAAAGCAGGGTTGTGTTGTTGCAACACAATCTCTGTCCCCATTTGTTTGTACAGCATGACACTGCACATAGGTACAAAAGAAGCAGAGCTTCCATGTGTGATAATTGCTTATGTTATTTGAATTAAAATTTTTCATCCTACAGATGCCTTTTCTAGAAAAAGTAAGTTGAACTCAATTGTGTGTCAAAGAAACAAAGAAGGAAAAGCCAGAGCTAGGCATATATGAGCCAAAGAAAAAATGGACTAGCAGTCAGGAAAGATCCATGCTGGACCAGAACTCATAAAAATGCAGGTGTATGTGTGTGTTTATATATTTATATAACAAACCAACTTTTTGAGGCACCTGCTTGCTAAAGATGGATATTTACTATTTTATTTTTAAAGGGCCAATTATCATCTCAGGAGAAATGATACAAATTCTCCTTTCCATTTTGGGTGCTTCCTTCAGTAAAATTTGAGTGAGTAGACTTACTCCACAAATGTTTTAGCGAACAGTAGCAGCAATGGCAGATTTCACAGGCTTCGGCAAGTAAAAGTACCTGGCAGATCTTGTCTGGCCTGGGTAATACTTGATCCCAATAATAAGTGGTGTTAACATATTAAACAAGTTACAGAGACATACAGAAACTTTATATGATCATGAAAGAATGGGATAAATGGGCAGTACCAAATTTCAAACGATACTCACAAACTCGGCTGGGTTAGGTATCTTCCCCATTTAGCCCCTTTCATTCTGATCATGCCTAATTTAGAGCTGACAATTTGATTCATCTAGCTCATGGGTGTTAAACTTGATTGTGACATATGATGTATCATGACATACCATGGCATTTTTTGCCTTTGTGGAGCCAGAGTGGGTGTGGCTTGCTCATGACACATTCAGCCAGTGGGCCACCAGTTTGACACTCCTGATCTAACTGGAACCATGGTCTTTAAAACATATTATCTTTGAGCCAGGAGCACTCCCTAAAAATTGACCTAAAAATTAGGACTTCAGGACTCCAGCTCAGTTAAGAGAATGTTGTCTTGGACCACCACTTCAAATGGCAGAGCAAAGCCATAGAACTGGCTCAATTCAGGACAGAACAGCCCTTTTACTGTTAGAAAAATCCAGGAGGAGGGCTGAGTTATCAAATGAGATAGTGAAAGAACAGAACTAAAGCTTATGGTATACTAAACCATTGTAGTATTTACCTATGCATTTCTGGCTAAAATACCCAACATCTTAAGGAAGTGTTTTGTCTCTTCCAAGTAAAGATAATTGATTCAGCTGGTGCATCCTTCTCTTGCTAGCATTCATTTATCTACCCAGCAGGAAACCAGTGATGTTTTCTCATACTAGGGAAGATCTAGATGTGAGCAGAGTTTTATTGTGTATAAATATTAATACAGTAATTCCAGTTACTATGTCAAATTTTCTGTGAAATCCATAACAGTCTTATAGTCTCACAGGAAAGGAATGATTCCCGTCGAAAACACTCAGAATTTGCAAATCTCCGGAAGATCTTGTTTAGTACCAAAAGCGGAAAGCCAAAGCTAAATTCTCTTCAGTTATCAAGTTGTTTCTTAGGAGGGGTGGCTAGAGGGAGAAATATGTGCTGTTGTTCTACATCTTGCTTCAGCAAACAAATAAGAGTTTGGAATTGTTTCCTTTTCATTAGAAGATCAGTAGATTTCAGAGTTTCAGAGTTAGCTGATGCAGGCATGGTCATCCTTTAATGAGTTGAGGTGGCACAGTGGTGCAGTGGTTAGAATGCACTACTTCTGCTCCCTGCCACCTGCCTCCAATTTTGCACTTCAATTCTTACCAGGCTCAAGGTTGATTCAGCCTTCCATCCTTCTGAGGTGAGTAAAATGAGGACCCAGATTATTGGGGACAATATGCTAACTGTAAACCATTTAGAGAGGGCTGTAAAGCACTCTGAAGTGGTATTTAAGTCTCAGTGCAATTGCTATTGTTATTTGCACATGTGAAATCAGCCATCAAAAAAATCAGAAATCAAAGACCATGTAGGAAGACTTTTCACCTTGCATCATAAACCTTCCTTTTATGTCTATGTATTCTGCTTATACATTAAGATTCCTGTTATAATCAATGTTATCAGAGGGATATACAAGATATTTATAGAATCCAGTCCATTTATAGATATTTATAGAAGCCAGTCGATCAAGGACAATAAATACTGCAGCCTTGGAGTCCATTTTCCAATACCAACCAACCCTTTGTGGATATTCCACTTGTGGATGAACCAAGGTACATGTACTTCTTGATTTACACCCATTCATTTAGTGAATGGGTTACAACAACACTAAAAATAGTGAGTTACAACCAGTCCTTGCACTTACAACTGTTAATAATGGAGAAGAATATTTGTTGCTCAAAGCTGACACAAAGCAGGGTTCCTTGGTGCTTTCTGAACTTGCTTGTTTTCTGCAGATGTTTCACTACCCAAACTAGGCAACATCATCAGTGCTAGGGGGTAATGAAACATTTGCAAGAAAACAAGCAACCTCCGAGAGCACCAAGGACCCTTCACTTACAATTGTTGCAACATCCCCACAAATACATGATAAAAATTGGGACACTTGGCAACTGGCATGTATTTATGAGGGCAACTGCATCCCAGGGTCATATGATAGCCATTTGTGACATTCTCAGCCAGCTTCTGACAGGCAAAGTCACAATTGCCTTAACTTTAACAACTGTGGCAAAAACATCACAAAATTAACTTGCAGGGCGGTCGCATTGTGCAACAAGGTCACATACTGTAATAAGACTGGGACTGCGTTAGGGTCTTCTGTCCTCACTGTGAGTTGTGTTGGGGGGTTTCACGAAGGGAGGCTCAGCCAATCTCATTGGACACATGTTGTACTCTGACAATAAAGGTAATAATAAGCATAACAACTACCTTGCTTAGGAATGGAAATTCTGGCATCAGTTGGGGTCATAAGTTGAGGACTAACCTGCATAATGATTCAGAATATGGTAGGAACATTGACTTTGGAAGATGGAAAGTTGGCTGCCATCCTGTCAACAATTAAGTATTTTTCTGTTCAGCTAATCATTTTTTAAATAATTCTACAGTAATATTAAATAGCTTTTTTCCACTAAATTTATCCCATTATTACTGGTAATTGGTATATTGCATGTGTTGTGTTTTAATTTATATGTTAAGTTGTTGCTTAGGGATGACATTTCTGCTTTATGCATGATTTTAGTAAAAAGGTTTGAATAATTATGATAATAATAATGACAACAACCATCACAAAGCTTAGAGCAAAACCATAGAACCTATTCCATATTCTTCTATGTTATCAACAGTTCAAAATATTACAGCTTTCTGTTTGGAGACTTTTAGAAATTCAGCAATCTGAAACATCTACTTTGTGTGAATGATTTTCTTTGAAAGAATCCTTTAAATCTCTCCTAAAGAATGGTAAGGATAACAAAGAAGGAAATGTTTGGATCTTCGGTGCAGAGAGAAAAAGCCCCCACTTCATATAAAGGCATAGCAGTTTTGCTTTTTCTGCATAGCATATCTTATGATAAGAGCTTCCTGTCTCCCTGGCAACAAGTAATCATCTATGTGTGAAAAAGAGATAAGTAGCTGCTAATGCAACATCAATGAGACAATCCATATGCATTTTCTTTATAGAATATCCAACTCAGGGTACTTTCCACAAATGACTTTTTAGAGAAAGCAAAACAAAGAGAGAAAAACAAGCAAACAGGTAAAAATCCAACCAGGAGCAACAGCTTCAAATCAGAAAATCCAATCAGCAAAATATTCTGTGCCAGAGACTACCAAATCATTTGCATCTTCTTCAAGTCTTAACAGACATGCTAGAGTGTCACAGCAAATCATAGGGTGGAATTGAATGGAAGGGTCAAGTTCCCATTAATGACTATAGTGCATTATGGTCACCACAAAGGTTTTTTGTTCAAGGTAGCACACAAGGTGGCACACTAGCTGGCCAGCATTAGCTAGTAAAAACCCATGTTTGAGTATACAGGTAGTCCTTTATTTATGCCCACATTTTATCCCAAAATTTATGTTGCTAAGTGAGGCATTTGTTTCATGAGTGTTGCCCAATTTTACAACTTTTCTAGCTGCATTTGCTAAGTGAATCATTGAAGTTCTTAAATTAGTAATACGTGAAATTAATCTGGTTTTTCCATTGGCTTTGCTGATCAGAAGGTCATGAAAGGGGATCATGTCACTTGTGGACACTGCAACCATCATAAGTGTGAGTCAGTTATCAAGCATGTAAATCATGAGCATGTGGAGACCGATGGTCATGTCACTTTCAGTGTCATTGTAACTTTGAAACAGTCACTAAATGAACCATTGTAATTCAAGAACTACCTCTACTACTATCCCAAAATCCAACAATAATGTTAAGTCCAGGACCAACCAGATTCACATTACAAAAAAAAAAAACCCAGTGCAGAATTGGTGGACCTGGATCTGGGTCTGTGCAGGTATAAATTCCAGCAGTGCTAAAGCTGATGGAGCAGTTTTGCAGAAATCAAGTTAGGTTTCCACTGTGTTTCTTGAAAAAAGGAAACAGAAGGGATAAAATAAAAGAATTGATATTTAAGTCCCATACATAAACCACTAGATGATCAGAAACTTATAGATAGATAGATCAGAAGCCAGAGATAGATAAGCTGAAGGATGAGGAGCTGTAAGAATAGGGAAGATGGATCCTTTGCATACAATTAAATGTCTAAACTTCTAAAGCAACAGCTAAAGACAACTGCATGGAATCTGCCAGAGTGTCTCATTATAAACCAAGGCCCACCTATGTTAAAAGACATGGAATCCTCTTCAAAGCCATGACAAAAACCTTCTTTCCTTATTGTGATACTCATTTCAAATGAACTTATGCAACTGGAGCCTTTTTAGTGTCTCACTCAAAAGCATTCTTGCTCGACTTGAACTGAATATCATGCCGGGTGCTCTGAGATTAATCAGAGAAACAGTCTCAGTGTATGAAGATGCTGATACATATCTAATTTCTTCTCATTGCATTAGAAATGGTCCAAACTGGAAAGGAATGAAATTAGACTGTGATCTGAGACTGCCCATTTTATTGTCATGCAACAAATCCACCAGCGCTGATACAGAAATATCAAATAGAACCGAACCAAAATCCAAACAGAAATTAGAAAGACAATATTTTAAATATTTTGAACCAAGGTTTCAATGATGTCTGTTAAAGTAGATGTGGGTCTGTCACACTGCAACTGAATCTATGTAAATTTTCAGATACTAACTGAATCGATGTAAATTTTCAGAGTGTTTCAGAGTGTTTCTTTCTCTCCTAACCATGCAAAAATGTTGGGGAGGACTGCAATGACTGAAGTAATGTCATTTTAGCTTTTACACTGTGAGCAATGTGTTAGTGATATAACATACAGCCTGGCAAAATAATGTCAACATAATCTGCAATCCATACAGCAAAAATGAAATGTCAGCCAATTTTGCCAAATGGCAAATGATTTTTACTGTTCAAAAGAAATGCTTTATAAATCTGTTAACTGAGGTACGACAAAACAAATGTAGGAAAGGGAGCCCTTTTGGAAGGGAGCAGTGGAGAATCAATGCAAGTAGAACTTCTACATTTCCTTAAAGAAAAATCATAACATTTACTTCTAGTATTTTTCCACAAAACATTTCTCTCCAACTCTTTTACAGTTGATACGGTTGACTGATCTAATGGTAGACAGATGTAGGAATCAATAATGTTTTAATGCCCTAAAAAGAATAACTTTAAGAAATGTGTTTATTCTTCTGTACAACACTGGAACCACACTCTATATAAAAATGAGATCTGTAAATATCTTGCTTGGGTGTTAAATAAATGTCTTAAACTACTAAAATCAATGGGCTGTTACTTAAGTGCCCATAGGCTACCTGGATTCAGTCTAGCTCATTTTTGTAAGTTAAAATAAGAAAGAAATTGGAAAAGAAAGCTCTTGATCTAGTTCATGAATTACATTAAGCACATTTTACTTGACTAAGTTTTGTCAAACAAATCACAATTATCTGGATCCATCCAACACATCCCACACTGTATTTGTTTATTTAATTATATGGACACCCATTTCAAGCCAGTTACTCTGGGAAACATACAGTTCTAAATTATATACAAGCCTATTCAAGTGTCTCGTATTTAGCTTGGAATGTGAAATATGGCACCCGATTCCCATTTAGTAATTTAGCAGATCGAATCCCACCAGGCTCACAGTTGATTCAGCCTTCCATCCTTTCAAGGTGGGTAGAATGAGTACCCAAATTGTTGGGGGTAATATGCTGACTCTGTAAACCACTTTGAGAGGGCTGTAAAGCACTATAAAGCAGTATATAAGTCTAAGTGCTATTGCTATTGCTATATAATAATGTATGTGTGTGTGCCTGCTTATGTATGCATATTATAAATGGGAGAAAAATAAATTTGAATAACATATATCATACTGACATACCAATTATTGGTAGCTGGATGTATTTTTTTCTACCTTGTCAGGTAAATCATAACAGGAAACAACTGAAGTAGGATGTCCATAGAAATTAAATAAATACAATGTGAGTGCTTGTCAATATTATTGTGCGTTTACTAGTCCCCTCAAAGAATATTCATAGAGGGATGGATATTAGATTTTTTATTTTTGTGTTTACCTTTGCCCAAATGTCAAGCAAAAGAAAAGTAAAAACAGGAAATAGAATGATCAGGTTCTTGATGGATTTAGCTGAAACCAGGTTTTACTCTGATTGAACATTTGTGGTCAGTATAAGAACTTGGAAATCCTGAACTTAATTTATTTTTCTCTCTCACTTTTTCCTTTTATATCCTGTTATATAGGATATGATATTAAGGACTCTTTTACTTCTGATCCATGTAAGTCACTCTAGGAGGCTTTTTCAACTGATGAGTGAGGTGAACATTATTCTGATACATAAATAAAGAAAAAACAGAACATCACATTAAATGCGTTGAACACAGGAATGACTTCCTGAGTCCCCCTGAATATTCAGCAATTTCTACAAGATAAAATTGAACCAACGGGCAAATAATATTCTCAGAACATGCAATATCATTACTTAACTTCAGCACATACTCTTTCAATGTAATCAGCTCTTCAATCAATCAAAGCTGTTTACAATTTTCCAACTAAATTTCAGATTCTGAAATGAATTGTCTCAAACATGCCCTCCCCCCAAAAGGTGAATAGTTAATCGGTCACTTCAAGCCTAAAGGCTTTTTGGTAGTTTAAGAGTTTAATTATGACTGATTGACTGACTGAAGAGTTTAATCATAAAGTCATCTGAGATTTCAGCTCTTGGGTGAAATGATCTGATTGGATTTCTATAGCACATCATACTGAATTAATAGTGCCTGAAAAACCATTTGAGAGAGAATGGCTCTTGCACATCTCTCTACTGAAGTTTTGCTATGGTTAAAATGTGAGCCAGAACAGATAGAGAGAAAGAGAGATTATTTGAAAAGAATCACTTAAACAATATACTTGTTCATTAGGCAATCTCATGTATTTAGAAAAAATATAATGTCTTCTAATATATATTTAGTGAGTTTGCAACAAAAGGAATTCCATGCAGAACCTCCATGCTTTATACACAAGAGGAATACTAAAATATTAATTTGTCTTAACAAATATGAGGAGACTGAGTAACTGCATATCATCATACCACACAGAGTGTTAAAAAGAAAGAAGAACAAGTTCTCCAAGTTGTCATAGGCAAATATGTTTCTCAAGATGTACTCCTGGAAGGTTACATTAATCTTATACTCCCCTCCTTGTTCAGTTACAAACTAGCAAAGAAGATTTTTATGTATATAAATCAGTTGTCCACCTGCTTGAAATGATATATGCTTTATAAAATTTTCACACATAAAAAGTTTAAATCATAACATCTTAGCACTGAAAAACTGTGTTTGAAACACTGAATATATTTTACTTCACTTTTCTGCTTTTATGAGATTTTGAACTAACAACAAAAGCATCAACTGTATGCTTAAATTTAGGAGACATTAATGTCCTATTGCTTCACATATTATTTTTATAAAAGGTCATCTAAATTAGGGATGATGGTGAGATGTTCCCAATCTAAGTATTTAATAAAACTGTATGAAAAATACCAAAGATTTGATATGTAAGAATGCAAAAGTGATTTGGGGAATCAGTTTTGAGATATAAAAAAATATCTCAGATTCAAAATGTCTATAGAGATTCTCAGTCATTCAAGTCATGGTTGTCCCAAAGGGTTTTGTTTCAAAAGGTGACTAGACTTCCTTTGTTTTTCTTTGAAGATGTTTAGCTTTTCATCCAAGAAGTTCTTCAGTTCAGATATGAAAGGACTTTCAAAATGCCTGGTCCTATTTTGTATATGATTTACAACAAGGGTCCCCAATGCCCAGGCCAGGCCCATTTGAACCAAACTGCACAAGTGGCAGGCAAACGTGTGTACTTGTGCAAATGGTGGGAACTCACGTTCATGTGCAAAACTGTCCACCGCTTGTGCAAATGGAGCTATGGGCACTTACATGTGCACCTGCCACTCATACCGAACCATCCCCTCTCCCCACCCCAGACCAGGCCACCAAATCATAAAATTACTGATCTACAATGCAACCACGGAATCTCTGATAAACTGCTTCTCAACTTCAAATTATATATGAACAGAAACCAAGCTAGATGTTTCATTCACAGTCTTACCATTAGGAAGTTTTCCCTAATGCTAGTTGAAATTTATTTCCATCATCCTATCCAATTTAATTCCTCTGTATTTTCTAGGAAATTTTCAGGGACACATAGTATACTTGGAAATAAAGATAACACCGGAGGCAATTTCTTTGTTTTTGCTTTTGGGTGTGTTTTTTTAAATTAAAATGATTTTTGTTTATTATAAAAGATACAGCAGAACATTTAGCAAATACTTGCTTGGAGAGATCATATTGGAGAGTCCGTATACAGGCCACGCTGATTGCTTTCCTCTGGACAATTAGGTAACACTGTTCATATAGCATGACCAGCACAGAATAGACATATATTTGCTCTGATATTTCAAGTTCTGCTCCGCAAGACTGGGGGGCATTTTTAGCAGATGCAGTGCAATACTGGTTCATTTATTCTTCTAATTAAGCAAGACAACTAGATCCTTTTTGTATGTACAAATGAGAATTTAAAATGATTGTTACTGATATTTAGTTCACAAACAATCACACATATCAATATTTAATTGAAATTTAAACTAATGTGGAAACTTATTATAGCAGCTATTTTTTAAAAAATCTAATTTTAAATATAAAGAAGCCTACTGATAAAACTAACAAATCAAAAGAAGCAGAACATTTTGCAACATTTTGAAGTCTCTGCTTCCAGAGACTGCAACTCAAATGCTAAGAACAGGAAAGGCAATAACAAAAATAGAAATAATAATGTAAAAGTTACAGGGGCTGTGTTAACATTAGATTTTACACACAATTATATTCCATTATTTAGAGTAATATATTTCTAATTTTAACAAAGCTATATATTTGGACCTCGACTATGATAGAAAATTGATTCATTTTTAATCACAGTTAAATTACTACTTTCATTTCGCTGCCACTACAATAATACTCCCTTTCTATTGTATAGCTGCCCTTGCGTCAACTCTGTGCTATTAAAAATAGTGTTCTGTTAGATTCTTTTAGAAGAAACACAGCAGTGCCACCATAACAACCAGGAGAGGGCAGGTGTGGGTTTTGCTTTATAAACAACTAATTCAAATAATAACATCCCAAAGAATGTGTTGCATGACAGATAATTATCAGACAGAAGTGAAGTCATCGTGATTTTCAGTTTCATTCTTTCCAGCCTACATGACTAAAGGCATTATGTCAGATTCTATACATTATGCAAACTAACAGAATAACGAAGACAGTATGTCAAGTTAAAAGACAACATATTAGGAATTTGAACCAATTGCAAGATTAAGCCCATGTCACACTGCACCAACGGATGGAAAGAGGATGTAAAACGGAGAAAAACACTTGCCATCTGTTGGTTAACGCGATGCATCCATTTTGTACTCACTGCATCCATTTTTCTTCCTCTCTATCCGTCCAGCATCCGTCGACTGAGGTTCCATCCACTCAAAAAGTTTTGAGCTGCTCAAAACTTTTTGAGCGGAAAATGTATCCAATGCGTCCGTTCTGCATCTGCAACGCATACGGGGAACATCTGTTCTGCATCTGTCATCATCCGTTACACGTCTGCTACATCCGCTAGGCATCCGCTGCGCATCCGTGCAACTCAAATCTGCTCCAGTAGTAAACGGACACAGGGAGGAAGTGGAACGGACGCGGAACGGACACGCAGTGTTAGTAGCACGGACGGAGAAAGGATGAAAGCGGATGCAGCTCTCAAAGAAAGCATTTAAAACAGAAAAAACGTTCGCAGAGGGGACCTATCTCGGATATTAAGGATGTCTAGAGGATGCCTAGAGGATGCAAAAGGACACCTAGTGGAAAACCGATATTGCCTATAAAAAGGGGGAGCAACTCACCTGGATCTCACTTTCAGACCAGCAGCCCTGCTGTGCAAACCTCTGCAGCCTTGCTCTTCCTCATCCTCTTCCACAGCATCCAGTCATGTCCACCATGGATCGTAACACAGTCCTTTTGGTAGCCACCATCGTTCTGCAACAGTGCGAAGCCATCTACAGGCTCTTTCAACTATACCACGGGAAGAAAAGGAGGCGGCCAAGAAGCGTCTGGGTCCGAAGATGGATCGGGAGAAGAGCAGAGTACGGACTGTACAACAAGCTGATGGTGGAGCTGAGGAACGAAGACCCTCGTGCATTTCAGAACTTCATGAGGATGCCTCCAGCCATGTTTGACGAAGTTGTGGAGCGGCTGAAACCCAGGTTGACCAAGCGGAGCACCAATTTCCAGCCCAGCCTGGACCTAGGCTCAAGGTGGCACTGACTCTGTGCTACCTGGCCTCAGGGACCACCTACAGGAGCATGCAGTACAGCTGGAGGGTGCCACACAACACCATCAGCATTGTGGTCAGAGAAGTGGTGCAGGCCATCATCAAAGAATACCTGGAGGAGCTCCTCCAGTGCCCCTCTACTGAAGAAGGATGGAAGAAAGTTTCAGAGCAGTGGTATCAGAAGTGGAACTTCCCCCACACCGTTGGAGCCATAGATGCCTCATCCGTGAAGAAAGGATCTTCAACTACAGGCTGTCCAGGGCAAGGCGGGTGGTGGAGAGCGCCTTTGGCATCCTGGCCAACAGGTTCCAGGTACTTCTCACCACCATGCAGCATTGCCTAGAGACCGTGAGGAGGATCGTGGAAGCTTGCTGCATCCTGCACAATCTCATGCGCACCCGCTACCCAGTCTTGCAGAACAGGCTTGTGGACCTCCAACAAGGCAATGGGGACATGGAGCCTGGGGAATGGAGGCAAGGGCAAAACCTGATCAACACTCACGTGAAGGGAAGAAGCAGCGAAACCTCCTGAAACACTGGTGCAACTCCCCAGCTGGAGCAGTGGAGTGGCAAGACAGGATGATAGATGATTAATGGATGCTTCCTTCAGCCTGTCTCATCACACTGATGAGATTGGGCCATGTATGTTGGGTAGGCCTACAATGAACAGGGTATTTAATAAAGAGTTGTGTTTATGTTGACATGTGTGGATAATTGATTACATTATTATTGATAATAAAGGGCCATATGTGTGGCAGCTGGGAGGGTGGACCATACAGTCCCACTATGCTTGCACTGGAGGTTTATCTATCCCAAAGCTATCTTAACCCATCCCACAGGTATCCTAACCCATCCCACAGGTATCCCTGCCCATCCCACTGCTATCTCAACCCATCCCACAGCTATCTTAACCCATCCCAAAGTTATCCCTGCCCATCCCACAGGTATCCCTGCCCATCCCACTGCTATCTTAACCCATCCCACAAAATGCAAAGTCTAAACCATTTCTAAAAGTTTCCACCAAGACTTTATTTACAAAAATAAATGAGGCAAGTGTGTGAAGCAAAGATAATCTTTATTAATAACAAGCTGTAAAAGAAAAATGACCCATCAAGTGTCCAAATAAAGTCTACAGGTAGCCACCCAGTCTCTGGCACTCTTCTCTGTCACTCAGAGGTGTGCCCAGTCTCAGGGGTGAAGGGTCCAGGTGCTGTGGAGGTGGCTGCTGCTGGAGTGCTGGTCTGAAGCGCCTGGCCTCAAGAGGACAACAGGGGACGGTGTGTTGAGGAAGCTCTCAGACAGCTGGCTCAGCCCCGTGATGTTGAGAGCTCCTTCCTCCATGCCATGGGGAGTCAGCCCCAGTACCGATGACAGATGTACTGAGGCTGGGCTTGGCTGTGGGGTGGAGGAAGGAGCAGTGTAGTGGGGGTGTCTGGTCTGCAGCTGTGTGAGGACTGGCGTGGGTGGCATCGGTGACGTGGGTAGCATCGGTGGCATCGGTGGCATCAGTGGCGTGGGTGGCATTGGTGGCATCAGTGGAACCGGTGGCAATGGTGTCATCCGATGAACCTGTGCCTGGACTGGGCAGGGCTGCTGCCTGTGCTGCTGGACCTCCTGGTAGCCATAGCCCTGGTAGGTGAGGGCCTGTGGGAAGCCTTGGAATGGGAGGGACATCACCTGGGGTGGAGGAGCAGACCTGGACTGGGTGGGAGCAGGTTCATCTGGATCTGGAGGGTTGTGAAGCAGATCGGTGATCCTGTCCTTCACCCCCTGGTACTGGGGTTCCGCCATGTCCGTGGGATCTGGTTCACATAGGTGAGGAAGGGCTTGTGGTTGGAGGATGAGGTGTCTATGTGGACCAGCTGAGAGAGGATATCTATGCTGCTCCTCATGGTGTCTCTTATCTCCAGCAGGACAGTGTGGCTCTGTCCCTCCTATCTGGCTCTCTGCCTTTCTGTGGAGGTGGAGCTGGGGGTGGATGCGGGTAGGACTGTGGTGGAAGTGCCGTCTCCTTTCTCCCACTGCGCCAGGGAGTCCTCCACGTGCTCCGCCACAGTTAGAACAGCTGTCCGCGGGTTCTCCATCATGGCACGCTCCACAGACACCTGCCTGCAGACAGGAGCTGACTCTCGGCCGGAAGAGGACTGGCTCTCAGCAGGCTGCCTGAGAGAGAGGGTTGTGAGAGGGGCTGCTCCTTGGTGGCGGATCTCACCCTCCAGGAAGCTGCACTTGGCCATGACGTAGTTCTCTCTGTCTGTCAGCTTGACCGTGGCCTGGCCAGATTTCTTGAGGTGCAGCTTCCCGTACCAGATGTGCATGTGCTTCCACCAGCCGAGGAGCACCTCCGATGTGTAGTCCAGGCTCTCCGCCTTCTCTCTTCAAGCAGCCTGCTTCCTTTTGGTGTCCCTGTAGAGCCTTTGTCCCTTCCACCATAGATAGTCATTCTCTCTCAGCCACTCCAGCACCTCATCCTCATGTTCCTCCTCAATGGAGTATTGCCTCCTCTTCCGTTCTTGCATATGCCTCTTCCTCCCTTTGGCAGGACCACATGGGACCTCATCAGAGGGGCTTCCAGGTTGTAGGGGCTGCTCCTCCACACCACCAGCAGCAGCAGCACCAGCAGGAC
>BLBF01000007.1:53437838-53449935 GCA_015471245.1 Laticauda colubrina | reverse complement strand
GAGCAGCAGCAGAGTAAGCACCAACAGCACCAGCAGCACCAGCAGGATCAGGAGCATGAGCAGGACGAGGAGCACGAGCAGGACCAGGAGCATGAGCAGGACCAGCAGAACGAGGAGCAGCATCAGCAGAGTTAGCACCAGCAGAAGCACCACCGCCAGGAGCAGCATCAGCAGAGTAAGCACCAGCAGAAGCACCACCGCCAGAAGCAGCATCAGCAGAGTAAGAAGCACCACCACCATAAGCAGCATCAGCAGCTCCTCCAGAAGCAGAAGCAGCAGAAGCCCCAGCCCCAGAAGAGCGAGCCCGTGCTGCAGAAGCCCCAGCAGAAGCAGAGTGAGGGCCAGGGGGTGGGAGGGTGGCCCTGTCCCTCTTGCCAGGGCTGGCAGCCGATGGCTGAGGCTTTCTCTTCTTCCCCATGGTTGTGGGGTTGCTGGATGGCAGGCAGGCAGCAAGGCTGGCAGGCTGGCAGGCTTGCAGGCTGGCAGGCAGGCAGGCAGGCAGCAAGGCTGGCAGGCAGGCTGCCAGGGAGGCTGGCAGGCAGGCAGGCAGCAAGGCTGGCCGGCAGGCTGCCAGGGAGGCTGGCAGGCAGGCAGCAAGGCTGGCAGGCAGGCTGGTAGGCAGCAAGGCTGGTAGGCAGCAAGGCTGGCAGGCAGGCAGGCAGTCATCCAGCAAGGCTGGCAGGCAGGCAGGGAGGCTGGCAGGCAGGCTGGCCAGCAGGCAGGCAGCAAGGTAGGCAGGCAGGCAGTCGATGTGTCTGGAAGCAGGTCTTTCCTCTGAATGGTGACCTGCTTGAGAGCTGCTTCCCTTTATATCCACGGGGCTGATGCAATGCATCCTCCCTGCATGCACAGTGAATGCTAGGCATCCGTTAGGCATCCGCTAGGCATCCACTAGGCATCCGCTAGGCTTCGCTCTGCATCCGCTTCATCCGCTAGGCTTCCGCACTGCATCCACTCTTTCCGTTCCGCGTCCACTTTGCTGCTGTCCCCCGGAAGCCTTGCAGATGTGCCATCTGCTCCCATCCGCTTTCATCTGCTAGGCTTCCGTGGAGCATCTGCTTTCCATCCGCCCTGCGTCCTCCCCCCGTCCATTCCTTTCCGTGTTGCCCGCTCTGGTTATGCAAATTTTTGCCCCTTTTGAGAGCAGATGACAACGGATAGAATATTTTTCTCGTCCGCTGTGTCCTTTTTACAAACATTTTGCATCCATCTGCCAGTGTGACAGGGCCTTTACATCTGAACATTATAAGAGTTAAATGTAAGTCCACGTACAAGTAAGCCAGCCCTATAAAAATGATTTTTTTATTCTGAACATTATTCTTTGAATCATCTGTCCAATGGTTAAAGTTCAAAAAACAAAAATGAGCCACACAATAAGACTCTGGTACCCACTGAAGGCCCTTTAACAAATAGTAGAACAGATGATATCATTCACCTAATTCTGAAGTTATTTATTATACTGTTAATCAGGATTCTGATAACACTGATAAATGGACTGATGATTTAGATTCTTATGTTGAAATGACTGGAATAAAGACAGACCTCAGAGCAGGCCTCCAGTCTCATGAAGATCTTGTGAAGCCATCATGACAACAACCTTGATAAATAAACCACAATGCTTGCTCCTGATCCTGTATCCATTGCCACAGGATGTGTGAACAAGTATTTTTGTAACTTCTCTACCTTATTTATTATCAGATTCTTTCCTGCTTATACAATTAAGTGAAACTAAGAAACCTATATATACTTGCTTTAAAATGCATTCAGGCTTGTTCTAGTCTTATAGGACGATCCAACTTTATCTAAGCCTGAATAAACAAGTTACAGGGGGTGTGGGGGGGCAGAGGGAGGGAGGGAAAACTTTGGACACCACCTCTTTGTTCATGCGGAGCCACACCTGATTACCTGCTTAATAGAACAACATTTATTGTTAACGAGATACTTTACAATAAGCAGTTTCCATGTTCAAGAAATGTGCACTTGTTAGATTTTTAAAAAACTACATAGTTGATCTACATTTAGAATTGGGTGCACTATTTAAAAGTAAAGAAGAAAATGAAAATATCATCTAAAACAGGGAAATTTTGCACTGGCATTTGTGGAAGCAGCTCAACATTATAAAGTTCTGCTTAACTAAAGCATCACAATATGCAGCAGTCTAATAAAATATGGTTTTGCGTCAAAAGGAAATTTTACTGAAGCAGGGTTCACATCATTCTCCCATTGCCATCATTTCATGGCCATATTATCCAAAAGCAAAAATTGAAGTTTTTTGTAAAAGTAAAGCTTGTTTTAGAGATGTAACTAAACAAAAGTTAATTCAGTTAGTTTTAGCTTAATTTAAATAATCAAATATAGGGTACAATCAAGTTACTATGTTGTTGTTTTATTAATTCCTCTCATTTCAGTGGAAAATAATAATTTTAGAATCTTTTCCATCATAATCAACATTCTAAAATGCTTTGGCTATATATGTGGTAACAAGTATAGTTCATCTCTCTTTATTATATTTTATATTTCACCTTTGTGCACAAATTTAAGGCAGCATATGTAGCATTCCCTCCTCATTTTCCCCATCACAACAGGAAGGCTTATGTTGATTAAGCTTTGATAATACTATTGAACCAAATTCACTCCAGGGCTTCCAAATCTGAAGTTCACCTCTTCTAATCTAGTATTTTAATCACTACATCACCTTTGCTCTTCTGCTTTGTTCAATTTAGATAAGTAATTCAAGGTAATTGAAGGTTTGAATTAAAGCAGGCAGTTAGTTATGAAACTTTATTACAAAGGTGAATCATATTTTATACAATTAGATGGTCAATTCAGAAACTGAATTTATATTTCCCCTTAGCTACAGGATTCCTCAAATATCATTAGTATTTGGCTTGGTAATTTATTCTCCTTTTCTGTTACCATTACAATGAAATACATCATATTCTTGCGATTGTACTCTTCTTGACACTACTACTAAAAATTAGGGATACCATATTTGTATTGCAGAGGTATAAATGACCACCAGACAGCAGCAAAGAAGAGGAGGTTTTAGGATTGTTTTGTTGCAATCTAATGTTTTTTTCTGGATTTTTAAAGTATAAATAAACCTATTAAGAAGATACCATTTACTTTTATTTTTTTCCTACCTTAAGGCAGGATTGGAAATGCAGTTGAATAAGAGCACCAAACATCAATTTTCCAGGCCAGTGGTGATGGCAATGCATGGCAATGCATGCACGGTGTTGTGCATGGAAATTGGAAGACTCCAAATAGCTAAAACTGATTGGCTGAAAAGGCCGCTCTCGGATTGGGCAATTATGCACCAATCGGATTGGCCCGCTGGATGGCGGGAATTCTAAAGAACTGTCATTGGCCGCAAGTCGTGAGCAGCTGCTATAAGAAGGGCTGCCGCGGCTTCGGCAAACGTTCCGCTACAAGTCACTATACTGTTTAATAAAGAATTATTGTTGAGATACCGGTCTCGCGTACCTTATTGTCCAAACGGAACACTGGCGACAAGGGTGGGATCGTCCTAGAAGAGCAAGACCGAAGCACGCAACAACCAGAAACAAGCAACCAAGATGGCCGGTAACAATGTGCTGCCTGCACCATTCAACCCAGCTGAAGAAGATTGGGAGTCATACATTGACCATTTTCTGATGTTCTTGGAAAGCAACGAGCTACAAGAAATAACTGACCAGAGGAAGAGAGCTGTATTTCTCATGCACTGTGGCCCTGCCGTTTTCAAAATGGCAAAGGTGTTAGCCAAACCGCAGGATGTGAAACAGATGGCATGGCCAGAATTAAACCACATGCTATGAGCCCATTACGCACCTGTGGTCTCCAATCTGATCAAAAGGCAGGAATTTTATAAACGAGACCAATGGGAAGACGAGAGCATCGGAGATTTCGTAGCAGCCCGAAGAAATATCAGGGGAGCCTGTGAATTTCAGAACATGGACGAAGCCATGAGAGACCGCGTGGTCCTGGAATTGAAGGAAGCTACACTCCAAAGCAAGCTGTTAAACAGACCGAACATCACAGTGGCTGAAGCCATCACAGAAGCCACCGCCGCCGAAGCAGCCAAGAAATCCACAGCCACCATGCGTCAGATGAATTCAACAAATGCAGAACCACTGAACCAAAACTGAGAAAAGAAGGCAGAAGGAAACCAAAAACAGCCCACAACGTCTGCCCACCATGAAGACCTTGACTCCCCAAGTGACACCGATGATAACAACAAAGACATACATAGGCTTCAGTCGGACAGAAAATGGCAGGAAAAAAGAGGAAGGAGGCAAGAATTCCAGCGTGCTGGATGTGGAAGCGATCACCCGCGCTCCGAATGCAGATTCCTGGATGCATTTGGCAGATTCTGTGAGAAACAGGAACACATTGCTAGGGTCTGCCAAAACAAAAAGAGCTATAGTCCAAAGAGACGCGGCAGCACCACCACCAAAAACAGAGAGAGACAAGCCAGAAGCCAATGGAGCCAAGAAAACAGGAACCGGTGAATGAATGACAGAGAAGAAACACATCAAACAATAATCATCGGAAATGCCAGGGCAGCAAATGCAAAAAAGGTCTGAATAAATGTGAAAATCGAAGGAAAGCCCTGTGAGATGGAAGTAGACTCTGGATCATACCTGTCAATGGTATCCTGCAACACTATCAGAAACCTGATACCATACATCAAGCAAATAAAACTGGAACAGTAAAGCTAATACTTAAAGATTACCAGGGAAACCGAATCCCGGTAGTAGGTCTTGGACATTTCTTAATAGAGTTCAAAAACCATGCTGAGGTACTTCCTCTGACAATCGTCGACCAGGATTGTCCTAGCCTGCTGGGAATCGAATGGTTCAAGCCCCTGGGAATCGGAGTGACCGGGATCAACAGCATCGCTGAGACCAATTGGGAGGAGAGCCTGCGGGAAAAGTTCCGGGATGTATTCGACGGGACCCTAGGCAAGTACAAGGGGACCCCAATAACATTCAACATAGACCCAAAGATAGCTCCCATCAGGCTCAAAGCCAGACACTTTCCCTTTGTCTTAAAACCGAAAATAGACGAGCAGCTTTACAAACTCATCACACAAGGGGTGTTAGAGCTAATCGACCATGCCAGGTGGGAAACTCCCATCATGACTCCTGTCAAACCAGATGGGTCAGTGTGCATCTGTGGTGACTATAAGGCTACCCTAAATCATGCACTCGAGCAAAGCGCATACCCAGTACTGGTAGTTCAACACCTGTTGCATTCATTAGGGGGAGGAAAATTTTTCGTGAAGCTTGATCTCACACAAGCATATCAACAGCTGCTGGTTGACCCCAAAACTGCAGAGGCACAGACTATAGTCACACACAGAGGGACATTCAAATGTAACAGACTTCAATTTGGGGTTAGCATTGCCCCAGGCATGTTCCAAAGCCTCATGGAGCGCCTCCTAAATGGAATAAAAGGAGTCATTCCCTATTTTGATGACATATTAGTATCAGCAAAAAGTAAACACCAATTGGAAAATAGACTAAGAGAAGTCTTGCAAAGATTCAGGGAAGCAGGGCTTAAGGTCAAAAGAGAAAAATGTAAACTAGCCACCAATCAAGACAAATTCTTAGGCTACCTTACAGATGAGCAAGGGATACACCCCATTGAAAAGAAAATAAAGGCAACTAAAGAAGCACCCAGGCCTAAGAACAAAACAGAATTACAGGCATTCTTAAGTCTCATTAACTTCTACAATGTCTTCCTGCCTCAAAAGGCAACCGTAGCAGAGCCATTACATCGACTATTAGATAAAAAACATGTCTGGAATTGGGGCCACCGAGAACAAACAGCGTTCCAAAACATTAAGGACTTATTAACATCTAACAACATTTTAATACAATACAGCAACAACCTGCCACTGACGGCCACCTGTGATGCATCGCCTTTTGGAATCAGCACCATACTGAGCCACAAGCTACCAGAGAGCAGAGAAGCACCGATCGCCTTCTATTCCAAAACGCTGTCAAAATCTGAAAGAAATTACAGCCAACTTGACCAAGAAGCCCTCACAATTATAGCAGGCATCAAAAGATTCCATGAATACCTATATGGTAGGACATTTTTGATTGTCACAGACCATAAACCCCTGCTAGGGATCCTGGCAGGGAACAAACCAACCCCGAATATCCTATCACCAAGGATGATAAGGTGGTCAGAATTCCTCACAGGGAGAAGGCGGAGCTACGTCTCGGTGTTACAGCTGCGATCTCGGGGCTCTGAGATCTCAGCTGATATTTTTGCCTCTGGTCGGTTCTAACGGACCTAAACCGTCCCGTAGAGACGGGGATTGTGAAGGGCATAGTCCCAGGATCCCAGAGATATCGCAAAATCTCTGGTTTGATCCGGGAGAAGCCCTTTTGCTGGAAGCAGAAAGGCAGCCTCTAAAGCTGCTGAAGTCGGGACAACTCCGGAAAGAAAGGGATTTAAACGAGCGTGTATCGGTTGGGTGAGAAATTCTTTTGCATTATAAATTGATTAAGACTTGAAAGGACACCCTGAACAAAGAAGAAATCTGTGGCTTTATTTTTCTTTTGACTGAACCTGGGTTGAGCGGCGTTTAAGTGATGTCAAATTGAGACTTGGATTATTATTTTTTTCTTATTTTCTTTGAGGACTTTAAGGTGACTTTGTAGGTAACCGGATTGAATTTTCTCTTATATATATTTTTATTTTTCACTTGATTTTTATTTTTTATCTTTTTAACTTTCTTTTTAGGATAGAGGCTCCCTTTGACTATCTTTTTCTTTTGTTTGAGTTCTTTATAAACATTTTTTCTTCTGGCTGGGGGGGGAAAGAGTATTTAGAGATGCTGTAACACTGCCAACTAGAGGCTTGAAAATATTTTATTTGAATTGGGGAGAAAAGCACTTCTTTTCAAGGACATTTTAATGTGATAAGATAGAGGGAGAATACAGTAAAATATTATTACAGGTGCTCTCTTGGACTCTTATCAATATCTCAACATTTGAGGTTTGGCTTTGAAGCTGCTGGAGAAGACAGTCATAATAAGAGCCTTGGATAAAGAAATAAAGTGCAGTGTACAGTGCATATATATATATATATATACTTTTGAAACACCTACTCGCCAGCCTTTTTTGGTTAATTTTAACTCTAGCATTTTTGCTTTTTATTTCAAAGGGAAAGCCTCAGAGTTTTTTCTTTTTTCTTCTCCTTCTTTGCTTCTTCCATCTATTTTAATTGGATTAGGGTCTAGAAGAACCTGAAGACCTTTCTTTTTCCTTTTTTCTTTTTTCTTTTTTGGCTTTGGGCTTTTTAATATTGGATTTTTTCTTTTTCTTTTTGATTTTTTGGACTATATTTGGTTACTATACCAGCTGGATTTAAAGTCAAAGAGAGCTTGAAGACTTGGAAATATTAAAATGAGCAGGAAGCCAAAATCATTCGGCGTTTTTGCTTCTACCTCTGCTTCCCCACCACTTGAAGGACAACTTTCAATTCAGACAATGTTGAAGCAAGATAAGGAACAAGAAAAAGTAAATTTACAGATGATTATGCAAGGAATTCAAGATATTAAGATAAAAATAGATACCATGGACAAAAAAATAGAGAAATCTGATGAAAATTTTAAACAAATGATGGGAAAATATGAGGAGAGATTCCAAAAAATTGAGGAAGAAGGAAAACAAAGAGAGGAGAAGATTGGAAATATTGACACTAGATTAACAGTGATAGAACAAAAAAAAAATGGGATGTTGAGGTGGGAGATGGAAAGATCAGAATTTTATCTTAGATTTCAAAATATAGAAGAGGAAAAAGGAGAAAACTTGGCTGTGATAATGATAGAAATATTGGCAGATATTCTGGAAATTACTGAGGAAAAAATGATGGACGGAGTAGATGAGATATACCGAGTTTATACAAGATATGCGATGAGAAATAAACTACCAAAGGAAGTACATATTAGATTTACTAAAAAATCCATCAGAACACAAATACTACAAGTGGCAAGAGAAAAAGTATTGAAATATAAAAGCAAAGAGATTGTAGTTTTAAAACAAATACCTAGAAGAGTGAGAGAGATGAGAAGAAAATATCGATTTTTGACCAAAATGCTACTGGAAAATGAAGTGAACTACAGATGGCTGATACCAGAAGGACTAATTTTTACATGGCAAGAGCAGAGACATAGAATTGACTCGATTGAAAAAGCAGAATTTTTTTATGCAGAATTTTTTGGAAGAAAAAAAGAGGAGGCAGAGAAAGAGATCTCATTAATTGAGCTTCTGGAGGAACAACTGGAGACTGAAAAAGAGAAAGGAGTTGTAGGTGGACAGGTAGACAGTAAAGAACAACGTGAAGTGAGAGCTACGAGAGTTGTTAGACCTAAATATAAAGCATAATCATGGAAGAAAAAAAATTGATTACAATGAATATAAATGGACTTAACTCAGCTGTTAAAAGAAGGAAAACTTTTCACAAATTAGAGAAATTAAAATTTGATATAATTTGCTTACAAGAAGTTCATATTAAAAAGCAACATGAGCATTTGTTAGTACAGCCAAAATTAGGGAAAATATTTACTTCTTTGATTCAACGTAAGAAAAGAGGAGTGGTTCTCTATATTAAAGAAGATATTCCAGCAAAACTGATCTACACGGATGAAGATGGAAGAGTATTAATGGTGGAAATAATGGATAATAATAAAAAAATACTCTTGATTGCAATTTATGCTCCGAATGATAAACAAGAAGAGTTTTATAAAAAACTACATATGGAAATAACTAGACTGGACTATGTTAACATAATCATGATGGGAGACTTTAATGGAATTGTGGACAATAAATTGGACTATATAACAACAACAACAAAACAAAATAGAAAGATTCTCCCTAAATCTTTTTTTAAAATGACAGATGAATTAACCTTAAAAGATATTTGGAGAGAAAGAAATGTTAAAACTAAACAATATACTTTTTATTCTAATAGACATTTATCATGGTCCAGGTTAGATATGATTTGGATCTCAACAGAATTAATATCTACTATTCAAGAAACAAATATTGAAATAAGTACTTGGGCAGATCATAGTCCAATGACAATTAAATGGAAGGGACAAAAAAAAAGATCGAGATGGACATTAAACAATACCATTTTAAAGGAGAAAGATTTTATACAATGGATGGAGAAGGAATTGGTCTTTTTTTTTAAAGAAAATAAAAAAGAAGATACCTCAATACAGAATGTTTGGGATACAATGAAGGCATATGTAAGAGGTTTGATAATAGACTATACAAGAAAAAAGAATATTAGGAAAAGACAAACCTCTAAGGCCTTGGAAGATGAATATATAAGACTTGAAAAAGAATTACAGAAAATACCACAGAAAAAAGATATTAAATTGAAACTGGATGTAATTAAGCATAAAATGGAATTAATAGAGAAAGAAGAACTGGCACAGAAAATTAGAAATTCTAAACAGAATTATTTTGAAGATGCAAATAAACCAGGTAGATGGTTAGCATATAAACTGAGAAAGGAGAAGGAATCAAGAAAAATATTGAAACTAATAAATGATCAAGGTCAAGTTTGTTGTGGTAATAAGGAGAAAAAGGAAATTATTCGAGATTATTATGGACAACTATATAAACAAGAGAATATTGATGAGAAAAAAATTAAACAGTATTTACAGAATGCTAACTTACCGAAGATACCTAAAGAGACTGAAGAAATGTTAGAAAGCAATATAACAATGATGGAACTAAATGAAGCATTTAAAAGACAAAATAATGGGAAAGCACCAGGTCCAGATGGGCTTCCGGCAGAATTCTATAAAAAATTTCAAGAATCATTGAACACTCCATTGTTAGAAATTATGAATGAAGTTATGTTAAAAAAGATGACACCCAAAACATGGTCAGAGGCTTATATTACACTTATTTTAAAGGAAAAGGCTGACCCGTTGCAAATTAAGAACTATAGACCTATTTCCTTATTGAATGCAGATTATAAAATCTTTGCTTCAATCTTAGCAGAAAGACTGAAAAAATATTTAAATAATTTTATCCATCCAGATCAAAATGGATTTCTACCAAAGAGACAAATTAGAGACAACATGAGAGTAATTTTGGATACCTTGGAATATTATGAGGCTCATCCTGAAAAACAAATGGCTTTGATATTCCTAGATGCTCAAAAAGCATTTGACAACGTGAACTGGAGATTTATGTTATTATTATTGGAACAGATGGGCTTTGCCAGAAAATTTATTCAAGCAATAGAAGCCATATATAATAAACAGACAGCAAAGGTAATGATGGAGGGACAATTTACAGATCTTATTAATATAAGAAGAGGTACAAGACAAGGATGTCCCCTATCTCCTTTGTTATTCGTATTAACTTTGGAAGTGTTGAATAGAAATATTAGAGATGACAAAAATATAAAAGGAATGAAAATTAAAAAGGAAGAATTTAAACTACAAGCTTTTGCTGATGATTTAGCTTTTATTCTGGAAGACCCGTTAGAAACCGCTCCAAAGTTATTGGAAAAGGTAGAGACATATGGTGAGATGGCTGGCTTGAAAATAAATAAAGATAAAACAAAGATTTTGACAAAAAATATGTTGTTGAGACAAAGAGAAGAACTGACAGATCTTTTGAAAATTCAAATTACAAACAAGGTTAAGTATCTGGGGATATATTTGACAGCAAGATGTAGCACATTAAAAGAGAATAATTATATTAAACTTAAACAACAGATAATTACAGATTTGAAGAAATGGGAAAATTTACAATTGTCATTAATAGGGAGAATTTCAACAATTAAGATGAATATTTTACCTAGAATTTTATTTCTCTTTCAAACAATACCAATTAGACTTGGAAAAGACTATTTTGAAGATTTAAATAAAACTATGTTGAAGTTTATATGGCAAGGTAAAAAAGCGAGAATAAAGTTAAAACTTTTGCAAGATGCTAGAAATAGAGGAGGTTTTGGCCTGCCTAATTGGGAATTGTATTATCAAGCTGCAAGTTTGATGTGGGTCAAAGAATGGATAACATTAAGAAAACATAGATTGTTGACATTAGAAGGACATGATTTACTGTTGGGCTGGCATGCTTTTTTATGGTACAAGGGAACTAAAACACAGGGGTATTTCAGAAGACATTATATACGGGAGTCTTTGTGGTTAAATTGGGAGAAGATAAAAAAACAATGTTATTTGAAAATTCCAATTTGGTTATCGACTATTGAAGCATTTTCCTATCCTATGATCTATAAAAAGGAACAAACAGTTAGATATGGGGAACTGTTGGATGAAAAGGGTGGACTTAAAACGATCCAAAATTTAGAGGAACAAGGTATAAGGATGAATTGGTTTTCATATGCGCAAATACACTCAAGATATCTTGAAGATTTTAAAACGGAAGGATTCTATGATAAACAGACTGATTTAGATAAGATATTGATGGGTACTGATGAGAAAGTGATTAAAAAGTTATATGGTTATTTATTGGGAATTAAGCTAGAGGAAGAACAAGTTAAAGAAACTATGATTGCATGGGGGAAGAATTTTGGATATGGAATTGATTTAGAACAATGGCAAAAATTGTGGTCTCAAAATTATAAAATGACAATGTCAATAGCATATAAAGAAAACTTGTATAAGATGTTTTACAGGTGGCACCTTCCCCCGACAAGAATAGCAAGAATGTTCAAGAATAAATCTGAAAAATGTTGGAAATGTCATCAGATACCTGGCTCATACTATCATATGTGGTGGACTTGTGAGAATGCTAGAAAATATTGGACTAAAATTCACATGTGGTTGGAAAAAATGACAAAGAAACACATAGACTTGAAGCCAGAGATCTTTTTATTGGGAATTTTACCTGATATATATAATAAAGACTTGAAATATTTGATTGTAAATGTATTAACAGCGGCTAGGATTGTATTTGCTAAAAACTGGAAGAATGAGAAAATACCATTGCAGGAAGAAATTATTAAGAAAATATTGGAATGTGCTGAGATGAGTAGATTGACATTTGAAATTAGAGAACAAGAAGATAAACAATTTTATGCAATTTGG
>BLBF01000007.1:53406734-53422838 GCA_015471245.1 Laticauda colubrina | reverse complement strand
CTCCCTATCATGAGACGCCCATCTGATGCGGGATAGCAGATACCGCAAACAGCCTTTTGTAAGATGAGATCCAAACTTCAAATCTTTCAAACATGAGCTGTGTTTTAATGTATTAGTGGTCCACCCTAACCCTCACCCCAATTTAGAAGGTATATTTTGTTGTTGTATGCAAATTACTTTAGAGAAGCACAAAGAATAATTAGAAGAATTCTAACAATATACATGTTTTTTCCAAGCTCCTCTTACTGCCTATTTGTTATTACTGATCTTACCCTAGTTATATATCTTTTGTATAAATTTGAGCCATGGTGGCACAGTGGTTAGAGTGCAGTACTGCTGGCTACTTCTGCTGACTGCTGGCTACTTGCAATTTAGCAGTTCAAATCTCACCAGGCTCAAGGATGACTCAGCCTTCCATCATTCCGAGGTGGGTAAAATGAGGACCTTGATTGTTGGGGACAATAAGCTGACTTTGTAAATTGTTTAGAGAAGGCTGTAAAGCACTATAAAGCTATATATAAATTTAATTCCAATTCTATTTCTATGAGTTATTTTTCTTTAATTAAAAAATATATTACAATCATACATTAAATGATCATTGCAGTTAGGGAGATCCAGTGACTAATTCTTTGCAAGCTAACATAAAAAATAGACTGATATTGATAAATATCACCATTCCTCCTTTTGACAAGACAGCATGAACCTCTCTTTATTATTTCATTGTTCAAACATATTCCTCTTGTACACTAGGGAGTAGTATGTTTGTTTAACTTTCAAATAATAACAAAGTTTAATAATACTTTGATTATCCCATCTGTAGCAACACACTCCATTCCATTCCCTTAGTATTACTCCACCTTAGTCCAGCAATTCCATTTAAATTAAAAGACACCTCATACTCTCAAGACTTGTGGGAATATCTCATAAAGGATAAAATGTAACTGGGACACACTTAGTTTGATGTTGTTGAAAGCCTGTTGTTAGTCTGTCTCACATTTATCAAACTGCATTTTAGATGAAAGTTGCCCCAGGCTGGAATTTCACTGTGAAACTATGAGTAATGGTTCATGAGTACACAGATCTATTGGCAAAACAATATTGAGATAAATAAATGAGAGTTGGAGAAGACAAATAAAAGACAAATACAGCTTTCATTAAATTTACCAAGATTGCAGCTCTTGTGTTTTGACAGAAATATTTTTGAGCTACTTATTTTGCAGAATAGGAATCACTTGAGCTCCATTTTCTAAATGAATTTAATACATAGAATGTCAGGATTCTGGCAGTTACTCCAATTAAATCATGAGCCTGGAGCCATACTCCCAAAACTAAAGAGGATTTATTTGAAGTTAATATTCTACGTCAGGCACTAACCTGGGTGTAGCCAACTCCACACTAATTCACTGTCACCCTTGATTCTGCTTCCCCCACTCCCACCCCTCTGGGTGTATCATCCAGCAAAAAACTTCCATAGCCAAGAATCATCAATCACGCTCTCCAATTAGATGTTTTCATGGCAGAAACAGTCAGCTATCTAATCAGGCCTGAAGAAATATGAATGGAATGTAATTTCAATTCCACATTGTTTCCTGCTCTTTGAACCTCCTCCCCGTTTCTGTTGTCAGCTATAAAATGTGTTGACATAGAAATGACTTGATAGAACTACTGCAAAACGGAGTTTGGTGCTTCTTTATAGGCCTATATTTTCATATTGAAAGATTCCTGAATATTTGGCATGTCAAGGTCATCATACAAAGAAAAAAAAATGAGCATTTTCAAGATCAACAAGATAAGTCGCTATACATAGGACAAGAAATTAGGTGATGGAGATCAAACTCATCATTATGCAATGGACAGCCCAACATTTTTGACATCAGAGTACATTATGATTGATGACATTTTTCTAGTTGTGTCAGAACATATGGGGAGATCTTGTAGAGATTTCAATGTCACCTCTGTCTTAAAAACTAAGGTTCCAGGATACAGTTACTTTAAAGACAGTGAAAACAGATTCAGAAGAATTGTTTGCTTCCTTTTCAAATGACCTGGTTAACTCAAAGTGCTTTAAGCCAGCAAAAAATTCAAATCAAGGAATAAGAAACAAAACATGAAATGCTTTGGGCTTCTTGGTGAAAGAAGTGCTATAATTTCCTTGAAAATCATAGATGGTGGAAGCATATGGAAAGTGGATTTAGTGTTTATCCCATGCCCCACTGCAAACCATTCTCTGTCTGGAGCAGGGGTCGCCAACCTTTTGGACCTAAGGGACCACCAAACTCATAATTTTAGATCCCAGGGACCACTAACTGGTTCTGTGGGCATGGCCTAATTTGCGGGGGTGGCTTGGTGGGCAGGCAAAGCAGGCAGATTGAGTTGTTCACAGAATCATTTAGTTATCTATCTATCTGCCATCAGCTAGCTCAGTCTCCCAAATTTGCTTGCCATGAGTCTGCACTGAATTTGCTTGCAAGCAAACCTTCACTCTTAAGGGAAGTTTGGCTGCGCTTAGCTAGAAAGCAAGAAAATCAATCATTTCCTGCTTCCTAGCTAATCTAAATCTCCCAGCACAGCAGAACAGATGATGGTCAGAAAAAGGAAAACTAGCAACTTAAGCCCATATCACACTGCCCAACGGATGCAAAAAGGATACAACGGACGAGCAAAATGTTCCATCCGTTGTTATCCACTCTCAAAAGGGGCAAAAATTTGCATAACCGGAGCGGATAGCACGGATGCGGGGAGGACGCAGGACGGATGGAAAGCGGATGCGGAACGGAAGCCCAGCGGATGGAAGCGGATGGGAGCGGATAGCACATCCGCTAGGCTTCTGGGGGGGCGCAGCAAAGCGGACGCGGAACGGATACAGCGGATGCACAGCGGATGAAGCGGATGCACAGCGGAAGCCTAGCGGATGCACAGCAGAAGCCTAACGGATGCCTAGCGTTAATTGCGCATGCGGGGAGGATACATTGCATAAGCCCCGCGGATATAAGGGAAGCAGCTCGGAAGCAGGTCACCATTCAGAGGAAAGACCTGCTGCTGGACGGATTGACAGCTTGCCTGCCCTGCCTGCATGCCTGCCTGCAAGCCTTGCTGCAAGCCTCCCTGCCAGCCTTGCTGTCTTCCTGCCTGCCAGCCTTGCTGGCTGCCTGCCTGCCAGCCTTGCTGACAGCCAGTCTGCCTGCCAGCCTTGCTGCCTGCCTTCCTGCCAGCCTTCCTGCCAGCCTTGGTGCCTGCCTCCCTGCCAGCCTTCCTGCCAGCCTCCCTGCAAGCATTGGTGCCAGCCTCCCTGCCAGCCTTCCCGCCAGCCTTGGTGCCTGCCTCCCTGCCAGCCTTCCTGCCAGCCTGGGTTCCTGCCAGCCTCCCTGCCAGCCAGCAACCCCACAACCATGTTGAAGCACAGCAAGTCTCACCCATCTGCTACCAGCCCTTGCAAGAGGGACAGGACTACCATCCCGCCCCCTGGCCCTCACTCTGGTTCTGCTGGGGCATCTGCAGCACGGGCTCGCTCTTCTGGGATTGGGGCTTCTGCTGCTTCTGCTTCTGGAGGAGCTGATGACAAGCACTCCAGCACCAGCCACCTCCACAGCACCTGCACCCTTCACCCCTGAGACTGAGCGACCAAGAGGAGTGCCAGAGACTCATTTTTGTTTTATAGCTTGTTGTTAATAAAGTCTATTTTTGATTCCCACACTTGCTTCATTTCTTTTTTTTCTTAAAGTCTTGCTGGAAACTTTTAGAAATGGTTTAAGCCTTTGCATGCTTGTGGGATGGGTTGAGATAGCAGCGGGATGGGCAGGGATACCTTTAGAATGGGTAATAGCTGTGGGATAGATAAACCTCCAGTGCAAGCATAGTGGGACTGTATGGTCCACCCTCCCAGGTGCCACACCTACGGCCCTTTATTATCAATAATAATGGAATAATTATCCACACATGTCAACATAAACACAACTCTTTATTAAATGCCCTGTTCATTATAGGCCAACTAAACATACATGGCCCAATCTCATCTGTGTGATGAGACAGGCTGAAGGAAGCATCCATTAAGCATCTACCATCCTGTCTTGCCACTCCACTGCTCCAGCTGGGGAGTTGCACCAATGTCTCAGGAGGTTGCGCTGCTTCTTCACTTCATGTGAGGCTCTGTTGGGGCCTTGCACATCCTCAGTGTCAATCAGGTTTTGCCCTTGCCTCCATTCCCCAGGCTCCATGTCCCCATTGCCTTGTTGGGGGTCCACAAGCCTGTTCTGCAAGACTGGGTAGCGGGTGCGCATGAGATTGTGCAGGATGCAGCAAGCTTCCATGATCCTCCTCACGGTCTCTGGGTGATGCTGCATGGTGGTGAGAAGTACCTGGAACCTGTTGGCCAGGATGCCAAAGGCGTTCTCCACCACCCGCCTTGCCCTGGACAGCCTGTAGTTGAAGATCCTCTCTTCACGGCTGAGCAGTCTGGAAGTGTAGGGCTTCATAAGGTAGATTGTGAGGGAGAAGGTGTCATCCCCCACAATGAAGTAGGGCACATCTTGCGTGTCCTTGGGCAGGGGTTGTGGATCTGGGAAGCCCACAATGAGGTTGCGTTCCAGCTCCTCCTTGAGGTGACTGGTGTTGTATACCTGGGCATCTGAAGATGAGCCGTTGAAGCATCGAAGTACATGAACTTGTAGTCAGCATCGACCATGGCAAAGAGGATGATGCTGAAGAAGCCCTTGGAGTTGAAATAAGTGGACCCCGACTTGGCTGGAGATTTGCAGGCCACGTGCTTGCCATCTATGGCTCCAACGGTGTGTGGGAAGTTCCACTTCTGATACCACTGCTCTGCAACTTTCTTCCATCCTTCTTCAGTGGAGGGGTACTGGAGGAGATCCTCCTTGTATTCTTCGATGATGGCCTGCACCACTTCTCTGACCACAATGCTGATGGTGTTGGATGGTACCCTCCAGCCATACTGCATGCTCCTGTAGGTGGTCCCTGAGGCCAGGTGGCGCAGAGTGAGTGCCACCTTGAGCCCAAGTTCCAGGCTGGGCCAGAAGCTGATGTTTGCCTTGGTCAACCTGGGTGTCAGCCACTGCACAACTTCATCAAACATGGCTGGAGGCATCCTCATGAAGTTCTGGAACGCCCAAGTGTCTTCGTTCCTGAGCTCCACCATCAGCTTGTTGTACAGTCCATCCTCTGCTCTTCTGGTGAACCATCTTCGGACCCAGACTCTTTTTGGCTGCCTCTTTTTCTTCTCGCAGTAGAGTTCAGAGAGCCTGCAGATGGCTTTGCACTGTTGCAGAATGATGGTGGCTGCCAAAAGGACTTTGTTGCAATCCACGGTGGACATGACTGGATGCTGTGGAAGAGGAAGAGTCAGATGAAGGCTGCAGAGGTCTGCATCGCTGGGCTGCTGTTCTGAAAATGAGATGCAGATGAGTTGCTCCCCCTTTTTATAGGAAATATAGGTTTTCCGCTAAGCATCCTCTAGGCATCCTCTAGACATCCTTAATATCCGAGATAGGTCCCCTCTGCGAATGTTTTTTCTGTTTTAAATGCTTTGTTTCCATGGTGCATCTGCTAGGCATTCGTTCTGCATCTGTTCCGCGTCCATTCCACTTCCTCCCTGCATCCGGGAGGATGCGAGTTGCGCGGATGCGTAGCGGATGTCTAGCGGATATAGCGGATGCATAACAGATGCGTAGCGGATGCCTAGCGGATGCCTAGCGGATGCAGAACGGACGAACTGGATACATTTTCCACGCAAAAGTTTTGGGCAGCTCAAAACTTTCGGAGCGGATGAAACATCAATAAACCTATGCTGGACGGATAGAGAGGAAGCAAAACGGAGGCAGTGAGTACATCGCGTTTTCCAATGGATGGCAAGCTTTTTTGTCCATTTTACATCCTCTTTGCATCCGTTGGTGTGACATGGGCTTTAGCAGACAAGTTTGCCAGGTAAAGAGTAAGTAGTGGGGAGGGTTCCCGTGGGCCATGTGGTCTGAGCAGCCTTGTGTTTCTGCACATCGTGGATTAATTGCTTTGTGAGGGTGCTCTGGGGGTGAGATTTCTCTGCGGCCCACCAAAATTTTTTCACAACCCACCAGTTGGTGACCGCTGGTTTAGAGAGGGAAGGGAGGCTGGATCTTATTGCTATCATATTGAATTGCAGTGAAAATAGCATACTACCCAGATTGTTTTGGGTCCAAATAGTCCATTATTGTATTGGTTTCTGAACAAGACAAATTATGTCTCTGTCCTAATTTCAAACATTTATTTTTCATGTATTGTGATGGGTGGGTGGGGTCAAAAAGAGAATTTAAACAACAAACCCTGGGCATATGCAGAATTAATCCTTGAGAGCCTGTTTAACAAATTTAACAAAGGATTTTTTTGAATCAGTGTTGGGAGAACACTGCATTATTTTGAAGCGTATGAAGTTTTATTAAAATATAATCCTATTGAACCAGCAAATTAAGATACAGAAGTATTTACATTTATCCAGCAGAATAGTATTGTTTGTTTTAAATCAATCCATCTGAAATTATTGCTCAACTCAATTATTGCTAATCCAAAACTTTGCTGTGTTCACAACTAGTTTCTTCGTTTGCTGAAGACTTCACTACCGCTTTTTTATAGGAAGCTGTATCCATCTTCAACCTGTTCTTCCTGTACTAGAAACATCTTGGCCTTGCAGTGTTGTGCAAATGAAATGAATGGAGTCCAGCCAGGATTCGTATCTCACAAGGCCACTGAGCAGTAGAACAATCCTTTTCTGATTAGTGCAAAGCTGTGACTGCACATTAGGGAAACTTTCCTACTTGAGCTATTATCTTTTTTGAAGGCCTAATGAATGGAAGAAGTTTTATACATGAGAATCCATTTAAAAAAAAAACATTTTGTGACATTTTTAAGTTTTTCAAAGTATCTTTGAGCTAAGATATATCTGGAATAGTTAGTCCTCAACATACAACCACAATTTAGTGCAAAAATGTATATTGCTAATGGAGAAATTTGTTAAGTGATTTTAGCTCCATTTTATTACTTTTCCTGCCACATTTGTTAAGTTGCAGTTGTTACATCATTATTAAGTGAATCTGGGTTTCTCATTGACTTTGCTCGTCAGAAGTTCGCAAAAGGGGATCCCATGACCCCCTCAACACTGTAACCGTCATAAACATGACTCAGTTGCCAAGCATCCAAATGTAAATCATGTGATGATGATGCCGCAAAGGTCATAGGTCACTATTTTCAATGCCACTGTAACCTTTGAATGGTCACTAATGTGAAATGTTGTAAGTCAAGGACTATCTGCATGAAGAACATGGCTTGAGAAATGCATATTAAGTACTTGCTCTCTTGACTGTTAGAGGCTCAACCAAACAAAAAAAGATTAGAAATTATCATAAAATAATTTCAAACAGAGCAACAATCATACCGTGACAAATAATGCATTTGCTTTAGCCAGTATTAGTGAAAGGAGACATTGTGTTTTAGATATTAAATTATGTCTTAAGCTTGTGATATGACAGACTGCCGAAACAATAAAAAGCCAATAAGACACAAAATGCCTGGTTAAAACATTAAAACAGCAATCAAATAACTTCATTTTAAATGAGTGTTTAATACAGCTTAATGAAATTCTATCATATCAAATGTGGAATATTATTAAAACATAAATTGATATAATATGCATCACGTATTTTATGACTGAAACATAAATCATACTTCTAAAATATAAGATCATGAATTTACTTGTTGGGAGTGACATATCCTAACTAAAGTATTATAATGATGGGAGCACCTAATATGCAACTGAACATGAGTAAGAATATATTTGGGGTTATATTTTGATAATTAGGGCTGTGGCACATTATTATTTATCCATCTTTATTGCATCCATCAATAGCCACCTAGGGGCACTGTTTAAGGTGACTCATTCCCTGTTGGAGAAGAACAAATCACAGGAATATTGGTTGGGCCACGATGGGGACTATTCTTGCTATCTGGCAGATAATCACTTGGATTTGCTAAGAGTGGACTCTGTTGAGGTAATTCCCTGTTAGGAAAATGAGCACATACAGGGAGACATATCTGAGAGTCTTCTTTTAATTATACACACACAGCACACAGATACGCTGTACATTAAATGTAGGTTTTTACTTCCAGAAAGGTTTAAAGCAAAGTTCAAAACAAGCAGTCCAAAGTCATTCACAGGTAAAATCAGTTTTCATCCAGGGATAATTCAATAACAAAATTCAGCGTCAAAAAAAGTTCAGTATCAGACTTACATCAAATCCAGGAATATCAGTCAATTAGAAGAAATGGAGGAACGGCAATACTTTCCAACAGAAGGAAACAGAGACTCACTCATTTCTTCTGAGACTAAGACTAAAACAACCCAGGTTTCTGGCTCCATCTTATGGCCGTTTGAGAAACCAAACCTAATTACAGTTTTGCATTTTCTTAAAGATACAGTATTAAAATATCTATCCTGGTTTATATATTTCCAACCCAAATAGCTGTTAGGTGACTCATATTCCTAACATTCTCCCCTTTTGGGTAGGACAATATATAGAACTTGAAATTCTAATTCCATAATCCTCACAGCTAGCCTTATGCTTTATAGAGCCTTGGGCCTTTGTAAAATGATCTACCATATTGTTTTCTGACATACATATTCCAGCTTAATCATCTTACTTTGCACACATTGTCTCACATTTAAATATCTTCAATCTGTGTGTTTCATTCTTGTTTTAACAGCAATATTTGAAGCCAACTGTATTGCTGATTGGTTATCTTCATAAATAACAATAGAATCTGTTACATTGATTCCCATATCAGTCAATATTTGTTTATACAAAACTAAATCTGTCCATAATAAAGACAAACATGAGAATTCAGCCTCCATTGTTGACAAACTTAGATGTTTCTGTCTAATAGATCTCCATCCAGTCAACACTTTCCCCAATAATACTGCAGTACCTGATGTAGATTTTTGTGTATTTATGTCTGTAGCAAAACTTGCATCAGCATATGCAGTTAAATTCAGTTCATCTTTTGGCTCCAAATACAATGCATAATGCATTGTTAGTTTCAGATATCTTAATACACGTTTAGCAGCTTGCCAGTGCCTTTCAGTGGGCTCAGTGTTAAATCTCGCAAATTCATTAACACTGTATGCAATATCTGGCCTTGACAATTACTGAGATAAGATAAACTACCAATCAAGGACTGATAAATGTTCTTATCAAAAATAGGACTTTGAACATCACTATGGCTAAATTCCTGACTCATTGGTGTCTCAGTTGGCTTACAAAGTTCCACTTTAAAACTTTTTAGTAATTGGTTAATTTTATCTGCCTGTGAGATCTTGTATCCTCCCCTAGTTCTATCTATCTTTAAACCAAGATATTGTTTGATTTCTCCTTAGTGTTTTGTCTTAAACTTCTGTTCTAATAGTGAAATTATCTCAGTAGCTTCTTCTTCAGTTCTGGTGATTAATGCTATGTCATCAGTAAACAATTGTAATCATGAAATTACACCATTACTTTCTTTTTTAAACAAACATGGATCAGCCATGCCAGTTACAAATCTTATCTTAGTTAATTCTTTAACTATACATTGATTCCACTCATATCCTGATTGCTTCAAACCATAAGGACTCTTTTTCAATTTCCAGCAATCAATTGTATTATCATTTTTGAGACCTAAAGGTTTCTTTAAATATATAGAGTGTTGCAACGCTGCATGCAGATAAGCTGTCTCTGCATCTAAATGATTTACAATGTTTTTCTCCTAAGCTGCCCACACTAATGCTGCCCTCAATGTAGTAGCCTTCAGATTAGGTGCAGACATCTCATCATAGTCATTTGCAGTCTGATTGAACCCTTGTGCTACTAACCTGGCTTTATGGCTAACAGTCCCACCTACACTAGTCTTAAGTTTATAAACCCATTTACATCCTCTGGCATGTTTACCTGGTGGTAACTTAACATTTTCATATACCTCTAACTTTTTTTAATGATTCTAGTTCCTTATCCATTGCTTTCTGCCAAGCAGCCTGATCCTTATTAGGATACAGTTTTAGTTCACTATAGTTACTAGGAACTGTATTCACTTGGCATACAACACTAGCCTGATATCAATCAGGTGGTCATGTTACTCGGGTTGAATGTCTTGGTAATACAGGACTTACTGGTGGACTCACCTGTGCCACCTGCTCCTGTTCTTCTATCTCTTCCTGTTCCTGTTCTCCTACTTCCTCCTGTCCTTCCTCTTTAATGGCTCTTTGCGGTTTACTGATTTTATCCTTAGGGACTATTTGGGTGTCAATAATAATATCATTGCTGAATTCCTGTTCCAGTCTATCCCACCCAATGTGCTCTTGAAATTTTGCACAAGCACTACAATAAACATGAGCTGTGCCTTGATCCCAAAATCTAAATGGTTGGCCTCAAAACCCACAAAAATAACTTCTAAGTTATGTTGCCCTTTCAGTCTTACTTGTGAAGGAATATGCACCCATGCTGGAGCTCCCAATGTGTGTAGGTAACTTAAATTTGGTTTTCTGCCATGCCAACAAGTGAATGGCAATTCTCCAGTTGTTGTATAAACCACATTCTTTAAAACATGATTACTGCACATTATGGTCTCACCCCACAGTGTTTCAGGTAAACCTGAATCAGATAACCTGGCTTGTAACGTTTGCTCTCTTCCTTCTACAAATGAGTTATGTTGTGGTCTGTAAGGTGCAGAACATTTATGCTCAACACCAGCTAATTTCAACATAGTTTGGAATCTTTTGTTAACAAACTCAGTCCCATAATCAGTAACTAAAGTAATTACTTTACTTTTCATTTTTCTTTCAGCAAACCTTCACCAGTTAAAGAAATGTTGGAATGTTCTGTCTTGTTTTTCATGAGACAGCAGAAAACGTATCGTGAGTAATGGTTCATAATACTCAAGATATAGCAGGCACCTCCTAAACTTGGTTTCTTTGGACCAATCATGTCAGCAAACGCAACCTCTAAAGGTTCTTTGGTCTTAAACCCATTAAGCCTGTTTGCTAGAGTAACCTTTCTCTTCTCTTGACTACAAGCATTACAATTTAAATACTTGCTACGGGTTTTCAATTTTACTCCCTCTGACAATTCAACAGTTTGTTTGAGCATTTTGAAATTAATGTGCCTAGATGTCTTTGTAATAAATGTGTACATTCATCATGTGGCTTAACATTGTTATAAACTGAGTTCTCCATCTGCAACTTGTCATCATGTATTCCATATAAATCATTTTCTAATGTAGCAGTAACACTTTTACCCTCTTTCTCTATTATACAGTTATCTCCCCTAAAGGTTACTAAATAACCAAGATTAACTAAAGCCCTTACTGATAATAAATTTAATTTCAGTTTAGGTACATATAACATAGTTAAATGCTCGTTTATACAAGAACAATATGCAGTACCTTCACCTGATGCGTTAATCTTCCATTCATTTGTCAATGATACATGTTGCTTACTCGTAGACATCTTTATAAACCTTTTTCTATCTTTAGTAATGCATTGTGATGCTCCACTCTCAACAACCCACAAATCATTGTTTACAGTTGAATTGCTAAACATAGCTAAACTAACATTCTTCTTGGCCTTCTGGTGTTTGTCAGTATTCTGCTATTTTCCCTTTTTACAGAATGTAGCTATATGTCCCCTAGCCCCACTAGAAAAACATTTTCTAACAGTATAGGCAGTTGAAGATAAATCCTTTTCTTGTGGTTGTTCCTTCCTCAGTTGGTCCCTATCCATCCGTCTTCTTGCCTCTTCAAACAATCTTCCAGTTATGTCAGTCAGCATCAGATTATCTCTGGGCAGGACTTCTAGTGAAGATACGTAATCATCCTAACTTTCATCCAATGAGGAAAGAATGATGTAAACTTGATGCAGCTTTGAAAATATCAGTTCTTTTTCATGTAGCTCTTGAAAAGTTCTTTTCATGAAGTTTAAATGAGCTAACACATCTCCACCTTTCAGAAGACATGCTCTAAACAGTTTACGTGTAAGATGTATGTGTGCACCTACACTGTCATGAACATAAATCCTCTTCAAATTCTCCCAACACTGAGCAGCAGACTCTTTTCCATGAATATGGACTAGCTGCTGGTCACTCAATGTTCATCCAATTATGCAAAGAGCTCGTTCGTTGTTCTGTTTAAAGTAAGCAAGCTGCTTGGCATCATCCTCATTAACTGGATCCCAAGCATTTACATCCGGTGGATCTTGAACTACAGTCCATAAACCTTCTCTGCGCAGAAGTAGACTGCACTTCATAGACCAGGAAACATAGTTTGTTCCATCCAACTGGGTTATCAATGATAGATTTTTTGAAGTAACTTGTGTCATCTTTATCAGGATAGTAACCCACAATTAAACAGTAAACAGCTGTCTGTATACAGTCTTGTGCATTCACACTAATTCTCAGTTATCTGAGCTTGGTACGGCCTGGGCCCATAACCAGTGTTGAGGTAATTCCCCTTAGGAGAATGAGCGCATACAGGGAGACGTATTTGAGAGTAGTGTTTTAATAATACACACACAGCACACAGATACGCTGTACATTAAATGTAGGTTTTTACTTCCAGAAAGGTTTAAAGCAAAGTTCAAAACAAGCAGTCCTAAGTCATTCACAGGTAAAATCAGTCAGTTTTCATCCAGGGATAATCCAAATACAAAGTCCAGTATCAAAAAAAGTTCAGTATCAGACTTACATCAAATCCAGGAATATCAGTCAATTAGAAGAAATGGAGGAACAGCAATACTCTCCAACAGAAGGAAACAGAGGCTCACTGACTTCTTCTGAGACTAAGACTAAAACAACCCAGGTTTCTGGCTCCATCTTATGGCCGTTTGAGAAACCACACCTAATTACAGTTTTGCATTTTCTGAAAGATACAGCATTAAAATATCTGTCCTGGTTTATATATTTCCAACCCAAATCACTGTTGGGTGACTTACATTCCAAACAGACTCTAACTGGATAGATCCAATAGAGGTACATGAAACAGAATCTTTAAAAGTTATCTCAAGTGAGTCCACTCCTTTGAGTCCCGCAGAAGTAGATAGGATACTTGGATTGTGAACTCAGCCACCTCTTTGTTAATGGCAGATCCCTCCTGTGAATGATCTGGTTGGATTCATATGGTAGGATCTGCTTCTCTGAGAAAGGAGGTTATTTCCTTGGCTTTGAAGGAGGTATTTGAGTGCCCCCTCTTCAAGAAGCTGTGTCCAAAAATCCTAGACAAGTTTTATCCAGTTTCCAATCTTCCCTTTTCAAGGAAAATAATTGAGATGTGGTTAGCTTTGGTTTCTAAGGGCTTTGAAGGAGATACATTGTTCACAGTACCTTCTGACTAAGTGAATGAAGTTGGGGAGTTGGGGAATCCTCCTGTGTGATTCTTCTCCTCTCTTTGTAGCCAGTGCTACAAGAGGAGGAGAGACCAAGGCACTACTGGGTGGATCATCTGTTGGTTTAATATTAGGTAACATCAGGACATGGATGATATCCAACTATATAACTTAGCTCCCAGGATGGAGTCTGAAACTATTCCTCCCATCCAGACCTGCAAGTCATTGGAACAGGACCTCAACAGCATATCCTGGTCAACCCAGGAGCAGGAGTGGGATTCAACCAGTTAACAACCAGTTTGGGGAGCATGCGCTTCATGTGGGTGTAGTGTTTGCAACTCACCTTCTGCTGCTATGTGTAAAACAGCTGATGTGCAGCAATTGGCTGTGCTGCACGAATCGACTGAGCTGGAAAACACAGAAATAAAGCACAGACTAGAGCCGGAGCAGGCAGATGGGCCCAACAGCTGTCTAAATCTTGCAGGTCTGGATGGGAGGAATAGTTTCAGACTCCATCCTGGGAATATCGAGCAATTAAATATTATACCCCAAAATTTTCCATCTTTGATCTTGGACAGGCTTATACTTCAACATTCTGATTATTTTCCTATGTTTTGGGGCAGTGATGCCCTCTTAAATAGGATTTTGTTGTTGTTATTTATTATACAGAATTTTTGGAGGACACTCATGATTTCTTTTCAGTGTTTATATATTTTTCTTACTTTTAGCTATAAGCTGCCCAGAGTTGTTGGAAGAAAGTTGGGCTACAAACTACATAAATAAATATAAACATGTGAGAATCAGTTTGGTATAGTCGTTGTGGGATCAGGCTTGAAATCTGGAGATTGTGAGTTCTACTCCTGTCCTAGGCACTGAGCCAAATGGGTGACCTTAGGCCATTCATTTTTCTCTCAGTCCTAGAAAGGAGACAATGGCAAACCACTTCTGAAAAACTTTGCCAAAAAACCTGGGAATTTGTCCAGATAGTCTTTAAGAAATGGATATGAATGAACAGAAGAAGAAAAATACATACTATATATACATAAAATAATGTTAAGGGCATCTAATAGTAAAATATTTAGAATGTTTTCTTCAAGAGATACAGGTAATACAAGAAGTCTATTTCACCTTTATAGTAAACAGTCAAAACTGAATGCATTTACTTAGAATAAATCTGGAGTCCAATGGGACTTTTATCATAGGAAGTATGCCTAGGACTGTAGCCAAAACCAATTAAGCTAATTTATAAGTGCCAGATGCTTAATGTCTTTATTTATAAATGCTATTAGACTTTCCCCCCGCTTTTAAAATATATATACATAATATCCAGCTAAATAATACGGAGAAAATTCAAAATATTAATTATAACTACTTAAAAAACCTATCAGGTTGTTTAAAAAAATAATGTATCATTGCAAAAAAAAAAATGCTACTTTTATCTTCTGGAGTTGAGAAATTATAGAATTCCCTTAGGAAGAAATATTTCAGCAAGAGCATGTATCTAAGTAGTGAGATGTGCTGTATTCCATTAAGTTTTCTGAAATAAAACTGTATTTTGGATATTCCTCTTAGAAATGTGTGAAGATCAAAATGTAAAAAAATGAGGCCCTATCACCAAGTTAATTTCTAGAGCCTAAGAACAGTGAAAATCTTTCTTATCTCCAAAGTCACATGTGGGAAGAAATTAAAAGAAGACACGGTGACAGATGCTGTAAAATATCACAGGATTTATCATGACACTTGAGGCTTCTAGTTAAGGATTCTTTTCCTGAATACAAAACACTGAATCTGAAACATTTCCTGTTCAGGTTGTCCCCCCAAAAAAGATACATATGAATTTCTCATAGCATCATGCAATGTGAAGATATGAAATCTCAGTCAGATCAAGTGTACCTCAGATAATGGATTAACTGAAGTCCTGGAAAAAGAAATTATATAGAGCAAAAAGGAAGTGAAAACAATTTTCTGCACGCTCTGATCTATAGGTACATCTTTATTTTTTTCTGCTATCTTCCAATTTAAAAAAGTTACAATTTTTTTTGTCACCCATAATACAACTTCAATCAACAAAACTGCAGCAAGGATCAGCAGTGGAAATAAGCAGAGCAGAAATGGAACTACATTGGAGATTAAAAGCCTAGGAAAACAAAGGGCCTTTTCAGAGCATCTAAAAACATTAGAGCAGGCATCAGGCAAGCCTCCCTAGGGAAAGAGTTTGACAGCAGGACATCATAATTGAAAATACCCCTCACTCTTTCCTTTTTTGCCTCTCTACTTGACCTCAGCTGACAAGGACATTCATGAAAAAAGAACACAGAATACAGGGAGATAGGGAAGAAGACACAAACTTCTTTAGAACACCCTCCCCAGATGAGCACACAAAGCTTCATCTGTGCTGGCTTTTCAGAAAACTGAAAAAGTTTGTAGGTTTTTTTTAACTGCTGCTAGTTTTAAGTAGATATTTGGAAAATTGCCATTTGCTGTATCTACAGTTTGCACTGATGTTTTGTGCTGATACTGTAGAAAGTTTCTTTCTAGAGGCATGTTCAAAAGAATGAAGATAATAATGATGAAATGCATGGAAGTAGTTGCTGCAGCTAACAGCTGAATATACTGTATATATTTATATCTCTATTTATCTATATCTATCTATCTATCTATATCTATATCTATATCTATATCTATATCTATATCTATATCTATATCTATATCTATATCTATAT
>BLBF01000007.1:53396565-53406724 GCA_015471245.1 Laticauda colubrina | reverse complement strand
TATCTATCTATCTATCTATCTATCTATCTATCTATCTATCTATCTATATATATATATATATAGAGAGAGAGAGAGAGAGAGAGAGAGAGCTCCCCCACTGAATGGAATTAGTACAATCTTATAAACCAGGAAGATTTATCCGAAGAATCAGCAGGAGAAGAAGAAGAGGAGGAGGAGGAAACAATCTGTGTTCATGTTACTTGTTTAAGAAAATCTAAAATATTGTTTCCCAGCCTTGGCAACTTTAAGATATGTGATATGTGAGAATCTTTGAGGGGACGGGCATTTCAGAATTGTGAAATATAAATAAATGTAATATAACTATGGATGTAAATTCCCAGAATTCCCCAGCTAACCTGCTTTGTCTGCTTTCATTGTCAGCTCCATTAGGTAGACAAGAAAAGCAAATCAGCTCCATGGAAAAGTCAAAACTACTTTTATTGAGATTGTCTAAATAATAATCTTGCAAGTCTGATTGTATTGTACCTCCTCCTCCTGATACTCCAGTGAATTGGGGAGGGGAGGGGCTCTGCCTGAACAACTTCCAAATGTTCTTGCTTTGGTCTAGCCACTAGCCTTGTTTTCTAGATAAAGATTTTTACATACTGTCAAACTCATCTTTCTTTCAAGGCTCCTACCTTGATTATCTTTAAAAACTCCTTGTAAACATGGCTTTATTCACAGCCCTTGGTTTTGACTAAACAACAAGTTTCTTTTTTTATATTGTCAGCAGAATGTTTTCTTCCAAGATGCTATTATTCTTTTTGAAAGTTTTGGTTTCTCTTAGCTGTAGCATTGTACTCAGAATATTCAGAATATTCTGAGAATATTCTGTGGCTGAGTAGCTTTCTAGATTTAGTCAATAAATTAATGTATAGATAAATTATTGATGCTTATATAAAATTATCAAAACTGAGTCAGCATGACTTAAAAACACAAAGGTTCTTTCATGAAATTAGCTAAATGTTACCTATCAACTTTCCCAAGCTGGTTCCAGTTTTTCTGAGAATTTTTTAGGATTAAATCCAGCCACATAATTGAAGTTTTCTTCAAATCCTTCAGGACCACCCAGCCAAGGCTTGCTTAGTGAGAACAAAGAAGCACCCAACTTTCTATCTCCCTGAATTGTACCCTCTAGTCACTCTCTCTAGAAAGTCCTTAGGATGAAACAGTAAGTCAACATACTACTCAAAATGAATAGCCATCTTAATCCTTCGCTCAATTTAGGAGGAAGTAGTGGCAGACAATTTAAAGTCAAGGAGATGGATTCTTCAAGTATACATCCACTAAATAAGCAGAGAGGATTGAAAAGCCAAAAGATCCAAGAAATATGAAAATCCTAGTTTTCAACTTATTCTGCAACCATACTTCTATCCCTTCACATTAGTTCCAAGACTTAATTCCTGGATGCTTATCAAGCAAAGCAAATAGGCTATGCATTATCTATGTAAGAGTAATCAAGGATATAATCCATATGCACAGCTGGCAGAGGCCTAAATTTGTAAAAGCAGCATGAATTCATTTAAATAGCAAAACAGGATCCACAGAATGAAAGTGTTTTTAAAAGTGCTTTAAAATAAAACCTTGAACAAATGAAATGAATTGTCCTGACATATGCACATACTAAAATGTGATCTCATTCTACTTTTCTTCAGATATTGTTCTTAACATCTTTTATTACAAAGGATTGCAAAACACTTCCCTATATTGTTCTTACAGTTGTCACAGTTACAAATGTTCTACAGATCAATAAACAAAACAAGTGCAAAAAAAAGACTAATCATAAAAATATGAGTTAACATTTTTTAAAAAATCTGGAATGTGTAGGACATATTTAGGACATCTAAATATTACTAAATGTTTTAGCATAGAATTTCCTGAGCATTGTCATAATTTTAAGCAAAGCAGCCATTAATTAGCAAATTTTTAGAATCACTTTTACACTTAATGAGCAGTCTAGGAGAAAGTGGGTCAGATGGTTAGTTAGCTGAAGTCCTGGTTTGACATTTAACAAATGTGATGCAGCATAGTCATTAAGTTGTTTGCCTTTTTAAAATCAATTATAACTAATCACATTATAGTAACTGTAGTTTCTTATTGTCTGATTATAAATACATCCTGTTTTCTTTGTTTCTCAAACTTGCTTATGGAGTGTTACTGAACATCTCCATGTGTGCTTAATCTGGCTTTGTAAATTTTCAAAACTAAAATATTCTGATGTTCTGTCTGAATAGAAAAAAAATAAACCTCATCTTGTCCTTAAGGGTCCAAGTGAGAAGGAAGAAAAACATGTTTTACCCTCAGTATAATATTAATTCAAAAGTTCAGAGACCCTGAATATTTAGAATAGCAATAGTACTTGGACTTATATACCACTTCATAGTGCTTTATAGACCTTTCTAAGAAGTTTACAGAATCAGCACATTGCCCCCAACAATCTGAGTCCTCGTTTTACCAACCTTGAAAGGATGGAAGACTGTGTTGATCTTGAGCCAGTGAGACTCGAACTGCAGGCAACTGGCAGATATTGCCTGTAAAAACTTCAGGAAGATTGGAGATGGTTATCTAATAGAAGTCCATCAGCAAATACATAAGCGTACAATCGTGTCTACCATTCCTATCCTATTGTCCCCAATTATTAGTTCCTGTTTCTTATATTTAAACTTATATTTAAACTTATGTTTATTCTTATTTCTTTTATATCGTACAAACAAACAAACAAATAAATAAATAAATAGTAAAATAAAATAAAATACCAGAGTTGTAGGCTAGTATGGGACTTCAAATTGCTACATGCTGGCTAATGCTGACTAATACTACAATTTGTTAAAAACGGAGCAAAAGAAACCAAGTGTCTGCTTTGTCATTCTAGTTATAAGTGATTATTTATTATTCATTTGAAAAGCTCATCAGGGTAGCTGGATAGGATAGGAGCTAGTCAATTCTACTGTCTGAGCGTAACTTTCAAGAGAAATGGTCTTGCCCAACAGAATGGAATTTCTGTCAAAACTAAAACACTGTACACTTACACCAATAATGGTATTCACACAGTGATCCTCATTAACATTGGTGAGATATGCAGCTGAACTGACAAAGCATGAAAGGCTGAAATCAGCATCAAGTAGTTTATTCTTAATGGATTTGGCACGTTCTTCTGTGAGAAAGAAACTGTGTGTGCTCTACTGACATTGATCTAATTAATTTCTAATCATGAGTGGTGCCAATTGCTTCACATAATTTAAGGCAGAAGCCAACAATATGGGAATGCATGTTTACTGAGCCACATTTGGCCAGTTTCTTCTTTGGTAAGAGGTCTAACTCTTTGATCTTTATCAGGTCGAGATGAAATGTGGGTTTTAAGTAATTTTTCAGTGAAGTCAACAAAATGCTGCTAATATTTCAATCCAAGCATTCCAACTCAAAATAATGGGTCCTGAGAACAAATTTCCCATAAAAATATGGAAGTATTACTGACAAGGATTCTCATCATTTTCAAACCATATAGCAACGAAGAGTTTGGCAGGGTTTTTTGTTTGTTATTTTTGTTTTGGTGTTTAGCAGAAACTGCCTCATTGCAAACAATGGATTCACTTAAAGATGTGGCATTTGTTTAACGACTAATGCAGAAAAGCTTGTAAAATCAGGCATGGTCACATGATGATATGATTTAAAACCTTTATGACTTAAAATTACAGTTGTAAGTTGTGGGTTCTCTGTACTTGTATATCAGAGTGTGTAAAATTCCATGGTAAATGTCTAGGAGCAGAGCAGATGCCATTACACTGATATTTAGCTTTTAAAAAACTGCTAATGATAATAAAACTTATATTCAGTTTCTAACCGCATTGATGTTTTGGATAGGATTCTGAAAATATTCTGATTATATTTTTCTTGTTGACAATTAATTGTCTTTGGAAAGAAAACAGGGGAAAAGAGGCTTAGGGTGAAGTTTTCATCTATGTGAACATGAAGCACAGAGATTGCATTGTGCACACCATCTCCTACTTTCTCAATTCAGGCCCACTGCAGCAATAGCACTTTGACTTATATACGACTTTACAGTGCTTTATAGCCTCTTTAAGCAGTTTACAGAGTCAGCATATTGCCCCCAACAATCTGGGTCCTCATTTTACTGACCTCGGAAGGATGGAAGGCTGAATCAACCTTGTGTCAGCCCAGAAGCAAACATGGTTGAGGCGATCTTTGAGGCTTTAGGGTTGCCACAAAGTAGAAAAAGGGACAGGGGGAGGGGAATAGATAGCTGGGGATTTGTAGTCAAAAGTTTGTAGTTTGTAGTTAAAACAAAAAGTTTTCCTGTGGGAACCAAGGACATTACAAACAGGTGCTGGGGAGAGGAGGAGTGGAGTAACCAAGCTTGTGGGGAAGGGGGAACTTTCACTTTTTAATTAGATGAAACCCATGGGAACTTTCAGAACTTTCAGAGTCCATTTTCACCAATTGTGCCAATATGATGTATCTAATAAATTGTTCTTTGAAGAATCTATCTGCCACAGAGTTCTGATTTCTATGGATGCCTTACTTGGAATGCTGACACTTTGAGCCAGTGAGAATCGAACTGCCAAACTGAAGCAGAATTAGCCTACATTACTGCATCCAAACCACTGGCCACCACAGTTCTATGATGCCAACATATCTGCCCACTGGAAAACTTTCCAAAGGGAAAATAGCTATTGTATGGTGAAATGTGAAGACCAGGATCTCAGTGCAAGTTGCACGTTTTCTAAGTTAATACACTGTATCATAAATCTGTCACAGACTCATGAAAAATCAAGTGAGAGGCTTTCATGATTTACAAAAGCACTGATGATTTAATGGAAGTATAACTGATTTCCACAGAATATAAACTGGTCTAACGTTTTTCTAGATTGCCACATATTTTTTTAAAAAAAATTTCATTGAATTTTGCCACTTAACATTCTGGTATGACTGAGCATTGTCTGTATTTCATTTCAGCACTTGCACTGTTTTTATGCAAATAAAATAAAAAGACACATACAAAGACAAAAAAGGAGCTGTGCCAAAGGTCCACCTTGTCCAGCATTCAGAATCTGTACTGATTAAACATATCCCTGTGATGCCTGCTAGCATTTACATTTCCTTCTTCTGTAATAAAAATGGATGGACCTGCAGATGCCTTTGCTATCTCAAAGGAATCAAGATATGATAACCAGGCAGAAACAGGGACAAATGTGAAGCAGCCAATAATTGAACCTAAATACTTGCTTTACCCTGAACCTAGATGTTTCAGGGGGCAGTAGCATTTGAAGCCAATGAAGTAGCCAGAATAGGGAGGAGGAAGAAAAAAAAATGCAGGCAATGTCTAATTTTGTGGTCTAATGCACCAGTGGTCAGATCATATAGAAAGTTGGGAAACAAGATGAGCTGGAACAAGAAGAAAGCAAACCAAAGTGCATCATCATCATCATCATCATCATCATCATCATCATCATCATCCTTCACATATATGTTTCTTAGACAATAAATTCTTTCACAAGGAGAAGTTCAACAGGACCAAATAGGCATCTATTAATTCTCTAGTCAAAACCGAGAAGAATTGTTCATAGTAATATTTGAATTGGCTTTGCCACACAATAGATTTCAGACTTGACACTTTTTCTTGGTGCCTCAAGATTCAAGTCCTTTAGGCAGCAAACAAGTACAGGAAGACGTGAGCTCCAAGTGCCAAGTATAGCTGGAAAGCTTCCCAGGTTCATTTGTTTTCTACTGCTTATCAGGCTATTTCAGGATGGAGCAATACTACAAGGCGTTTTTGTTTTCTTGTTTTTTGCATGGAACAAAAATATAATGTTTGGGAGGGGGAAGTCATTCAGATAGAATTATGACTTCAGCAGGTCCTGGAGAAAGAACAGTCACAAGCCCTTTCTTCATCTGGCCTTAGCACAACAGGCTGTATCCACAACATCTTCAGCTGCTTCTTTAGAGTCTTCCACACAAACCACACGATTCTCAAAGTGAAGCAACCCCCTAAATAGCAGGTCCAAGGGAATGAGAGACTGTTTAACCACAACCATTAATCCTGAATCACCCCATCCCCAATGAGAAGCCCAAACATGTCCTCCAAAGTAAATGCAACAAAGGGAAAAACTGGAAAAAGCATTAATAACCTGTCAAGAGATATAGTGTGGCTTCAAGTAAATATTTATAATAGCCAAGAATTCCATTCTCTGAACTGGGGAAGCCCACCTAGGAAATTCTGGGAGTTTAAATCCACACAGCTTAAACTTGCTGAGACTGAGAAAGACCAGAAGTTTTCATTTAAATGCTGTCCTCCTTAAGACTAAATTTTAATGCATATTAACTTAGGTAATGATTCGATATAGGACTTCACTTATCTTTCAGGGGCACCAAAGAACAGAAATGCTGTCAATTTAGAAATAGCATATAGATTTCTGACATTTCTTGCATTGTGTTTATTTATTTAAAAAATTCTCCCTTCTCCCCGCCCCCCCAATGAAATACATTTAGAGGAGAGAGGAACATCCCTTCTAAATAAGTACATTTGGTCAATGCTGTCAGCAATGAGCAGCCCTTGAAATAATGTATATATTATATGGAATACTGCATATTTGCTGAAATTATTTAAAACAAGATAACCAATAATGTAGCTGCTGTAAATGCCTTAAAAAAAACCTAGCAGCTTGAATTTGTTAAAAAAAATTAAAACCTGACATTATATTTGATCGGATTGTTTTTAGTCAACAGCATTGTATGTATTTTCTCTGTAATACAACCGAATGTTGCATTCATTCTTCAGAAATCCATATAGTTGCAGTAGAAAAATGCCACCTTGTATTCTACGCTACATAAATTGTAAGGGTTATACAGTCTCATAAGCTATAACAGCTTTACAAGTCAGGGTTTATGCATGCAGTTTGCTTTGGTTTTTCAGATTAACCTTGGCTGGGAAAGAGTGGATGCAAGCAAATATTCCAAAGTTAAAAACATAGAGTAACTGTGTTTCTGGATCATGGATTTTGTTCACGTTTTCTTCATACTTATCAGATCTCCTGGTGCTGATCTGGATATCTGAAATTTAATGAGCAATAGAATATTCAGCAAAGGGATGCCAGGCTGTCATATTTTGTCTGTGCTGTTGTTGCCTTAAAATGCAACTGTAGAATTCAGGAAAAAGGCATGGGACAAAAGTAAATTATAATGCCAGCTTAAAATGTCACCTGCGCTAACACTTGTGTTGTTTCTCTTCACTTAATATTAGAATATTGCAACAAAATTATTTATTATTGATTTATTAATTAATGAAAAACTTACAACATTTTCCTCAAATAATAAAGAACTTAATATGCTATAAGATAGTAATAACACAAAATATGAGTCCAAGTTATTTTTACAACAACTTTACACAAAGCTTAGGAATAATTATGTCTATGTAAAATATGTGTGATTTGATGGGAGGGCTTAGAGAAGAAGAGTTTAATATACCATCATTAGTACTAGAAAGTTCTATTTTATAAATCTCTACCTCCCCAGACCAAAAGATATTTTTTAAGATTTAAAAATTCATATGTAATTCAAAAACATTTTACAGGACATGGAGTCTCCCTCCTACATATAAGAGAACATGAAAATAAGATTATATAAAAGCCCAGCATTTAACCAGAACTGTTTTGACAGATCAGTAAAACCCAAGGCAATTTATTGTAACACCAGCTGAAAATTGTAAACTGAAATGCAGTATACATTACAATCTGAAAAATATATCCTTTAACTGTGCAGTGTTCAGTGTATTACTGTAAGGCATGAATCCACCTGCTTGTTTTATGCAACAGAAACAGGTCTATAGCAATTACATTATTTGTAAGAAACAAACAAGCTTATCTTGATCAGAGTCTTTCTCTCTTAAATCCATATACCACAATTTTATGCATGTATCTTTGGAAAGAGGCTTATATACAAGTTTGTCTGTGTGAAAGATTCCAGATATGTGCATTTATAGAGAAATAAGCTCTTTCTAATTCAATATAGTTACTTTTGTGTTATGCTCTCTGAGGTCTTTATTAAAATAGCCACATACAGTAATTTAACATGCTAATAAATACAAAGTATTCTACAAAATAATACCTATCATTTAGAGATAGTTACCCCATACAATAATATCACAAATATTTCATATTTTGTTGTGTGTAAAGAGAGATGTTTCATATTTTGTTGTGTGTAAGGAAACATTATAGTTTTTTCAAACATGTTATACCAAGACCAAACCATAGGGTAAATTTGGCAAATGCTTGGTAGAATAATAATTTCTTATCAGAGGAAAAGTATAAGAGTGTTTTGTTTTTCTCCAAAATCAAAAATAATTAAAAGAAGGGAGGGAGGGAAGGAACAGATTCAGGAATTATTTTTTTCAAAAAATGGATTTGATATGTTGACACTTTCTTGCCCAGCATAGAATTGCTGCGAGCCAAATAAATATTTTCATTTTGGCAGACACAAAGTGATTACCCCAAATACTCTAAGTGATTTCCCACCCAGTAACGATATTTTGAAATAAATGCATTTAATTCATGTCTGTCAATCATAACAGTAAATATCTTAATAACTGATTTCCCCATGCACTGAACAAAATACAGAATCATAAAAATTGGGGAAATTATTGTCTTGCATTTTTGTTAGGCAGATGATTAAAGGAAAAAAGAAAAAGCATAGTAAGCTCTGTTGGGTAAGAAATATTCCAACTCAAACAGTCTTTTTCGTTACCTGCACTAGGGATGGTTTTGATCATTTTCAAGGAAGCAGGATTTGGATAGATAAAGCAAGTGAAGTTTTGTGGTTTTAAAGGGCGAGATAAAGATAAAACAAACCGATCATGTACACCAGGGATAATCAACCTTTTTATACCTACCGCCCACTTTTGTATCTCTATTAGTAGTAAAATTTTCTCTTAACTGCACACCGCTTCCACAGTAATGGTGATTTATAAAGTAGGGGACAAAACCCCTACTTCCCACCATGAAAGTTGGAACACCCACTAGTGGGTGGTAGGGACCAGGTTGACTACCACTGATGTACACTAATCTTGAAATATTCCACTGAAAGAAAAACAGGTTTTATAGAGTTGGTAAACGATGGAACAGGAATATTTCCTAAAACAACTTTTTAAGTAAAGATATATTTTTAAAAAAATAAGATAACAAGTCTTATTTAATATTAAACCAGTTTGGGCGGACAAATGGATGTACACTATTTGAACACTTTTGTTTGACTTTTAATATTCTCTCAATCTAAAAGAAGTTAATTATCTGTTTATAGTAATTGGGAAATGATGTGTGTAAAGATAGTGAATAAATATATTTAAACAGTACATAATTTTAAGCCATAAGTTTACTTTAAGCACAAGTAACATGAAAATGAACTGATGAGTGGATTTGTGCAATGTATGAGACAAGTTACTCTTCATTGTTCAACAAACCATAATTAAAATTGATGGGTTAACATTAACATTATGACTGAACTTAATAACTGTATTCTAAAATGGTAGGTAGTAGACCTAGTTTTAGATTTAGAAACAGTGAAGCAGCTATTATTGTTGTTATTCTAACTGAAGTGATTATATGTAGCTCAGAATTGGACAGTAGAGTCCTTTTGATGTTCTCTGAGTTTGGTTGTTTAATAATACGTTTTGTTGAAGTCAGCCACACATTTACACTTGATTTGTCATTTTATCCACCTATTGAGAACATCCCAAGATTTGGGATAGGCAGATGTTATTTGATGGTGTTAAAGGTGCCGTCACAGTATATAGCAAGCTGTTCCAAATAAAGCAGCCTTTTGTAAATGATTGATGGTGATTTGGTCAATGTTGATGGTGTTCAAATAGTGTTCCAGTTGTTTGGGGATTCCACCTAGGGGGGCTATCACTATTGGTACTACCTTTACTTTCTTTTGCCACAGTAATTCTATTTCTTCTTGCAACTCTTTGTATTTTGAGATTTTCTCCTGTTCTTTCTCTTCTATTCTTCTGTCTCCAGATATTAATTATTATTATAACTTCCTTCCCAGAGTCATATCTAAAAATGATGGATGGCCTATAAATCAGATAGATAGATAAATAGATAGATAGATAGATAGATAGATAGATAGATAGATAGATAGATAGATA
>BLBF01000007.1:53327944-53381308 GCA_015471245.1 Laticauda colubrina | reverse complement strand
TGCCTGCCAGCCTTCCTGCCAGCCTTGGTTCATGTCTGCCTGCCAGCATTCCTGCCTGCCTTGGTGCCAGCCTCCCTGCCAGCCTCCCTGCCAGCCTCCCTGCAAACCTCGGTGCCAGCCTCCCTGCCAGCCTTCCTGCCTGCCTTGGTGCCAGCCTCCCTGCCAGCCTTTCTGCCAGCCTTGGTTCCTGCCAGCCTTCCTGCCAGCCAGCAACCCCACAACCATGCGGAAGCACAGCACGCCTCAGCCATCTGCTGCCAGCCCTGGCAAGAGGGACAGGGCTACCATCCCGCCCCCTGGCCCTCACTCTGGTTCTGCTGGGGCTTCTGCAGCACGGGCTCGCTCTTCTGGGGCTGGCGCTTCTGCTGCTTCTGCTTCTGGAGGAGCTGATGACAAGCACTCCAGCACCAGCCACCTCCACAGCACCTGCACCCTTCACCCCTGGGACTGAGCGACCAAGAGGAGTGCCAGAGACTCATGTTTGTCTTATAGCTTGTTGTTAATAAAGTCTATTTATGATTCACACACTTGCTTCATTTCTTTTTTTTCATAAAGTCTTGCTGGAAACTTTTAGAAATGGTTTAAGCCTTTGCATGCTTGTGGGATGGGTAAGGATAGCTGTGGGATGGGCAGGGATACCTTTGGAATGGGTAATAGCTGTGGGATAGATAAACCTCCAGTGCAAGCATAGTGGGACTGTATGGTCCACCCTCCCAGGTGCCACACCTACGGCCCTTTATTATCAATAATAATGTAATAATTATCCACACATGTCAACATAAACACAACTCTTTATTAAACGCCCTGTTCATTGTAGGCCAACCAAACATACATGGCACAATCTCATCTGTGTGATGAGACAGGCTGAAGGAAGCATCCATTAAGCATCTACCATCCTGTCTTGCCACTCCACTGCTCGAGCTGGGGAGTTGCACCAGTGTTTCAGGAGGTTGTGCTGCTTCTTTGCTTCATTTGAGGCTCTGTTGGGGCCTTGCACATCCTCAGTGTCGATTAGGTTTCACCCTTGCCTCCATTCCCCAGGCTCCATGACCCCATTGGCTTGTTGGAGGTCCACGAGCCTGTTCTGCAAGACTGGGTAGCGGGTGCGCATGAGATTGTGCAGGATGCAGCAAGCTTCCATGATCCTCCTCACGGTCTCTGGGCAATGCTGCATGGTGGTGAGAAGTACCTGGAACCTGTTGGCCAGGATGCCAAAGGCATTCTCCACCACCCGTCTTGCCCTGGACAGCCTGTAGTTGAAGATCCTCTCTTCACGGGTGAGGAGTCTGGAGGTGTAGGGCTTCATGAGGTAGGTTGTGAGGGAGAAGTCATCATCCCCCACGATGAAGTAGGGCACACCTTGTGTGTTGTTGGGCAGGCCCAAGATGAGGTTTCGTTCCAGCCCCTCCTTGAGGTGACTGGCGTTGTATACCTGGGCATCTGAAGATGAGCCGTTGCCTGAAGCATCGATGTACATGAACTTGTAGTCAGCATTGACCATGGCAAAGAGGATGATGCTGAAGAAGCCCTTGGAGTTGAAATAAGTGGACCCCGACTTGGCTGGAGCTTTGCAGGCCACGTGCTTGCCATCTATGGCTCCAACGGTGTGTGGGAAGTTCCACCTCTGATACCACTGCTCTGCAACTTTCTTCCATCCTTCTTCAGTGGAGGGGCACTGAAGGAGCTCCTCCTTGTATTCTTCGATGATGGCCTGCACCACTTCTCTGACCACAACGCTGATGGTGTTGGATGGCACCCTCCAGCCGTTCTGCATGCTCCTGTAGGAGGTCCCTGAGGCCAGGTGGCACAGAGTGAGTGCCACCTTGTGCCCAGGTTCCAGGCTGGGCCGGAAGCTGATGTTTGCCTTGGTCAACCTGGGTGTCAGGCGCTGCACAACTTCGTCAAACATGGCTGGAGGCATCCTCATGAAGTTCTGGAATGCCCAAGTGTCTTCGTTCCTGAGCTCCACCATCAGCTTGTTGTACAGTCTGTCCTCCGCTCTACTGGCGAACCATCTTCGGACCCACACTCTTTTTGGGTGGCTCCTTTTCTTCTTGCAGTAGTGTTCACAGAGCCTGCAGATGGCTTCGCACTGTTGCAGAAGGATGGTGGCTGCCAAAATGACTTTGTTACAATCCACGGTGGACATGACTGGATGCTGTGGAAGAGGAAGAGGTAGATGAAGGTTGCAGAGGTCTGCACTGCTGGGCTGCTGTTCTGAAAGTGTGATGCAGATGAGTTGCTCCCCCTTTTTATAGGCAGTATAGGTCTAGGCATCCTCTAGGCATCCTCTAGACATCCTTAATATCCAAGATAGGTCCCTTCTGCGAATGTTTTTTCCGTTTTAAACACATTGTTTCCATGCTACATCCGCTAGGCATCCGTTCTGCATTCGTTCTGCGTCCGTTCCGCTTCCTCCCTGCGTCCGTTTACCGCTGGAGCGGATGGAGTTGTGCAGAAGCGTAGCAGATGCCTAGCGGATATAGCGGATGCGTAACGGGTGCATAGCGGATGCCTAGCGGATGCCTAGCGGATGCAGAACGGACGAACTGGATACATTTTCCGCGCAAATGTTTTAGGCAGCCCAAAACTTTTGGAGTGGATGAAACGTCCATAAACGGATGCTGGACGGATAGAGAGGAAGCAAAACGGAGGCAGTGAGTACAGAACGGATACATCGCGTTAACCAACGGATGGCAAGATTTTTTGTCCATTTTACATCCTCTTTGCATCCGTTGGTTCAGTGTGACATGGGCTTAACATAACATAATAATGCAGAATACACATATACATAAGCATTATTGTACATGTTTACAAACATTCACACAAACACACACACACACACACACACACACGTGTGTGTATATACTGTATATGTATATTGTAACCATTATGATGTACTCATAGAAGTGGATTTTCCAAATCCAGTATGCAATGATGCAAAACAAAATATCAGATCCACTTGTAATAAAATAACCATATTGGATTATTGGACTTTTTGGATAAATGTGTGTGTGTGTGTGTGTGTGTGTGTGTGTGCATGCATACAGTGTGTACATACATACATACATACATACATACATACATACACACAATGATTAAACCAGAATTGTCTTTTAAATAGCATTAATACCAAAAAATTACAGGTAATATGTGCAGCTAATTCAATTCTGGACAAAGTTATGGGAGAAAATGTTGGATTTGTTCACACAATTTTAGTATATATTTTGAACAGCTACACTTAGTTTGCTTTTGTGTTCTGGAAATGAATGTTAATGGAGAAAAATTGTACAATTACAAGTTGCATTAATAAGCGCCACAATAAGCACTTCACAGTTTCAGAGGAAAAGGAAATAAAGAAAAAGTGGTAAGAGCAGCAAGGAGTTTGAAATCATCTAGTTAATTTAGAGCAAAAACCTTTCAAATCTGCCTGGCAAAATTCCAATAGCCAACTAGATGCAGCAAAGATTTTGCATTTTATGTATCATTTTGTTGTCATCTAAAGATTGCCAGGATTTTTGCAACTCAGATACACTGGTTCTTGGCACCCCATTCTTCATAACAGGCTACCTTTTTTTAATTGACAGATCATCTGTTTAAATGACAGCTAACAACACAATTATAAAGAAAGATAGGATTACATGGAGTCTTAACTAGCTTACAGCAGTATCAACTTATTGATCATATGGGGAAGGGAATACTGAATTTATATGCTAGAATCCTTCAAACAGTTTCCTTGAGAGTATAGGATAATACCATGATGCTATCAGAGGGAAGTAAATTGAAATGCTTAGCCTATTTCTGGAAGCTTCAGGAGAGAATTAATGCTGTAAATGTTGCATTTAGCTGCTAAAAGCTAGACTCTGGGGGGTTCAGAAAAATGAGGTTGAAAAAATAGGATAAATGGGAGAATGAAAGCAAGCTGTAGCTCATGGTCATACATTGCCAATGCTGGACTACAGACATTGCTAGGCATGTATAAGAAGGAGAACATCAAAAAGGCAATGGAAAACGAAAAAAATTAGAAACAGGATATCTCATAACTGAGGTATATACCATTTTTCCTCTAGGAAAAACAGCCACAACATCCCTTTGGCTTTTATCATTCAACAGGAATGGACCAGTAAGATAAATACTTTGGGACCTGCAAGTTCAAATCTTGATAAAATGTTGGAGCAAATGGAGATAACTTGTGGCTGACAACTCCCTGTAAGGATGAAACTGGTTGCATAGGAACTCCAAGTGATCAGTAGCAATTAAAGTCAGTGATAATCATTTTTTTTACAATGGGTGGTTTCCCCCACATTAGAGTTGGGTTTTTTTTAAATCTTAAGAGCACTGTGAATCCATATATTAGTATTTTATTATTTGTGGACTTTGGAGGCTTCACACACCATTAAAGGCTAGGTCCCACTGGCCAACGGACGCAAAACGCATGCATAAAGGACACAGCAGATGAGCAAAATTTCGGGGGTGGCTCCATCCGTTGTCATCCGCTCCAAAAATGGTGAAAATTTGCATAAACAGAATGGAAAAGAACGGAAAAGAATGGACGTGGGTAGTATGTAGCAGGAATGTTAAATGGATGTTCATAGGAAGTCTAGCGGATGACAGCGGATGGAAGCACATGACACATCCGAAGGGGTTCCGGGGGAGAATTGTGAAGCAGATGCATAGCAGAAGGGGCGGATGCATAGCGGATGAAGCGGATGCATCACGGATGCCTATAGGAAACAAAGCGGATGCCACACGGATGTATATCAGATGCAAAGCGTTCACTGCATATGTGGGGAGTATGAATTGCGTCAGCTCCGCGTATACAAAAGGATGCAGCACGCATGCAATCAGCATACAGGGGAAACATGTGCTGCCACATACATCTAGCAGGAACACCATGGTTCATCAAGTCAGGCAAGAAGAGGAAGCCGGTGCCTACTCATTCCAGCCCTGGCAAGAAGGACAGAACTAGTATCCCACCCCGTGGCACTGACTCTGAATCTGCTGCTGCTGCAGCTACTGCTGCTGTGGTTGACCAGCCCCAAGGCCCTCAAAGCCCTACTGCTGAAGCCCCTGCTGCTCAAGACCCTGAAGGCCCTGCTGCTCAAGCCCCTAAGGCCCTGCTGCTCAAGCCCCTGAAGGCCCTGCTGCTCAAGCCCCTGAAGGCCCTGCTGAAGCCCCTGCCAGAGGGAGAAAGAGGCAAGGGAAGGAGAAGGGAGGGAGGAAACAGTACACCGTTTCCGAGTAGCATGAGGATGAGGTGCTGGAATGGCTGAGGGAGAACGAGTACCTCTGGAGAAAGGGCTCTAAATCTATTGTGACACCAAGAAGAAGCAGGCAGCTTGGAGAGACAAGGCAGAGAGCCTGGGGTACACTGCAGAAGCACATGCACACCTGGTATGGCAAGCTACACCTCAAGAAATCTGGGCAGGCCACTGTCAAGCTCACTGACCGGGAGATGTACATCATGGCCAAGTGCAGTTTCCTGGAGGTTAAGATCCACCACCGAGGAGCAGCCCCTTTGACACTCCTCTCCCTCAGACAGCCCACAGACAGCCAGTCCTCTTCCAGCCAGGAGACATCTAGCCTGTCCAGGCAGGTGTCTTCAGAGGGCCCCACAGCAGAGACCCCCCCCCCGAAAGGTGCACTCCCCATGCCGGCAGACTTGGAGGATCCCGTGGGGGATGACGCCCTGCTGTCACAAATAGAGGAAGAAGCAGCAGCCACCAGAGGCCAACCCACCCACACCCCCACCCCCAGCTCCAGAGGATGCAGGCAGAGAGGCAGACTGGAGGGCCAGAACCACAGTGTGCTGTTGGAGATCAGGGACACAATGAAGACCAGCACAGAACTTCTCTCTCAGCTGGTCCACTTGGACAGAGCATCCTCGGGCCGGAACACCTTCATCACCTACGTGAGCCAGACCCTGAGGGACCTGCCTGAGGCCAAGTACCAGGTGATGAAGCAGAAGATCACAGCACTTCTTCACAACCTTCAAGGCCCAGCTGAACCTGCTCCTACCCAATCTAGGTCTGCTCCTCTACCCCAGGCGATGTCACAGCTCTTCCACGGCTTTCAACAGTCCCTCACCTACCAAGGCTATGACTACCAGGACTTCCCACAGCAAAAACAGACCTTCCCAGTCCAGGCCCAGGTTCATCGCATGCCACAGACGCCACTCCTCACCTAGCTGAAGACCAGACAGCCCCACTACACTCCTCCTTCCTCCACCCCATAGCCAAGCCCATCAATGGACAATCTGTCATCAGTATTGGGCCTGACATCTCAAGTCCTTGATGAAGGGCCTCTCAACCTCACAGGACTGAGTCAGCTCTTGGACAGCTTCCTGAACACACCATCGCTTGTTGTACCCTCGGGGCCAAGCACCCCAATGGTACCTCAGACCAGCACTCAAGCCACAGCCACCTCCACAGTCCCTGCCCACTTAACAGCTGAGATCATGGACATGACTCAGAGTGACTGAGAATAGTGTCAGAAACTGAGTTGTTTACTTGTTAAGTTTATCTTTGCTTAAGACACTTTACTTGGTTCATTTTGCTTTTTTAATAAAGTCATAAAGTTTACCTAAGAAAGTTAATAAAGGTTATCTTTGCTTAACACACTTAATACAGTTTACTTGGTTCATTTTGCTTATTTAATAAAGTCATAAAGTTTACCTAAGAAAGTTAATAAAGGTTCATTTTTTTTTTAACTTAATAAAGTGTTGGTGAAAACTTTGAAAAAATGGTTAAGCCTTTGCATGCTTGTGGGATAGATAAGGATAGTTGTGGGATAGATAAACCTCCAGTGCAAGCATTGTGGGACTGTATGGTCCACCATCCCAGCTGCCACACATATGGACCTTTTTTTATCAATAACAATTTATTCATTGATCAACACATTTTAAAATAAACAAAGCTCTTTATTAATTCCCTATTCATTGTAGGCCCACCCAACATACATGGCCCAATCTCATCAGTGTGATGAGACAGGCTGAAGGAAGCTTCCATTAATCATCTATCATCCTGTCTTGCCACTCCACTGCTCCAGCTGGGGAGTTGCACCAGTGTCTCAGTAGCTTGCGCTGCTTCTTCCCTTCACATGAAGCTCTGTTGGGGCCTTGTATATCCACAGTGTCTATCAGGTTTCATCCTTGCCTCCATTCACCAGGCTCCATGTCCCCATTCCCTTGTTGACAGTCAACAAATCTGTTCTGCAACACTGGGTAGTGCGCATGAGATTGTGCAGGATGCAACAAGCTTTCATGATGCTCCTCACGGTCTCTGGGCGATGCTGCATGGTGGTGAAAAGTATCTGGAACCTATTGGCCAGGATGCCAAAGGCGTTCTCCACCACCCATCTTGCCCTGGACAGCCTGTAATTGAAGATCCTCTCTTCACGGGTGAGGTATCTTGAAGTGTACGGTTTCATGAGGTAGGTTCTGAGGGAGAAGGCATCATCACCAATGATGAAGTCGGGCACATCTTATGTGTCATTGGGTAGGGGGTCTGGATCTGGAGAACCCATGATGTGGTTGCATTCCAACCCATCCTTGAGGTCACTTGCATTGTATACCTGGCCATCTGAAGCTGACCTGTTGCTTGAAGCATCAATGTAGATGAACTTGTAATCAGTATCAACCATGGCAAAGAGGATGATACTGAAGAAGCCCTTGTAGTTGAAATAAGTGGACCCTGAGTTCACTGGAGCTGTGCAGGCCATGTGCTTCCCATCTATGGCTCCAACGGTGTGGGGAAAATTCCACCTCTGATACCACTCTTCTGCAAGTTTTCTCCTGCCTTGTTCAGTGGTGGGGCACCTGAGGAGCTCCTCCACGTATTCTTCAATGATGGCCTGTACCACTTCTCTGACCACTTTGCTGATGGTCTTGTGTGGCACCCTCCATGCTTACTGCATGTTTCTGTATGTGGTTCCAGAGGCCAGGTGCTGCAGAGTCAGTGCCACCTTCAGTCTGGGGTCCAGGTTGGGACAGAAGTTAGTGCTAGGCTTGGTCAATCTGGGTCTCAGACAAGGTTGTCAAACATGGCTGGTGGCATCCTCATGAAGTGATTGAATGCACGAGGGTCTTCATTCTTCAGCTCCACCATCAACTGGTCATACAGTCCAAACTCCATTCTTTTCACGATCCATCCTCAGACCCACACAGCTCTTCAACGCCTCCTTCTTTTCCTTCTGTATAAAAAGTGAAACAGTCTGAACAGGTTTTGGTTCTGGTGATGAATGAGCGCAGCTATCATACAGACTGTGTCATCATCCATGGTGGAGAACAATTGATGATGTGGAAGACCAAGACCAAGGGTGAAGAGGTCTGTACACAACGGCTGCTGGACTCACACTGAGATCCAGATGATTTTCTCCCCCTTTTTATAGGAAATATCAGTAGTCCGCCAGGTGTCCTTCTACATACTCTAGACATACTGCAGACATCCTAAATATATGAGATACATCCCAGATACAAACGTTTTGTCCATTTTAATCCTTTATATACGAGATGCATATGCTTACATCCTTTCGATTTCCGTGCTACTAACGCTGTATAGACGTTCCATGTACTTTTTGTTTCCTCCCTCTTTCCGTTTTCAGCTGTAGTGGATGTGAGTTGAGGGGATGGCCAGAAGATGCAGAGAGGATACAGAGGACGTTTAACAGATGATAACGGACATGGAACATTTGTTGCCCGTATATGTTGTGGATGTACATCGTATGCGGCAGAAAGTTCATCCGCTCACAAAGTTTTGTGCAGCTCAAAACTTCTTGCATGGATGAAATCTCAGTGGACGGATGCTTGAGGGATAGAGCATATGAAACATGTATGCAGTGAGTACTCAACAGATGCATAGCATTTTCCAACGGATGGCAAGCTTTTTTTAACGTTTTACATCCTCTTTGCATCTGTAAGTGCAGTGGGACTGGGGCTTAAAGTAGGCTTTGCTACCTATCTAAAAAAAACTCGATAAGCTTATTTTAATGTTAACTGCTCACTTCAACAAGAAAACTAAAGGAGTAAATAAAAAAATGGTTTTGTAAAAGATGGTTTGCCTGAAAGCTCAATCCTATAGATATTTTCTACACAAGGCAGAGATCATAGTGCTAAAGCTTACAGGCAAGAGATTGTTTAGTCAGCTCATTTTACAACTCTTAACATCTAAGTAAGCACATATTCTTATGGATAAAGAATGTTCTTTGACTGTAGGTCCATTATTTCTCGTTAACTTCTCTTTCAGTATGTAGACATTGCATTGGGGAAGAAATTATGAAAGAGTCCACTAATGAACTCATCTCTGCTCTAGGAACCTACCACATTTCTTTCAAGTCAAATGTTAATAATAGGCTAGAGTTCCTAGTTTGACAATCTGATACACACACATACACAAACATACTTTTATCTCAACGTCAGGACTTGACTTTGATCAAAACTTTCCTGTGAAAGCCTATCAAAACCACAGTGCTATCTCATCTATCATGACAGATCTTTGAGGAGTTCTAAACAAATCTGAACATGCCAGTTTCTGAAAGTAGACTATTATTATTGAGATGCTGAACTGCAGTCCCACATTCTTTAGATTGCATAAAGAGCAACTCATTTCATTTGCTATGAAGTTGAGGTAGCATTAAGGAATATGAGGAACTGATACTCCTACTGTTTAAAATTTATATTGCATGGCAGCTTAAGTAAGATAGATGATTTCTGCCTTTCAAGAGGAAGGCAAGATGGAAATCAAAATTGAAACAAACATTAGGCATAAAAAATGGTGTAAAGTAGTTTCAAAGGTTCTTCTCAGAGTTGTCTGGAATGGAGCAGCAATTTGTTTGTTTGTTTGTTTAACTCATATGCTGTCCATCTCACAGTTAGAAGATTCCAGATGGCTTAGACATCTTAGTCATAAGCAAGCAAACAATAAAAGGCAATGTTGGCTTGATATCAATCAGTCAGCCAATGATCTATTAAGTTTATCATAAACGTTCGTTTCCAATGAAACAGGAGCAGGAAAAATATATTTATCTATACATATGCATTCATGTCAATAGCTTTTATCTCAAATCTGTAGAAACTATGCCCTAAATCCTCTTATAATATAGTAGCTCAAATTTTTATTTTTTTTCTAGTTCCCCATTCAAGAATGAATACATATGTTTGTATATGATTATATACAGGGGTCCTCAGTTAATGATGATAATTGGTATTGAGAAATCTATTATTAAGCAATGTGGTCATAGAGCTTGAAGTCATTGACTGCCAGTGACTTACAACTTAAATCACAGCAGTTCCAGTTGTAGTCATTAGGTGAATCTTGCATGGTTGTGAAGCATGAAGGCACATGAACACCATTTGTGACCTTCCTGTCAATTTTCCCATTGAGTTTGCTTGTTAGAAATTGGCAATTAAGGCAAAAATGATGATCACATGATTTCAGAGTGCTGCTACTTTCATAATTGAGAGCCAAATGATGATCACATGAAGTAGTGACTACTATTACTATTAATTACTATTAATCTTCTCATCACGCCTTGTCACCCATCTCCTCCCTCTTGAGACTGTATGCATATGCTGTTGCTTATACATAACTTTGTTGCTTGTATCTTTATGATTTATATTGACTAGTTCATAGTATGATTTGATTGCTTATTGTACCCTGTGACTATTATTCGTAAGTGTTGTACCTTATGATTCCTGACTCTTGATGAATGTCTCTTTTCTTTTATGTACACTGAGAACATTTGTACCAAGACAAATTCCTTGTGTGTGCAATCACACTTGGCCAATAAAGAATTCTAGTGACAGTGAGATGGCCATCTTTAAGGGCATAAATCTTCTCATTCAGGACTGTTGTAACCTTAACCTGTCACTTGGGTTGTAATCTGAGGACTACCTGTACTCAGGCTGGATTTAAACACTCAGACATAAAGTGATTTATTCTGTTTATGACTTAGCCGTTCTTTATTCAATAAAAAAGCAAACTATGATCTAGTTTATGAACTATATTTAATAAGTAGAAAAACAATATAGAATAATTAAAATCAACTTTAAAACTCTGGGGAAATGAATTATTTGATTATGCTTTTACTATAAAACTGTTATTAACACAATAGAACTAGAAAAATATATTGATATTCTAACTTTTTGTTTTGGTCTTCTGGAAAACATGGCAGTGATGTTTTGCAAGTTCCTTCCATCTTCAACCTTTCTCAGGTTAAAAATTACATAGCAAACTCTTATTTTGATCTGTAAGAAGCTGAGGCAAACAAAATATATTCTGGTCTTTCACTTTCTTAGCATTATATCTGTCTAACTGATTTATCTACACTGCCAGTAGGATATTTTCCCTCTAGTTATAAACTGGGCTAGGTTATGACAGTTTCTACAAAAGAGTGAAAGCTCAAGGTTGTTGCTAGAATCCCATGGCCAGAGTCATCCAATTTTTCCCTGGGAATGTATTTCTCAGTACCAATATGTAACAAACACAATCTCAGCAGGTGGCAGCATTTGTCCATTTGTCCAATCCTGCTAAGGATTGGTCCTGGTTAGTATTTGATTTCCAAGGAAACCCAAGACTAAATAAAGAAAAGGGGTCAGAAGAAAACTATCGCAAACCATTTCTATATCATTATCAAGGCCATGTCCATGAAAGAGTAAACCTTGACTTTATAAAGAGATGCTTTTTTAATTATTAAAAAAATTGATTGGCTTCCCATTTGTTTCTGGAACAATTCAGCATACGGCCAATGCTCCAGATTATTTCAGTATGGGAAATGTGAGAAATGTGAACTTGCTCATTGATTAAAATATTCTCTAGGGATACCCACCCCACTAGGGACTGTTCAATCAATGCAGTTAGTCACATATTCCTACTCCAATGTTCACTCAGACAACTGAATAAAACCATAATCCAATAATCCAATATTGGTTCTAGTTATTTTAGGAGCAGAATTAATATTACCTAGGCATTTTCTCCTCTCTAGTTCAGAATGCGAACCTACTCAGAAAATCATAGACAATGCTGTGAGGTTCTTGAAGGCAATCAGTTACATGAAGTACCATGAAGGAGGCTCTCTAACAAGAGGAAAGGAACCGGAAGGAATGGGGACTGTCCCGTAAAATTACAGGGTGACTAGTTGACAAAAGGAAGGATTGGGATGCTTGAAATCAAAGTGTGGATTAGAAGCATGGAAAGTTTCAATCCATATTTCTATAAAGCTGTCTGGTCTTTGGGAAACTATACATTTTGCTTATTGGGACAAGCACTGTGTGTTGTGCATGCTGAACAAGAGACACTTGAGCTGATAGGATTAGTTGAGTTTCTTCATTTTGGACCACAAGGAAAGTAACTTTTTCATTATATTTAATATAAATGATTTTCTCATGGTTGCTGTAGGCTTAATTGCTACTTTTGCAGTGATGATTCTTGTTATTTCTGCCAACTTTTTTGGGGTATTGAAAATTAGGTAGTGTTTTCCATGCAGCAAAAACGTAGCCATCCACAAAGAAAGAACTACCAAAGAAAAGCAAATGATGAAGCAAACACTGGGGCTTACATGCTTACATCCAACATTTTGGAACAAGTGCAAATCATCATCTTGTAAACAATTGGCCTTCTCAGTGCAAATGCTTGTTGCTTGGAATGTGTGGCCCCTAATATTTAATGGGGATTAGGAGTCTTTTTTTAAATTCCTCCTACCCATTCTTAATAAACATCTTTCATATGAACTATTTTAGCTTGGTATTATTTTAAGTAAATATTATTAGTAACTTTGTCACTTGTATCCTTACGATTTATATTGACTGTTTCCTAGTATGATTTGATTACTTATTATACCTGATGACTATCATTAAGTGTTTTACCTTATGATTCTTGACTCTTGACAAATGTATTTTTTCTTTTATGTATACTGAGAGTGGTTGCACCAAGACAAATTCCTTGTGTGTCCAACCACATTTGGCCAATAAAGAATTCTATTCTATTCTATTCTATTCTATTCTATTCTATCAGCATGTAATTTTAAACCACTTTGATGTATTTTATAAAAAGCAGAATCCACAGATTTTAATAAATAAATATTTCTGTGTTTCCTGCCACAGAAATAGCATGGATTGGATGGTGGCAACACTATCAGATGGTGGTGGCACATTTTCATTTCTGGGATAACTATAGGACAGAGTTGATCTGCTAAGTATGTGCTTACTATCATATGGAATTACAGCTACTCAGCTTTAATGAAATGCAAACATTATATATTAAATTGTAAGCTCCTTGAGGTAGACCATATTGGGAAACCAAGGTTATTAGTGCTAATTCTACTTTTATTATATAGCTATAGAAACAGAATCTTGAAAGTCTGAATGTGCCCCATTATTTGCCTTTATCTTCAAGTGAAGTAGGGAGAATGAAGCCTCAGATGCTTTCTCAAATTACATTTCTGTCTTGGATTGACATTTTTTTTAATCTGCCAATTGTCTTACTTGTGACTTTTCTTCCTGTTTCCCAAGGTTATTCCTACAACTCATTATAGAAATGCACAGTGATGTTATTGGAACAAAAGCATTGTCTCTATAATTGTATTTTTCTTGACAGAATCTATCACTTATTTTCCTTCTCTGAATTCTCTGTCATTTCAGTTTCTGCAACTACCTGCCAGCAGTAAATAATACTACCATCACTGCTACCAAAGTTACAAAACTACCATAATGAAACAAAGGTTAAAAGACAGTACATAAAATCTCCCTTTGGGTGTGCCATACCAGAATGCAATAAACAACCCTACTGGTCCAGAGACTTCTTCATCTGGCTTTATGACAGACACAGTAGTGTTTCACTTCTGTCAATTCTCAAAATATTTAGTCCTGTATTTAGAAAGTTTCTTTTTAGCAGAAGACTGATGGACAATACAGTTGAATAAGTTTTTTTAATTGCAAAATAGGAGAAAACCATATTCACTCAAAAGATTTGCTTAAACAGAGCAATTGATGTCTAAATATTGTATAGGTTAAGTGCAGGGTGAGATGCTACTGGTTTGGCCTGGTTTTATAGAACCTGTAGCTGCGAAGAGCAGCTGACACCAAACTGATTGGGTGTTTGGTCTACCTGCCTGCCCGGGCTCTATGTTGTCCTTTATTCCATGCTTTTCCCTCCTAAGTTGCTTTGTGCGGCACAGCTGAGGTTGAAAAAGCAGGAAACAAGAGGATTTTCAAACACTGAGCCCCCGAGCTTAGCACTTGTCAGCTGTTCAGGCAGCACAGCTGATAATTTCTTGCAAAGGCTGCACACACAATTGTCCCCAGTTCAGAGAACTGTCAAATCGCTCCATGGGCTGGCCCCAACCCTCCCTACCCACTTACTCCTTACCTGGCATGCGAGCCATCCAACTTGCCTGGTTTGGTAAGTTGCTATTTTTCCTTTTTTTCCTCCTAACCATCAGCTGTTCTGCTCTTCCAGGAGATTTAGATTAATGAGAAAGAAGGATTTCTTGCTTTCTTGGATTTCTTGCTTTCTAGCTAATCGAAAAACAGAGCCAAACCTTCCTTAGGACTGAAGCTTTTCAGTGCAGACTCAGGTAGCCAATTGCAGATAGATAGATATCTAAATTAATCTGTGATTCTGTGAGTAACTCAATCTGCCTGCCTGCTTTATCTGTTTTGGGGTAAAAGTTGCTCTTTTTTAAAATAAAAAAAAAATCAATATTTACATACATGGTGTGTTGTGAGTTAATTTTGTGAGTTTGCTTGCATGCAAATTTTATGTGACAGACTCTGATAGCCGATTGCAGATAAATAGATCTCTAAATTGATTGTGATTCTGTGAGCAACTCAATCTGGCTGATTGCTTTGCCTGATTTTGGGTAAAAATTGGTCTTTTTATTAAAAAAATCAATATTTACAGATTTATAATTTTTACATACAAGCCATGCCCACCCAGTCACATGACTACCAAGCCACACCCACAAGTTAGGCAACACCCACAGAACCGGTTGTTAAGAAATTTGAATCCCATCCCTCGGTAAGTGTTCCAGATTTAAAAATGTATAGGTCTGACAGCCAGTTCTCTGTGATTGCGATAAGTGCAGCAAGATGCAGTAAATATATTGAGCACCCTTTCTGCCACCAGATAATCCTTTAAAAAAACTCTTATCTGTTTCTTGGGTTACTTACTTGGGTTCAGTCTACTTTTTCTTCTAAGTCATGCTCTAAGCATCTTGTAAGCTTCTTTTACAGACCAGGAGGAAGAATGCAAAGTCTCTTGTTGACAATTAAATTGTACATCTACCTAAAGCTACTTCCAAATACTCTTTTAGGTTTCTTTGTACTTAAACATATTTCAGACACTTTTGCTAAGTAACATTCCTTGCATATTTTTCTCAAGGTTTCTCATCAGTCTGGAACCCACATTACGTATTAGCACAGTTGAGAAAGTCTAGAAATATTTCATAAGAAGAGTTCTCCACTCCTCTACTTGTTGTAGAATACCTTATGCCACCAGACTTGAAATTCTAGACCTAGAAAACCTTGAATTATGCCATCTTCAATCTGATTTAAGTTTGGTATATATATACATTGCAATGACTTTCTTGTCAATGAATACTTCAGCTTCATCCATAACAACACAAGAGCACACAATAGATACAAACTCAAGGTTAACTGCACCAAGCTTGATTGCAGGAAATATGACTTCAGCAACAGAGTGGTCAGTGTCTGGAATTCTCTACTTGACTCTGTGGTTTCTTCCCCAAACCCCAAAAACTTTAACCTTAGACTGTCTACTGTTAACCTCACCCCTTTCCTAAGAGGTCTGTAGGGGGCATGCATAAGCACACCAACATGCCTATCGTCCCTATTCTATTTTTTCTTTTATTTTTCTTATATGTACCCATTTCATGTGTTCATAACTGTGTATATACTTATACCTGTTATCTTGTAAGCGATTGATAAATCAAAATAAATAAAAATAAATAAACAACCAATCCTACCATACCATTCTAGAAATAACTTCAATTCTGAATAATAATATGCTAATTAGCAAAAGCATATTGTTAAATATATAGTATTAAGTAAACTGTAAATTGGAGTTTACTTTTCTAAGAATGCAATCCATGTCTGCAATTTATTTTTCCCTTCTGGCCTATTTTTATGAAACTATAGTTATTTTATCATTCAGAAATTCTATTCAGCTTTGCTTGTATAAACCAAAACAATACTTATATAGTTGGTTGCCTTCCAATAAGTAAGAAGAAATCATTCCAATGGGAAACACTACCAATTTGTAATAACTGAAATCAAAATAATGTTATTTAAGAAATTATCCCAAATAGAACATAAAAGGATAAACCTAAAAGGTAGCAGGCTTTCCCCCCACAAAGTTTAAGGATTGTAAGGAAGTACTAAGTAGGTAGTTCACTGAATACTGTTCTCTGTAGGCTAATATACATGCAAGTGACTTGACATAAAAATCTGATAATTTAAATCATATCTGTATAAAGGTTAAGTTGTATAGGAAAAGATGAATTCCTTAATAATCAAATAGTTGGAAAGGAACTCAGGAAGTTATAGACTCTTCCATTTTCCTCCATTCAATTTCAAGAAGGGCATAAATTTTTAGGATTATTTCAATTAACTTCCAATGTCTTTGGCTAGGTGCATTTGTTTTAAAGTTGAGAAGGAAAACCAATTGGTTTTCAAATTTGTGAAAACAAGAAATTATGAGGTCATTTATTTAACAAAATTTTATTTGACAACATTTTACTAGTCCCTGTTCCATTTCAGAAAATAAGATAAAACAATAGTGAAGTCTGTGACTTCAAACTTGGATCATTAAATTTGTCTGGAAATGTCAGTACAGGCACAGATAAACCAGAAAGACAAACATTATCAGAATACTGAAATAAGTTATAGTAGAGCTGAGCTGCAAGCCAAGAAGAGCAGAAAATAAAAACATCAATCATTAGTCAGATGTCATCAAGTTGGGCTCAACTCAGAATGACTATGAAAAAATATGCTCAACCATGACCTGCCTCTAGTTACAATCTGATCCCATCCATCCATTTTCGCGACTGTTTTATTTCTTTCTATCTTGCCAAACATAGCTTTCTCTCGTCTATTATCCACTCACATCACAAATATATGGGTTTCAAATGTTGTGGTATACCCAATCTTTCATTTCATCAAGCCTAAATACAATTTAACCACCAATGTATTACACTGGGGATAATATTACAATAATATTGCAAATGGTATTACAGATAAAACATATGGGAAAAATTATAGATCTAAAGTTATATTGATACATAACAATTGCCAGTTTAGTTAAGGGAGACTATTTCTGATAGCAATTCCTTCTTTCAAAGTTATTTGGAAGAACCTGCCACACCAAAAGTCATATAAATACTTTTTGTTTTGTTTTTGTAAGGTCATTGTTTTTTTCAAGGACAGCAGGAGAATTCTCCAAGATTTTACAAAAATGTATTTCTTTCTTGCGGAAGGATTGTCAAGTCAGGATTTTAGTAGATACTTCATTGCTCCAATGTGTAGCAGCTCAGCATCTTCAAGAGAGATGAAGGACAAGCCACTTGAGTCTTACTATTTTTGATTCAAGCTTTTGCTGAATATATCACTTCTGCACATAATCTCCACACAATCATACAAGCAATAGTTAGATGGGATCCACAAATGACATTGCTGAGGAGGTTGCCTAGCACATCACTGTGAATATAATACTTGAAAGCACAGACTGATTGTAATTAACAAATTATAAGCATTTATTTCATGCACTACATCAAAACTTAAAATAAGCCTTAAAGAACATCATTGCATATTGGACTGAAGACAAGGAAGTCAAAGCAAAGAAACATTGCTTGTCTGAAGTTACAGAAGCCACAGTCATAAATATATAATTCTGAAAAAATATCTTAAACATACTTGTTTTTATGTTTGTTTTGCTTTGAATAATATTTAGGACTGATGCAGATGGAAATTAAGTCATACATGAATATCTAAAATTGCTCTTTTATTTATATCTAGTTTTAAATTTCAAGATGGTGTGGAAACTATTTATAATTGCTTGATTTATTTCCAACTTCCAACAGTAAAGGACAAAAATCACTTCACTTTACTTCTAAATGAAAACTGAACTTATCATTTTTGTACTAGATATTATCATGTTATCTTGGATGCAAATTTAAAGCGTCTGAAAGTGCCTGAAAAATGAGGAAAATTCAGGATCAGTGTAATGATAATCAACATCTTATCCACCCAAAAGAGATGCTAAATGAGCTTTTGTAGCACAAGAATATGATATTTAAGGCATTCAAGAATGTTCTCATACCAATATTGCAAGAAAGAATGGAGTCAGAGGGAAAATATTGTCTTACTCTGTTAATATTTCAAGTTAGAAGTGAGGACAACTTTTTAAAAAAAGTGTTCATGAGATTAAAAAAGAAGTAATAAATATTCCACTTGAAGCCAGATCTTGGATTTTTGATCATGAAAAACCCAAAGTTCTGCAGAATATTTTAATTGTGCTGCAACCTCGGGGAAATAGTCAGGGCATTCTGGCACTTAATTGTATTTTACCTTGCTGGTCACAAACTGTGCCTGGACTGAATTAGATAACAGTATTGCCAATTTAAAATGTTGGGAAATTTTGTCAATTGAAGCACAGAGGCTGGCCTTGTTATTTTAAAGTGAATTAGGAAAACTGCTCATTTAATGTAACACATGTAAAGGGAAATGTAGCCCAGCACTGCCCAATGCTTTCCTTCCTAACCATTTGTTCATGCATGTCTTCACTTTCACACTTTTTAGATTAAGCAAAAGAATGCCATAGGACCCTTCCAAACTTTTGAGCAACTTCCAAAGGAAATGCCAATAAAAAAGAAAGCAGTCACTCAGCATTGGGCACAGTGAGGAAGACAGACATGGGAAGGTGTCAAAACCAGGCAAACAAAAATTCTTGCATGCATGATAAGATGGGTTATTATTTGCACGCCACATTGCTTTATCTGAATGCCTTATCACTTAATGGACTGTGAAGAATAAGGACATAAACACAAACATTGTCAGTCAGTAGGAAGTATCTTCCACTAGAGTCCACCAGAGTTAGTGGACTAATCTGTTGGGATATCCATTTTTCTTTTTTAGACTGTCATTTCTTTGAAAGATATGTTTTTTAATTCCTGAAATATGCTCTAAATATTAAAATACTGGTTGAGTGAAATATAAATGCTTTGCTCTTCTGGAAGACTAGGAAATATATCTTCTCTGGTCTGGCACTGTATCTTCTGGTAGATAATAGTAAAATAAGGAAAAAAGCAGTGTATAAAAACTTATACACACACAGACCTTTGAGTCAGTGTTGACTTCTGGCAACTGACTGGACTGGTCCCTGCAGTTTTTTTGGCAAGATTTCAGAAATGGTTTACCACTGCTTTCTTCAAAACACCAAGAGAGAGTAAGTGGCTCAAGGTAACCCAGCTGGCTTTGTGTCTAAGGTGGGACTGGAACTCACAGTCGTCTGATTTCTAGCTGATACATTAATCACTACATCATATTTATTGATGGAGTGCACTACAGATATATTCCAGACCATAGGGACCACTTCATAGAAGGCCTGACTGTCACTGAATCCCAGTCTTATGAACTCCCCATGAAGGTAGACTCTAGCAGGCTGTGTCCAGATGTTTGTATCATATGGATAGAATCAATTTTGGGCCTGGTATAATGTATCTCAGTGCCATGCCACATAAAGTTAAGTTCATCAGATGGAAAGCTTTGTGGTCTAGTATTTAACACCATAATAATGTGCCATTTTATTGTGCCAAGCTATCCCAAGTTCCCACATGAGCAATTATTTTGTACATATAGTTTCATCTCTAGGGAAAAAACATTAAAAATAGGTTTTCTTAGAATGCCATATTTTTTAATATATAAGCATGCATTTCTTCCACATAAACAAATATATACCCAAGTGGTTTAAGACTTCATAAAAATGAAGCCATTCTAAACCCAGTGTTATTCCTGCATAATCATGCAATGGATTGTCCTGGGCTAAACTATTTGGCTTGTCTGAATGTTGATTAAGCCTACTATGTAAATCCAAGCTTTATAGTATGAAAACATGATTAGCTAATGGCTCAATGTAGTTATGAACTCAGTCACTCTGGTTTATCTAAAACATGATAAAAAACATAATATGGCTTATCATGTTATATTAGCCCACCTGTAGAATAGAGGAGAAAAAAATATGTGAACCTTTGTTTTCAAAACAAATGAATAATATGATACACTACCTATGATGTTTTAGAATAATAAATGATGGCAGTATAACTCATACTCAGTTCAGAGATGGTATTCAGCAGGTTCTGACCAGTTCTGGAGAACCGGTCATGGAAATTTTGAGTAGTTTAAAGAACCGGCAAATACCACCTCTGACTGGAGATTTTACAGTATCCTTCCCCTGCCACGCCTGCCAAGCCACGCCCACAGAACTGGTAGTAAAATATTTGAATCCCACCACTGACTCAGTTCACCTTTTCTGATGACTTCATAACCTTGAACGTAATTTGAATAAAGAATTATACTACTTAAATAATTCCAAGGAAAAAGAAAGCTCAAAAGGCTTCAGATGCAGTCACTTCTTCTCACTCCTCATTTCCTTTATTAGAGCATAAATATTCTGCTCATGAATAAATCACAGTCAATCATTCATTTTTCAATCATTAACTATGCACTGCATATACTACAGGCACTTCAAATAATTAAGCACAAGTGTTCTTTATAATCCATGCAGATTTGTCAGTTTTCCCCAAAATCCATCTTGTTAGACATGCTTTGCTTCCCTAGACATGCAGTCAAATATCATGCAGAATAAAGAGTCCTCATAAAATCCCATTTTGTAAAAGTACTTGAAATTGCATTAATACAATTACTTTCATTTTGTGTTTATATTATGCCTATTCACAATTGTCATAACGCATTAATACATCTTCAAGACAATGATATTGTAATATTAGAAAACGTATAGGCTACATCTTAAAACGCTGCACTGAAAATGTGTCATGCTAATGAAGCATTATAATCCAATAGATACTAAAATCAATTAGTGATTTGCCAGTCTGAATTTTTCTTTCTCCCTCTTCAAAAGGTGGGAGGGAAGGTAATAAAAGATTCTTTTCCCTCCCTTACTACTCTTTATTTAAAACTGGTCTTTTCCTATACTGTAATAGATGGTGAATCTTGTCTCAGCACTTCAGCTAAAATCCTTTTTATTAAGTAAAATCAAGATTGAACTTTGCAAAGAACAAATATGTCAGTATATATCAGATCTTCCATCAAACCTCTTCCAGAATGTATCATATGCCAATGGATTTATTTATCAAATGTGGAAATGTGTTGACTTATTTTCTCTTATTTTCTAATTTACATATCCATACAAAGGAGTTTGCATAAAAATATATATTTCTGCATTTTAGTTGCATAGAAATAAACAGGGAAATTATCTGGCTAAATTATATTTAGATTGCTACATTCTTGCACCAATGTAGTTTCTGAAGCAGGCTGGCCCTTATCCCAGTTTGGAATCTATCTATTCCATAAAACATAAAAGATACAATCTCCTTTGTGTCAAGTGTAACCCCTAATGACTACATTCACCTCATCTATGTGGTTTTTGCAGCAACAATATGGAAATAATTCCATGCTGTTTTCTTCTAAGAGGTTTTTGCAATTACCTAGTCCAGTTTCTAGCTCTGAAAAAGTACTTTAAAGATAGCAGCTATGGTGACATATTATATAACAATCAATCAGTTTTTGCATTTGAAATATCTTACCTATAATACTGGAATCATAACATCTTTGATTTTTAATATTAATTTAGAAAAGCAGGAGGGAGGAGGAGGAAGAAGAAGAAGCCACAACATAGAAAGGGAATAAGGAACAAATGCTGTTACATTGTATATTACAAATTACTAAAAAATATTGGGCAAGAAATAAAGACCTGTTTCAACACCAAGAGTTACATGTCATACTGGAGAGATATTTTCAGGGTAAAGAGGAAATTCCCATAAAGTCCAAGTATGAGAATTTTAAAATAGGATTTATATATTGAAAAGAAAAAAATAGCCAGCCTGCTGTGGAAGATATGGCAGTGGATGGATGCAAACAAAAAACAGTGTTCAGCAGTATATGGGAAACCAGAATAAGAAAAGTTCAGAATGCCATGGGGAAAATAGAAGTCTGCAATAAAATATTTATTAAGCAATCTGTGGCCCAATTATAAATATTTTATTATCAAACATAGCTTTGACCCACCTCAACAAGTTTTCCCCTTTCTTCCATTACTTTACTAAAAGGCCCTGTCACACTGGCCGACGGATGTAAAACGTTTGTAAAAAGGACACAGCAGACGAGAAAAATGTTCCATCTGTTGTTATCCGCTCTCAAAAGGGGCAAAAATTTGCATAACCAGAGCGGATAACACGGAAAGGAACGGATGGGGGGAGGACGCAGGGCGGATGGAAAGCGGATGCTCCATGGAAGCCTAGCGATGGAAGCGGATGAGAGCGGATGGCACATCCACAAGGCTTCCGGGGAACCGCAGCAAAGCGGACACGGAACGGATACAGTGGATGCAGAGCGGACGCCGAGCGGATGAAGCAGATGCACAGCGGATGCAGAGCGGATGAAGCGGATGCAGAGCGGAAGCCTAGCGGATGCCTAGCATTCAATGTGCATGCGGGGAGGATGCATTGCGTCAGCCCCACAGATATAAAGGGAGGCAGCTCCCAAGCAGGTCACCATTCAGAGGAAAGACCTGCTTCCAGACACATCGACTGCCTTGCCAGCCTGCCCTGCCTGCATGCCTGCCTGCCAGCCTTGCTGCCTGCCTTCCTGCCAGCCTGCCGGCCAGCCTGCCTGCCAGCCTCCCTGCCACCCTTGCTGTCTGCCTGCCTGCCAGCCTGCCTGCCAGCCTTCCTGCCAGCCTTGCTGTCTGCCTGTCTGCCAGCCTTGCTGCCAGCCTTGCTGCCAGCCTTGCTGCCAGCCTTGCTGCCAGCCTGCCTTCCAGCCTCCCTGCCAGCCTTGCTACCTGCCAGCCTGCCTACCAGCCTTGCTGGCTGCCTGCCTGCCAGCCTTCCTTCCTGCCTGCCTGCCTGCCTGCCTTGCTGTCAGCCAGCAACCCCACAACCATGGGGAAGAAGAGGAAGCCTCAGCCCTCTGCTGCCAGCCCTGGCAAGAGGGACAGGGACACCCTCCCACCCCCTGGCCCTCACTCTGCTTCTTCTGGGGCTTCTGTAGCACGGGCTCACTCTTCTGGGGCTGGGGCTTCTGCTACTTCTGCTTCTGGAGGAGCTGCTGCTGCTGCTTATGGCGGTGGTGCTTCTGCTCGTGCTTACTCTGCTGCTGCTGCTTCTGGCGGTGGTGCTTCTGCTCATGCTTACTCTGCTGATGCTGCTTCTGGTGGTGGTGCTTCTGGTGGTGCTTACTCTGCTGATGCTGCTTCTGGCGGTGGTGCTTCTGCTGATGCTGCTTCAGGAGGAGCTGATGATGCTGCTTCTGGCAGTGGTGCTTCTGCTGGTGCTAACTCTGCTTTAGCTGCTCCTTGTCCTGCTGGTCCTGCTGATCCTGCTGGTCCTGCTCATGCTCCTAGTCTTGCTCATCCTGCTGGTCCTGCTCGTGCTCCTGGTCTTACTCATCCTGCTGGTCCTGCTCGTGCTCCTGGTCCTCCTCGTGCTCCTGGTCCTGCTCGTGCTCCTCGTCCTGCTGGTGCTCCTGGTGCTGCTGGCGCTGCTGGTGCTTACTCTGCTGCTGCTGATCCTGGTCTTGCTGGTGCTGCTGCTGCAGATGATGATTATGATCCTGATGATGATGATGATGATGATGATGATGATGATGATGATGATCCTGCTGGTGCTGCTGCTGGTGGTGATGTGGAGGAGCAGCCCCTACAACCTGGAAGCCCCTCTGATGAGGGTCCATGTGGTCCTGCCAAAGGGAGGAAGAGGCATATGCGAGAACGGGAGAAGAGGCAATACAACATCGAGGAGAAACATGAGGATGAGGTGCTGGAGTGGCTGAGAGTGAATGAGTATCTATGGCGGAAGGGACACAGGCTCTACAGGGACACCAAGAGGAAGCAGGCTGCTTGGAGAGAGAAGGTGGAGAGCCTGGGCTACACTTCGGAGGTGCTCCTCGGCTGGTGGAAGCACATGCACACCTGGTACAGGAAGCTGCACCTCAAGAAATCTGGCCAGGCCACGGTCAAGCTGACGGACAGAGAGACCTACGTCATGGCCAAGAGTGCAGCTTCCTGGAGGGTGAGATCTGCCATCGAGGAGCAGCCCCTCTCACAATCCTCTCTCTAAGGCAGCCTGCTGAAAGCCAGTCCTCTTCCGGCCGAGAGTCAGCTCCTGTCTCCAGGCAGGTGTCTTTGGAGCGTGCCATGATGGAGAACCCGCGGACAGCTGTTCTTACCGTGGCAGAGCACGTGGAGGACTCCCTGGCGCAGTGGGAGAAAGGAGATGGCACTTCCACCACAGTCCTACCTGCATCCACCCCCAGCTCCACCTCCACAGAAAGGCAGAGAGCCAGACAGGAGGGGGCAGAGCCACACTGTCCTGCTGGAGATAAGAGATACCATCAGGAGCAGCATAGATCTCCTCTCTCAATTGGTCCACACCGACTCCTCATCCTCCAATCACAAGCCCTTCCTCACCTATGTGAACCAGACCCTCAAGGACATGGCGGAACCACAGTACCAGGTGGTGAAGGACCGGATCACCGAGCTGCTTCACAACCCTCCAGATCCAGATGAACCTGCTCCCACCCAGTCCAGGTCTGCTCCTCCACCCCAAGTGATGTCCCTCCCATTCCAAGGCTTTTCACAGGCCCTCACCTGCCAGGGCTACGGCTACCAGGAGGTCCAGCAGCACAGGCAGCAGCCCTTCCCAGTCCAGGCACAGACTCATCGGATGCCACCATTGCCACCGGTTCCACTGATGCCACCAATGCCACCCACGCCACTGATGCCACCGACGCCACCGATACCACCCACGTCACCGATGCCACCCACGCCAGTCCTCACACAGCTGCAGACCAGACAGCCCCACTACACTGCTCCTTCCACCACCCCACAGCCAAGCCCGGCCTCAGTACATCTGTCATCGGTACTGGGGCTGACACCCCATGGCATGGAGGAAGGAGCTCTCAACATCACGGGGCTGAGCCAGTTGTCTGAGAGCTTCCTCAATACACCATCCCCTGTTGTCCTCTTGGGGCCAGGCACCCCAGTGACGCTTCAGACCAGCACTCCAGCAGCAGCCACATCTTGGGTCTTGACTTGGGTAATTTTTCTTTTCCAGCTTGTTATTAAAAAAGATTATCTTTGCTTCACACACTTGCTTCATTTATTTTTGTAAATAAAGTCTTGGTGGAAACTTTTAGAAATGGTTTAAGCCTTTGCATGCTTGTGGGATGGGTAAGGATAGCAGTGGGATGGGCAGGGATACCTTTGGGATGGGTTGAGATATCTGTGGGATGGGTTAATATAGCTGTGGAATGGACAGGGATACCTGTGAGATGGGCAGGGATACCTTTGGGATGGGTAATAGCTGTGGGATAGATAAACCTCCAGTCCAAGCATAGTGGGACTGTATGGTCCACTCTCCCAGGTGCCACACCTTTGGCCCTTTATTATCAATAATAATGTAATCATTCATCCACACATGTCAACACAAACACAACTCTTTATTAAATGCCCTGTTCATTGTAGGCCCACCCAACATACATGGCCCAATCTCATCAGTGTGATGAGACAGGCTGAAGGAAGCACCCATAAATCATCTATCATCCTGTCTTGCCACTCCACTGCTTCAGCTGGGGAGTTGCACCAGTGTTTCAGGAGGTTGCGCTGCTTCTTCCCTTCATGTGAGGCTCTCTTGGGGCCTTGCACATCCTCAGTATCTATCAGGTTTCGCCCTTGCCTCCATTCCCCAGGCTCCATGTCCCCATTGGCTTGTTGGAGGTCCATGAGCCTGTTCTGCAAGACTGGGTAGCAGGTGCGCATGAGATTGTGCAGGATGCAGCAAGCTTCCACGATCCTCCTCACGGTCTCTGGGCAATGCTGCATGGTGGTGAGAAGTACCTGGAACCTGTTGGCCAGGATGACAAAGGCATTCTCCACCACCCGCCTTGCCCTGGAAAGCCTGTAGTTGAAGATCCTCTCTTCAAGGGTGAGGTATCTTGAAGTGTAGGGCTTCATGAGGTCGGTTCTGAGGGAGAAGGTGTCATCCCCCACGATGAAGTAGGGCACTGCATGTCGTTGGACAGGGGGTCTGGATCTGGAAAGCCCATGATGAGGTTGCGTTCCAGCCCCTCCTTGAGGTCACTGGCATTGTATACCTGGGCATCTGAAGCTGACCGTTGCCTGAAGCATCGATGTAGATGAGCTTGTAGTCAGCATGGACCATGGCGAAGAGGACGATGCTGATGAAGCCCTTGTAGTTGAAATAAGTGGAGCCCGACTTGGCTGGAGCTTTGCAGGCCACGTGCTTGCCATCTATGGCTCCAACGGTGTGTGGGAAGTTCCACCTCTGATACCACTGCTCTGCAACTTTCTTCCATCCTTCTTCAGTGGAGGGACACTGGAGGAGCTCCTCCAGGTATTCTTCGATGATGGCCTGCACCACTTCTCTGACCACAATGCTGACGGTGTTGTGTGGCACCCCCCAGCCATACTGCATGCTCCTGTAGGTGGTCCCTGAGGCCAGGTGGCACAGAGTCAGTGCCACCTTGATCCCAGGGTACAGGCTGGGCCGGAAGTTGGTGCTCTGCTTGGTCAACCTGGGTGTCAGCCACTGCACAACTTCGTCAAACATGGCTGGACAGATAGAGAGGAAGAAAAATGGACGCAGTGAGTACCAAACGGAAGCATCGCGTTAACCAACAGAGGGCAAGTGTTTTTCTCCGTTTTACATCCTCTTTCCATCCGTTGGTGCAGTGTGACAGGGGCTTAAGATCCCTGTATGTTTGAATTGCTACCACATTTAGAGTTCTTTAAAAAAAGTGTAGGTGGTACAGGAATGGTAAATCAACCTAATCCCACAAATGCTCCAGTATTTCTTCTAGAGAACGTTGTCATCGATATGTAATAATCAAATCACAATCATGTACATCAACACTGCCATGAAAACTAATTTTCAAGATTTCTGAGCTGCTGCTAGAAAAAGTTAGTCTGGCATATTCTACAACTGAAGAAGCCTGTTGGATGAGAAGCGAAACTTCTTTTAGGAAAAACAAAGCCCAATTGTTTTTTTAGAAAGGCATCCTCAGGACAGATTCTAGACGTTGTTCCTGGATACTCTAAGATGATAATTCCTAGCAACCCTGACCTTTCTTCATGCTGCAAATTCAGACTGATTGATATCCATCTATTCAATCCAGCTAGATTTGAACTTCTGAGTTCAATTCACTGAATCCATTTAGTTTGATTTGGATTGTTGAATTCATTCAGAAAAGGGCATTTCCATGTATGTGTGGAAGTATCCAACACTTCTGAATTGTCAGATTTGATTATTTGCTTTTCTGATTCAATTGGGAAAGCCAGTTTGATCCAGGCGCTTGAATCAAATCTCTATGCTGAATTTTTTCTGAGCAGTCATTTCATTTCATTTTCTTTAGCTATCTTTTAAAGGTTGCCACACACCAAATTTCTGAGTACTAGGAAATATTCCTAATTTTAATTTAAGTGCTTTATAGCACTCCTTTTGTATTTTCAGAAATGTTTGAAAAGTCATGAGAGATGTACATTGGCAAATATACACACTGCGAAAATAGAGGGAGGATATTTTGACAGACTTGAAACATCCAAAGGATTGTTATTAAAATTTATTTTCTAGTACCTTAAAGAGCAGGCCCACAACAAGTAGATTAAAATTATAAGGAAGTAGGTCCAGGCTAGTCAGTGGATGAAATTTCCTGACTTTATAAGTTGTCAGCCCATGAAACAGCCTGCCACATAAGTTCTTTTATATTAGTACAAAGGCAGGATGTCCATTCATTAGAGATACTGTAGAAGATCATGCACTAAGCAAGAAGTCAATTAGATGATCTTTAAGTCTCTTCCAACTCTATGATCCTATCTCTTTTTACAATAGTCACTTTTCCATCTTTAGTCCTTTCCCTCAGTTAAATAAGAGTTAAATTGAAAAGAGTGGAGTTGGAGTTACAAGAATTCACCTGTCCTTATGTCCTTGGTTTAGTTTGTGAACAAGAAAAGGATAAACATTTAAAGCCGAAAAGCATGTGAGATGGAGCTTTCAGGATTGCCAGTATCTGTAGAAGAAAGCTTCTTAAACATTTGTGGGAATGCCATGCATAGATATCAAGATCTTAAAGAGATCCAGATCAGTGTTCACACTATCTGGGCCACACCAGGCAAACCTGAAGGTCAAAGCAGAAGACAGGCAGCTCTAGAGAATGAGATTTGGCAGAGTGAGGGTGTCACTGACTATTAGGCCAGGAGGTCTTTCACAGAGCCATCTGTTTGTTTTGCTTGGGCATCCCAAGCATGCTATAAAACCCCCACCCATATATTCTGCTGAAGTCCCCATTCACAGCTGCAATCTGTGTTTTTCTATGCAGAGAAGCCAAGCTGGGAGGCATGGTCCAAAGCCAGCTTCTCCATTTGCCAAGCAAAGAGCTATAGACACATGTTCACAAGTCTTTTCCTCCCTCCTTACGCAGAGGTGAACAAGGGGAAAGAACACTGCTTCTGGCAGCTTCAGAGCAGCTGGAATTTGGCTGCCTGCAAAGAGCTGCCACCAGATTGCAGGTGGTGACAGGAGAGTGACAGGCAGGCTTCCCAGCATAGGCATGGGTTTTGCTTCTGTAATGGTACTCTAATTGTCTTGCTGCCTAAGGTGAGAATAAATTCATGCTTTACTGGGAGAGACACTCGAGAGAACAGACTGGGGAGAGACACTCGAGAGAACAGACTGGGGCTGCCTCTCCATGCTGACACTTCAGCACAAGTACAACCAGCTCATTACAGCCAGTTTTCCAAAGGATATGATGCTGGTCTTCACAGGCAGAAAATTGGGAAAAGGTTTCCTGATAAGGGATTTGTCTGAGAGAATCAAAACCTGTCTTAAGGATCAAAATCCAAACTGTCTTACTGGTTTAAATAAAACACCTATGCAAACACTTCAGTCTATAGCAGGAGTGTCAAACTCAATTTCACTGAGAGGTACATTAGGACTGTGATTGACCTCGGGAGGGGAGGGCAGGTGAGTGTGGCCAACTGGGTGGATATGATCAGCTAAATGCCACTCCCCAAACTGTTGCCATGTTTGCTTTTTGCACTGGGTAGACTGGGCCACAGCCTCTCTGGCCTGATGTTTCCTCTTCACATTGGGTAGACAGGGCCGAAATGATACAGGCTGGCCCCTTACATTTTCCAGGAGGGCCCCACAGTCCAGATCTGACCACATTACAGACTGGATCCAGCCCACGGGCCTTGTGTTTGATATCCTGGTCTATAGGATTATCTATCAGTGCCTCCTCATGGGCAGCACATAGCTTACTTTGACTGATCTCAAAAGATAAGTAGGCTGGAAAAGGAAGAATGCGTATTCTGCATCCATAAACATACCAAACATTGTTTGGGCTAAAATGACATTCACTCATCTCCCAAAGCTCTAAGCCTATTAAAGATTTCTGTCTTTCAGTCTCCTTATGAGAAACCACTGTCTGGAGTACTTGTAGGAAATCCCAAGTCTTCTCTTTCTCCAGAAAGGAATTGTGAAAAGCCAGTCCACTCACCAGTTCTTCATTCCACTGCAATTGTTCAGGTGTGTTCTCAGCAGAACTGTCTTCAGCTTACCGGAATGAGATGGAAAAATTGTGAATTTTTCCACCATTTCCCATGATCATTCTATGTCAGGGCAGTCCTTCCCATGAATAAATATTCAAGATTTCCCCTCCTGTCTCTAGAATCTAGAATACATCCAACCTAATGTTCTTCTTCCTCAACTGCAAAAACTTGTGGGAAAGGGAAATATTAAATGTTTCTTCTGCACAAGGAGAAAAACCATTCAGATTGGCAATTGCAAACAGAAGACCAGTGAATTGATTTATGACAGAAAAAAGTATCAGTAAAATAGTTTCTTAGACAGGAAAAAACTTAATCAAAAGCCATTCCAAATTCCCCACAGCAATCTTGATGTGTGTTTGCCTATAAAACTATGACATAAATTTAAATGTAGCCCTGATCATATCTAACCATACTTTTAAGAGGAGCTGAGCCGGCTATCTCTCTTAAAGAACATCAGAGGCTTCTAGAACTTTGGAAGTAAGACTTTTAGAGGGCAAGCAGTGGCTGTAAGCCAGTCAAGAAATGCAGAGAAGTTGTGATACACAAATTCAGCAATTAACCACAAATCAGGCCAATTGTTAGGGAAAGTAACACTGCAAAAAATAACCAAGTACAGCATTAGTCCCTTCTGATTACCTGTTTGTGGGTGATGAGATAATGACAAATGATAATGAATAGTCAACAAGGGGCTGACTATTCTTGTCAGCCCCTTGCTGACTATGACAAGTTCTTGAAGGGGCTTTCAAGAACCTGGATGTAAATTTAAGATCACATGATTAACAGCAGACATTATGCCCCCAAAAAATGTAACCTAGAAATGATTTTTGCAATTTCCAATGGTAATCCCTTGAGTAGAATAAAATGAGCCACCTTAGCAAAACAGATCTACTGTCATCTAAACTTTCATGTAACCTTGCAAATTTAAAAGATCAGTAATAAAATCTAGGAAAATCCAGGTGGAGCAGAACAGGGCCAGCAAACTGGTTGGTTTAGCAATGCTGGCCTTGCCCAACAAAATATACTGTATAATAGAACATCACATGTTGACATCTGCTACTCTCACCCATGGCCACCAGAAGTCTCTGAGTAAAAGATGCATTGTTCTGAATATTCCCCAACTGTAGCTGAAATTCTTATTTTTCCTCTTTGGAGAAATATGAGAAGCATTCTCTGTGATGGCTATTTGTTTTGTGACATGAAGTGTCCTTCTCAGTCATATTGAAGGGTTATGGGGTTTTTATGGCAAATAGTGAGAGGTCAAATTGAACCCACCCATCCACTAAAACAAATGGTTTTAATCCATAAACATCTATTTCTGTTCTTAAGATGAGATAAGGTTAACAGAATCCACAAAACGCTCTCTCCCAAAGATGCAGTAGCTATAAAATAAATGCAGTTAGAGCAGAGAGGAAGGATAATTATTTCTGTAGAACACCTAAATGCCAGGAGGAGCAAGGAAACTAGACAACACAATCAATTTAGTGAAACCACCAGCTTGCCATAAATTGTATATCCTACAATAAATTTCACTAGCTTCCCCCAGCACCACCCCAAAGTGAGGCATCCAAGCTTTGGTTTCAGAAAAATAAATCTGGCTATATTTTTATAGGTCATTTCTTTTATGGCTTCAGCAGAATGTAATAGACATTATACAAGAGATACACACATACATACATACATACATACATACATACATACATACATACATACACACACTATACACAAAACAACATTTTATGGAAAAGACAATCTATTCCTTCCTGCAATAAGCACAAATTGTTTGAAAAGTGTTTGAATAAATTATATCCAAATCAGATTACTTATTGATATCTTTACCCCATTAATTGCCAGATTGTTTCTTTCTCTTATCTGACCTGGTCAAAGACTCAATTAAGTATTGAAAATTAATTAACATATATTTAATCTGGCATTTCAGGTAGATGTAGCCTTCACTTAAGAGCAATTGGAACCAGGAGCTTTATCATTAAGTGTTGTAGTCACTAAGGAGACCATGATTTGTTTACGACATGACTTCCCATTTGGTTGTTAAGCGTATCATTGCAATTGTTAAACAAGATATGGTGTGACTGCAACTTGTATTTACTTCCACATTCTCTGTTAACTCTGTTGGAAGCAGATCGTGAAGCGTACAAATTGTGATCACCTCTGCATGGGAAGCTGCAACGGTCATCAATGCACATCAGACACAAAACACCTGAATGGTGATCATGTGATTGTTGGATGCTGCAATAGTTGTAAATGAGAAGATTGGTTGCAATGCTGTTTCTTTTTGTACCATTATAACTTCTATATCATAGTCACTAAATGAGGTAATCAAGAACCAAGGTCTACCTAAGTGTAAATTCTTTTCAGTTTTATGGGTGACTGATTTGTTTATGGTTTGAAGTTGTGCTTTTAATGAACAAACTAAATGAAGTTAATAAGGGATAGAGGTATAAACTGTATGCTACTAAAAATAAATCATGAATATAAAGGAGGTCCAATCAATAATCCGTAACTGCCCATTTTCCCCCTGCAAAAACATCACTAAAGCTGTCGTATATGTACCACTGTTTCTTAAAAGAATATCGTAGAATACAATGGATTTAAATGAATTAAGACAACACATTTAAATCATCATCTTCTTTTAATGACCCCATAATTCCCCTGCAAGTGTATCTGGGCAACTGAATGGAGCTGAGTGTTTACTGACCCTTCCTGTCACGAACGTGGATTTATATTCAGCAGATATATTCTCAGTGTGCCCAGAGAGAGAAATATCCACCTCTGCATAGAATCAAACTCACAGTCTCCTGATTGTGAGAAGAGAACTCCACCTCTAGGCCACCACACCACTCAAGACAACACATATGAATGAGCCTAGAATAATATGCACTAGGTTCAAACTCTGTTCAACTAAAGCCTTTAAATTTCTAATCTAATTCTAAAATCGAATTGCAGTTTATGTCTATCATAAATCATCCAGATGATGGTTATCCAAAAGGTGCTTTTCAAAGGCAGTTAGACTTAGTTTTTTTCTTGAAAATTTTCACTTTTCATCCAAGAAGTCCAGAACTGAAGAAGTTTCTTGGATGAGAAGTAAAACATTTTTGAGAGAAAAAACCTAAGAAAATCCAGTTGCCTTTTAAAAAGCACTTTTGGGACAATTGTGGTTTACAAAAATAAAAATGTCTTGCCTGGTACTTTATGTAATTAGCCAAATTTATTTTTAAGGACACAATTCAAACACCAAAGATTATTTCCTTTTGTTGATTTTTACCTTATGATTAAAATAAAACTTGTTCTGGCAAATTGTATAACATTGCATTGTGTCATATCATATCATATATCATATCACAGGTATGATAAGCAGGTGTATTACAATTGTCTAAGAGGAATTTTGGATAAACATTGGCATTTCATTCTGTACTTCTGATTGACTAGAATAAAGCTAAAATATCCCTAACAGATATTTGTCTGTGCCTTAGAAAAGTCATCTCTGCTCATGGGAAAACAAAATGTAAGCAAATTGCCACCAAATTTTGAAAAGGCTCTAATTTTGCAGAAAAGGTCAGCAAAAGGTCTCTCTGGTACTGCACTTGCTTCAAAGTTATGGCTTACTTAATAATATGAGCATTGAAAGCAATGGTGGGATTCAAAAATTTTTGACTAGTTCTGTGGGTGTGGCTTGGTGGGACCAATCAGAGGTGGTATTTGCCAGTTCTCCAAACTACTCAAAATTTCCACTACCAGTTCTCCAGAACTGGTCAGAACCTGCTGAATACCACCTCTGATTGAAAGTATATGGAAGATAAACAATATTAAATAAGATATTAGCAAAGCTTTAGAACCTGGTTCTGTTGTACTGAAGCATTGAGAGGTTGGAGTTTCTTTCATTATTTGTAGACTTATCTGTGTTTCAAGACAGCACCCACTCAGTATTCTGAGAAAATGCTGCTAAAATCTTGCAGCAAATTGGCCGCATTTAACCAGAGTGATTTTTTTTAACACAAAAAGCAGATATGGCTAACCCATTCCTATTCTTAAAAATTGCCCTAACCCCCCCCCACACACACACACACCTCCAGTGTTCCCATATTGCTGTTTTTGGCACAATACCAATTTATTTATTAATTCTGACAGATTAAGAGATGAAATGGCAGCAAGAGGCCTTTTAAAGCTAAATTCCTCCCATATCTATGTCAATATTCCCCTTTTCCCTCCCAAATGAGCCCACATCTAATACCTATATGAAAGGTTTGGAGAGGGAATCTTTTAATCATCTCCAGAAATGAAATATCAAAATATTATACTGTCACTTTGCTGGCATAACCATCTCACAAAACAGCCCTCTTTCCCTAGAAAGTCATGAGGCTGAATTGCAACCTTCAAGCATTGCCTATCCTGATGTAATTATGCTCTGTTATCAAATGTTCTTAAATAGTGAGCAGTTGTACGCTAATTAAATTGTTTTATTTGAGGATTAGTAATCTAACCATTAGGAATCCAAGTTATTTTTAATGTCAGATAAAAGTAATAGACTTGAATTATGCATGAATTTTGCCTGAACTAAGATTGAAAGTTGCTCATTAAATGCAAAAAGGAAGTATATGATGTAACTAAAGCACATGGGAAAATAATGTTGCTAAGTAGTTCAACACCGAGCAGGAAATAAAACAGAGCTGTGTGATGTCTCCTTGATTGTTTAATGTATGGACAGATAATTGCATCATTTTGATGGCATTAAAAATGTATTGATGTGCCATGTACGTACTTTTTGGTGAATAAGAAAATATGATTGATACAAGATTCAATACATTGTATGAATCTGAACAATACAGGTAGTCATTTAATGATCTTTCAAAGTATGACGGCACTGAAAAACCAATATTCACACTTAGGACTGTCCAAGAAGTTAAGTAATCATGATTTTGTGTGCAACCATCATTTATGATGGTTGCAGCATCCTACAGTCATGTAATCACATTTGTGACCTTCCCAGCCAGCTTCAGACAAGCAAAGTCAATGGCAAGAGGATGCAAGTCACAGTTACATGTCTTGCCTAACAACCATTGGTGGTTTGTTTAAGGACCATGGCAAAATAGTTGTAAAATCACATGCAATTATGTGAAACTTCACTTGAAGATTGAACCACTTAACAATGAATTTCTGGTACAAAACAATGATTGGAAGGATGAGTTGCTACTTAGTCAAAAAGAAAAGGCAAAAGACAGCAAAGGAGGCACTACAACAGTAATTGATAGAGGAAGGAACTTTTCTTAAGAAAGCGAATGAAAAAGAAGCATGCCAGTGGAGGACAGCAATACCAAAACATCTCACATAGAAGCAACATTAGATCAAGCTGCATAGGAAATGGAAGGCTGGAGCCCTCTGAACAGAAAAAAAACATGAATACTTCTTGCAAGAGGAAAGTTGTAGCAGTGGATGATGTCTTCTATGAGGAATAAAATGTACTATCTGCCAGTAGCATCCATTGCTTTATAAAATATGCAGTTTCCCAGGGATACAAATTAGAGATGTGACAGAATAGTTATCATCATTGCCTGGTTATTCATAAGGGAATAAGTGACATTACTAAGAGCAGATGCAAATTCAAAGGTTTAGACGGGAAGCTAAATAATCTGAGAAGAGAAAGAATACTACAACTGAATGGGTAGCCATGGAAATTATTTCAGTGGGAAAGATCTGGCTCCTGGCTGTATGGTCTTAGATATCTGCATAACTGACCATAACTGCATTGCAGAAGAACATGAGAGAAAAATCAAACTAGGACTTATTAAATCATCCAGTGAAAAATCAGAAAGAACACTGAGTCAGAATTCAATTTCAGGTAAATTCAGCTTTCAGTGTCTGAGTCTGAAAATAATCTTGAACAAACAGCCCTAACAGAAATGTGGTGGAATGTTTGTCGTAACTTGGATTAGCAAGATATAATAGTTAAATGTGGTTAGAAGGCACAACTGTTAGATCTTTACCTGACCCCAAAACTATACTCAAAGAGCAATCATCAATGGTTCCTCAATTAATTGGAGGGACATACTTAATGAGTGCTGTAGGCTTTGATTTAAGTCTTCAACTCTGGCATAATTTAATTTTTGGACAAAGAGATGAATGGATAGTTATCCCATTTGCAGATGATACAAAGTTAAATGGCTTCAAAATAATTTTGAGTTGCAGACAAATGAACTGAAAATAGCAAATGAAATTTGAGACAAGTAGAACATTATTTACTCAGGAAAAATATCAAATGTACCAGCATAAGATAAGGGTATCTTGCCAGGTAATATAGTTATCCCTGGGCAACTAGAGAAGAGGGCAATAAGGATTATGATCAACCTAGAAATCTTACAACTGTTTCAAAGACTGATTGGACTGGCAATATTTAGCCTTGAGACAAGATGAATGGTATATGATAGCATTCTTCAGTTACACAGAAGAAAACATTGACCTTTTCTGTATTATCCCACAGTGCAGAATATGAAAGAAATGCTCTTAAATTATGGTGAGACTAGTTCTGATCAAATGTTAAGAGAGCTTCATAAAAGTATGAATAGACACCAAAGGGAATAGTGAGCATTCCTTTGCTGGATATTTTCAAGGAAAGGTTGGGCAGGAATTCTTTTATTGATGCACTTTGTGATACCTTCCCCTTGATCAAAGCCTGAAACAAATCATTTCTCTCAGACTGTTCTATGAAACCTCAAGGCATCCTCTACTTTCTTAAAAGTTCAGCAAGACCAGGCCACATCAAAGTGGTCGTTCCAAGTCCCTTCTAGCACTTTTAGAAGACCAAAGCTACATGAATTCAGTGCTTTGATTGAGGCATCACAGAACTTTTCAAACCAAAGTACCAACTTGACTCAATTTACTCTTTTAATCCAACGCAATTCAAAATGACTCCTGACAGTGAAGTCACAATGTCTCTAACATAAGTGTTACCTTAGATTCCTGCACTGAAATAGGGTCAAACTAGATGGATTCCCAATTCTATGATCACATGAACCAAATCTTTAAAAGGGGAAAGAAATGCATTTCCCAATTTGGAAAATGGTTAAAAGTAATGCACCATCTTTTCCTGGCATTATGCATGAAGCATCAGCAACAGATGCTTCTCTTAAAAATAGTAAAATCTCTATTAAACCATCCAAATGAAGAATAGTATAATATAATAATTATTACTATAGAAAATTTTAAAATGGATCTCTATTACTAACTCTCCAATTTTCTTTCAGTGACTTTTATTGAGCTTTTTAAGAAAGAGCTATTTGGATTGCAAACATTCAGCACAGAAGATGTCAAATTGTAAAGGATACACCCAGATCTGGATATTTACCTTTCACTTCAGAATGGAGAGAGTAAAGAGGCAAAGAGTAAATGATAATGAGCATTTTGTTACTTATTTCTCTCTGCTTGGAATAAACTAAATCTATAGCATATCACATCCAAGGAGTCTTTTGTTTGAAGTTTGGCTTCCCAAACTTTTAATTTCCTTCACCTTTTGTCTCTCCATATCACCTGCCCATTTTTCCATACTCTACTTCAACATTCTGGAACAGATTCAGAACCCTGGAAGATAGATAGCATCCATTCTAAAATCAGAAGTAGATAATGAATGAAGACAGATCCATTTGCATAATCAGCTATCATATTCTTTGTTCTATATGCATGCTTCTAGTGCCTCTCCAATGAAGCCAAGAAAGTGTTTCATTGTGCTCTGGTCCCATTATCTTCCAACAATAGAAAGTATGAATGAACGAATAATCATGGCCACTAAGCCATTCATAAAATTCTTTACCACCCTGTGAGTTACTCATTCCAGTTCATGCTGGCTGGATTTATTTCAAAATGAGATAATAGTATGCAGCTGGGAAAGGATTGTATGGTCCTGTAAAGGTTAGTTGAACTACAATTCCCAATACTTATACCCATTGGCAATGTTAATTTGGGGTACTGTTAATTTGGGCTACTGTGTACTATAGTTCAGCTGTATCTGGAAAGTCAAAAATATGCTATCTCTAGAGAGCATTTGTATTTCAGTTTGTTTTGCTTTCTCTATTAAGAGTGAATTCAGAAAAAAATATGGTGTTGAAATGATAGGTAATAGAAATGTTGTGGCAGATTTCACTGCTAAATAACCTATTCTAGGTCACATCGGAAGTCAGGCTTTTGTCAGAAAAATATATATATTCAGTACTCTTAAATACAGAACTCTTTAATTCCCTAGAATTATAAATTTAGCTATAACTTGAATATAACTGTAAGACAATTAAGTATGACTAATCATAAGTACTCTCCAATCTCCATCAAAATCAGTGGGAATTTGCTTCTACATATGAGATTACAGCCCCCAAATTAATTGTATTACTTTAATAAGATGGATTTCTTCTGTTTTTACTTTGTTTTTCCTCTCGTTTTAGTCCCTAAGATTGTTTTTGTTCTGTCTTTAACCCTTCCTTGTTATGTATTTCAATCTATATAATTTTACTAGTACCAACTGACTCTTATTAAATATTTATTATTATTCAAAAGGCATCAAAGCAGAACAAGAGTGAAATTTATTTATTTGTTTGTTTTTACTTCAGGTTGTTGTAAAAATAAAAAATCAGTTGTTCTTTTTATACTTATAATGTAGACTATAATTTGTTCTAAACTATAGTCTAAAGAGATTTATACTGCTCTTTTGGACTTGGAGATACATTTTGCCTAAAAGTCTGTTAAAATCCAAGCTTATTTCATTTGATCAAATTTGGAATGTTTTAATGCATTTATAAAATAATGGACAAGCTAGCAGTAGAGTCAAAGGAACAATGTCTAATTTAATTTATCCTGTGAGATTCTTGTGGAAAACATAATGTTTCCACATCCATTTTTACTATTAAAAAAATTCAAAGACTTTAATTCTTTAAAAATAATTTTCATTGGTACTTGTTATTTTATATAGTGTCTTATAGTAAAGAAAACAAATATTGTATCTGTGAAGCATAGTGATATATTTTTAGATGAGCGTTGTTTAAATAAGAAATAATCATTCTAGTGAAAAGATAGCTGGAGCAAATGTTTCTCTTTTAATTTGAAAATTTGATGCCTTAACATTTTTTCTCAGAATTTATTATATTTTCTGAAATTTCTATTTTGGTATAGCGATTATCCAACTATTATGTTCAGTATCATACATGAAGTGTTCCACTGAAACAAATCCTTATTTATTTATTTTTCCAAGCTGTGACATGGTCTTCATTTAAATCTAATATTAAAAGCTAAGTAGATAATTAAATAAAAAATGTAAGAGACAATATAAGAGATTCAGTAGCCATGTATCAAAGCTCAATATGTAGCCTTATGCATTTGGTATTGTTTCTTCATTTAATTAGATTTGCTGGTTTATAAAAATGAAGGGACAATTAATTTCTCACATAGTTTATTTTCCAGATACCTTTGGTTTCAAAATTAAAACCAAAACCAATTGATAACTCAAAATTAGTTTTATGCATACAATATATAGGATCTGGCACATTTGTGTTGCTTAATGACAGTCATAACAGATTGTGGTCACATTAATAAATTAAATTTGGGAAAGTCAACATCCAATTCTAGCTTCAGTCATGAAAGTTCATTCAATTATTTTGAGCCAGTCATTAGTTTATGGCCAATGTACACCTTGAATTCCTTAAAGGAAAAAGCAGAATAGCTTTCTAACAAATAAAACAAGCAAATAAATAACGATCCCTCGGTTTTCATAACTTGTTTACTTCATATCTCTAAACTTCCATGCAGAACCAAATACTCTTTTAAGCGAATAGGCTTAAATTGTCCTGGCTTATTTGACTCAGAACAAAAAGAACAACAATAACAAAAACCCAGAGCAACAATTAATCATGAGTGCCACTACAAAAAAGAAAATAGTATGTATTAATTCTCCTACCTCCAACTGACATGCTGTGATGTCTCTTAAGTTTGTTAAAAGCAATAGGTAATTAGTTGTCATTGACTTGCTGGGATCTTTTGACTATCCCAACCCTTCTCCTTGGTTCACAGAACTCTATATCTATTATAACAATATTGTCCTATCATTACCCATTACCATTACCCTTGGTTAAACACCAAGAAGCAGGTAGTTCTACATTATACAGGTAACTAAAGCCACAACTGATAAATTTCTGTTACCTGGCATGAGCCACACCTGCATACAATCCTATTCATGAAACAAACTGGGTGATCCCTTTTTCATTTTTCCTAATCTCAAAGAGCTGTTATGAGGATAAAATTGAATACGGAAAATCAAATTAACACTCCTGAGGAAAGTAGAAAATACCAGAATAAATGTCAGTTTCACATCATTAAATAAGCTTGCAATACAGGTTAGCCTTGTGCTGCAAGGGAATGATACAACTGTCCTCTTCACATGTATTGACTTTTCAGAATACTTAAAGAGCCTCAATAGATAGGCTGGTCCTCTATATTTCCTGTATGAACTACTAAACATCTACTGATGTTCTATTGAATGCAACTAAAATATCCTTTCAATTTATACAGCAAGATGTTAAGCCCCTGTCCCACTGCACCAACGGATGCAAAGAGGATGTAAAACGTTAAAAAAAAGCTTGCCATCCATTGGAAAATGCTATGCATCCGTTGTGTACTCATTGCATACATGTTTCATACGCTCTATCCGTCAAGCATCCGTCCACTGCGATTTCATCCGCGCAAGAAGTTTTGAGCTGCACAAAACTTTGTGAATGGATGAACTTTCCGCTGTGTGCGATGTAAATCCGTGACATCCGAGCAACAAACATTCTATGTCTGTTTATCATCCGTTAAGCGGCCGCTGTATTCTCTCTGCATCCTCTGGGCATCCTCGCAACTTACATCCGCTGCAGCTGAAAACGGAAAGAGGGAGGAAACAAAAGATACACAGAATGTCTACACAGCATTAGTAGCATGAAAATAGAAAGGATGCGCAGTGAATGGTTTGCATCCGATATACATCCGCTAGGCTTCCTATGAACATCCATTTAACATCCCCACTACATACTACCCACGTCTGTTCTTTTCTGTTCTGTTTATGCAAATTTTCACCACTTTTTGTAGTGGATGACAACAGATGGAGCCACCCCCGAAATTTTGCTCATCCGTTGTGTTCTTTATGCATATGTTTTGCATCTGTCGGCCAGTGGGACAGGGCTTTTAAACTGATTAAAAGAGCCGTGAAAAACAACCAAGGACAAAGTTAATAGGTTTGTCCCCATTTCCCAATACCTGTAGGTTTCATAAATTCTTTGGATGACAGGTTTTGAGCCTGTGTTGAAAAGTCTTGCTGTGGCGGTCAAGTGACATGCTGGATTTCCTGGCAATCATTTTAGAACAGTTGTTTTCAAACTTAGCAACTTTAAGATGTGTGGATTTCAACCTCCAGAATTTCCTAGACAACATGCTGTCTGGTAAATTCTTGGAGTTGAAGTCAAACATCTTAAACTCATAAAAAATAACAGATAACAGATAATTAGAGTTGGAAGGGGCCTTATAGGTCATCTAATGGCCAAGTTTCAAAAATGCTGTTTTAGATCCAAATATGAGGTTTGTCAGCAGGTTACTGTTATGCAACTAAATATACAATTATTCCCATCAAGAGAGCTTGCTATTGATTTGGAAGCATCCCACATAAATATACAGATTGCTATCTTTAGGGTGACATTTAACAGGATCCTAAAACCAAAATCGTGAACATGAGTTATTACAATATACAAAACCACAGTTTCATTTTGATTATGAATTATTCCAAAAAGAATGGACTTCACAATTGGCCAGACAGCTTTTCTCAAAGATTCTTGAAAGCATTTTGTTCCAACCTCAGCAGATGGCAGTATAATATTTAATTAATAAATAAATGAAAGAAAGCACAGTATTGCTTCTAGGCCTTCCTCTTAATTCTTTCCTTACTCTACTATTCCCAAATTGAACAATAGAATCACTAATGTGACAAGTGTTGTTATCATTTTGAATTAGTAGCATTGAGGAATCTTGTTGACACAAGAAACCTATGCACACCAATCCAGCAGTACTTTTCTCATGTAACTCTATCTTAATTCTTAATATAGATTGCCCCCACATTACTTAAAAAAGAGACAATTCCATGCCCCTTTCACAATTTCATTTATTTGCTGTACTATTTTTCTCTTTCCAATTTTATTTCCCTCTCTCCCTAGACACATTGCTTGTTGGGGAGGGTATGTTTGATGGAGATAATATGTATTAAAGGTCATGCAACTAGCTCCCATGGAATTACATTGGCTAATGGAGCTGGTCTAGAATGCAAAAGCCCCTATTTTTTCACCCTGTGCTTGTTGTTCAGATATATCAAAAAAATAACATTTGGGGGGAAAGAAACCCAATGTATTATGCCAGCAGAAAACCAGACACACACCCTTATTTTATTTCTTCTTTTTGTCACGAATAGTGCATTTCAGAAATTTGTTTTCGTATTGCATTACTTACATTTTGTACTTCCACATGACCACTACTCCCGTGAAAGCCTAAATTTTACAATGCAGAATGTTTAAAGAGAGAAACCCACCTCCCTATAGATATTATGTAAACATTAAAAGCTTCCCAAGGGAGGTTGGAGATGGCCTCTCAGCTATATTATGTACAGAAGTGAAAGGGGACAGTAGTGAAAAGAATACATGCATTGTAATGAATTTTCAGCCTAGGACATAAATAGGATAAAATGAAAAATAAGCAGCAATATGCTGCAATCTTGAGAATTCCTAGAGTGCTATTGTAGATATGAAGAAACTCAACAGTGTGATTATTGCCTTGGGAAGAAGGATGTTTTTGATTGGTGTTGATGGTGGTGGTGGTGGTGGTGGTGGTGGTGCAGGAGGAGGAGGAGGAGGAGGAGGAGGAGGAGGAGGAGGAGGAGGAGGAGGAGGAGAAACACTTCTAAGATTAAGCTCCCAGATTTCTGAATTTTTTCTCCTTTTTGGAGGTGAGGCAAAGGTATTTTGAGGGAATTCTATGCAGTAACTTGAGCTATCAACCATGGACCTTGCTGATTTATATTGTCTTCTGAAATCAAAGTATCTTATTTTATTGAGTCCTATTAGTGATGAGAGATATTTTTAAACTACTTCTTGTAGAAGAGTTTAAATCCTGAAGCTAACCATGTTTAACTGATTACTACACAGATCAAACAAATTGGATTCAACAGAGCAAGGGGATATTAATATGAACAATTTGAAAGTTTATGTCTCTGAAGTAATCTCTATAGAAATATATCTGACTACTCACATATATGATCCCAGGCTGTAGAGCTCCGCAATTCATATTCCTAGCTCTAGTGAAGATAAGTGTTTTCAATGCATATAATGTACAGTTTCAAATACTGCCCTCAGCAAGGGCATGGGACAACATGATTATGACTTATTATTAATACAGCAATGCGAATATCTAGCTTCTAACTGAACAATCAATATTTTACACTAATAATATGCACACAACCATCCTTGGACTGTTTAAAAACAATGATAACATTCATTGTGTTATTACTGTTTTCCTTCCACTGAGTTAATTCATAAAAAGACGGAACAAACTGTAAGACTTTAGATGACTGTACACGTTCAAAAATCTACAGCTTTTCCTGAAACTATAAGTCTAATGCCTAACAAGACTTTAAAAACAATTAAACAAATATTTGGCAAGCCATTCTGACTTTGTAACTGGCTTGTTCCTGGAACAACATTTGAGTGCAGTGGGTAGCCAATAAAACTAAGGGACTTTCCCCATGACAGACCTGAGCAAAAATCCTGATACAGGTCATTATTTAATATTCTGGGTCTCAATTTATGCTTCTGAGCATAAAGAGAAAATCTTTAAAGCAACACTTTAAAACTAGGTTTACGTGTGCAAAGAAAGAAAAGTATGTGTGCTTTAAAAACCTAATTTAGAGGAAGTTTCGAGGATATATAATGACTTTCCCTACTACAAATATAAATTTGAAAAATCATTCTCATCAGCTTTTAAAAAATAGAGTTGCCCCAGTAGTGGGCTATTGCCCTTTGCATTCAACAATTTGTGTCTTAAGACAATAAAATAACTTGGAGGCAACTTAATATTCCAGGTGCATGAACTTGGGAAATTTAAGGAAAGCGAATATTATCGCATAGAGATTTGAAGAAGCAGAAGGCTTCCCCAAATCTCTTCACTATTTGTCCAATGGCTGCTTCCAATATTTGCACAGAGGTGAGCAAATATTCAATAAAAATATCACCAGCTGTCCCAATGCACCTGTAAAATTTCTTATTCACATTTCTTGAAATAAGCTCCATTCAGTTCAATTGGATTTACTTTTGAAAAGGCAGTGATGGGATTCTCCTGCCGATGCTATAAATAAATAAATAAAAGAAAATCTAGCATGGTAGAAACAAATTATCTTTGAATGGCTAACACAGAACTTAAATCGTTAAATTGAATGAGCTGATTAACAGTATTCATGAGAAATGCAGGCAACTGGCTAAATGCAAAACACCTTAACCATGTGTAAACTTTAAATACTTGTTCACTGAGTGGTTAAGCAAAGGTACTGACCTTCCAACATTTTTCATGAGGTTTGTGAATAATTAAAGCAAATGCATAGTAGCTGTCTTAATAAATCAAGGATTGCCTCTCATGAATAGAATAGAATTCTTTATTGGCCAAGTGTGATTGGACACACAAGGAATATGTCTTAGTGCAAATACTCTCGGTAAACATCAAAGAAAAGATACATTTGTCAAGAATCATAAGGTACAACACTTAATAATAATCTTAGGGTACAATAAGCAATCAAATCACACTAGGAAACAGTCAATATAAATCATAAGGATTCAAGTGACAAAGTTATAGGCATACAGTCACAAGTGGGAGGGGATGGGTGATATGGAGTGATGAGAAGATTAACAGTAATAGTAGTGCACACTTTGTAAATAGTTGAACAGTGTTGAGGGAATTATTTGTTTAGCAGAGTGATGGCTTTCAGGAAAAACCTGTTCTGGTGTGTAGTTGTTCTGGTGTGTGATGCTCTATAGCATCGTTTTGAGGGAAGGAATTGAAACAGTTTATGTCCGGGATATGAGGGGTCTCTAAATATTTTCACAGCCCTCTTTTGAAGTATACAGAAAAATCTTATTCTAACATTGTATTAGTATTAATCCAGTTATACATAAAGGTCTTTCTGTTTTGCCTCCCTTTCAAGTACGATAACCAAGTCTAACCATGCTTAGCTTCTGAAAATAGACAAACCTGGGTGTTTTCAGGATAATCTGAATGTCCATGTTACATTTTCCAAAGGGAAAAAAGCTTAAGGAGGGGGTAAGGATGATTCCTGATTTGAAGGATTGAATATCCCCTGAAATTTTTTCCATAGGAATAGCTACTATGTATTAATGTATTTCTGCAAAACGACAAACATTCTTATGGCAAAGATAAACAATGTACTACTTTTGCTTCAGTTTTGAAGGGTTAAGCTCTGTTCTGCACATGCATAGAGTGTTGTCTAGAACAACAACAAAAACTTAACCCACCAGGATTCAGGAGATGACCAAGCTGAGCCTGAGGGAGAGGTCAACCACATCATCAGTCATGAATCCCTGTGCTCCCACAAGAGAGCTAAATCCAGCTCACCTTGAATTTTTTCTACCCTTATCTACCACCAATTTCCTTTGGCTGCTAGTAGTTCAGATTCTTAGAGAGAGCTTAAGCTTGCAATAAATCTTCATACCTGTTTGAACTTCCTGGATCTCTTGATTTACCTGCCACAGTATTTGGATCCATTAATTGTGAAGAGAAAGCTCTCCTTTTACTATTCTCCTTTCGGTCTCCATGACGAATATAGATTGCACAATAGGATTGTGCAAGCCATTTGAAGATGTTGTTCCCATCCCATTGCTTCATGAAATTTGACATAGCCTTTTTAAGATCCCTTTTAAAAGACCAGTTATCTGTGGTTATAACCAGTCTCTTAAACCAGTCTCTGGTCATCTGCGGAAGTGTATGCCAATTCTATCAGTACAACTGTCTAATTGAAACCAATGTTATACTTCTGTCAGGAATTTTACCAGTCAATCAAGAGCTATTTGGAACCTCTGTTCTAGCTGAATTTTCTATATTGTGAGACTCAGATATCCATACAGCCAACTAAGTAAGATAATGCTCAAAATCACTGCTTATTTGGGAGTTGATTTTATACCACCACCATATCCTGCAAGGGCCCTTAAGTAAACACCTGCATGCTTAGAGGAATTCCAATGTTTGCAGAAGTTGTGGCCAAAAAATATCTTTAGGGAATAAAATCTCAAAAAGGGATGCAAAACAAATTTTCAGAAATTTGCTATGGAAGTGAATCATGCATGGTGATCATGAGTGGTAATGAAACTGAAACACCAGAGCGATGGGGACTCAAATGGAATATCTTACAAGCTTATTTTACCTGGGGTTTCAATACAGGACAATATTTTGCCCCATTTAGAATTCTTGACTCACTTCCCCCAAGAGCATATAACATCTTTGTCATGCCAAATATTTTGCCTGTACAGTACATTTACCAGGACTTGTATGTGCAGAATCTCCTAGAGCAGTATTTCTCAATTTGAAAATTTTGAGATTCATGGACTTCAATTCACAGAACTCCCCAGACAACATGCTGATGAAATCCACGCATATTAAAATTGCCAATGTTGAGAAACACTATCCTAGAGCACGACTGACAGGTGAGCATCCAGCAGCAATACAGACTTTAAAAAAATATAGCCAAAAATAAAAGATAAATATTTTAAAGAACACTGTTTCAAGCCATCATCAGGTTTACCTCCCTAAGGATTCTCTTTAGAACTTCATAGGTTGAGCACAGCTTATCTCTGTGACTAGAGAATAAACATCTCAAATGCTTTTTCTTTTAAAGTTGCTAACTGAAGGGACCCCCATGTTGTTAAAGTAGAGCACTGTAAGGGATGAATACTTAATGAGGTCTAGGAATGCATGGGGAAGAGTCTTTGAGCATATGCAGGAAAAATAAAACAAGGGCCTAGAGGAAAAGGAAAAGAAACATTTCTCTGAATTTTCTTGATATTTTCCCCTGAAATATTCAACCTACATTTCCTCAGCCTTAGAAGAGAGCCTGAGGAGAGCATGCCACCACAATTCATTTTTAAACACAGAGAGGGCTTAATATACTACTCAAATTGTTTCCTGGAAGACTGTAGCATCTTTCTTTCATGGCTGATGTGGTTTCCATATATCTGTTTTTCCAGACTGATCTATTGTGGCCTGAACAGTGAACTATGGGACCACTGACAACAGAATAAAAGTTCACATTATAAAAACTTCACGCTGGTACAGATGTCACATGTTTGTTGTCATGTAGTCCATAAAATAGACATGGCTAACATGCCACTCCTCAGCCCCATTGCAACAGACATCCTTTCAGAGCTTTGGGGAGAATAATTTGTTCAAGCTGTTGTGTGGGAAGGAACAGAATGATCTGGCTTACAGATCATATTGAGCCATAATGTGATTTGTTTGGTTTTGAGTTGGCATATTGTATGAACCAGTCCACTGTAAATGAGGAATTGTTGCTTAGCAAGAACATCAAAACAGAAAATTGTTGAGTGACTGTTCTTCATTTTTCTTCAGTCTTCTTCTCTGAACCCTCAGTTTCTGAAAACCTTTGACCCAATAAGTACAATATCATATAGAAATACACAAAAATGGATGTATTTTCTTATATTAGTTATCCTAATTCATTCTCCCTCCTATTGTTTTTCATTTTCAACTTCTGAATTGTGAGATATTTATCACAGAAGCTTATCTTTGTAAAGTGTGTGGGAGGCATGTATGCACATGCATACATGCCTCCCACACATGCATTCTCTCTCTCTCCCTCCCCCCTCCCTCCCCCCACACTCTCTCTCTCTGAATCAGCGTTGATTTCTGGAAACTGCCTGGACTAGTCCCTGCAGTTTTCTTACCAAGATTTCAGAAGTGTTTTGTCACTACTACCTACCTAGAGCTGAGAAAGACAAACTGGTCACTTGAGTAATCTTTTCTAGAATCTAAACATATCCTGAACTTCATAGGTTCTTCAACTTGAACTTCACTGTTCCTCATAGGATTTGGCCTCTAGATAACTTGCCATTTTGAAAGCTATATTCTTACACTCTCCATTTTGTCATTGCCTTTATAATAAACCGTACATGTCATGCTATGTGGGGTCTGACCAAGGCACTTATGTCCCTATATTCTTGTTAATATATTCCAAAATAGCTTTTCCCTTTTTAGCAACTACATCATACTGCTGGCTCGTGTTTAATGTGTTGACAAGGATGGGCAGGATCTTTACACATGTATGTGCCCCTCCTAAACAAGTATTTTTCATCTTTTTTTTTTTTATAGAGATGCAGAACTGCGTAAAACTTTTACCTTGTATAATAGATCCAAAATTAAACCAAACTATATATTTAAAAATAAAAAATAGCTATGGTGTTGGAATAGCCACATTTTGTGAGATGTGGAAGAAGAATGTCCAAATCTTGGGAGTTCTTAAGATTTAGGCATTATGTTCTTTGAAGTATTGGTAGTTGTTGATTTACAACCATAATTGAGCCCAACATTTGTGTTGCTAAGCAAGACAATTGTTAAGTGAGTTTTGCCCCATTTTACGACCATTCTTGCCACAGTTGCTAAGTAAATTATGGCCATTTTCAGTTAGTAACACAGTTGTAAAGTAGATCTGTCTACCTCATTTGCTTGTCAGAATGTCACAAAAGGTGCTCACATGACTCTGGGACACTGCAGCCATCAACAATATGAGCTAGTTGCCAAGCATCAGAATCTTGATCACATGACCATGGGGATGCTATACCCATCATAAATGTGAAAAATGTCTATAAGTCACCTTTTTTTGTTACATTGTGTCATGCCCCTGTTGGAATATGATTCCGAGGGGGTGGTCGAGCAGCTGACGAGAAGTGGAAGTGTGACACCGGTGGCATCTTTTGGAGTCTGCAATTTCTTATCCTGCCCTGTCTCATTAATTGCTATAGCATGGTTTGTGTTGGTTTTTATTCATAATTTAAATGTACTTTGAGTTCAGACAGAATTTCTTCCCTTTAAAAACTGTTCTTGGGAGAGTTTTTTTTCAGCCGATGGTAACTGGACATTGTGAGAGAAGTTTGAGGTATTAAAGGGATTTTACCTACTTTTGTGACTTTGTTGCTTTTGTGCCACACCCCAGGTCATCACACATTGTAATTTCTAATGGTTACTAAATGAATGGTCATAAATCAAGCATTACCTGGGTATACTTATAGACCACTGTTACATACAAGCACCTAAATTGATAGGGTATGAATCTTTGTGACCCACCCCGTGAAGAAAACTTCAATTAAGCAAAAAATAAATATGCCATTTGTAATCATTACACTTTATATATCATACCATTTTTCTAATTTTGTGGAACTGCAACCACCCACTGCAAACTTACACAGGTAGTATAGGTACATTGCTAAAACCTGTTTTTGTATTGCATGGGAAAGGTCTATAGTCAAAGCAGCATGAAAAGCCCAAATTGAATCTGGCAGCACCTCAACTTCATGAAACCCTTTCCCCCTCCTCCACTAATTGTTTCAGGCTGGATCCCACAGTTCAAAAACATCTGGAAATAATAAGAACAATAAAACCATTACTAAAAATATTACTTAGTGAATTATTTCCATTGGTTTTCACTGAGTTAATGGGATGTGAGAATAACTTTGGGAGACAGGATACATAACAATAAAGAAATCAAATATATAAACATTAAATAACAATTACAAGGGGATGTCCACTCAACAAGTACCTAATGCCTATGAGAACAACCAGGGTTTGATGACTCTCCAAAAAGTGAAATGAGTTGGTGCAGTCCTATATTGGGGTGGGTGAGAGAGCAGTTGTTCCAGAGAGTAGGAGCAACCTCAAAAAAAAGTATGCTTCCCACCTAGCAGTTTGAAAACATGCAAATGCAAGTAGATTAATAGGTACCACTTTGGTGGGAAGGAAGCAGTGTTCTGTGAACCTTTGGAATATAGCCATACTGGCCACATGATCACAGAAACTGTCTTTGGATAATGCTGATTCCCTCAGCCAATGGAGATAAGCACCATGGCCTAGAGTCAGACATGATTGACAAGGAAAGTTTTACCTCTTACCTCAGTTCTAAAGATAAAAATATCTAAATGAAGGAACCTGAAGCATGCCCTCCTTGTGGTACTGTGGGAGTGTGAGGGATGGGCAGAGATTTTGGAGAGACAGTGGTGCATCAAATAATCTGGTTCTATGCCATGTAGTTGGTTGGTATGACCAAATGACTTTTTAAAAAAAGAAATCTGTATGAAGAAATGCATCTGGATTGTCATATGGAAACAAAAAGGGCTATTTGGGGATTTAAAATTTCCATCACTTCGTTTGGATAACCCTTTGCCAATGTCATGATTTGCCACTGTTGGAATATATAAATTGAATGAGAAGTTCTCTTTCTGTAGGCCTCCTAGATTCAAATATTCAGTTGGGAGCCAGGGAAATCACTTGATTATACCCACCACATTAATCCTAATCTGGTGGGGGTGTTTTTTTTGGGGGGGGGAAGAAATATTGTTTTAATAGCATCCTATCTCATAATTAAGGAACACAGTGTCTCAGTGGCTAAGACACTGAGCTTGTTGATCAGAAAGGTCGACAGTTCAGCAGTTCGAATCCCTAGCACCATGCAATGGAGTGAGCTCCCATTACTTGTCCCAGCTTCTGCCAATCTAGCAGTTCAAAAGCATGTAAAAATGCAAGTAGGAAAATAAGGACCATTTTGGTGGGAAGGTAAGTGCACCTTCGGCATTTTGGTGGGAAGTGTTCTGTGCACCTTTGGCATTTTGTCGTGCCAGCCACATGACCAAGGAGACGTCTTCAGAGAGTGCTGGCTCTTTGGCTTTGTAACGGAGATAAGCACCATCCCCTAGAGCCAGAAATGACTAGCACATATGTGCGAGGGGAACCTTTATCTTTACCTTATCTCATAAATGATTTGAAATTTATCTTATTAGTGCCTTCTTCATTCACATTCTTCATTTAACATTGTCCTGCTGAAGTTAACATCTTTTTTCAAGATTCCATAATACCTTTGTCTCATCTTTCCATATTCTGTATCCTGTAAAGTGAGCAGCCATTTCAATGGATCACCTGAAAATCAGCATGCATTCCACAGTTCATGCCTGTAGCTGAGAGAGCCTCAGGCAAGAACAGGTAATTTTGGTGTGCCTTATATTGTTTCAATATACTGAGCATTTGAACAGGTTATATCAGGCTGGGCTTCCACTCTCCCCTTCCAAATCAAAGATTTAATGCTTGATCTTTTTTTTTTTCCTTTTACATTAAGTATCTGCTTATGTTCGCTTACTATTTGCCTATCCATTTCAGTCTATTTTCTTGCAGACTTGAAAAGCACGTCAAAAAAGATATTCTCAAAGTCCAGCATAAATACATGCTGCACTAAAAAGTGTTTCCTTAGACTTTTATGCAGCATAACATTCAATTTGGTATGCATTTAAATTTGTTGTGGTTGGTTCAGGAAGGCTTTAGTTTAAAGCTCTCGTCTGACATAGATTGTATTCTCCTGCTTGAAAATTAAGCAGCTTGTTATTCTGAAAGCTAATTGTGGAGGCAATTTAATACTATAAATGTACAATCTTAACATGGTGTTATAATCTGAGGACATTGATATATTCTACAAGTAATCAATATGGTCCATGTTATGCCACCAGATTCATCAAAGCAGCGGATGAAATAAGCTGCGACTCACCATAGTAAATGCTTTTAGAACAACTGAACATAAGAAAAGCTAGACTAGATAAATCAAGGTGTACCTAGTTTAAAATCTATTTCCCTTAGTAGCCAGTAAGATATGTTTAGGAAATCTACAACTAGGATATGAAGGCAATAGCAATAGCACTTAGACTTACATACCACTTCACATTGCTTTATATTCCTCTCTAAGTGGTTTACAGAGTCAACATATTGTTCCCAACAATAGACTGCAGTACTGCATTTTAACCACTGCTGCACAACAGCTCTAAACTGGCAATAAACCACCATTTTGTTCAATGCTCACAAGCTAGCACTGAAAGCATAATGTCACTTAATTGGGAGGTTCCAAAGCTATTGGTTTTACTGACAAGATTATTAGTAAAGTCTAAGACACTGTGTTTTTTTTCTATAAATTGATTGTTTTAATTTATTTAATATATTTATTTAATTTATATGTTGCCCATCTCACTGTAAAAGATATAGCAGGGATACAATAATGTTATCCTACAGGGACATGGTATTTTTTACTCTCTTTCTTCCCAATTTTAGACAACAATATAAGATGTTTAGAACATTCTTTTTCTTTAAGAAGCAGTAAGCACTGTCAAAAAATGGCAGTAAATTTCAGAGTGTTTGACTTATTGTTCTGAAATCCATGAGGCTGATGGTTCATGCAAAGCACATGTTGCTGACCCATACTCCCTGTATTAATCTAATCTACTGTTAATGCTGAATGCCAATAACTTCAACAGATCTTTTAACAATGAATTGCAGAAATGTCTCAGAGCTACTCAGAAGGTACTCCTGTTAACTTTCTTATTTCTGTATTTTCTGGAAGAATTATTCAAAGTGCATGACAGAAAGCAGTTGTGTAACCCAAAGGCATTTTCTGCTCAGAAGTAAATCGCATTAAGTTGAATAGGATTGCAGCCTTGAACAACTGCATGAAAAAAATATGATCTAATTATGAGGATCTCATGAAGTAACTATGAGTGTAATAATGCCACTAAAGTCAAGAGGAAGAACTGAAATATTTGCAACATTCTCCCTAATGGCAAAACTTGTCTTTTTACCATAATAAAACTCGAGACAACATACTTATTGTCAATCATCATGAAGCAGTTAAATGGACATGAAGATGATCGGAATCAATATAATAAAGCTGTTCAATCAATTAGATAAAGTGATAAACTTTGGTATTCAGCATTAATTAGTTCTGAGTGAGGCAATGAGTTCCAAAAATCATGATACCAAACAATCTTTTCCCATAAGTAATAATGTAGTGAATCACAAGGCAACCAAAATAGACAAGTTCTAGCTTGAGCAGTGAGTACCAAACGAATGATGAATAGTGGGGTAAATTTTTTGTATCAAAATGCATTGAGAACCAAATTCAATGAGTTTCAAAGCAATTGAGTACCAAGATACCACTATAGATGAATAAGAAAAATACATGTAAAAATGTCTCAGTTTATAGTGGTGTCATTTAAAGGCTTAATGAATTTTATCATTCAGAAGTCAATCTGTTTTAGCTGGTTGACTTCTGAACTAGATAGATAGATGATAGATAGATAGATAGATAGATAGATAGATAGATAGATAGATAGATAGA
>BLBF01000007.1:53315164-53327934 GCA_015471245.1 Laticauda colubrina | reverse complement strand
AGATAGATAGATAGATAGATAGATAGATAGATAGATAGATAGATAGACAGATAGATGTGTGTGTGTATACACATACACACACACACACACACGCATATATGGTATTCAGCTTTATTCAGGTATTTTCCCACATCATTATAGTTGTGCTTTTAAAGTTGTAGCGACGTTTCAGCAGAATCTCATCTGCCATCACCAGGCTTGTGTATTTGGTTCGTCTGTGTGTCAGGCTTTCGCAGCCTCTTTATATATATATAAAGAGAGATGTATCATGATCTCTCTGGACATATATCATGATCTCTCTGGAACTTAAACAATATTATCCACTTAGCTTTCATTAGCCTCTACTAACATCATCAGAGTGTAAAAACTACCATTGAAGAGATGTTCACTTTTATGCATCATTGATCAATTTAGCCATTGCGCACCTGATAGGCCCATCCACTCGCCTCCCACCTATGATTAGCTCTATCGTTTTTACTTCAGACATATTAATCAATAGAGGCTTAACTCTATTGCTTCCTCCCCTATCACTCCCCACTTAGGCTGTTGCATAAAGGCTTCAATGGTAAATTTTACACTCTGACAATGTTAGGAGACGCTAACGAAAGCTAAGTGCATAATATAGCTTAAGTTCTGGAGATTGTGATGTCTGTCTCTTCTTTTATAGCTACACCTGGAACTCGTATTTTTAGGATAGTTTGCAAGAAAAGTTAAATATAGATGTGATAACTCAAAAAGTTACAATGGCACTGGAGAAGTGAGTTATGACCATTTTTCACATGACCATTGTAGCTTCCCTATGGTCATGTGTTCAAAATTCAGACTCTTGGCAACTAATTCATATTTATGACCATTGCAATGTCCTGGGGTCATGTAATGCCCTTTTGTAACCTTCTACAAGCAAACTCAGAGGGAAACTAGATTCACTTAATAACCATGTTACTAATTTAACAACTGCAGTGATTCACTTAACCATTGTGGGGGGAAAGGTTGTAAAATGGGACAAAATTCACTTAACAAATGTCTCACTTAGCAACTGAAATGTTGGGCTCAATTGTGGTCATAAGTGGAGAATTACCTGCATAATATAATTCATATTAATCATACTTAATAAACATAAGGGCCATGCAAAAGTGCACAATCGTGCCTACCGTTCCTATCCTATTGTCCCCAATTGTACCTATTTCCTGTATTCATTCTTATGTTAATATATTTGTATGTTTATTCTTATATCTATTACCTTGCAAGCAATTGACAAATCAAATGAATAAATAAAATAAATACTTAATTTTATTTAAATTATACATTTAAAACTTGCCCTTGTGTTCTTGATTTCTTTATTTCCTCACCTAGTTTTTGCAGTGCAGAACCATGACACCACTCAAAAAACACATGGAAAAAAATTAAATAGGTAAATAAATCCTATTCCAAAGGCTTGAACTAGAGTAGCATATGACAATAGTGCACAGGATTGTCCAATATAATGCAAGCATATTCATAACTCATGAAGAATACTAACATCTATGCCAGATAGTGAAGTCAAATCTCATTACAAATTCTGTCCCTGATTCTGAAATTTGCCATTGTTTTAATGCCATCGTCACAGAGAGATATCTAATAATTCTTGTGCCATGTCATTCAAACAAATGAATGGTTCACATGTACTTTCAAAAGCAGGGCTAATAAGTAATTCAGTTGCAATAATTACCACTTCCTAATTATTATTCCAATCCTGATTTGCATGTTATAATTCCTTAAGTTCTGAAACTGAAGTCACTTCTTATAGTTAGGAAACCTGAGTCATGAAATTCAGATATGGTTAACCAGTCCCTTAACTCTGTCCAGTGGTGGGATTCAGCCAGTTTGCACAAGTTTGGGAGAACCAGTTGTTAACTTTCTGAGCAGTTTGGTGAACTGATTGTTGGACAAAATCATTAGGGCAGAGAGCAGGTATTAAATTATTTGAATCCCACCACTGTCTCTGGCCACTAGTCAGGTATGGGCCACTTCCTTTTTACATTCACTGATATGCAAAGATTGCAGAAGTAGCTCCACATCCTGAAAAAATATACATTTGGAGTAAGCACATATAAAGGTTGAGTCCACCCCATTCTGCCTTCATGAATTGAAACAGTGTTTTTTGTTATCTAAATAAGGAGCTGTTAAATATAATCTTGGCTTATTTTTTCCATCTCTTCTTTCAGCAGGATATATACCTACTGTTCACGAGAATAAAGCATTCAAGTCAATCATTTGACTTATTTTAGGATTAGTTTATCGTAATAACTATGTTACATACCTCCCATAGTATTTATGCATTAGCAATAGACAGCCAATACTTTTTATCCTGGAGCCCTGGAATTTGGATATAGAGCTGTATCCAAGAAGCAGCGTAAACGGTCTGGAAGGAAATTAGTTAGCAACTATCTAACATGCTGAATGGGGGTGGAAATTCAATAAGCAACAAATGGAGACCTGTGGCCTTCCAGATATTACTGGTTGCAGCTCCCAGCATCTCTTTTGGGCCACATTGACTGGAGCTGCTGGAAATTATAATTCAGCAGTAACTGGAAAGTGACAGATTCCCAGCAGGTCCTTATGACTGTTTTCTTGCTATTCTTTTGGATCAATTAGCACATGTGGTACCATGTGTATGTAATTACAAGCTGAGTAAAACTGTGGGGAAATACATTTTAGAAGGCAGGAATCTTTTTATAATTAAAAAATACATGGCAGTGCATATTCTCAGTGTTTCCTAATTTTAGACATATAAATACTAAAACATTTTAATGGCATTTACAGAATGCATTATAGTGTATCTGCTTTAAAAAAAAAAAACTAAAAATGTTGATTTTGTAGATTCTAAATTTCAATATTTTTCCTTCACAGAGATTTGAAAGAGGAACTTATTCTGAGGTGAAGAGCCCATTATTAGTTCACAGAGATGATTTCTTGGAGAAAATTAAGGCATGAGCAGTGAAAATTGAAGATTCACTGCAGGCATACAGCATCCTGCTGTTCATATAATGAATGCAAATTCAAGCAGTGGGTGGTTCTTTTTATCTCTCTATATGAAGTAATCACCAAACATTAATATCAAATTGTTCATCAAGCATTACAAAGACAATGTCATATTAAAAGGATCATTTCTGTCTATTTCCTGTATAGTACCCATTATTATGCAACAAACATAACAAAATTGCAGTACTTTTTTCAATTTACTTTATGGATAATCTCTTTTTTTATTTCATGGGGAATGGCATATTTTGTTTTGCTCAATTACGAAACAGGACAGGACCATTTGAATAAGTAGTTATTTCCCAAACCATAAGAGCTTTTGCAAAAGCATAATCAAAGAATAATATCTCTCTTTCATATTGATCAAGGAGAAATTCAACCTAGAAATAAAGAGAAATTTTCTGACAGTGAGAACAATCAAGCAGTAGAACAGTTTGCCTTTGGATGTTGTGGGAACATTCAAGAAGAGAATGGACTGCTATTTGTTAGAAATGGTGTAGGCTTTCCTGCTTGGATGGACTAGAAGACCTACAAGGTCCTTCCAACTCTATTAATCTGTTAATTACTAGGAATGTTCCAACTTGATAAACCTATTGTTGCTTAACCGAAGGTGGGCACCTGCAGAAAAACAAATGTGGACAAAAGATAAACTTTTATGATGGGGCCACTACATCATTTTCCACATCATTTTTTCTTCCTTAACTTGACACCCAAGCATGGCATCATGGACTGAAAAAAGCGACTGGCCCAGCTTTCCAGCCACCTTTCATGCCTGATTATTTGGTCTAGTCTAGTTTGACTGGGAACTTGTGGAAATTTGACAAAGTTTAGACCGGATTTGCATTTGTATCCACCTATCAAGTCCTTCCCAAGGATCTGAGATTGGCAGATGTTATTGTTTGATAGTTTTAAAAGATATCACTGCAGGATGTAAGGTGTTTCTAGTAAAACTGATTTTTTTCAATTGACTAATGGTTATTTTGTCAATGCTGATGGTGTCCAAGTGGTGGTCCAGATGTTTGGGGATTATTATCATTATTGTATTTCTTTAGAACAGATTCCTACTGAATTCTAAAGATTTTAAACACAGAGAAATCTGGATAGGATCACAGCCATACTGCTTCTTACATTACTATATTATGAGTTAATATTGGTTATTATTTTAAAAAGAAATAAGACTTATAATGTTCATCCAAAATTTTAAGTCACCTATGTCTTTAATGCTGAATTTTGAATCTAACACCTCTGATCTAGTCATCTGATAATTTTTGATAGATATATAACAGACTGCTTTCATTTATGCTAATATTATTGGAAGTAAGTCAGTTATTCTAAATGCTATGCCCTATTTTTAAAATACATAAATAAATATAGATTCCTGTACAGGAAAAGACACAAAAGATGAAGTAGTATTTTTGCTAATACCATATCCATACAAGCACTCATGACAAATTAGTTCTATAGCTAATGCCATAATGCTCTTAAAAATTACCTTGAAGATTATTTTGAAGAATAAATATTACTTCCTGGTATAGATTGGGATAATACAAGAAAAACACTTAACATTCTGAAAGTAATTATCCAGTTTGGTCCTGTGATAAACTAGGGGAGTGCAAAAAGGATGCACACAAACTGTTCTGAAACTCAAAAACACCATTTTGAGTGTGTTTCGCAATCAGAACCATACATGCATATTTGGATTCAGTTGTTTCAGGAATACAGCAAAACATGCTGAGTTAAAGTTTAGAGTTTTCTTGTTTATTTGTTTCACTACAGACAAAAAAATGTAGCTATTTTGAGCAGCACCATTGAATGCTCCATGCTGTTTCAGACAATGTGTCAGGCTGAACGTTCTTTCTTCTCTCATTGGAATGTGATCTTTTGAATGCTTCTGTCTGGGATAGTACAACAACAGGGATTAGGAATTTAGATCGAGAATAAAAATGGGAAGGGTCATCTGGGAATGGGTACAATTTTGAAAAGAAGAAGCAAGCATTTTAGGAACACGGGTGAGAGATCTGGAGAGATGTTGAAGAATTGTTGTAAAGGACCAGCAATTGGATTGGACACGTGCTTATGCTTGTGAATGTGACTGATGATATATCTCTGAGGCAACTACTAGACTTTACCATTGAAAGGGGGATGCAAGGAGGAGGAGTTAGTTACAGGAGCATTTATCCACCATCCCTCCCATGTTTCCCCATTTTCCCTCAATCCTGTTTTCATTATCAACCACACATGATCAGAATTCTGACCATAAGTCACTGATTTATCAGGGTAACACATACAGTTCAAGAATGTCTCCTCAGGAAATTCAAGGCACCTGGGGTGATCTCATCACAGCCATGGCTGAAGTGGTTAGATCATTGGTGGGATTCAAATTTTTTTACCATCAATTCTGTGGGCATTGCTATGTGGGTGTGGCTATGTAGGCATGGCCAGTTGGGGTGGTCAAAAGGTTTTTTTTTTTTCTTTCACAGCACACTTCCTGCGCACCCATTTTTGGCCTACTGGGCCTCAAGGAAACTTCCTGGATGCTGGAAAATGAAGCATTTTGAAGCCTTCCAAGGTAAGTACAACAGAGAGGGGGAGGGAATCTGCTGTGCCACATGATTTAGATTAGCTAGAAAGCAAGAATCCAATGATTTCCTGCTTTCTAGCTAAACTAAATCATACAGCACAGCTTATTGTCACCCAACTGATTGTTGGAAATACCAGTTTGCCCAAACTGGTAGTATTTTTTACTACCGGTTCCGGCTAACTGGGCCGAACCAGCAGCATTTCACCTCTGAGTTAGATGGTTAGCTTCCTTAGATATCAAATTATAACATCTATCCAATTGCAATTCTAAAACTTCATATTATGGTGATTTTATTATGGTTTTATTTTAATTTAATATTTTATTTCCTGTATTGTATCATCCACATGAAATATACATAAATATATACATCACATACATATGCATACACATACAGTGGTGGGATTCGAATAATTTAACAACTGGTTCTCTGCCCTAATGAGTAGTTGGGTAGTGTGGCTGGGTGGGCATGTGACTGGGTGGCCAACTCAATGTCACTCACATCAAGGGATACCTTGACTTGACTTGACCAGATTCTCCTTGCCCAGACTCTCCTCACCCCTTCCCTCCCAGCCACTCCTTGCCCAGCCTCTCCAGAGTCATATAAGAGTGCTGGCTCTGAAGTCATGCATCTAGCATAGAGGCAATGTTTTGGACAGTAGATATAAAATTGTGCAGCGTAGACAAAAGAAATGCATGCAGCTTCAGCTCTTGGATTATACTTGACCTTCGAAACATTCAGAGATTTATTGACTTTCCATAATGTGACATTAAACTTCATAAAGTAGGCCTAGAAGCATTAATCAATGCACCGATGTGACTGATCAACTGACTCATTAATCACACCTTTCAAAATTGGATTTTATTTCTAATTTTAATCAAAGCTGTCCCCCATGAAAAGCAAACCACCATTAAGGCAGTGTTTAAACTATTTAAGTATAGCTTTTGATAATTAGATTAACATGACAAATTTTCAAGGAGCATAAGGTCTTTCTCCTCACCCACTGAATTATATATTGTAAGTATAATCTGGACTCCATTATGTTTTCTTAAAATATCTATTTTATTAAGATTAAGCTGTGGCCCCTTTAATCAACTCAATGCAGATCAGTAGCTGGTGTACTTTCAGTTAATGAAATAAAAATCTCAAGTAAAAATCTGTCATGCCCCTGGTGGAGACTGACTCTGAGGAAGAGGAAGAACAGCCAACAGGGAGTGGGAGTGTGGTTCTAGAGGTGGTGGAGGAGGCTGGGGAAGGGCAGAGGCCAGCTGAGCAATCAGAGGAGGATCCAGGCCTATCCCCTATCCATCCAAGATCACGCAAGGAGGAGAGGATCAGGGAAAAGTGAGGTCTACTCAAAAGGAGATTACCATGATCCTCCTCGTGGCTTGCAGCTGGGAGCTATGTATATAAGTTTGTAACTATGCAATCAGAATTGCTGGAGTCAAAGTTTTGTGTTTGCTTTGAAAGAGGTTTATCTTTTCTGGCGTTCTTCCCATGGACTCTCCTCGGTTATTTTTCTGGAGTTTATGATTAGTTATCTTGGCTTGCTTTGGAAATATTGTCAATGCAGTTTGTTTTGGTTTTCTTTTTGCCTCATTATTTACTTTTGTGACTTTAAACTGTGCCTGATAAAACAGTGAAGTTAAACTGAAGGCCTTACCAGACTTTAATGTATGTTTTGGGTTATTTTGAGAGACTACGGGTCATCACAAAATCTTTCATCATAACTTGTGGTCTTTATGACCTATAACTGCTATCACATTTTTCATTTTTGGTCCTGTCAGGCTATTTGAGAATTAGATAAATCTGCAATGGAAGGAGAGTGAAAGATAACAAAGTAGAAAGAATAGAAAAAACACTGTAGGTTAAGAATGAGGAAAGAAATGTTCATGTTTTATATGTAGAAACTTTAAAATATTTGCCAGTTTCTGATAAAAGCTGATAATAGAAAATTTGGGTTGGATTATTTTCAGATACACGTATGTCAATTTCATGCATCTATTTTGGAGAAAAAGAAAATGCAGCCTTCCTTATTCAGGAAAACCACTTTGTATCAAACACTGGACATTTAAAAGGCTAGATTTGTATCTAAGAGTACTGTACACATTTGGGCACTGAATAAAGATTCTGACATACCTTATTCAACAGGAATAACACAACCTCTTTATTTATGAATAACTATTCTTATTTAAAAAGCCCAGTACTGATAGTAGAAAATTTGGTTTGAAGTAGACAAAAGCTCTACTTTACATTGAGTTGGATGAAAAAACAGCGAGTTTTTTTTTCTTTTAATGACTCTGTAATCCCTTGCATAGGGGTGATGTTGGCGAGATTGAATGAACCTGAGAGTTTACTGGCTAGATATCCTTCCTGACACCTATACAGAGCTCACAGCAGATATTTTCTCTTTGAGCCCAGGGAGAAATATTTGCCACAACCCAGGCTCAAACTCACAGCCTCCTGATTGTGAGATGAGAGATCCATCTCTAGGCTACCATGCCACTTGAAAGACAGCAGTAATAATAATGTGGCATAATGAATTGCTTCATTTTTTTTTATTTCTAGATTTCAAATTTATGTAGAAAAACATCCTGAAGACAAAACCACACTAATTTTTTTTTTAAAAAAACCACAACTCTTAAAACTCACAGCCATGCTACATAGGAAGTTTGAAAACTATATTTCTAAAATTTCAAGAAGATACTAACTATGAAGAAACTGGTCCAAACCATTTACTTCCACCCTGTCAAGCTGCTTTAAAACTAGCCTATTATATCTGATAAATTTGAATGTGACCAAACTTTAAGAACTCGGCCTCAAAAAATATATATTTTAAAAATTGTCATCATAAAAGTTAGAGAAAAAAATATGATGTACTGGTTCAAGTAGGAGATTAGGTTCTTGGAAAGTGGAACAAACAGTACCCAAAATACAAGAGGATAGGATGATCTAATCAGGAAAAATAATTTATGTTAAATTAATTTACATATGTAATGTTAAATATTCATTAATTCACAATTTATTAATTCATATTAATTAATAAAATGTTTATAGTTTTAAAATAAAACATCATTTCATCATCACTACCATCATTACAAAAGAAAGTTTCCCTCAGTTAATTGTGATGTATTTTAACGCAATAAATGCATACTTTATTAATGAAACTCTTTGCTATCTTCCTCTTTTTTCTTTGAAAATATTTCGGGAGCAAATAATACTGTGATCTGACAATTGAAAGCATTTTTTCCCCCAGCATTCTATAAAATATTATTTTCAATTTATAATGCAATTTTAAATTCATCACAAGCTCATTTTTCTGATTCAAAGATCCCAATGGAGCACTGCAAGATCCTTATTCTGCTGGATTTTGCAAAATGTTCTATTAGTTTAAAATCATTAAATGGAATGCCAAGGTAGTGCCACATATAATGTCTTCTTCCAACATCATTTTAATTTCCAAGAATGCCCCTCAGTCTCACATAAAGTAATAGTAGCTTAGAAAGCAAAAATGGAAAATGGTTATTTCTGATCCTTTTGAAATTATAACTCACTGCTCAAAAACAAGGTAAAATGAGACTTTCATTTTATGAATCATGGATAGAATACAGGAGGGCTTGTTTCTCAGTTACTATACTGGCCTTAATGGAATGCTTTAATTTCTTGCTTCAGTTAAAGCTTTATCCCTATTTTAGTCTTCTGGAAGTGGTTAAGACCCAACCTTTTTTGTAAATTGCTGTAAATTTGTTAATTGTAAATTAAAAGAGTTTTGTAACTCTTACCATCTTTCATATTTTTATTTTTAAATTAATTTTGAAGGGTTTAGTTTAGTTTAGTTTTGGTGGTGGTGGGGTTGCCCTTGATGCATGCATTCATTGTTGCATTTATTCTCTAAAATTAATTATTTATATATTAAGATTTACCACATATAATTTAAATGTATCTCGATTGATTCAGAGATACACAAGAAGATCTTCTTCTTTTTCTTGTGAAGCCCCCAAGTTTATAATATGCAAGAAGAACTTTTGGCCTCGACTGTTCCTATATTCAGGAGAATGATGAAAACCTACTATAAATAAATAAATTATAACAATGCTGACTCTTTTATGCTTCTGCAGAAACAGTAAATCCTTGTTACCAGCTGTTCAGGAGAAACATTTACTTCAAATATTCAGTATTAACTTCTCAGGGCATTTGATTTGCCACAGAGGGAAGCAGGATACAAATCCAGATCAGATTAACACAGCTGAAAGGGACCTTGTAGGTCGTCCAGTCCAACTCCATCCCAAGTTGAGTCCGATCTTTTTTCATAAGATTTCTCAACAAGAATTTCAACCCAAGTTCCAACATCTGCTTCCTTATATGATGTTATTAGTATTTTTCCATTTAATTGTCCCCTGCCCAAGCAGGAGACCCTACACCATTTCTGACAAATGGCAGTCCAATTTCTTCTTGAAAGTCTCAAGTGATGAAGCTCCCACAACTTCCGAAGGCAAGCTGTTCCATTGGTTGATTGTTCTCACTGTCAGAAAATTTCTCCTTATTTCCAGGTTGAATCTCTCCTTGTCAGTTTCCATCCATTATTCCTTGTCTGGCCTAAAGGTGCTTTAGAAAATAGCTTGATCCCCTTCTCTCTGTGGCAGCCCCTGAAATATTGGAACACTGTTATCATGTTTTCCCTGGTCCTTCTCTTCACTAGACTAGCCAAGCCCAGTTCCTGTAATTGTTCTTCATATGTTTTAGTCTCCATTCCCTTAATCATCCTGGTAGCTCTTCTCTGTACTTTTTCTAGAGCCTCAATTGTTTCTCAAGAGTCTTTAATTTGGTCAGGAGTTGGAATGTGAATAAGAGTTTGCTATTTATTTATCATTATATTTCAGGCACTGTTTTACATATTTCTGTTCTCCAAAGTAAAATGCAAAAGGTGAAGGAACCCCTCAGCTCCCAATAATCTCTTGCACAAAATAAGTAAAAAAATCCTTCCAGGGACATAATTCCTTGCTCCTGTTTGTGAAGGTGATGAAAGAACTGCTGCCAGCAAATTTGGAAAGTTGCCATTATCAGCAATCCTGTCACACGAGCAAAGCCTACTAGGGAATAACAGCTTCCCCAAGCAAAGTAGAAGAGAAACAGGTTGGTTTCCTTCACGCTATTATAACTGAAAATTTCCACATGGAATTCAAAAATGTATTCGAGTATGGAAATGGAAAATTGACTGTCCCTTTTTAGAATCTCATAGCTTTTGATGCTTTAGTGAAAGAACAGAAGGAAGGAGGAGGTAGGAACAGGAAAAACTGAACGACTCATAGGTAGGAAATTCCCCTTTTTATCCTAGCTAGTGGAAGTGCTGTCAAAGCTCCCTTCCTTATCCTAAAGATTATTATGGAAATAAGGAGGTAGTAATTAGAAGGTACACTTTATTGGGTTCTGTTTTAATATGTTATTGAGAGGCTAAATATAAATACAAGGTTTCTTCCTTACTAGTGGAAGTATAACAAGTATAAGAGTATAATGGAATGCATTGTTCTGCAGCCAAATCAAAGCACTATACATAGATAGAGATATAGAGATACCTTTAATGCATGCAGAAATCCTTTATAAGTTTTTAGAATGCTCGGCTCCACTAATATTGGAATTTAAATTTTGAAAGAAGCAATATTCCATACCCAATATTTGTAAATCATGATTTTCATTTCCTTCTTGCAGGTTTCATCATTTTTTTAATCATATAACTCCTCAGGATTACTGTCAGCTTTAATATATATGTTGGCAGAGATTGGGTTCATTTTTACAAAATGTTATCGAATAACCTTGTAGAGGAGCAGTGAAAAATTCTATAGTCTGCAAGGCAGGGTGTTATTTGTTTAAAAAATAATGATTCAATCATGTTTGGCTTTAATGTGGAAAACAGTGCAAGGAAATATTTATTTTCTAATATAATTAGAAAGGTTTTGAAACAAAAATCCACGATCCCCATCTGACAGTAGACTCCATTTCGTATTTTATCATTGTAACATTGAAATATTATGATTCTTAAAAAGCCCAGCTGTATTAACAACTCAAAAAATAGGGGGGAAATCACATAAGCTGCATGCCTAGGTATTGATGGACAGAATAGATCATGATAGACAGAATCAGAAAGTTGTATATTATTGATGAAATAAGCTGAAGATCATATTCAATTCCTGACAAAATGAAATTGGTATTTGTAGGTGATCAGCCTGCCAGTCCTGAGATTGCTTCTGAACAAGACTGCTTTTCCCCAGAAAAGTAGGTAGAAGCTATGGCACAGGATGAGTTTTGTCTGATGTACCAGCTATGACTTTTTCTAGAGCAGGATATTGTGACTATATTTCTTTTATATTACTTAAATTTGCTTTACATTGGTCAACCTCTGAAAATGCTTTGAAAGCTATAAATAGTGCAAAATTTAGCAACCAGGTTACTAATCAGGATAAGCAGCAACCTTAAATTCTGCATTGAGTGCTACCATAATAGGTATTCAAATCCAGTTCTGTTCCGTCCGGAAAAACGCGAGGTAGACCGGGTTCCAACAAATAAACGTCTTTATTTGCAACAGCAAAGTAAACGGAACATTGGCTCAAGCTGCGGCAGCCCTTTTATAGCGGCTTGCCTGCCGGCTTGTAGCCAATGACAGTAGTTTAATCTTGCCGCCTTTAAGCGGCTTCTTGGATTGGTTCCTAGTGAACCAATCCCTATACTGGCTTTCTTAGCCAATCAGAATAGCGAATTAGGAGTCTACTATTTTCATACAGAACACCCCTCCCCTCTTGGTTCAGTCCTACGTGGTGACGTAGTCGCGCAGGTAGGTGGGGCTTCTTCTGACTCTACTTGACTTGCGCGGTTCATTTTCGCTGGAGACTTCGACCAGTTCGGATGGGGTTGCTGTCTCTCTGGCTCTTCTCCATGGAACCGCCTGGAAGGGTGAGTCAGCCATTTTGTTGCCGCCTGAGTTTCTCAGGCTGGTAGTTTTGCCACTCCCTCCTGGTTTCTCCAGGCAGGTCGAGCTGGCCTGGCCGGCCCCTTCGATTGGATTCTTCCTGCAAGTTTCTTCTAACTGTAAGTCTCTGTTTTGCTCTTTTTGTTTGTTAGAATATTCTGGGTTTATTTTAAACGGTTCTTTATTATTTTCTTGTATTTCCCCCCCCCCCC
>BLBF01000007.1:53278766-53298938 GCA_015471245.1 Laticauda colubrina | reverse complement strand
AGAATAGAATAGAATAGAATAGAATAGAATAGAATAGAATAGAATAGAATAGAATAGAATAGAATAGAATAGAATAGAATAGAATGGTTCTTTATTGGCCTAGTGTAATTAGACATACAAGAATTGTGCCTCCAGCTTATAAGCTCTCAGTGTACACAAACAACAAGGTAATATAATCATAAGATACCAACAGGAGAAGGTAGTAGAAAATATCAGTAGGATAATAGTAATGCTACATGGGTATATATCCTTAAACATATGATTATGGAAGGATGGTTCATATACAACTAAAGGGCAAACTAAGATCAATTTCACCAGGTTCTAGAAACAGAGTTTGCCAATAAGATATCTATCTACCTACCTACCAATCTTCAAATTCATCTTCACAAAGCTACCTGTCTTCTAATCTACTCTGTTCGAAGGCAGATTTATTGCAGTCCTCTAGGAGTTCATTTTGTTACTCAGGGATAGTCAAAACATTGGGTTGATCTTCCTATACTGTGAATGCTATAGGGATTTACCTAAGAAGCTTATTGTGCTGCTTTTGCTAAAGTTTTCAGGCCACCTGGATGAAGCCCTTCTCTCTTTCACAGGCAGACAGGCAGACAGGCAGACAACAACTCACTATTATGCAGCAAATTCTTGCATGGCAGCATGTAGAGGGAGATAACAGGTGACAAAGGGACGCCAGCAAAATTAGTGCTCTATCTCCCTCTCCAGTTATATCTGTCAATCTCCTATTGCTTTTATATTTCTTTCTGTTTTACTATGTATTGCGCTACTATCTGTATTTTTTTTTTTACTTCTTGTAAGGTATTTCACATTGCCAAACTTGAGCTATATTAAAAAAAATCATTCTTTCAAATTATATGTGCATGAATATAGCATATATATGAAAAGGGAGTACACATTAGTTTAAGTTGAACATTAAATCATGTATATTGTGAGTACGTTTGCCCAAAGCTTTGAAGAGAAGCTTTGCTTTGACAAAGGTTTATGCAAAGAACCCCTTTGAAGCTGCTCTACAAAGCAATATGTTCTTACCCCTCTTCCAAAGGGAAAGAGACTACATTGCTTGATTTCTGTGCTTGCTCTCTCATTCTTGCTCTCTCTCTCTCTCTTTCTCTCTCTCTCTCTCTCTAGCAGCTCCAATACTCAAAAGTATTGCCCCAAATCATGCATGTACTTAACTTTGTCTGATAATTTATTTATTTAACTGAATTTTGGTGTTGTTGCCTGACTCTAAATTCTGGATGGCTCATTATATTTAAAAAAAAAAAACCCAAAGCAATGCAATCAACTAAAAATACAGTAAAGGAAATAAACAAAATGGCAAATCCAAGCAATTAACACCAAAACATATGAACATAAGACATATGCATCTAACAAGTGGTTCCATCCACTCCATCCCAAGATCTGGGAGAATAGCCAGGTTTGTCAGGACTTTCTGGAGTGTCATCAAGATGAGAACCATCTATATCTTGGAAAACCGCATCCGTGAAAGAGAAGGCACACTTCTGGGATACTGAAATAGAACACTATTTAATTAAAGGTCGGGCAATAGAAACCACGGAACACTGGTTGCCCCTTAAATATTGGGACCAATATCAACTAAGACTGGTACAGGTGAGAATCAGCACTCTGAATTGTACCCAAAAGCATATTGCCAGCCAATGTAGCTCACAAAGCAGGGGTATGATGGGCAGGTCCACTGCTGCTCACACCAGCACTGGGAGGTCTTCTACTCCAACCCACTATTCAAGCAGGAAGCCCTATACCTATACTGTTCCAGACAAGTGGCTGTCCAGTCTCTTCTGAAAAGCTCCAGTGATGGAACATCCACAACTTCTGAAGGCAAGCCATTCCACTAGTTAATTGTTCTCACTTTTAGGAAATTTCTCTCCTCAGTTCTAGGTTACTTCTAGAAAGTTCAAAGATAAGAAATATTTTAACTCGAATAATTATAACAAGACAATGAAACCTTTTCCTGTTAGGCAACTTTAAGATTGACTATCAATTTGTATTATACGTCTGATAGTTCAAACCCATTTTTGGCCATATAACAGGTTTTAAGTCTTAAATGGTTTCACATTTCTCTAAATCACACTAAGAGAATTAGATGAATATTTTAAGCAGATTAACTTTGCTTTAAATATATTTGCTCAAAATATGCTGGCAGCAACTCAAAATGCAGTGTAATACTCTCAGAGGACTGCAATCTCAAATTCTATTTCAGAAAGCACATACTGGCAGGATTAAAGCAAATAAAGTCAATTAACTGAGAGGTGGTGTTTTTTTTAATTTGTTTTATCTTGCTTGAAATTGTAAAGGGTGGACATAGTTGGGAGATTAATGAAGAAAGTAGTTAATGGAAATGCAAAAGAAGAAAGAGAGAAAGGAGTTATTATTCATTAGTTGGACCCTTCATGGCAAGTTCTCATTTTACATTAAAAAGGCATTTATCCGGGTTGTTGGTTTGTTTTTATATCTCACATATGTCCATTTTCTTGAGGGGAAAATATTAAAAATCTGTCTATCATCCCAACTATAATACAGTGAATTGAACTGGGGGAAAAATCAGCAAGAAGAGTTCAAAGAAGCAAAGGAAATAGAAAAGTAGCTACCTGTAGATCAAGGTTCTGAAGAGAAGGGACTGGATCCATCACCAAGAAAGTTTATGGAGAATTTGGAGTTGATACAGCAAGCAGATGGTATGGAGAAGTCAAACTGAATTTCTCCATGGAAAACAGCACCAACGTCTATATAATATACTGTGCTACTAAGGAATTTAGTTGTGGTGGTTCAATATACAGAGAGAATCCAGCCACTATGGTTATTCAATAAATGGTTATGCCAAGTGAGTGTGTTATACGTATTATGCATTAAGAATTTTAGTAATTATACATTGGGGTGACATATAAAGCTGTTGTGATGTTTACTGTATTGCTCTGAAACCAAACTAACAATTATGCTAATGACTTCCTTGGGTCAAATTCAGTTTTGTATTTTTGGCAACAATACTGAAGTGGTTTGCCATTACCTTCTGAGATTTATTGTTCAAATTCTCAGTCTGGCCTTCAACCTTGGGATTTCCTGGAAATTTTCTAATAGTCTTTAGCTTAAGACTACAATTGGGACAGGAATCTCAGTTGTTAAGTCAGGAAGTCACATTAAGTGAGACATTGCATGACTTCTCAAGTTACTGCTTTGCTCAGTGGCTCCAGTCCTGGCACTCCCAGTTGTGGTTATTAAGCAATTGCAGGGGTTGTTAAGCAGAAGGATTCCAAGGCCAGGAACATGAAGTGCCTTACAGGGGTTTGGGAGTTGGGAGAGTAGGAGACTCCATTCAGGAGCTGAAAGTCCTCCCTGCTGAAATCTAAGCAAGATTTTCAGCCATTAAGTGAAGAGTCATTCATGCTTGGCCTATGCCAGGCTCTCCCATGACCACTTGTGCCTGAGGCACTCTATGCTCCTTATTTTACAATGCTGACAGTCCACTCTGTATTTATATTTTGATTCCTTCTGATCTCTTTGGACTGGCTGAATTAACACTGAAGGTGTTCCACTCTTCTCCATGCACAGAAGGAAACTTTTTTGGCAAGGTGCAGGAACAAAGGCACAATCTTCAGGATTTCAGCTGTTTCTGTATCCCCACAAAAGTAATTCAGCTTCTCTTAAAAGGCACAGAGAGATGAGGAGTCCTTTGAGCAAGCGGCAGCAGCATGCAACTTTCGCTGCCAGCTTCTCCATTGACTCTCTGGGGAAGCCAACAGAGAAGATTGAGAATGGCATTCACGATTGCAGGTGCTTGGCAATTGGCTGTGCTGTAAACAATTAAGTGTGAACAGGTTGTCTGTCAAGTAACAGGAAAATTGGGAGATCCAGGTAGTTCATGGGTATAAAGATTTATTGCAAGCTTAAGCTCTGTACAAGAATCTGAACTACTACCGGTAACAGTCAAAGGAAATTGGTGATAGATAAGGGTAGAAGGAATTCAAGGTGGGCTGAACTGAAATCTCTTGTGGGCACAAAGAGACTCATGACTGATGACATGTTTGACCCCTCCTTCAGGCTCAGCCTGGTCATCTTCTACATTGTCAAGCACCTAGATCATGATTACAAGATGCAGAGCTGGTGGTGCAATATTTTGCGATTGCTGGAAGTGCTTTACAGGACATAAGGCACTCTTTCCAAGGTCATCATAATTCAGGACCACTGGTAAATGAACAATCGTAAGTCAAAGACTACCTGTATGTCTAAATCAGGAATCTATGAGGGGATGCTGAACTGGAACTAAACTGTTCCCATCAGCATAATTGGTAAATAAAGATTTGTTTATGATTTTATTACTATGGAACATTTTTAGTTAAGCAGAACTATGATGGTGGGTAGAGGGAGGAACTGTCTTTATCACAGTCAGTTGTGGGTCCTGTGTCGATTTATCTGAGGCATCATTGTGAATACATATAATATAAATAGCACAATCAGACTTTCTTGCAATGAATCTGGCTTAGATCACAATTTTATGAAAGAGACTGTTTTAATCTGCCTATACATATACACTCCCATTGATAGCCAGTAACAATGGGTCTATGTAAATAGTCACAGTGTCCAAGAGACATAATTGCGGTGGCAACCTTTAATGTAATTTATTGCAAAACATTATTCTGGGTAATTATCTTTTCGTTGCTAGTTATCCAAATGGGGCTTCAGGCTTCAGTTTAAATTGATATTTGGCTGGTGTTTTCTGTTTGGCTGGTGATTTCAAGAGCCTTCCTTTTAAAAAGAAGCATCATTGTATTGATTTTTCAGATAAATGTTCATATGTGGAAAAGAGACATTATGACAACAAAATAATAGCATCACCTCATCCCATTCCCTCAAAGATTACACAGTACAAGACCTACCATCACTTACGACTCTCCGGTCCTAAAACACTGCAGGGAACACATCCAATTTCTATTCAGTAAGAATAATACCATTTTGTGTTTTGATATATCATCCTGGCTAGCCAGGAATGCCAGAGTCAAGGTTAAAGAGAGGAAGAGTTGAAATCTGTAAACCACATCAAAGTTAGATAGAGAAAAGTAGCGAAGGATCTGCCAAAAAGAGATCTGTGGACTTTTATCTTTCTCAATGAATTGGTTTGTGAGAACAATGATCTAAAAGGCAGCATGTGGACAGCATAGAAGTCAGAGGCTGTAGTTAACTTTTGGGACAGAGGATAGAGAATAGTAATAAGTAAAGTGGATAGGGCAATGATGCAGTATAAGTAGGTCCATTCTTTTTTTTATTTTCTTTTGTGCTGGCCAATGTTTCTTTCTTTTAGTTGTTTTGAAGATTGCTAAATCTGGGTTAAAACTTACACACTACTAGGGTTTTTTGTGCATAGTATATCAAAATGGTTTTGGGAGAACAGATTTGACCTCAGAGTTTGACCAACCCTGTTATAAATAAAATTAACACATAAATAAATATTTAGTACATGAGAGAACATGCTTCTCCCTCTCCCTCGGATGCTATGCCTTGCTATCCCTGATATTACTTCATTTCATTCCATATGAATATATTTCACATCTGTGAAGATACATTGTCAAAGACTGAAATACAAATCATAATGGCAGGAGCACATTTACTTATATAGTAGTCAATCTGCTAATCCAATGTAAACCAGTATCTCCTTAAATGAATCTGTGCATAATCTTAGTTTGGTTACCATTATTTAGATCAAGAAATTAAACGTGTTTACTTTAAAATTGTGTATCTATGTCTCTAATCTTTGGGTTTTTTATATAACTTCTGTTGATTTGCATATTAGTATATTATTTTAGTGATTTTTTAATTTGTACAAATAAATGCCCAAATATTTCATTAATTGAGTTTTCACACGCCATAGTTGGCTATTGGGTTATTCTTTATTTCACATGAAACTACACTTTACAAATCTGGATTTGTAGCTGGATTCAAATGTGTCTTTATTTCAAAACTAAGCAAACCATATTGTAATATAAGGTGATGCACAAAATGCTCACCAATTTAAAAAAATACTGTGAATTTGAGTACTAGTAGAAAGTTTAGATAACTCTGATATGTTAAGAATTTGAATTTTATTATGGATCTTTACTGTGGATCTTTACTGTGTTTCCAGCATCCAGTGCTGGATGGGGAATTCTGGGAGTTGAAGTCCATAAATCTTTAAGTTGCCAACATTGGACACTCCTTCTCTACGTCATAACAATTTCAGTGACTTTGGTTGAGAAAAGGTTCAAATGTATGGTCTGGTTTGCTAACCCTAGTTTAGAGCTTACACCACCAGTTTTTTGTGCATAGTGTATCAAAATGGGTTTGGTTTGGTTCATTCAGTTCAGTTTGGTTAAATGAAGTTATCAAATAGGTTTTCTTGCCACTTTTCAGAAGTATCACATCTGATGCCACTAATCGTGTAGTAAATAAAATAAATGAGCTGTCAAATTATTTGGGTTTTCTACCTGTTCAGACAAAACAAGTTAATTCAGCTGCCTTGTAGGGGGCTGTCTTTTGTAAGATGATTCAAAATGGATGATTCAAGGAAACAGTAAGGAAAGCCAGAAATGGTTAGTAATTCATTTATTTCCAGAACATAAACAAGCCATGATACTATTTAGTTGTTGCATGCCGGCATTTGAAGCCTGGGATTTACTTGGCTTCATTGTGGCAAATGCATTTTCTTTGAATGAAGCACTCTATGAGCTTCATTTTCTCTTTCTTCTGCAAAGAGAGGCATGTGAAAAAGATTTTCAAATGGTTTGTTAATATCTCACTAACATTCATTGATAGGATGTTTTACAACTTCCATTTTATTTCAGAGTAATATTATTATACCAGCTGAAGGTCAATAGCCTTTAATTGTACCAGCACAGTATGCTGTACTTCCTCTCAGTTGCATGACATGCTTCTCTCTAAAGATGTGTTGTAACATATGGAGATTCCATGTGTCTTTCTCTATATCCATATGTTTTGATCTGATTTATAGGCTTCAAAATAACATTTGATTTTTGGCATGCAACTCTATTTTTGAGACATACCAAGTCCTTGTATTGTTTAATTTGGTTACACAAGAATTTTCATCTGTTTGTTTCACTACTTCATTGATTAAAAGATGTATCTGTGCAGTAAGGTTGTTGCTATTTCCCTTTGACTGAAAGTTACACCCACACACATAGTACACATATGCTATATTAAATGTAGATTGTGCAGAATCATAGCATTTGTGCAGATTCTTACAATATGAAATATATTTTGAGATTCCTTGGCATGCAGGGGACAGGATGGCAGAGAGAGACAAAATATGCATTGCAACATTGCAACACAAGCTCTACACCTTATATTCATGCACAGCCTTATCATACAAATACGAAAGAGTAGAGCTCATGTCTGAGCAACACAATGTATGTCTTGTTCTTTTGTCAACATTGTTGTTAACCACTCAGATATATGGAAGGAGCTATTGAGCAAAATGATTTTATTAATGATATTAATAAAATTAGGAATGTAAGTCTCCATCTTGGCACCAGGATAAAGCATGGTAACTTCTGTACTACACCATTTGTATTGCTGTATCTCAATTCTAGAGTATAACATGGTTCATCAGTGTAATGGTGTGGGATTCTGCCTGGTTGACCCGAACTGTTACACCAAATTGTGCTCTCACCAAACCAGTTGTTATACCAGTGGAATCCCGCCCCTGAATGTAACAGTATGTGGGAAAGACCTTGAGAGATAGGCTGCAGACTGCACAACCAAAATGTAAATGTCTCAGCCCACCGAAGGTGGGATAATGTGGGAAGCCTTTCAGAAGGGAATCTCCCAAGTTTTCTGGAGAGCAAAAGGAAAGGAGAAGAATATTTTCAGTCTTTCAGGATTCTGTTAAGATAGCCTTACAACCAAGATAGAGCTAGTAGCCCTTTACTGTGCATCTTGTCTGTGTTCTCTTGCCGAGCGGACTATCAGATATGCAGTTATTATCCTGAATTGGTTAGTTGCCAAAGGATTTATTGATCTGCTTGTTGTTAATGCTCATGTTGTCAGTTTCAAACCAAAAGGCAGCTATCCCCTAGGTAAAACTTGTATGACCAGGCTAAAAGTTTATGTTGCAAATAAAACTTATGATATAACAAGTACTGTCCAACATTATCAACAAATGGCTGGTTGTGTCATAAAGAAAAGATTTGTAAATTTTGAATTTGTGGACAGTTATTTATTTATTTTCTAATCCTTTAAACTGAACTCAAGGTAGCCTTTGTTAGGATTTCTGTTTATTTTAACTCCAGAACAATAACCTCCTGGGAAAAACTGAACTAGGAGGCAGCGACTGCCCCAAATCACTCATACATTTCCAGGACTGTGACTGAACATGAACCCAAGTCTCCACAGTTCTGGTTGAACAGTTTAATTACTAGTCCAGGATTGGTCCGGTTCTATAGAACTTGTACCTGCGAAGAGCAGCTAACATCAAACCGGTTTGGTGTTTGGCCCACCCACCTGTTCGGGCTCTAAGCTGTCCTTTATTCCCTGCTTTTCCCTTCTCAGCTGCTTTGTGTGGCACAGCTGAGGTTGAAAAAAGAGGAAACAAGAGGATTTTCAAATGCTGCGCACCCAAGTGCAGAATTTGTCAGCTGTCCAGGCGGCACAGCTGATAATTTCTTGCAAACACTATACACGCAATTGTCCACAGTTTGGAGAACCAGCAAATCACTCCACTGGCTGGCCCTGCCCCTTCCCACCCACTCACTCCTTACCTGGTATGCAAGCCATCCAACTTGCCTGGTTTGGTAAGTTGCTATTTTTCTGTTTTTTTTTCTGACCATCAGCTGTTCTGCTCTGCCAGGAGATTTAGATTAGCTAGAAAGCAGGAAATCCTTGGATTTCTTGCTTTCTAGCTAATCTAAAAGCAGAGCCGAACCTTCCTTAGGACTGAAGCTTTTCAGTGCATACTCAGGTAGCCAATTGCAGATAGATCTCTAAGTTAATCTGTGATTCTGTGAGTAACTCAATCTGCCTGCCTGCTTTGTCTGTTTTGGGGTAAAAGTTGCCCTTTTTTATTAAAAAAAATTCAATATATACATACATGGTGTGTTGTGAATTAATTTTGTGAGTTTGCTTGCAAGCAAATTTTATGTGGCAGACTCTGGTAGCCAATTGCAAATAGATAGATCTCTAAGTGAATCTGAGATTCTGTGAGCAACTCAGTTTGCCTGCCTGCTTTTGGGTAAAAGTTGTTCCTTTTTTATTAAAAAAATCAATATTTACATAAATATTTATAATAGTTACATGCAAGCCATGCCCACCCAGTCACGTGACCACCAAGCCATGCTCAGTCAGCAAGCCACGTTCACCCAGTCACATAACCACCAAGCCACACGCACAAATTAGGCCATACCCACAGAACTGGTTGTTAAGAAATTTGAATTCTACCCCTGACTACTACCCTCCACTTCAAACATTTGCTTGAGGTCATTTATAATCAGAAACATATAATGAGCCATATTTTGATATAATGCATGAAGTAAGGAAATTACTAATAGCAATAGCAACAGCACTTAGACTTAAATACCACTTTATAGTACTTTACAGTCCTCTCTAAGTGGTTTGCCTCAAACAATCTGTGTCCTTATTTCCCCAAACTTGGAAGGATGGAAGGCTGAGTCACCTTGAGCCAGTCAGGTTTCATTTGTGTCTGTAGTACTAATATATTATTTTATTCAGACTCACTGAAAATTAATTGCACAATAAAAGGGCAAATGGATGGGCTCTAATACAGCAGTTCAGCTCCATCAATTTCTCCAAAGATCCACAATAGTGCTCCAGGCTTGAAGGAAGCCTTTCCTACCAGCATCTATGGGCAGTTCTTTCTAATATTAGAAAGTCTAGTATCAGAAAGAGGGGAGATTTTAAAGTTGGCCAGCCACATGACTACAAGACTCCATCACTGGAGGGAGCATAGGTTCACTCTCTTTTTCTGTCTTCAGTGGAATACATTTTCCAAAAACAAAAATTGCCAAGCAGGCAAGAAGGGGAGAAAAAGATGAAAACACCTCTTCTTTCAGGTCACTGTTCTTTATGAAATGGTGTGAGATTTTCATTTAAACCATAACTTAATTTACAGTAACTAAATAATCTCCTTATCCCATTAGTCTGCCTTTGCTAATTGAAGTGGTGGGTTCCAAATTGCCTTGCCTGCAACCTGGCTGCTTTTGACACTCAATACACACCCTTGCTTCTATTAATTAATTGGGATCATATTTTCACTACTACTAAAAGCTTTAGAATCAGCAGAAAGTCTGATCAAGCAGATAGGATAACCACTTAATCATTTATGGAATGCTGAAGATATCAGATGTGATTTGCTGAAAGGAACTGAATCACTTCATTGCAACTGTAGCATGTAGCTATAATAATTGTGCCAAAGTTATCAGTTATTTTAATAAGACTAAACTGAAAGAAATAGAATTATTTTCTATATTAATGTCTCAGAATTATCCTGAATTTTTGGAATTCTGTCCAGCATACTTCTATGGAAAGAATTTCATAAGAAACTTTGGAAATGCTTTAAACTGAAAAGTTCATATTTCTTAAGCTCCAGATGTCAAATTTTACTCTTCACTTGCTGCTGCTTCCCTTCCCTTGCTGCCCTCCTCAAATAATTGCAAGACAATAGAACCAATGTAATACACAGATTTGATGATTGCAGGTAATAGTAGAAAATAGAAAAAAAATGAAGTTATGTTGTAAACTTAGAAAAAGAGAGGAATGTAAATCAATACTTCTATCTGCTATAAAGGGAAGTCGGAAGTCATTCGTTTTTGTTTTTGCAGTTTTGGTTCCTTTTTCATTCTTTACTTTTTTCTCTCTTTTCTATCTTGTATCTTAAACATTACTGGTAGTTCTTGTTACATTTTATTTCCTTATTTTAAAATCTACTAGTTATTTTTTTTTAAAGTAATGTCATACATGTCCTTATAGATTTCCTTATTTATTTGTATGAGACTGTATGGGATATTTAACAGATCAGTACTATTTTAAAGTATCTCAGTGTTGCCTCATTATATCAAATCTCATTCTACATCATCTCAAGGAAGACATCTGCTGGGTCTCTTGACCTTTCCATTGGCTGCTCTTTGAAATCCTCAGTTTCTTTGAGACAACATTTCTGCGAAGTTAAATCCAGCAAAGGACACATGCTATTCAGACAGAAAGCAGTAAGGTGCCAGCTGTTCAAAATTAAACTGCTGTTATCTGTGAGAAAATGAATCTGAATAAATTCAGAAAGTTTTTAAAAGTTATAGTTAATTGCTATGACTTTGCAACTTCCTCTTTACCCCTACAGTGGTTTTCAAAATGTCCTTCATGAGAATCCTTGAAAGCTTAAAGAGGTTCTGTTCCATCTGGAAATAAGGTGTGCGAGACCGGGTTCCAACAAACAACTCTTTATTTAAACAGTAAAGTGACTTGTAACGGAACATTTTCCCATGCCTCAACAGACCTTCTTATAGCGGCTTGCTCGTGGCTTGTGGCCGATGACAGTTGTTTAAGTATTCCCACCGTCAGGCCGGCCAATTGGAATGGCGCTTAAGTAACTAATCTGAGAACGGCCTTTTCGGCCAATCAGTTTAAGGTATTTGGAGTCTACCAAGTTCTATGCACAACAACCCTACCCCCTTGGTTTTGTCCAACGTGCATAACGTAGTCACGCAGGTAGGTAGGGCTTCTGTGGGTCCTACTTGACCTGCGCAGCTCAGTCTCAGCGTGGTCCTCAAGCAGTTCGGATGGGATCGCTTTCTCTCCACGTTTTCTCCATGGAACCTCCTGGAAGGGTGAGTCAGCCTTGCCGCTCCCGCCTGAGTTTCTTGGGCTGGTTGAGGTGGCTCCGCCACTCCCTCCTGGTTCATCCGAGCTGGTCAAGTTGGCCTGGCTGTCTCCTTTCAGGAAGGCCTTGCCTCGCTCTCCTGCTCCTGGACTTCTCTGGAGGTCATCTATGGGTAAGCACCCTTTTTGTTTCATTTGAGTTTCTAGTTTGGGTTTGTGTAGTGATTGTTGTCTTGTAATTGGAGGTTTGTCTCTCCCTTTTTTATTATTTTGTGTTTCCCTCCCTCCTCGGTTGTTTTTGGCGCATTTATTGGAGTTTGCGGCGGTAGTATAGTGTTGCATTCTAATGTGCGAGAGTGAAGCTGGTCGATGTGCTGCTTCCATGTTCTGCCGTTGTCTAGTGAAAGTCAGTATGACCGGGGCCCTGTGATTTGAGTAACTGAGTAAGGTTTTTAGCATAGACTAAATCACCAATTTCAAAAGAGCAATATCTACTGGAGGAGTCAGGGGGTTTGTCCCAGGCATAGGTGGGGTGCAGTCTATCAAGGTAGGAATGCAATTTCCTACCCATGAGGAGTTCAGCTGGGCTTTTGTTAGTGGTTGTGCTAGGGGTGATATGTTGAATGGTTAATAATCTGTTCAGTTTATCTTGCACGTCCCCCGTGTCCATTTTTTCTAGGGCCTCCTTTAGTATAACAAACCATGCGTTCAGCCCTTCCATTTGAAGCCAGATGAGCTGGCACTGTCAGGGCATGTTGGATGCCCTGTGTGGCCAAGTATTGCTCGAAAGCTAAAGCGGTAAACTGGGGGCCATTGTCCGAGACTATTACATCAGGCAGCCCATGCATGGCAAAAATAACAGGTTCCTTAATGCAAAGATTTTTAAAAGATGACAATCTTTTCATCAATTATTATTGTCTCAGATAATTATCTGAGACTCTACACAATGGCCAAAGAAGAATGCTAGCCATTGTGTAGAGTAAAGGAACACCAGCTGTGTTTCAGAACTGCAGATGTTACTCCAAAGCTTGGGTATCTTCCCATGGGCTCCTTCTTGGACAGTAATCACACAGGTCTTAGATCTTGGGGTTGGGGGGGGGGAATCAGTGTGCACATCTGTGTAGGTTGCAGTGAAAGTAAGGATGCAGCTGACAACTTTGAGAACATGACTACTGTATCACAGAGCCTCTGAACTGACCACTGTGCTCTACATGTTTGTGCTATTTAGGATAGGCTATAATATGGTCATAAAGAACAGTACTAACCATGAAGGAAGCAAAGACATTTGTTTCTAAGCCAATTTTGTCCTAGGGATTGCAATGAGATTAAAAGCTTGAGCCACGATCAGGTGGTTTTTTTTCCTTAGGAGACTGGTTTAATTCTCAGCACGTTGCTTTAATTAGAGTCAAAATGTCTGTGATTCAGAAAAATGAGTTTTGATCATTGGACACCAGAGATATAACACAGTAGCACATAAAGAATTCCTTTGCCTTGGTAGTAAAATGGATAAACAGTATGAAATGCTGCAGGAAAAAGAAGGCTTATGGTTCTGGTACTTTTCCAAAAGATTCTTATTTTACAGGAATCCTTAACCTGGAATTACAACTATTGTAAAATTAGTTTCAATCAGATATTTTGCATGCTGTGTTTATTTCCTTCAAGGTTTGAATAATTACCTTTAATGACAGAAAGGCATTTTGCAAAAATGGTTCATATAACTGCACAAAGCTATGTGGAGATTTTGAAAATATATATCATGATAAAATAAATATAGCCTTTCTCAAATGAAGATTTAAAATAACAAGAAGTAACAAGCAGTGGCAATTCTATAATACAATGTGACATAATTCATGAAAAGCAAAAAAAAAATAGTATCGCCTAAAGACAATGAAGATGTCCTTCATATTGGAAATAGAATAGAGCTGCAGCTCAGTGAAAAACCTAATGTTTTTTGTGCCAGAGTTTCAACTTCAAAACTGTGTTCTGAAACACCCCCCCCCCAAAAAAAATCATTGTTCTTTCACATACATCGATGCCCTTTAATCATTGTTCTTTCACATACATCGATGCCTTTCAACCTCAAGATGAATGACAGCTGTCTGATAATCTTAAAGGTCTGTAGAGTTTCACATTGCAGAAACCTAGAGCCAGTAGATCTGGATAAATTCCTTGTTTACTAAATAGCTTCATTCCAATCTGTACAGAAGTGTGATAGAGTTGTGCAGTGGTCATCTGAATTTTTACAGTCCAATTCTGGTAGCCTAAGGGAAAGCTGGTATAAATAATACCACACATAGGAAATGCTGAAAGAGACTCTTGAAACACAAGGAAGGCACTGTCCAGGCAAAATGGATACTCCTAAACTAGAATGATAATTGTTCCATCCGGAAATAAGCTGCGCGAGACCGGGTTCCAACAAGTAACTATTCAATTCAGTAAGCAATGGTAATGGAACAACAGCCCAAGCCGCGGCAGCCCTTTATATAGCGGCTTGCTTCGCGGCTTGTGGCCAATGACACCACTTTAAGTGTTCCCGCCGTCTCTAATGGCCAATCCGAGAACAGCCTTTTCAGCCAATCAGAATAGGGAACTTGGAGCCTACCAAGTTCCATACATAACAATAATGTTTTCAGATGGCCTAAGGAAATTTTCTGGGTTCCTATTAAGGTTTCAGAAAGGATCTATTTCTTAGCCCTATGGGTCTGATTCCGATACTGAAGGCCCTCAAATTAGAAGAGAGGACTCCTTGGGAAAGAACCTGGTGTTGGGAAAGATTGAAGGCAAAAGGAGAAAGGGATGGCAGACGATGAGATGGTTAGATAGCATCATCAACATAATGGATATGAGTTTGGGCAGACTCAGTGGAGAATGGGAGGGGCTGGCATGCTGTGCTCCATGGGGTCATGAAGAATCAGACATGATTTAGCATCTGAACAACAATGAATGAGTCTGGTTGACTTCGCTGGAAGGCTTGTGAAAGGATTCTTCCAACCATTATCACTGAAATACATTACAGTTGTTTTATTCTTGTTTGTTTTAGCATAAGTTATATTGTCTGGAAATATATTTCTGAAAAACAGTTTCAAAAATTCTGCTCACCTGCTGAGAACGAGGAGTAATCTGAGCACTATTATCTCTTGAGTTCTTCCTTTCACACTGCTTTATATTTCAGGGAATTTCTTTGCTCCCTGAGTTGTTTTATGGGGAACCATGGATTGAAAAAAGTGGGGAAAAGTACAGGAAAAAAAATCTTTGAACATCTGGAAATGGCTGTAGCTGGATCAAAGTGCATGCTGCCCTGATACTCAGTGTGCTATGAGAACAAGGTATCAGGTTAAAACAATCTCAAAATTGCCATAGTCATAAAACTACCAAACAATTCTGAGTCACAGCATGTTCAGGAGAGTATTTGAGTAGTTATGATAAGATAAAAAATAATTAATATGTATGCATTCTTTTATATGAGGATATATGATTTTATAACTAAGCATTAGTTGTTATTGATGTTGGTGGTTCAGCTAAATGTACCTGTTCTTCCATTTTTTCTATACAATTTTAGAAGATGTTGACTTTTGATATGTTCCTATCTTTTGCACCACATTCTATTTAGACAAATAGACATCAGAAGTAGTAGAATCATTAATAAGAACATCCTGTTAATCTAGCTGTTACAATCTTTCCAAGTTGTTTAATGTATAATGATGACAGTTTTCCACTGGCTTTTCTGTGAAGGTGTTGAATTAGAAAATCTTTATTTTGTGCAGCCAGAGTCACAATCCTGCAGTGTTTGGTGTTTTTCAAAAAATTACAGTTCAACAGTATGATCATACTGAGCAGTAAAATTTCCACAGTGGAAGTAAGGATGGAAGTGATCTATTGATATTTCAGTGACCACTGACATTTACTTGTGAGACATTGTCCTTCATTCAGGGCAGCAGTGAAAGTGTGATTCAAAAATGGACTGATTTTCAGTACAACACAACTAATAGAAAATGGTTCAGATCCAGTCCAGAAACTTCTGATGTCAATGTCCTATAAGATTCTGGAGTAAATTTCAATTATCTAAATCATAATGATGGCAAACTTGATCCCACTGCAGACCGTATCAGGATTTTGTTTGCCCTTGGGGAGCCAGGGTGTGCATGGTCTAATCATCATGGCCAACTTGTTGCGTGTGGCCAGGGTGAGCTGGTCCCTCACTATCTCTGGGCCGGCCCCATGGGACAATTTGGGCCTATCATGGGCCAGATCCGGCCTGCAAGCAACATGTTTGACACCTATCATGTAAATCAATAGTTGTCTTTGCAATGAAACAACAAAGAATCTGATTACTGTTTTTTATTATTTCAACTAAATCAATTTGTAAACTAAGAGTTTTCCATAAATTGATTGAAGTCATATCCTTCCATGGCAAAGAGACAGCATTCTTCAATATTCTGAAATAGCTGGTGAAGGCAACAACTAAAAAAGGAAGTTCTAATGCATGCAAAATATGTTATAGAGCTACCTGGAAACAATAATGCAAAACAACTTCATTTCATGTCAAAATAAAAAAAATCACAGAACTAAAAAACTGAAACATGTTTAAAATATTTGGATAAGAACTATGGTAGTAAAGAAGCAACTATAATATTGACTTCACATAAGAGGAAATATCATCAAAAGAGAAGAATGTATGCCTTTAGTGATTAAAAAAAAAATCCTTATCTATAATGATGGCAAAACATGAAACAGAATTTTGTGGGAGGATGATTTTTTTTTAAGAAGAGAAAATGTAAGAAATTGTCACATCTCTATAATAAACACTTAGCAGTTGTTTGGTAACTCAGTTATGGCATTGCTATCCTTTTAATAAAAATAATAATTGCAATACAGGGGAATTTAGAAACTAATATTTACATTTTAGTATTTTTCAGTTTTATTTCTTTTTTTATTTTTAAATTACGAATAGTGGAATATCTACACTCAACTCAGAGGTCTAAATCCTTTCTCATTGTTAAAATGATTTAATGTACTTTGTTTCTTGGGATTAATTTTTCAGCAACAATGTACTAAGTACTAGCTATGCAATCTTTGTCCATTTATTGGTATTATATATCTGTATTAACTATTTTTTTCTTTTCTGCTTTTACTTGCTTACTCCCTTTTTGAATTGAATAATAATAACTATAAAAATTAAAAAATTAAAAAATGACAACACAAGAACAAACCTAAATAATTCATTCCTAAAATAAACCTCTGGGTTCTAATTAATAGCTCAGAGCAGGAGTGAGGTTCTACCAGTTTGCACCTATTTGCTAGAACTGGTTGTTAACATTCTAAGCAGTTTGGAGAACTGGTTGTTGGAAAAAATTAATGGCCTAATCCTGTAAGGAAGGCAGGAAGGAAACATTCTGGGGTTGCTTACAGAAACTGCCTCTCTGTTAACCCTTATTACTTTCTTGGCAGGACTAGACTTCCTGTCTCAGGAACATCTCTAGAGTTTTTTTCCCCTCCTTTGCTAGTACTTTGCTTGTGTGGAGTGACATTTAAAGTTACGATGGCACTGAAAAAAGTGACTTATGACCATTTTTACACTTACAACTGTTGCAACATCCCCACAGTCATGAAAGGCCATGCGAGGAGATGCATACCTAGATGTGAGTGATATTGAGTTGGCCACACCCAGCCAATAACATGACCACCAAGCTATGTCCACCCAGTCGCATGACCACCAAGCCACACCTGCCACCTAAGCCACTCCCACAGAACCAGTTGTTAAAAATTTTGAATCCCACCCCTGGCTCAGAGGGATCCTGTCAGCCATCATGGAAAACCAGGATTCTGGCTTAATTGTCCTTAATGTGATTCAGCAGGGTTCTTTCTGTGTTTTTATATTCTTAATTCAAATATAACGAAAAACTACAGTTAATTAAGCCAAAAATTCTTCAGTTATAGTGAAGAAAGAAAGAAAGAAAGAAAGAAAGAAAGAAAGAAAGAAAGAAAGGGTCATGCAACAATGAGAGTGGAGACACAACACTTGAACAAATTCCAGAAATCAACTAAGCTGTACTGTATCTAAACTGCTCAAAATTTGGGTAAAATGCCAAGGCATTATTATTTATGTATTTATAAGCAGTAAATATTTTACTAGTCTGTCATGGTTTATAACTTATTCATTGCTGACTTGATTATTAACTTAAATTGTAGTTCTAAGCATATTATGTGGGCAACAACACCACTGTAAGAATCAAGGTATGTGATAGTCATTTACATATTTACATTGTTTTGCCCCAAATCTGTCTACTCATTTTAATCACCTTTTCAATCACCTTTTAATGAAGGCAGATTGTTGGCTTGACAAATTTACTTTTGTGAAAATGACCAGAAATCCCATATTGCATCTATGGCTAACATCTTTATGTCTGAAAATGAGACTATAAATGTAACTGAGTTACTGGAGAATGTCTGCCTGGATTGGACGAGACTTTCTAATTGCAGGACAGTGGTCTCTCATCTTATTTGTCAAATAGCCAATCTTTTTTTTACATACACCACAGAGAAATAAAGGAAAGTTCAATTGCACTCCAAGATTTAGCTTGTTTTGAAAAGTCTCCTGATTGATTTTATGTTTACCTCAGATATATCAATACCATGGAATGTGTTTTTATTCATAAGCAGTGTGGAAGTGTTATTCTACTACCAATTACCATATTTTTCCATGTATCAGAAGCTACTTTTTCTTTAAAATATTTGCTTGAAAATCTAGGGGCGTCTTATACATAGGAGGCCGAGAGAAGAAGGCTCGGCCAATCCTCTTCCTCCAGCTCCGCCAGATGAGCCTCTACCTTATATGCAACTCTATCATTCTTCTTTATTATAGTTGTTTCCTGTATCTCATTGCACACTAGGTTTTATCTCTTTTGTTCCTTTAATGAATTTCCTGTTCTTGTATTAATCACTCTCTAATAAGATGGCTTCTGTGCAATGATGGCTTGTAGTGTGCTTATTTACTCTACATGAAACATGGGGGTGTCCTATACATGGAGCCATCTTATAGACGGAAAAATATCACAGTTTCTGATGACGGGATGGGCAAGTGAACGGAGGCAAATATTGGGCAAATGTTCACCATTCTGCCCTCTTTTTAGTAGTAACCCATAACTCTTCCAAGGACATGTCAGTAATTTCCTTTGATCCCATCCATCCACTTTATCTGCTACCTTTATAATGAGCCAAGCACAATAATTCATCATCTGCCCCATTACATGCCCAATATTTTGCTTGGATTTGTCATTACTTCTTTTCCCATAATTAATCTTCTTTTACTTCTCCAGCACACTGTCCATCTTACCTAATCTTGTGCCCAAGAAAATGATCCACCACCTTCCTTTCTTTGCTGTCAACTGTAAATTCACAAAGTATGCAATACGATATTTTTATCATCTTCCTATTTAACATTGCCCTGGATTTTTTCTTTCCTTTTATGACAAGCTTTTATCTTCTTAAACAAAATGGCATCATTGCATATCTCACAGTCTTTCAACCTCAAATTTTAATTCCAGACCATTCTTCTCATATTTATGCAATGTAAGTTTCAGAGAAAATACACATTGTTATCTCACTACTCTGTCAAAGGCCTTGCTGCAGTCAGTAAAGCAAAAAAAAAAATCCCTGCACACTCAGTTTACATGAAAAACAACCAATGACTGGTAGAAATAATAAAATATTAAAAAACAGAATAGAAAAAAATATTTCCCAAATTTCAAAGTGGAAAAGATCCAAGTGGCTTTTGGAATATTATGATAGTCAGGGAAGGGTGAAAGATAAAAGTTTGGAATAGGAACAGAAAAGAAATACAGGGATTCAATGAAAATGTATAAGATGGATAATGCAGAAAATATAAGAAGGGAATTTACTATTGCTCCACTGGTTACAGCAAGACCTTTAACATTTATTCTATCCATATGTTGTCCATGTCCCACCTTGGTAGCATGCCTATTCTCTTTAATCTTATATGTTTTATCTGTATCATTGTCTGTTCCACAATCTGCACTCTGGCTGATTAATTGCATCCTGTTATGTACATATTAATGGTTGGGGGAAAATCAGCCATTTAAATGCAATCGCATGATTACAGTTTTACACCTTTGCAAGAAGACATGCTGAAGTACACGCACAGACGTGTATGATATACATACATACATGATATACTACATGCTGATGTACATGCACTCTGTCCAAAGTCCCTACTGGTAAGAAAGATAGCTACATAAATTAGGTAGGTAGGTAGGTAGGTCGGTAGATAGATAGATAGATAGATAGATAGATAGATAGATAGATAGATAG
>BLBF01000007.1:53255062-53278756 GCA_015471245.1 Laticauda colubrina | reverse complement strand
TAGATAGATAGATAGATAGATAGATAGATAGATAGATAGATAGATAGATAGACAGACAGACAGACAGACAGATAGATATTAAAAATACAAGGCATATGAGTGACTATTATTTAGGTAATCCCAATTTAACTGACCCTTCACAACTATCCCCCAACTATAAGAGAAAGATAATCCTCGATTTATGATCACAATTGAGCCCAAAATTTCTGTTGTTGAATAAATTTTGCCTCCACTTTACACTGTACCTTTCTTGCCACAGTTGTTAAGTGAACCACTTCAGTTGTTAAGTTAGTGACACTGTTGGTAAGTGAATCTGGCTTCCCCCTTGACTTTGTTTGTCAGAAGGTCACAAAAGGCGATCACGTGATCCCAGGACTCTGCAACCATGGTAAATATGAGTCAGTCGCCAAGGGTCTGAATTTTGTTCACATGACCATGGGGATGCTGCAACGGTCATAAGTGTGAAAAACGGTCATTAGTCATCTTTTTTCAGTGCCTTGTAACTTTGAACCATCACTAAAGGAACTGTTGTAAGTCAAGGACAACCTATAATTGCCATAGGTGTTTAGGACGTAATGGATAAAACAAAACCCTGCCCCTATGCCTGCTGAGGAGATTATTAAATAACTGCAAATTGGGAGCATACAGATTCACAAATGGTATGAAAGATTAAAGAAAAACTAGTTTACATTACTGAATGAAATTCTTCAAAATCCCCAAAACATATAATATAGCTATGCTAAAACATATATTTACAAGCTGTCTTGATTTTTTAAAAAGAAAGTTCCCAACATATTGCTTCGTGTATTTTATTTTATTTTTAAATAGTAGTGCAATTAGATTCTGAACAAAATGCCTCACTCTTTCTTAGAGGGGAATGAATATATGTTCCCTTCCTCCAAAGTATGGAAATCTCATCTGTTGAATTTGATGGTCCTCTTACTTCACATCACTGATTGGAGCCATAGATATCTGTCAGATTATAATCATTGGAATACTATTGATTATTTACTAATAATTAATCATATTAACAGTTCAATTATTTTGAAAGACATCTTCTTTTTAAAAACATTTTATGGCATTTAAGATCACTTTTCTGAAGAGTTATCATTATTCCTCCATTCTGTCACATGGCCCTAGCCTCTTGTCTGACCTAAACTTTGTTTAGATCAGAGGTGATATTCAGCAGGTTCTCACCAGTTCTGGAGAATTGGTAGCAGAAATGTTGAGTAGTTCAGAGAACTGGTAATGGAAATTTTGAGTAGTTCGGAGAACCAGCAAATATCACCTTTGACTGGTCCTGCCCCATCTATTCTCTGCCTCCTAAGTCCCAGTTGATCGGTTGGGTCTTCTTTTGTTGCCCTGCACAGGAGAACAGAGCTGGAAAGCAGGTTAGTGGAGTGGGGTGGGGAGGGAATGGAATTTTGCAGTAACCTTCCCCTGCCCACCAAGCCATGCCCACAGAACCGGTAGTAAAAAAAATTGAATCCACTGGTTTAGATGGCTATTATTTCTAACAATATCTTTCTGGATATGGACTATGGAGTTCTCACAGAGTGATGACATTTATTCTGCCTTCGCACCTTTGTTGAACTCTTTTTTAATTCCTGTTGACAGGAAATATATACCTTACCCAAACTGCAAAAATTTAGCTAGAGGCAATTTGAAGAAATATTTTTTCTCTCTTCGATTAGATACACAGACATACACTCATGCACACACACACACAAACACAGATAAAGACACACAAAATGAATTTTTGGAAGGAATCCCTCTTTTGAGAAGCATTTAAATAGAATATTTTTTCTACCAAGCAGCTTAATAATTATGTGGGCTTACATGCTGAAGTAAACAAAATGGGTTCAGAATGAAGCAACCATTTTATCATTTACTGGCAAAAAAAATAGTAAGAAGTTGTATTTATTTTATATTTCTTACCATTGTCTGCAAGATTTCTGCAGTAAAGTAGAGTTTTGCAGGACTCTAAACCACAGCGCTAGTAAAAATATATTGAAAAGATGTGTATGCTGTCTGATCTTAATCAAGCCAATCATAGTAGTTTTCAACAAAAATAAGAAATAGTAAACAAATCCAAAGAATATATTACACAAAATATAGTCAAGCATTTAATATTATAAACAAAACATCAAAATAAAATAAATCACAAACCATAAAAGCATGATATCAGCATAAAATATCCAAGCATATACTAAAATATAAAATATTTAGTTTATGTTAAATTAAATAAAACAGAGAAGAGGCAGATTAGAAAGATGAATCCCCATAATGCTGGAACCATCACTACAACAGGAAAATCTGAGCTACCAATAAATCATCCAGCTTCATCTAACTAACAAAACCAAAAATAAGCTCCCAGCAAAAATGATGTTATGTTCCTCTTGGCTGAAAAGTGTATCTTGGGATGATAAATTTCCCAGTTTTTAGGGACTTGAGCAACTTGAAAAGCCCTTAATGTAATGAATTAAAGCAGATTTATTAGTAACAGGTCTCAATTATATTTTGAAAAGATTATCTACAGCATTCTAATAAGATCTTTTTAGCATCACCATATGGAAAAATGTTTGGTTTTCAGAAATCTTGCATGTTTTTCTTGTAGCCCAAAATGAATGGCTCATCCCCCCAAAAAAAAATCAGTCCAGAATTCTCATTTGAGGCACACATGACCAGATTCAAATCATTCTACTTTGGAAAAATGATGTGAAGACCTAACTATAGAAGGCTCTAATACTGGAGGAAATAGAAGGAAAGAGAAGAGGACAATTAGGAATTATCGTCACAGAGAAAAATCTATGTGGTCACTAAGAGTCAACTTGAGTTGAGTTGATGGCACATAATTAATCAGTCAAGGGTTAGGTGCACAACAGACATTTAACATAAATGGGAAAAAATATTTCCCTAAAAATATACAATGCATGTAGTCTTAGGCTGCATTAATAGAGGAATAGTATCTAGATCACATGAAGTATTTGCACAACTTTATACTGCACTGGCAAGACCACACTTGGAATACTGCATCCAGTTTTGATCACCACATTGCAAACATCTTTTTTGATGTTGAGAATCTAGAAATAATGCAGAAAGGTGCAACAAAGATTAAGAAGACAAAACATGCAATGAATGGGTTGCAGGAACTGGGTATGTCTAGGTAACAAAGGGAAGGACTAGGGGTGACTTGATAGCAGTCTTCCAATATTTGAGGGGCTGTCACAGAGAGGAGAGAATTGATCTTAAAACACCTGAGGGGAGGACACAAAGTAACAGTTGGAAACTTATCAAAGAGAGATCCAATCTAGAACTAAGGAGAAATTTCCTAATAGTGAAAACAATTAACCAGTGGAACCGCTTGCCTTCAGAAGTTGTCAGTGCTCTATCAATGGACGTTTTAAAAAAGAAATTAAACAGACATTTGTCCAGAAGGGTATAGGGTCCCCTGCTTGAGCAAGGGCTTGACTATAAGATTTCAAGGTCCCATCTAATTTTGTTACACTGTTACTGTGATTGCTGTACTGAATTATCTTAGCTCTTATTTTTTAAAATACATAAATAAAATAGTTTTTAAATTAGCCTGGATATACCATACCTACTTTACCAAGCTTCAGAACAATCTGCTGAACCATCTTCTCAGTTATATCATTATTGTCCAACAATTCTCAAATTCCTGGATGTAATAGATTTATCTATTTTGCCTTTAATACAAGGTCATAAAGGTCATTCTCTCATATTGCAATTTCAAAATCTTCTATAGTCCTGGAAATGAGTCAGTGGAAGAATTCTTCCTTGTCTAAATAAGTGCGACAAACACTATTTAAGTCCCATTGCCTGCAGGAGTGCATTTCCAAAAAGTAAATCAAAACAATTCACACAGAATTATTTTAATTCAAAATGTATTAAGTCAATATGCAAAATCTTAAATTGATGAACTGAATCACAGTACAGACTCACCATTCCACTGGTCACCATGAAGGTGATCCTCTCTCAAAAAAGTCAACAAAGAAGTGAAGAAAATAACATAGTTAGTTTCAAAAGCATATTTTATTTTCTTTATGTTGAATACCTCCATTGAGTTATGAGGATCAAATGCATATATGAGTTACCAATCCTGTCTTCCTATTGATGCCATGGTATTAAATAATCAGAAATTCTTCAGGTAACAAAAAAAAAATGGTCATCGCTGAATAAAATTATTATTAAGTATAAGCTGACTTGCTAAACAGACTTAATTTCTCAGATCACATTTTCTCAGGTAAAATACAACTCTTTGATTTATACAGTTGAAGTATATAACTGATGACTATCTTTGACCCTGTAATTATGGTCGTATGTCATAACAGCAATAGCACTGAGACTTATATACTGCTTTACAGTGCTCTAGAGCTCTCTCTAAGCAGTTTACAGAGTCAACGTATTGCCCCCAACAATCTGGGTCCTCATTTTACCGACCTCGGAAGTATAGAAGGTTGAGTTGACTTTGAGCCTGGTGAGATTCGATTTGCCAAATTGTAGGCAACTGGCAGCCAGCAGAAATAGCGTGCAGTACTGCATTCTAACCACTGCACCACTGTGTCTCTTGATGGTTGTTAAATGAGTCGTTGTGTGACAATGTCTGATCTTACATCCTTTTCTGTGACAGCTATTAAGCAATTGATAAGCAAACACAGCAGTCGTTAAGCAAACCCATTGCTTGCCATGGGCATTTTTTGCTGGAAACTGGAAGTAAATGCTCTTTCCAGCAAAACTGTTAAGTTGTGGTCACATGACTGTGAGATGATGCAAATAGCCATAGATGTGGCTTGGCTGCCGAGCATACAAAATACAGTCATATACCGAAGAGGGGTGAGGGGCAGCCATCAGAATTTCAATTGTCAGAACTCCAGATTGTAAATACTTTTTAAAGAGTTTATTATTATAACTTTGAAGTTTTGCAAAGCAACATGTCATAAGTCAAGGACTATCTATAGAGTCAGCTTGCCCCAGCCTCACTGTATCTTGGAAATATCAAGCACTTTTGATCCTTTCAAATAAGGCTGGGTGCTGGAGAAGCTGAGAAAAGAAGTCACGGGCATGAAAGATCAAGTCTATCTGTGAAGGTTCAATTAAACTGATTCATTGCTAAACATGAACAGGAGTCTTATCAACTAATGATTAGCACCTACTTGGAGTCAATGGATAAGGGTCAATGGAATTCAAAGGCAATTGAACTTAGTTCACTTGTGGCTAAATAGGGATTCCAGGCTGATCCCTCTTTTAACTCTGCCCCCACATTCTGATACTTCCTCTCCTACATGAGATTAGCTAAGAAGCCAGGTTTTTTTTATTTCTCCAAGAGCCTCTAAGAAAAGTTTGAAATCTCCAAAAGTCCAAAATAATTCAGGAACTCTAAAGCACAGGCTAATATTCTTCAGAAAAATCTACTGTCGGGATTAGCTATGTAACTAGGAACATTGTGCTAGGTTTGATTGGTTATCAGTGTGTTGCTGTCTGATTTTCTGTATTCCTCTATATCAGCTAGTACATTGTTTTATCTATTCTTCAAGCTGAGTGTGAAGACATTATTTGTATTTATAACCTTCTTGTGACTTGTAAAAATTTTTGAGATCCCTTCAGTTCCACTTTAAACTTTATAAACTTTCTATTTATAGATTGGATCATTGCATTTCCTTTTGAAAAAAAATTTCAAATTAAACCAACCTGCTAATTGTAACTTGGCCAGCACTGTAATTTAGCCTTTTATCTAAATTATGGATTTTCACATTTAGCTTTCCTTTCTTCTTTAATATAGCTGATTTATCTTTTGTAAGATTGATCTTTCTCCTAGAGAAAACCTATATCCATGATGCTCTGTGCCAGAAGATGTCTTTATAGATAGAAACTATTTCACTTTTTCTGTTTTGACCTGTTAATTGCCTGAAAAGCAGAACAGGATGTGTATTATCTATTGCATATACTAGGACTGAAAATGAACGCTGGATGAGGTGCCATGTCAGCCCTTCAGGGTAGTTCAGATCAAAAAGTGAAAGTTAAGACTTTTATTATATTTCAATAACTTGCAAGTCTGAAGGTACCTCTCCCATCTTTATTTGTAAATTATTTAGGTGGCTCAAAACTGAGATGCTTTTTCAAATTACATTCCTGCATTTTCAATTACATTTCTCTTATACAACCAGAATCTTAGTTTGACTCTTTTTTCCTGTTCCTCAAGGCTATTCTCACATCCCACTACATGCCACCTAGAAGATACATTATGGCAGCAGGATCTACCATCACAAAGCAAGATGCAGGGTTAGTTGAGTTGTAAAAAACCCAGAGGTATTCAGGGAGAGAAGATTTCAGACTTTCAACTTTCCATTTTCCAGGTTTACATTCCTTTACAATATTTATTTTATTAAAGAAGTTATATATCTGAAACAGGTAGGCTCCCTGTAAGAACATACAAGGGTGCCTTAAATTGAGGTAGATAATAGATCTATCTAGCCCACTATTATCCATATTCAATTGCAGCAAGTATCTAGATTTCCCACATAACTCCTTCCTGACCCCACTTGTGTTAGCCCCACTAGACAGACCAAACCAGAAAATCAACTCAAGAGGAACAGTAGAACCATAGCTACTTGAGATAAGCTATAATAACCAAACCAAGTCTGATTGTGCTTTACATCTCCTCTTTCTTATATCCCTGTAAATTAGGGAGGTGAGCCATTTCCAAATATTAACTTGTTTCTCAGGACTTAAATAATGTTTCAGCTGCATTGCCTTTTTCTGTCAAGGTCACCTCCATTATCCCCTACAACTTGGGATAAAATACCTGAGACAAAGTATCAGACAAAGTACAAAGTTGTTTCACAAGTTCTCACATCTAGTATGCTATGTCATCCATCTGTACAGTGACAGAAAACTCTTCCTCTTCCGGTGAGGAGGAAACTCAAATGAGACAGATTGTTTTCTCACACAAAAGAGTTCTTTATGTCTACATCAGTATGGATGTAGCTTGGATCTTACTTCACGCTATCTGAATTTCTGAATCCATGCATCAGTATGGGTGTAAAAAGGACTTTATTTCATTCTACCTGAATTATTAAATGATGGGAAGTGTTTCTGCAATGCTGTTGGCATGTCTCGAGCATGAAGAAATGAAAGGCATTGGTCTACATGATATTATGCTTTCATAGAAACATCACAGGAGTCCCATTAATGATAATTAAAATAATAATAATTAGTAGGAGGGATAAATTTGGAGCCATTGCAATGTCAGAATATTAAGGTTCTATTAAGGAACAAAACTATATTATTTATTTTAAATTTTGCGTCTTGGAGATGTGTTGATTTTCTGACAAAACTGATTTGAATTGCCATTGAATTGGGGAATACTAATAAATTTGCTCTGCAATTATTTCTTTCTTTCTGTAACTACCAAATTAATTCTGGAATTCTATTCACATTGCTGCAAACATTAAAATTGGCTTTTAAATTTTATTTTATGGTTGTTCGTTACCAAAATAGTTACCAAGAACATGTAAGAGTGATGTTTTACCAAAAAGAAATAAAATAATGTTATTTGAATCACTTAAGATTATTCCCCCTTGTCAGAGTTATAAATTATTTGAGTAAAATTGTATCTTGGTATAAAGGCACTGGACTTAATAATTTAAATTAACCTGAGGTGATATGATACAAAAGATCAGCAGTGCCCACTGCTGAAGATTATGTCCATTTGCTAGCTAATGTTAGCTTGATTTTAAATGTATCTCTCTCTTCAGGTATTTAAGATGATATTTTTAATGTTTTCTTTTAATATTGTATTTTTTAAATTACTTGGCACAGATTGCAACTTAAATGAGTAGGCTGATACAAAGAATGTTGAAATTCATCTATACAGGCATAGAAACATGACTAAGAGTCATTGTTTCTATTATTTTCATTCTAACATATTGTGTGTTGTCGATGTACACACACATAGATACTTCATTAGCAGAGGTGGGATTCTACCAGTTCGCACCTATTCGCTAGAACCGGTTGTTAATATCCTAAGCAGTTTGGAGAACCGGTTGTTAGAAGAAATTACTGGCCTAATCCTGTAAGGAAGGCAGGAAGGAAACATTCTGCTGTTGCTTAAGGCCCAGTCCCACTGCACTTACGGATGGAAAGAGGATGTAAAAAGTAAAAAAAAAGCTTGACATCCATTGGAAAACGCTATGCATCTGTTGTGTACTCATTGCATACGTGTTTCATATGCTCTATCCATCGAGCATCCATCCACTGCAATTTCATCCATGCAAGAAGTTTTGAGCTGCACAAAACTTTGTAAACAGATGAACTTTCCGCTGCGTACGATGTACATCCGCGACATATATGGACAACAAATGTTCTATGTCCGTTATCATCCGTTAAACATCCGCTGTATCCTCTCTGCATCCTCTGGCCATCCCCTCAACTCACATCCACTGCACCTGAAAACGGAAAGAGGGAGGAAAGAAAAGGTACACGGAACGTCTACACAGCGTTAGTACAACGGAAATCGAAAGGATGTAAGCATATGCATCTCGTATATAAAGGATTCAAAATGGACAAAATGTTTGTATCTGGGATGTATCTCATATATTTAGGATGTATGGAGTATGTCTAGAGTATGTAGAAGGACACCTAGCGGACAACCGATATTTTCTATAAGAAGAAATATATATAGAGAAAATAATATATATTTTCTATAAAAAAATCATCTGGATTGCTGGGATGGTGGACCATAAAGTCCCACTACATTTGCACTGGAGGTTTATCTATCCCACAACTATCCTTATCTATCCCACAAGCATGCAAAGGATTAACCATTTTTTCAAAGTTTTCACCAGCACTTTATTAAGTAAAAAAAATGAACCAAGTGTTTTAAGCAAAGATAACCTTTATTAACTTACTTAGGTAAACTTTATTACTTTATTAAATAAGCAAAATGAACCAAGTAAACTGTATTAAGTGTGTTAAGCAAAGATAACCTTTATTAACTTTCTTAAGTAAACTTTATGACTTTATTAAAAAAGCAAAATGAACCAAGAAATGTGTCTTAAGCAAAGATAAACTTAACAAGTACAACTCAGTCTCTGACACTATTCTCAGTCACTCTGAGTCATGTCCCTTGTCTCAGCTGTTAAGTGGGCAGGGACTGTGGAGGTAGCTGTGGCTTGAGTGCTGGTCTGAGGCACCATTGGGGTGCTTGGCCCCGAGGGTACAACAAGGGATGGTGTGTTCAGGAAGCTGTCCAAGAGCTGACTCAGTCCTGTGAGGTTGAGAGGCCCTTCATCAAGGACTTGAGATGTCAGGCCCAATACTGATGACAGATTGTCCATTGATGGGCTTGGCTGTGGGGTGGAGGAAGGAGGATTGTTGTGGGGCTGTCTGGTCTGCAGCTGGGTGGGGAGTGGCGTCTGTAGCGTGTGATGAACCTGAGCCTGGACTGGGAAGGTCTGTTTTTGCTGTGGGAAGTCCTGATAATCGTAGCCTTGGTCGGTGAAGGACTGTTGAAAGCCATGGAAGGGCTGTGACATCGCCTGGGGTAGAGGAGCAGACCTAGATTGGGTAGGAGCAGCTTCAGCTGGGCCTTGAGGGTTATGAAGAAGTGCTGTGATCTTCTGCTTCATCTCCTGGCACTTGGCCTTGGGCAGGTTACTCAGGGTCTGGCTCACGTAGGTGATGAAGGTGTTCCGGCCCGAGGATGCTCTGTCCAAGTGGACCAGCTGAGAGAGAAGTTCTGTGCTGGTCTTCATTGTATCCCTGATCTCCAACAGCACACTGTGGTTCTGGCCCTCCAGTCTGCCTCTCTGCCTGCATCCTCTGGAGCTGGGGGTGAGGGTGGGGGTGGGTTTGCCTCTGGTGGCTGCTGCTTCTTCCTCCATTTGTGACAGCAGGGTGTCATCCCCCACGGGATCCTCCAAGTCTGCCACCATGGGGAGTGCAGCTGTCGGGGGGGGTCTCTGCCGTGAGGCCCTCTGAAGACACCTGCCTGGACAGGGTAGCTGGCTCCTGGCTGGAAGAGGACTGGCTGTCTGTGGGCTGTCTGGGAGAAAGGGGTGTCAGAGGGGCTGCTCCTCGGTGGCGGATCTTACCCTCCAGGAAACTGCACTTGGCCATGACGTACATCTCCCGGTGAGTGAGCTTGACAGCGGCCTGCCCGGATTTCTTGAGGTGTAGCTTGCCATACGAGGTGTGCATGTGCTTCCACAATCCCAGGAGTACTTCTGCAGTGTAGCCCAGGCTCTCTGCCTTGTCTCTCCAAGCTGCCTGCTTCTTCTTGGTGTCACGATAGAGTCTGTGGCCCTTTCTCCAGAGGTACTCGTTTTCCCTCAGCCATTCCAGCGCCTCATCCTCATGCTCCTCAGAAACGGTGTACTGTTTCCTCTCTCCTTTCTGTTTCCCTTGCCTCTTCCTCCCTCTGGCAGGGGCTTCAGCAGGGCCTTCAGGGGCTTGAGCAGCCGGGCCTTCAGGGGCTTGAGCAGCAGGGCCTTCAGCAGCAGAGCTTTGAGGGCCTTGGGGCTGGTCCACCACAGCAGCAGCAGCAGCAGCAGCAGCAGCAGCAGCTTCAGAGTCAGTGCCAGGGGGTTGGTTCTGTCCTTCTTGCCAGGGCTGGAACAAGTAGGCACGGGCTTCTTCTTCTTGCCTGACTGATGAACCATAGTGTTCTTTGAAGATGTATGTGGCAGCACGTCTTTCCCCTGTATGCTGACTGCATGCATGCTGCATCCTTTTATATCCACGGAGCTGATGCAATTCATACTCCCCGCATGCACAGTGAACGCTTTGCAACTGATATACATCCACGCAGCATCCCCTTTGTTTTCTATAGGCATCCGTGATGCATCCGCTTCATCCGCTATGCATCCACCCCTTCCGCTATACATCCACTTCGAAATTCTCCCCCGGAACCCCTTTGGATGTGTTATCTGCTTCCATCCGCTGTCATCCGCTAGGCTTCCTATGAACATCCGTTTAACATCCCCGCTACATAATACCCACATCCGTTCTTTTCCGTTCTTTTCTGTTCTGTTTATGCAAATTTTCACCACTTTTTGGAGCGGATGACAACGGATGGAGAAAATTTTGCTTGTCCTCTGTGTCCTTTATGCATACGTTTTGCGTCCGTCGGCCAGTGGGACCGGGTCTTTTCAGAAAATGCCTCTTCATTAACCTTTATTACATTCTTGGCAGGACTAGACTTCCTGTCTCTTCCTCTCTGGTACTTTGCTTGTGTGGAGTGACCATTCAAAGTTACAATGGCACTGAAAAAAGTGACTTATGACCCTTTTTCACACTTACGACTGTTGCAGCATCCCCACAGTCATGAGAGGCCGTGCAAGGAGATGAGTGCCTCGATGTGAGTCATGTTGAGTTGGCCATGCCTAGCTACTAACATGACCACCAATGTTAGACCCACCACCTTAGCCACGCCCACAGAACCGGTTGTTGAAAAATTTGAATCCCACCCCTATTTATTAGTATAATCATAGCACACAATTAAGCACTCTACTTGTGTGCCTGAGCTACTTAGAGTTTAAGGAAATATACAATATGTGTTAAAAACATATATTTTGATATGTTGTATCCCAAACAATCCACTCATCAGGCACAAGTTGAAATTCAAACATTTCTATAGAATGGTAGCTTTTGGTTTCACTTCTTTTATGTTATTGAAGTGTTTCGTAGTTTTCCCATTGCCTAAAATTTTCCAGAGACTAAACTGATTTTTAAAAGATCAGTGAAAAGTAATAGAAAGTATGTTCAGGTTTTTTTTCCTCCAAGGCAATAAAATTATGTTCACTATTTTCAATCTTAATGCAAACAGTACTACAGTACTACAATATTTTTTAATGTAAACAAGTTACAAAAAATTTACAGTGGAAGATGCTGACAGAAAGCCCAGTAAAAGTCTGAAACAAATGACTATTCAACATTTGTCAATAAACACATGCAAAAAGAAGTTTGTTCTTGTAGTATTCTGCATGCTTTCTGGTTCTGAATCTTTCAAGTTTTGTCGGGAGATCTCTAATCTCATTGAGCTTTTAGAAAGGTTGTGATATGCTTGTTATACAGATAGTTCTCACTTAGTGCCACAGTTGGAATCAGCAATTGTACTGTTAAGAACTTAGTAGAAAATCATATGACCATGATGGACTTACAATATCACTTCCCATCTGGTCATTAAATAAAACATCATCTGATCACAACTTATGATTTTATTTCTTCCTTCTCCATTAACTCTGCTTGTCACAAGCCAGTTGGGAAGCACACAAATGGCAATCACATAATCATGGGACATTGTGACAATCATAAATGCAAGAATTAGTTGCAAATCTCTTTTTTGCCAGCAAAATGACCTTGAAAAGTCATTAAATGAGGCAGTCAGTAAGCGAGGACAACCTGTATGTGCAATCACCCTTGGGAATGACCCAGTAGCTCTAATTGGGCAGAATGAAGTTCCCAGTTTACATAATAAGAGGAATATTGTCAGAAATTTTTCTTTTTCAATTCATATTCCATCTGAGATTTTAGGCACAGGTGCACAAACTGAACAGGCAACAAAAGATACACCATGTTATGATGTCTAATTTGAAGGAAAGCTTGTAAAACCAGATGAAAATTAAAGAAATAAGATGCTGCGATCAAGTCTTCCCAAGATGCTGAGTCATGAGATTGATCTTGATTAAGAAAAGTAATAGACAGGCGGAAGAATGGATGATTTATGCAATATTTGACCTTGTTCTTAGAATTTCTGTAGGATTTCTGTTGCTGGAATGATAAGAATAAGACTGACTTTCAGCTGCTAAGATGAGCAAAATATTTATAAGAACAAATTAAGTATGCATTATATAGATGTCTGTGCTACTATAAATAATAAATAAAATAGAATTATTCCATGAGAAATAGCTTTGCAAGAGAATAATTATGATTTTAATGTATTAAAAGGAGTTTGTTGGTGAATAAAGAGAATTTTGGGTCTATTATTTTCATCATAATGGAGCCATGGTGACATAGCGGTTAGAATGCAGTATTGCAGGCTACTTCTCTTGACTGCCAACTGCCTGCAGTTTGGCAGTTCAATTTTCATTGGCTCAAGGTTGACTCAAGCCTTCAATCCTTCCAAGATCAATAAAATAAGGACCAGGGTTGTTGGGGGCAATATGCTGTCTCTGTAAACTGCTTAGAAAGGGCTGTAAAGCACTGTGAAGCAGTATATAAGTCTAAGTGCTATTGCTATCATTAATTCTCCTTCATTGAAAGACCTCGGAAAATCTGTGGTATTCATGATAAGCTATATAATAGAAGGTCCTATTGGACATTATGCACTAAGAACAGGATTATAATTATACCTTTTAAAGTGTGGTAGTTTTTAGGGAAATTGTGAAATCATTTGGAACAATGCAGAATTATTTTAAGTTGTTATTTGGCTTGCTTTGGTTTTAAACTTTGTTAGTCCAATATTCCCTCCATGAATTCAAAACAGCACCAATGCTGCTATATTTTTTTCAACTTTTACATATATAATGACTCCCTATGGGGAAGGGTTAAACCAATGGATAATTGGTCCAAAGCCAGTTAATGAATCTTAATTGCTGAGTCGGTATGAGTCTGGTTATTTACAGTCTAAATTCTACTACATCATACTATTTAGATTAGATGCTAGTTCTTCATATAGTATCTTTCAGATACAGATCGTCCTTGATTTATGACCACTATTGGAACCACGGTTTTTATCATAAAGGTTAAATCTGATTTTTTGATCATTTTTACAGCAGTTGTTCAGTGAATCTCCATGGTCATTAAGAAAATCCAGATTCTCCAAGGAGCGTTTTTACCATAAATTGGCAGAACAAAATCATAAATTATGATCGTGTGACTGCAGGATGCTACAACTGATCATAAATGTGAGCCAGTTACCAAGTCTCCAAATTGTAATCATAGGTCCCCAAGGGCAATACAAAAGTCATAATTGAGAGCACAGGTCATAAGTCACTTTTTCTGAGGTTATCGTAACTTTAAACTATTGTTAAATGAAAGGTTGAAAGTGGACGACTACTGGTATGCTAGAATTCAATTCTCATAATTGCATGCTTACACAGTGCTAGCAGCTCTCTTTACAGGTCTAATGTCTGTAAATAAATAAAACAGTTTTCCATATATTTTTCAATTAGTTTTATGATCTTTCCTCCCTTATTCTTTGCCCCACCCCTCTTTCTCACCTCCACCCACTTTCTCACCATTGGTGAGATATACTGAATAAATTCTGAGTCACAACAAGAGAAGGATTCAGGACATCCTGTGTGATAGGCAATCTGATTAAGTTAAAATGTGTTGTAATAGTTTGCTGTTCCTTTTAAACAGAGCTTTATTTTAGTTGTATATTTATTATATTTTATCAATATTTTATCAATGGGAATGAAATACAAAACAGAAAAAAAAGTTTAAAGAAAGAAAAATTGTGTACAAAAAACAAAAGTAATGACCCAAATATCAAATACCTTCAATATTAAACTTAAGGGGGGAAAAACCCCATGCTGTCCAGATGCTGAAAATAAAAAAAGACCTGATAAATTATTCTCCCTTTGCACAATGGATCTGCAAATAGTGACAAACTTTCTCATTCTTATTTAATAAGAAAAATATATAAACAAATATTACAGATGAGGAGGTCTCTAAAGTTGAGCAAACATCTAATATATACAAAAAGTTAAAGACAAGAAAGAAAACCCCAATAGTCAACCGGTTAGTCCAAATTACACTAGTCTTCAAACGTATCCACACCTACCTCCTATTTTTCCCACAACAATCCTATGACATGGGATGGGTTGAGTGATTGGCCCAAAGTCACCCACCTGGCAATCTTAGCCCAGTCAAAATATATCCTTGCCCTTCATCCCTGCCCATTTGCCCAGACACCATTTGACTGGGGCCTTTGGCTGCACAGGACAAGAAGCTGCCAGCCAATTGGGGGCAGCGGCAACAAGCAATTGGTTGCAGGCTGGGGAGGGTAAGCATGCCATGGTTATCAGGGATGCACCAGACAACTGGCAGAGGTGGCCAGGACTTGAAAGTTGTATCAGCTGTATAAGCAAAACTTTGAAAGAATTTTGAAAGAAGATTGCATAGTCAACCCTGCAAGAAAACTCAAGGTCAAATGGGATTCTGAATCCTTCATGATTGTAATCTTCATAGGAATTGAGAAAAAGTTTTACAATTTTGCAAACTAAATTGCATTTCTTCCTTCCCAGAACTTTGTCTCTCCAAGAGAATGATAAAAGGCCCAAACCCTCTTTTTTACAAGGATAGGATCATTCACTGAGCAGGAGAAAAAAAAACAGAGCCATCTTTGTAGTTATCTTCCAGAGTGTAGTTAACAAATGGGGGAATTGTGTTATGAGTACTCAGTGCATGTTTTTAAATTCCATTCCAGTTTAGACATTGCTAAGTATTTCAATAATGTTGTGCACTAATTAAGATAAGAATATTGATTTTTGGATGTGGAAGTTTTTTCTCCTATTCAGGAGAATCCATATTTCATTTTTATAATTACTTAATTGTTAATTTTGGGACATACATTTCATTATTAGTCAGAGCACTTTACTCCATGCAAAGCTTCAGTCTCTGGAGTTGTTTTTAAAGAAAAATAAGTGGAGTCAAGAATACCTTTCTTACAGTCTATGGACAAATATTAAAGAGCAATTTGAGTAATAGCCATACCACTTAAGATTTATATGCTACTTCATAGCACTTTACTTTTAATAGATATATGTATTTATCTATGCATATATGTATACTAATAGATTTGATGATTTCAGCAGTCTCTCATTTAATGCATACTATTCAATAAAGTATCTCCTGAAGTGGGAAAAACATAATGTGAATTCCCTAAACTACTGTATAAATGGTCCAGCTATTATGGTTCATTTTTCTCCTCTATTGTCTGGACTTGAAATTCTTGAATCAACATGTGAAAGTTATGGCCTACAGGTTTTGGCTGGTGTACATTTGTGGGTAGTCTTAGAACAAAACATGCTAAGAGTGGTCACTGTAACTCATTCTTTATGGGGCTGCTCTTGAAGACTATTCAAAAGCTACAATGGATGCGAAATGCAACAGTTTGTCTAATGATAGGTGAGAGCCATTGCAGCCATATAATATCACTGTTGGGAATAGTGACTATTTGCTTCTATGTGACTTTAAAAGCCTTGTTCTATCCATTAAAAGAAAGTTGTTATCTTCCCTTAATATTCGTGAACTAAAAATATTTAAAGAGCTGTCATGTTTAAGCATCGCTTCTGATATTTGCTACACATTGCTGCACAATATGAACCCATAGGTGTATATTATATTTGTATCACGTCTGTTTCTGTGTCTACATTTGGAAATACAAGCTACATTGTGACAAAAATGATATATCTAAAATTTTGATCCAAATCAACGAGTATAAATTTGGATGATTATAAAAATGATTACTGCACTTTTATTACCTTTTTTATTCTCCAGCTATGGAAATATGATTATATATTGTCATATATTATATTTTCTCTGATATCCCAACACACATGATAGTGTCACATTTATAATGAGGTGTTATGGAGTTTCTAAATGAAAAGTGTGTATAGACACCCTGCCATCCAGTTATTTATTTTTCGTTCTGAATAGGCATCAACAATATATCATTATTAGACATTTAAGGAACAAAAATACTAAACTTAAGTAGAAAAATTAAGCTTCCACCATTACCTCTGAAGGAGAAAACACATCATTCATTATTGCTCACATTTGCACAGATAGTGTTAATTGGATTCAGAATACACACAAAAAATAAATACAGGTGCTAAAACTAAAACAGCTGTATTTATAACGAGCAGGATATTCTTTCATTCAAATTGACTTGACTTGAAATGTATGAGTAAGGACCCCGAAATATTTTTTCCCATATGAAACTCTTTATTTGACCTGCCTTAAAACTTGATAATGTATTAATGAGTCATTTTAAAAGGATCATGTTAATTTCCCTTTCTCTGGTCATAAAGACAGCATATATCTAATCAGGTTTGGCCTTTCAATTAAACTTGTTCCAGGACATTCTATTTAGTCAGCACCCTGAATGGATCATTAAAATTCTTGTTCGGTAAGAGTTGTGCATGGAGCGCTGTTGTTTTTAAATTCCATTAAATCCAAATGGTCTTTATCACCCCATGACCACTGTGACTTCAATCAGCCAATTTAATTACCTTACAAAATAGTTGGCACACGCAGCAAAGAAAAACAGGAAGGGCTATGACGTTATCAAATTGAAATCTTCCTCTCTGCTCTTTAATCTGGACCAGTCAATAACCATGCTCTACATCCTTTTCATTTCTTCAGGGGACTCTTAACCTCCACTTTCCTCCAAAGCTTTTCCTCTCTTTCCCTTCCCACCACCACTACCCCCCCTTTTTTTTTCTTTTAGCATTTTACTGTTGAAGCCTTATTCTATACCTTCTTGCAGCCCATGCCTTTAGCACACAAAATTTCCCCTTGTTCCTGGTAACCAAATAGAGGTGGGTAGGTCAGGGCTTCTCACTGTGACCCCATAGCAGCTTTTCTACACGGTCCTTAATTCAAAAGGTCAAAATTAGCTCCTACTGTATAAATATCTTCAAGCACGGTTTAAACACCTGCAGAAAAATAGTGAGGGGGTAGTGATGATATATTCAAGTTTAATGTGTTAATGCATAATTCAGCTTGATTTTATTTTCCTATGCAGAGGATTGACTGCAAGAACCAGCAAGAATTCTTTTTCTGGATTGAAAGCAAATCTTTGTAAAGAAATCTGACTTGAAGTCCCTGCTGTGGGCACATTCAAGTAAAAGACACTATCATTCAGGAAAAGACCACGGAAATCACATAGACAGTCCCAATACCAGCTGTTTTTGCTCCCTGTACCTATAATAATGGCTTTGTAAAAGCAACCCTCCAGCTGTCAGTACTATATCATTACATCACCATTAGCAAGAATATCATGCAGGCCATTCTATTCTAAAACCCTCACTGAGTTTTATTTCCCATCATCAAAGATGGAATAGGAGGTGAGATTTAATTCTGACTGTCTGCATGGCCATTTTCATTTCTGATTTCTTTTACCTACCCTGAGAAAAGCAACAGTAACGCATCTTCAGTAATGATCATATCACATTGTTGTCACTTCTGATATTCTAACCAGAGACCCTTTCCAACAACCTTCAGTTAGCTTCTTCTAGCAGAAGTCACACCAAAGAGCTTTAAGGCCCTGTCACACTGCCCAACGGATGCAAAATGTTAGTAAAAAGGACACAACTGACGAGAAAAATGTTCCATCCGTTGTTATCCACTCTCAGAAGGGGTGAAAATTTGCATAACCGGAGCGGATAACATGGAAAGGAATGGACGTGGGGAGGACGCAGGGTGGATGGAAAGCGGATGCGGAACAGAAGCCCAGCGGATGGAAGCAGATGGGAGTGGATGGCACATCCGCTAGGCTTCCGGGGGACCTCAGCAAAGCGGATATGGAACGGATACAGCAGGTGCACAGCGGACGCCGAGTGGATGAAGCGGATGCAGAGCGGAAGCCTAGCGGATGCACAGCGGAAGCCTAACGGATGCCTAGCGTTAATTGTGCATGCGGGGAGGATGCATTGCGTAGGCCCAGCGGATATAAGGGAAGCAGCTTGGAAGCAGGTCACCATTCAGAGGAAAGACCTGCTGCCGGATGGATTGACAGCCTTGCCTGCCCTGACCTGCCTGCCTGCCTGCAAGCCTTGCTGCAAGCCTTGCTGCAAGCCTTGCTACCAGCCTCACTGCCAGCCTCCCTGCCAGCTTTGCTGTCTGCCTGCCTGCCAACCTTGCTGCTAGCCTCCCTGCCAGCCTTGCTGGCTGCCTGCCTGCCAACCTTGCTGGCTGCCTGCCTGCCAGCCTTGCTGCCAACCAGTCTGCCTGCCAGCCTTCTGCCTGCCTTCCTGCCAGCTTTGGTTCATGTCTGCCTGCCAGCCTTCCTGCAAGCCTTGGTGCATGCCTGCCTGCCTGCCAGCCTGCCTGCCAGCCTGCCTGCCAGCCTTGGTGCCTGCCTGCCAGCCTTGGCACCTGCCTTGGTGCCTGCCAGCCTTGGTGCCTGCCTCCCTGCCAGCCTTCCTGCCAGCCTTGGTGCCTGCCTCCCTGCCAGCCTTGGTTCCTGCCAGCCTCCCTGCCAGCCAGCAACCCCACAACCATGCGGAAGCACAGCAAGCCTCAGCCATCTGCTGCCAGCCCTTGCAAGAGGGACAGGGCTACCATCCCGCCCCCTGGCCCTCACTCTGGTTCTGCTGGGGCTTCTGCAGCACGGGCTCACTCTTCTGGGGCTGGGGCTTCTGCTGCTTCTGCTTCTGGAGGAGCTGATGACAAGCACTCCAGCACCAGCCACCTCCACAGCACCTGGACCTTTCACCCCTGAGACTGAGCGACCAAGAGGAGTGCCAGAGACTCATTTTTGTTTTATAGCTTCTTGTTAATAAAGTCTATTTTTGATTAAAACGCTTGCTTCATTTCTTTTTTTTAATAAAATCTTGCTGGAAACTTTTAGAAATGGTTTAAGCCTTTGCATGCTTGTGGGATGGGTTAGGATAGCAGTGGGATGGGTTGAGATAGCAGTGGGATGGGCAGGGATACCTTTGGGATGGGTAATAGCTGTGGGATAGATAAACCTCCAGTGCAAGCATGGTGGGACTGTATGGTCCACCCTCCCAGGTGCCACACCTATGGCCCTTTATTATCAATAATAATGTAATTAATCATCCACACATGTCAACATAAACACAACTCCTTATTAAATGCCCTGTTCATTGTAGGCCCACCTAACATACATGGCCCAATCTCATCCATGTGATGAGACAGGCTGAAGGAAGCATCCATTAATCATCTATCATCCTGTCTTGCTACTCCACTGCTCCAGCTGGGGAGTTGCACCAGTGTTTCAGGAGGTTGCGCTGCTTCTTCCCTTCACGTGAGGCTCTGTTGGGGCCTTGCACATCCTCAGTGTCTATCAGGTTTCGCCCTTGCCTCCATTGCCCAGACTTCATGACCCCATTGCCTTGTTGGAGGTCCATGAGCCTGTTCTGCAAGACTGGGTAGCGGGTGCGCATGAGATTGTGCAGGATGCAGCAAGCTTCCATGATCCTCCTCACGGTCTCTGGGCAATGCTGCATGGTGGTGAGAAGTACCTGGAACCTGTTGGCCAGGATGCCAAAGGCGTTCTCCACCACCCTCCTTGCCCTGGACATCCTGTAGTTGAAGATCCTCTCTTCACGGGTGAGGCATCTGGAGGTGTAGGGCTTCATGAGGTAGGTTGTGAGGGAGAAGGCGTCATCCCCCATGATGAAATAGGGCACATCTTGCGTGTCGTTGGGCAGGGGGTCTGGATCTGGGAAGCCCATGATGAGGTTGCGTTCCAGCCCTTTCTTGAGGTGATTGGCGTTGTATACCTGGGCATCTGAAGATGAGCCATTGCCTGAAGCATCGATGTAGATGAACTTGTGGTCAGCATCGACCATGGCGAAGAGGATGATGCTGAAGAAGCCCTTGTAGTTGTGATAAGAGGACCCTGAGTTGGCTGGAGCTTTGCAGGCCACGTGCTTGCCATCGATGGCTCCAACGGTGTGGGGGAAGTTCCACATCTGATACCACTGCTCTGCAACTTTCTTCCATCCTTCTTCAGTGGAGGGGCACTGGAGGAGCTCCTCCAGGTATTCTTCGATGATGGCCAGCACCACTTCTCTGACCACAATGCTGATAGCGTTGTGTGGCACCCTCCAGCCGTACTGCATGCTCATGTATGTGATCCCTGAGGCCAGGTGGCACAGAGTGAGTGCCACCTTGAGCCCAGGTTCCAGGCTGGGCCGGAAGTTGGTGTTTGCCTTGGTCAACCTGGATGTCAGCCACTGCACAACTTCGTCAAACATGGCTGGAGGCATCCTCATGAAGTTCTGGAATTACCAAGTGTCTTCGTTCCTGAGCTCTACCATCAGCTTGTTGTACAGTCCATCCTCTGCTCTTCTGGTGAACCATCTTCGTACCCAGATGCTTCTTGGCCGCCTCTTTTTCTTCCTGTAGTAGAGTTCACAGAGCCTGTAGATGGCTTCACACTGTTGCAGAAGGATGGTGGCTGCCAAAAGGACTTTGTTATGATCCACAGTGGACATGACTGGATGCTGTGGAAGAGGAAGAGTCAGATGAAGGCTGCAGAGGTCTGCACCACAGGGCTGCTGTTCTGAAAGTGAGATCCAGGTGAGTTGCTCCCCCTTTTTATAGGCAGGATAGGTGTCCCTTTGCATCCTCTAGACATCCTTAATATCTGAGATAGGTCCCCTCTGCGAAGGTTTTTTCCGTTTTAAATGCTTTGTTTCCATGCTGCATCCGCTAGGCATCCGTTCTGCATCCGTTCCGCGTCCGTTCCTCTTCCTCCCTGTGTCCGAGTGGATGCGAGTTGCACGGATGCGGAACGGATGCCTAGTGGATATAGCGGATGCGTAACGGATGCAGAACGGATGCCTAGCGGATGCCTAGCGGATGCAGAACGGACAAGTTGGATACATTTTCTGCGCAAAAGTTTTGAGCAGCTCAAAACTTTCTGAGTGGATGAAACGTCCATAAACGGATGCTGGACGGATAGAGAGGAAGCAAAACGGAGGCAGTGAGTACAGAACGGATACATCGCGTTAACCAACGGATGGCAAGCTTTTTTGTCCGTTTTACATCCTCTTTGCATCCGTTGGTGCAGTGTGATAGGGGCTTTAGTTTCTACCTTGCCTATGAAATTCTCTATTTCTTAAACTTCCTATGAAAGCATGAGCACCCTTTATTGGCCGCCAGGGGTCTCAGAATGTGCTCGATAATGGAGTGCCATTATTTCAATCATAATCTTTAGAACACTCTAAAGTTTTAAAGAAGTACTAGATATGGGTGAAAATCCAAAGCAAGATTCATTAGCTTGTGTGTAGAGGTAAAGGTTCCCCTCGCACATATGTGCTGGTCATTTCCGGCTCTAAGGAGTGGTGCTTTTCTCCGTTACAAAACCAAAGAGCCAGCGCTGTCCAAAGATGTCTCCATGGTCATGTGGCCAGCATGGAACACTGTTACCTTCCCACCAAAGTGAAATCTATTTTTCTACTTGCATTTTTACATGCTTTCGAACTGCTAGGTTGGCAGAAGCTGGGACAAGTAATGGGAACTCACTCTATTTCACGGTGCTAGGGATTCGAATCACTGAACTGTCAACCTTTCTGATCGACAAGCTCAGTGTCTTAGCCACTGAGCCACCACGTCCTTATAGCTTGTGTGTTGTCAAGTTTAAATCTCCAAAAGATACTGTGGATTCAAAATATGGGTGTCACAACTTCATAACCAGAATCTTTGCTGCTTCAGAGGAGTCTCTGTGTTTAATATAAATGTTCTCCCTGGCTCCAGTAACTAAATTCCCCTTGTCAGAAGATTCGGTAAAACAGCATATTTGTTGAAGGTCACGTACAAACAAAAACAAAGCTCATAAATGAAAATGTTAATATCCTTTTATGCCTAGTCTGTTTCTTTGTTACTCAAGATGCCTGTAATTTTATATAATAATTTTCCAAAAGAGTAATTAGGCAGACTTGACTCAAGAGGCCTGCAAGTTCAGAATTCAGAAAAATTCACATGCAAATAAAAACACCAGAAGTCCTTGAAAAATCCATATACCGGTAACAAAATGCAGGACTCTTTCTACTGTAAAGATGACTCTCAGGATGTTACTTTACCAATTTTCTGAACTGAGTTAAAAGTGCTGATTTAAAGTTTTTAAGTTTGTAAACTCTTGTTATTTGATAAAGATTTTATCTTGTTTCTGGAACTAATAGCCTAGAAGTCCTTCTGAAGATGAGCCAGCCTGCAGAAGCCTCTTGTCACCCATGCAGGAAAGTTATATTTCTCTAACTTCTAATCTACCTTCTCACAAAGCTGAATTGCAAAATCTAAGCTTCCAGGTCAGATGCTTCCAAAGCATTGATATTCAATTCACTTTTGATAAGTGAATTGAGAAAATAATTATCTTAATTTAATTGACTTTAAAATAAGTAATGCTTTTGTTTAATTATGGCCATGCCTAGCTTTTTTTTCAAATCCAACCCTTGAACGAGAGGCTAAATCCAATTCTTGACCTATACTTTCCTTTTGTAGGACATCATCATCATTCTAGCCATTATTGATCATTTCCGGTCAGAAAAATAGCTGGCAGGTCTATATGTGGTAAAAATTCCAAGATTCTAGATGTCATATGGGAAGATAAATAGTTTCCATAAAGCTCAGCACATTGATTATACAAAAAATACATTGCAGGATAAAGGCCTGTTCTACATGTTTCCAACCAACATGGTCTTGAATCTTTGTAGGACATACCTGCTTTGAAGCTAGAAATGATCCTTATTCTTATTATTCAGTACAAGTGTATCTTTTTCAGTTTAAATCTTGAATTACTTTTAATTATGTATTTCAATTTTATTGTTTTAACCATTCTTTCATATTGCTTTGTTATGGTTTTTTTTTCTATTTTTATTAGACACTGAGCTCCTTGCATTTTAACAGTAAGAAAGAAACCAAAGGCAATAATAATAATAATAATAATAATAATAATAATAATAATAATAATAA
>BLBF01000007.1:53241908-53255052 GCA_015471245.1 Laticauda colubrina | reverse complement strand
AATAATAATAATAATAATAATAATAATAATAATAATAATAATAATAATAATAATAATAAAAAATTGGTTCAAAATATAAAAATGGTAAATACATGTTGCTCTCTCAGCTGCCATTATTGTATATTTGAATACCTTTGAATGGTTTTAGGAACAATGAAAGAGGTGCTGGATTTTATGGCAATAAGCAATATGTTACTCCTCTAACAGGTGAAGCATGTAAGATAATTTAGATGATAGTGAAGAATAAATTCAAGTCTTGTATGTACCACATATTTAAAGGTAATTCATATTTGAGCCCTGACAGGCTGTACATCATGTCTCAAATGGGCCTCAAAAAATTTCAAAGGAAAATAAATAGTTAATTCACAAGAAACATGGACCTAAATACTGTACTGCAGAACCCTTATCTTGAAGCTCTTCATCATAGAGATGATTGATGATGATGAAGTATTGAAAATTCATGTAAAGATAAGATTAATATTATATTTCAAAAGTCTTTGATTCTAATCATATGATACTTCATTAATCATGACTAATAGTTCCAAAGGAAGAATGGGATATTCATGCTGCATATGACATAATCTCAAAAGAAAAAAGTACACAGTTTATTCCTTCTGCAGTAACTTCTTATTTTCTCCACATTTCTCAGGAAATTTATTTCTATGCTGTATATATATTTTTATTAACTTTGTATCAAATTTTAGATTCTGATTTATATCCCTCAGTCCCTATAGGCCATTGTCATGGAATTGTAGAGGGAACACCACAAAGAAATTAAAAATGTATTTGTAGTCAGTCTTTATGGTCCACTGTCAATGTTGTGAATACAAATCAGTTTAGGATTTTATAGAAAATATATTGAAATGTTTAAAATAATTCGTTCAAAAATTTGTATAATATTCTGTCTATTACTCTGGAAGCAGCTAATAAAATATTATATTAGTGTTTATGAAAAGTACAGATTACAAGAGCAATTAGAAAATCTGTCTTCTTTCATGCCCTTAGGAGATAGAATGCCTCTTTCAAAATCCTGGTTATTTAGCAGCAAGAATATAATTTAACTCAAAGAAACCAACCTGTCTACTTTTATGCCATTGCTATTATTCATATGCAAATGTATGCAAATAGATGAATTGAATACAAGATATATAATATAGCACTTACACATTGGTCATGATTTCTTTAATCAGGCAGCATGCCTAAGTTCAATCATTACTTTCTTAAGATTGATAGATCAACTGTACACACAGACACAGTTATGAACAGCTCGTTAAAATATATAAATTCTCATACCAGCAAGAAAACCTGACACATATTTAAGTGAGGAAGTAACTATACAGATAGGATTGGCATAAAACTGATTTCAAAAGGGAAATGTTGCCAGTTTTTAAAAAAACAATAGCAAAAAGCCTCAATATTGAAAACATGAAAGTCACCAATGCAGGAATCTGAATGATGCATATCGATGCTTAGAAAGGGATGTGCAAATATACAGAGAAAAATGCAAAAACAATGAAATAAGCTTTTCATTGGATCAGAATAATCCACCACAGCTTATATTTTTATGGTTAATTTTATTAGTATTTATTTATTTGGGTGGTTGTCCTTGTGCTGTTGTTTTTTTGTTTTTAATTCTGTAAGTTGGCAGAGTCATGGTATAGCGGTTAAGGCATCAGGCTAGAAACTGGGAGGCCAGGAATTCTTCCCACCTTGGCACAAAGCCAGCTGGGTGATTTTGGGCTAACCACTTTCTTTCAGTCCTAGAATACCAAACCACTTTTGAAAAGCCTTGCCAAGAAAACTGCTGGAACCTGTCTAAGCAGTCTCTGAGAATCCCACAAGATCTCAGGGTTGCAGATACAATTCCATAGAAGAAAGAGAAAAGCTTCCCAGAATCCAATGAGATGAGCAGCAATACAAGAGCACACAATAGATACAGACTCAGTGTAAACCGCTCCAAACTTGATTGCAGAAAGTAACTACTTCAGCAATAGAGTGGTCAATGCCTGGAATGCACTACCTGACTCTGTTGTTACATCCTCAAACCCCCACTCCTTTAACCTTAAACTATCCACTATTGACCTCACCCAAATCCTAAGAGGGGCGTGCATAAATGCACAATTGTGCCTACCATCCCTGTCCTATTGTCCTCATTTATTCGTACCTACTTCCTGTATTGTTACTCATGTTTATACTTATTCCTATTAACTTGTATGCAATTGACAAATCAAATCAAATCAAATAAATAAATAAATAGACAAATAAATTAAGCAAATACATAAATATATTAGATTTTTTTTGGGGGGGTGGAACCTCAAAAGAACATGTACCGTATCAAGTTCTGAAATGATACCACAACATACATTCACTCGGCTTTTTCCCATGGTAATTATAAAATAAATCTGCATTCAAACAAAATATTGATGTGGAAAGAAGTCTCAAACTTGCCTTCGGAATGAAGGACCATCCACTGAACTGCACACCCTCATGAATATTGAGCTAGCTTTTGCTTGCCTGCTGCCTTCCCTTAAAGAAAGAATCTAAAGATTGAAAGCTTTCATCAGATTATTTAATGAATATCTGGGAGACCAGTTTGAATTCCCACAGCGATCCTTTTGCTTCTGCTGGTCCTAGGACTGTCCCATTGCAATAAATATTTCCTTGGGCTTTTCTCTCATTTTAATGACCCTTTCAGATGTGAATGTAACCACCAGAATGGTGTTCTAAATCTTTTTTTTTTTAAGGGATTTTTTTTTCCTCAGAAAAATAGGAAATTTCCATATTTGTTGGTGGCAAAGAATAAAATTAGAGAAACAATAGTCAGCCAAAAGCTGAACTGTTTTCTTGGCCAAGAATCTGAATTGGCATTTGGTTTTTGTTTCCCTGGCCTTGATGGCCACTGGCCTTCATCTCTCTTTATCTCCCTTCCTCACTCCCTCTTTCTCTCCCTCTCCCTTCCACAGGAATAATTATTGTCTAATGTAAGGCTACCATTTCTAGGCTGCAAATCTTACTTACTATTACATGCAACTAATGCCAAATAATACAAAAACAATACTCATTTTAACCACAAATGTAGTAGTTCTCTTCTAGCACCACTTTCTCTTGAGGCTGACTGTACCAATGCACACTAGTGTGCAAGTGTTAATGGAGATGCCTAGGCAACAGCTGTGCTGATTTACACATAATGGAGTCTCCCAGAAGGAAGTTGGAGAGAAAAAGAAAGAAATAGACAAAATTATTTGCTGACTATGCTTTAGATCAGTGGTTCTCAACCCTTTTCTTCACAACAGACCCCCTTTAAATACCCTTTGTGGCCAGGGACCACAGACCACCAAGATTTAACTCAATATTTAAATCATAACATTTCTTCAAGCCTTCATGGATCCCCTGTGATGACACTGTGCACCCCCCCCCCAGGTCCCGTGGACCGCAGGTTGGGAACCACTACTTAAAATCAAGGACCAAAAATACCAGCTGAAGGCATGGGAAAGCTACTGTGATAGAGCAATTAAGATGCCCTGGAATTAGGTTCAAGTCTGCCCACAGCCACACAGATCCTTTGGATGACTTTTGGCCAGTCAATATTTCTTAGGCTTGTTCTTGGGAAAATTGGGAGGAGGAGTACAACATATAGTCCCTTGGTCATCTGAAGAAAAGATGAGATAACAATCTAAGGAATGTTTGATGAGGCGGGGAGGAGAAGGAACAGAATAAGAAGAGGAGGGGACTGGTGGTTGGAGAACCCATACTCCCAACATACCAAGTTCAGTAGAGCAGAAAGAGCAAACAGCCAATGCCTGCTGAAAGGATTCCTTTCTTCCTTTAGCCAGATATTCATTCCATCAGAGTGAAACTTCTGATTGTTTGAATGGATCTTATTCATTTTAATTTTCCTATAACTGTTGTTTACTACTCCAACAATCAATCCAAGGGAGTGCTTATTTTGAAGTTTGAGGACGTACAGTGCCTGCACTCTTGCAAACACACACACACACACACACACACACACACACACGCTATGTGTCACTGCTTCGACAAATCCTTTTACATTCTCTGGTGAAATCAGGTAATATGCACAGCTGACAATTACCAGAGTCCCCTCTCTTCCACATCCTTGCATCTGCAGTTGTGCTGCCTCAGATCAATAAAACTACACTGGGAAAAGGCAAACCTCTGAAATCTCCAGTTTCCTTGCCTTTTCTGCCTATCTTCTGTGGCAGAATAAAGCTCTAGTTGCTGTTTTATTCATATCTCTTTTACAGACTTAGGGGAACTAACTGATACGAGAATGGTATCCAATTCTGACAAAATTGAAGAAATGGATTTGGATGAGCTTCGGATCCATTGCCCCCATTGGGGTTACACAGATTTAACCCACCCAGATCAATCTTCCACCGGACAAGTCTGGGGAAGCGAGAAGGACATCCCGCCACTCCCCCCCCCCAAAAAAATCCAGTGCTCGGAGAAGGAGGGAGCAAAACTTTCATTGTCTGATCAATTATCATTTCACTAAACTATTCCTTGAAATAAGCCTAATGGGATGAAGTTGCCCACATGGGCAGCTTTAATTAACCCCACAGAGCCTCTCTGGTGAAAGTTGCAGGGAAAGCATAATACTGACATCCAAAGCCCAGAGGATGTCAGTGCTCAGTCACACTTAGTGACAGCGCTCCTGTCACAAGCAACATTCATCTACTGGGTACTTTCAGCAGGCTGCAGATCAGTTCCCTGCCAGCCATGCCCCACAGGTATTTCAGAACTACCTTGTGCTTCATTCAAAAGAAGAAGGCATTCCTGAAGATGGTTGCTAACAGCAACGCGACAAGAATTGCGGACAGGGGCTTGGAGGGGGGGCAGGAAAAGGGAGAAGGGGGAAAGGTATCTAGGAATAATATGAGCTTGCCACATAAAGACCACTAGAGCATCCTCACTTCTCCCCAGATCCCAGCTGCGAGTTCCTTCCTTAATTTTTAACCATCTATTTTGCTCCAATACACACACAAAGCAGAACTGTCAATGTTGATTGGGAAGGAATTGTTTCAGTGGCAGGAGAAAGCTTGGAAGACAAACATGCCTTGAATTAGGCTCAACTTTAAACCAATCTTATTTATTCCTCATTGTTCAAATAACAACAATCTGGAATGATTCAAATTGACACCAGCTCAGCTATGGGCTTCATATAGGAACTGCTGTTTCGATCTTAACTTTCTCTTCCTGCCAGACAAACTTTTATTGGATAGATTTACTGCCCAGAGATGGCAAGAAGCCTGACTGTGAACCTTTCCTCCCCACTATTGCCTAATGCATTTACTCTAGCCTTCAAAGCTTGAGTCTGGATCCTGTTTATGAAATATGAAGAAGTGATAGATTTTTGAAGAATGCAGGACAGAAAGAGAGATGTAAGCTCAAGGCTGAGATGTCGCCTACAAAAATAAAAATCCAGCGACCAATTCTAGCACCTCTTTCGAAAAAACTGACCTTCAGCAGCCTACTAGAGTGACTGACTACCTAAGGACACACAGTATTGACATCCCCAGCCCAGGTACTCTATTGCTAAAGAACTTGCCTACTAGCCCACTTTAGAAATCCCCCCGTCCTTCTCTGCCACTGACTTCTGGAGGTCGAGACTGCCGTTGTAGTGTCAGGCACACTTCCTCCTAAGTAATGCCCTTGCCTGGCTCAAGGTAAGCATGCTTCACCCTCTCTCCGTATACCGGCAACGAACCCTTCCCAGATAATGTGGAGGGAGGCGGAATGGAGCGGGAAAAAAAGTACAAGTGTTCACGAGTTTCCCAGAACTGCCTGTTGGCCAACAATTGATCCGCGGATGAAGTGCTTGTAAAGCAAGGGGGACCCATCTGTCCGGGCGAGTATTCAAGCTGGAGCATCTGCCTCGTTGAGACGGACAATGACTTTGATCCTGCCAAATCAGAAGAAGCCAACTTCGGAACAAAGGCATAACAGCTGCTCGGCTACCCTACCGCAACTCCGGAAAAGACCAACACCAAATCCCACTTTTCCTTGCTCAAGAGAAATCCAGCCCGCCCTGCCCTGCCCTGTCCTGTCCTGTCCGGCTTGGCGGGGCGGGCGCTCCTGGGCTCGCGGTTCCGTCGGCTTGTTTCGCTCGTTTAGCCGCTTCGCCTCGAAGTCAGATGCCCGAAGGGGCGCCTTAAAATGCAACCGGGAAGAGTCTACATACCGATTAGCCCGGAAGTAGCTTCCTCTCCCCTTCCCTCCGACCTCCCTTTCCTTCCCTTGACAAAATCCCGGGGACACAACATAAGGCAAACCGAGGAAGGGGGCCGAGGAGGAGAATAAAGCGGCCGCCTTACCGAATCTCAACACATGTGTGGTGCCTTGAGAATATCCAATCCACAATAAGCAAAGCAGGAGCCGAGCGGTGCCTCTGAAGACTGGATGAGTTAGGATCGGGGAAATAATCTTCATGGTGTTCCCTACGCACACCCGCGCCGCTTCCCTTTCGGACCCCTTTGCTTCAGCGTCAGGTTTCCTCCGCGGTCAGGTCAAGCGCCGAGGAGCCGTAGGAAAAGTGCCTGGCCCCGAGACGCGATCACGGCATGGTCACCACAGAGGCAAGGGACTCTCCGCTTCCCAACGCCGCGAGCAAAGCCTGCATGATCTTCATTCACTGCGCCAAGGAGCAGCCTTCGCCTGCAAGGAATGGCGGGACATCCATGGTAGTCGGGCGAGCGGGAGCGGAAGGAGGGAAGAGAGGAATTCGGGAGAAATCCAAACGCGGAGAGGTTGTTGGCGCGTCGGCCAGCCGGGCGAACCTAGGAGACAAGCGAAAGGAGAGGGGGGGGGGGGGGTCGAGAGAGAGAGAGAGAGAGATCAATAGGCGATCCGAGCGGGCGAAACCGCCACCGAGCAAGAGGCGGGCGCTCGCTTTGGCCGATGGGTTTCCCTTCCACTGAACTGCCGCACAGCTTCTGACGCGCAGCCAAGATGAAGTGTGAGAAACCGAGACAGCTTCCCTTGTCTTTGCCTTTCCCACCCAACCACCCACCCACCCGCCGCCCCCGGTTTCTCGGATTCAACCCGATGCCATCGCCAACCCAACCTTTGGGAGTAAAAACCCTATTACATTTGGAAAGAAACGTGGCGGTGGTGACGTGCCTCGCGTTGGGGCGATTTCCTTCCAAATAACCTGTTGTTGTTGTTCTTGTTCTGGGCGATGAGCAAATGTGCTACTTTAGCGGGAATTGGTCCCCGCCGGTCTGGGTCTGACGCAGCCGAAACTGAGACTAGGGAGTCTGCGGAAGTCTGGGCCAAGTGAATGGGTGGCGGGGGGGGGGGGAGGTTTGCATCCCCCTCTTCACCTGTTTGGAGCCCGAAGTCCCATGCTGGGCCCTTCTCAACATTGCTCCTTTCCGTGGGATCGGCGTCAGTTTCAGCCCCAAAGTCTTGAAACTGAGAGCGGGTCAATTTCCATAGCAGCAGCTTCAGGCTTAGCACGAAGAGCAAACAAGATCGCTCAATCAAAATTAAGTCACTGCTGACTGATGGCTGACAGAACATCCTTTTTCAAGACTTGGGGGGAAACGACGCTTTTGTTGATTCCAAATGTATACCAAGAACCAATAGGCACAAGTAATGATACTTGCTTTCCCACACGTATTATTCATTCATTGAAGCAATCCACACAACTAATTTGACATAAACTCATGCGAAGAATGACAGCCAGAATTAAATCGACAACCAAATTTGATGTTAGACTACCTGGAAGGAAGTCATACTAAAAGCTTACTTTATGTAGACCTATATTGTGTATGATTGCATGCTGTTGTCAGAAATGTGAGTGAAGGAAATATTTTTCCCATATTTCTAAGCTCTGTTCTCATTTATATCCCTGTTACAAAAGTTGTGTTTGATGTCCCTGATATACCTTTGTAACCACCGTTAAGTACTGTAAGACTAGAAACGCCTTATAAACTGTAGCAGATGCAACCTAAAGAGCATCCGCTCATTGGTAGTTCTTAGTGAAGTCCTTACTAATGTAGAAATGGAGATATCTGGAAGTCTTGGATAACTTTAAATGTAACGGGAATTCATCTTTTCTAGAACTGAATAATCTGAGAAACTTTTTATCTCTATTTTCACTGCTCTCCCTCAGTCTGTCATACAGATATATCAGATTAAAGACATGTTTACTTGGGTCATATTTCAATAGGAAATACAATTGAGGTTTGTTTGGTTTTTTTAAAAAATAAAAATTAAATGGGGAAGGGAAGACTCATTGAACCACATTTTGTGGAGAACACAATTTTTTTTTGCATTTCTTGAAAGAAAGACATTGTCATTCAAATCATTCAGCGCTGATTATGGATCAATCGGAAGAGAGAAAGGTAACTTCTATTACTATCCTATGAAAGGCAAATAGGGGTCTGGGAATGGTCCCCTCCCCACTTTAATGCAGAAGAAGATGCAAAAGACATTCTATACATTAAGATGACATAGAACCACATCAACTGTGTGATGATCTATCTCTCCTTAAGACTGTGGAATGGGGGAAAAAAAGGATAGGTCTAACTGCACCAAGAAATCTAGACTCCAATCCTTCTTATTATTCTTTCTGGTGTCTTGCTTTATCTAAAACACCTGGGATTCATTTGATTTATCTAGGAGAATAACAATTGGATGTTAATATGATAGGTTGCACCTTTCATGCATCTGTTCCAGACCAAAGGTCTTATGAAGCAATTCCTTGATGTGATAGCATTCATGTGTAAGCAACTACAGTTTTCATAATCCCCCAGAGATACTGCTGAGAGAATTTGATGTCAAGATGGGTAAGGCTACTACTTGTCAGGAAATAACTAAGATTTATGACTGTTAAAGCTTGTGTTATGGGAAAATAAATCAGAATAGCTTTAAGGTATTTATCATATCTGCAATTGAACTGAAATATACATATTAATAAGGGATAAATAAATAACCTTGGGAATTTTTTTTAAACTGTTAAAATTTGGATCTCTTGATGTCAAAAGTAAGTATCAGCAATGGCCACTTCTGCAGACTAGCAGGCAATTCAATGAACTGGAAGGAGGGGGATTATTAACAATGAAAAGAAGGGGATCTAGCGGCCCCTTCAGTGCACTACTGGAATATTTTATCATGAAACTACAGTGTGAGATTGTCTGTGTTGGATTATACTATTCATTTTGTAATACTTCAATTTGGATCAAAAGCAAATGGGTAATACAAGGTAAAACCAAGCTGATATTGAAATGAATAAATATCATGCTAGTCTAGATGAGACAGTATAAGTTTTGAAAATATATTTCTTTTCTTTCCAAAAATGTTGTAACTTAACATTTATTAATAGTCACTGCTATATTTGAATCCTGTTATTAATTTCATGAGGATTACTGTATTTTCTTTGTTTTTCTATCTAGCAGTTTGGCAGCATTTTATAAGACTCACCAGGTTCTTTTATTTAGGAAATTGAATTCTGGCGTGATATATTGCATCTGTTTTTACTTTGCAATATTCTTTACTCTCAACCTTTGTTTGAGGATTGTGAACCAGAAAGGAATCATCAAATCTACTCTGCTGGATTTTTCTTTTTCTTCTTCCATCCTGTCCTATTTTTGGAGACTGCCTGGACAAATCCCTACAGTTTTCTTGGCAAGGATTTGCAGAAGTGGTTTGCCCTTGTCTCCTTCCCAGGGCTGAGGGAAAGTGACTGGTAGAAGGTCACTCCTCTGGGCTTTGTGCGTTTGATGGGATTAGAACTTGCAGTCTCTTGGTTTTGAGCCCTATGCCTTACCACGATGCTAAACTGGAATTTTAGTAACTAAATATTGGTTCCCTTTTCAGTACCACGGAGAGCAACACACATTTGAATTTGCTAACATGCTGAATGCTATACATATGTGCACAATATGTTGTAAAATATAAAAATAAAATCACCCTATCAAGGTTTCTTGATACAAAAAGAAACAAAATGATTTAATTACTGATTCTGATTACCGAGTTCACACTGGTTATTAAAACATAATATGAAACTATCCCCTAACCCCAAATTCTTATTTTTTAAAAAAAAATTCAGAATTGCACAAGAGCAAAATTATTGTACTTAGGGTGTTAAAACCTTGTAAATGATTCCTTGCAATGGTTTCAAGTTTACTTCTATAAGCAAAGTTCTTTCCTCAAATACGTACCTCATTTTGGTCCTAGAATTTTTTTTAAATTTAAATATGTGATTTTTAAAAAATGAATTTGCCTCAAGAGGTATGCACCATCTTAAGGATAATTCTCTGAAATAATTGGTTTTTAATTTTTTTCCAGATATGGCAGGTCTGTTATATATACATATATATTTCTGCCTCATTCACTGAATTGCAGTGAGTAGAGGAGAAGCTTTAAATACTCCATGCTTGGGTGCCATTGGCAACTTGATGTACTCGTTTCCATCAGTATTTAAAGCCTAGCAAAGAACATATTTTCTTTCCTGCTCAAGACAATTGTGCAGGTAAAATGGAAATGAAAATCAAGAATAGAAGGCTGGTCTGTGAAAAGCATGAAGCCAATCCAAACTGTCTGTGCTGGACACTAATGTTACGTCAGGCTTTAGAGTTGCATGATGTTGACAGATCATTTCTTGGTACTCCAGTCAGCACTTTCCTCATCACTACCACATACATTGATTTAGGAAAAAACAATTTGTCAAGTTTGCTTCCTTGAAAGTATACATATGCTTCCCCAAAAAGCTTGAAAAATTTCTTTCATGTACAGGTTAAATTGACTCCATCTGGGCAGGATTTAACAAGACTAATGGCGTGTCTACTGAGAATTAATTAGATTGAATTCATTAGGATTTATTCCCAGGTATAATCTGACAAAACTAGGATGGCTTTAAAGTTGTAAAGCTAGGTGCACTCTATAACACTTAGAAGTTCAATCCCAGTAGAGGGGTTTGAAACAAGACAATCTTGAGTAAATATACATAAAGGATGTGGGCAATCTTTCTGGCTTTTCCTAGTCCTTGTTTGATTTACCTTTCCCTTTCTCATCAATATACATATTTAGAACCGATCTTTGACAGATTGAGACTCCAAAATGCTTTTTCCCCCTCTAGCAAAAAGAAAAAAGAAAAGAAAATGTTTTTTAAAAATCTGTTGGCATTCAGCAGAGTTCAAATCCTGCTGTGGCCAAAGTATTTTGAGATGTTCTTTCTTAATATACAGTTGATACCTTCTGTATCTTCCAAAACTCTGTTTGTAAGTAGAAAGAGATCTGTCACAGCTTTATAGAAGTAAAGGAGGCCACCTTTTTTCTGTTGCCTATTCAAAGTATTCAAATAGATGTTGATGTTTCTGTAAATGTTGATATTCTGTTTCTTTAAAACTTCACACAGACTTCACAGAATCCACTTGTTTTCCACTCCAAACAAATGATAGATTCCCCTTTGCCTGTTATTAGCTCAGCCAAAGATTCACCGTCTTTCTGTTTCTGCCGAGCCCATGATTAATGGCATTTTAAGATGGTAATTAATTTTTAGCTGCCTAAGAGATGTGCATCTTAATTAAGGAGTGGAGGAGATGATAGATTTACTTGTTCGAGCACTTTTTTTTTTTTTTTTTGGACTCCACCATGATGCAATTCTTCACAGATTTTTTTAACCATGGAAATGCAAATATTTGTGATTTGATCCATGCATCACTCCAACACCCCTGCCACCTTCTCTTGAAGATCCTCTGCTTGCCCTCCTGCCTTCTTTCTTTTCAATCAACACTCCAGTTTTTCCCTCCATCCTCCTTTTCCTAATGTTTTTACACATATGCAACACTTCATTTCAAGGTTCCTACCGCTGCACAAAGAAGCTTCTGATTAGTGTTGTCATTGTTGGGAATAGACTGCTGGATCCTTTTAAAGCATGGCAATTGCATCTGGTTCCATAAAGTAGATTCTGCTTTTTAAAAATCCCACTTTATTTAACAATATGCCAGAATATATATATGTGTGTGTGTGTGTGTTTATATGTATATGTATATTTATATTTACATTTATATTTATATGTATATTTATATTTATATGTATGCTGTTCAGCTTCCTTTGGGCATTATCCCACATCATTGTAGTTGTGCTTTTAAAGTTGTAGCAACGTTTCAGCAGAATCTATATGTATGTATATATATTGGCTTTGTGGTGGTTGAATATATACGGCAATCCATCCAAGCTAAAGGCCTAATCTAGAAATCAATTAAACAGAGATGCTTGGCTTTTAGCCAAATAAGGATCGCTTGGCAGCAATAAGTCCTAGATAAGCCGGAATGTATTAAAACGGCTGAGTCCGATTGGACTCAGTCCAAGGATTTCGGTGTATCTTGGCGATAGGTCGGACTGAGAACAGGGTTCAGTGCCAGAAAGATGCCTTTGCTGATTGCCGATCGGGGGCGGATAGGACAGCGCCTTTTTGACTTCTGCACAAAGGCTGCATGCATCCCCACATACTTTCAAGCAATCCTACTACTGCAAAAAGAGGTTGTAGTGAGAAGCCGAAGGCGGTCGCGAAAACTAAGGCATTTACCTTTCCAGTAAATCAGATCTAGTGACTATAGAACAAGGGGTTCTCCCTCTCTCTCTCTCTCTCTCTCTCTCTCTCTCACACACACACACACACACACACAGTTGCTATGGAGAAGAAAGCTTCAGGATAGGGAGGGCAAGGGAAAGAAAGAAGCAAGAAGCAGACGGAGATCGACACCCGCAAGCCCTGCTCCGGAGCCCCGTTGTCTCCCTTCCAACGCTCCGGCTTTCCTCTTTACAAAACGAGCGGACAGGTCGGAGGGAGGCTACGGCGAAGGTCCGTTTTGGGTGGGGGTGGGGTTCCCTTGCCAACAGGCAGGGTGGGGAACTGACGGGTGGCTGGGCTGGTGACAGCAAAGTTACTGCTCAGCCTTGGCCTTGACTTGAAAAAGGAGCCGTGGCGGTTGCTGTTTAAAGTTGTTTCCAAGTCCTGTAAGTGGATTTAAGATTGCAGAAGAAGAGGGAGGGAAGGAGCGAACAGGAGAACGAAGAGGATTGCTAAAATAGATAGATCGGTTAATAAAAGAGGTAGGGTGCAATTATTATTTATTTATTTATTTATTTATTTATTTATTTATTTATTTATTTA
>BLBF01000007.1:53203401-53233962 GCA_015471245.1 Laticauda colubrina | reverse complement strand
TATATATATATATATACTTTTTTGTATAGCAGCTTGCTAATGAAGAGCAGCCGTCCCTTCACACGGAGCCAAGCTGCACTAAAAGCCTCCAACACAAGAACAGACTGTTGCCAGCCAATCCAAGCCACAAAACAGACAGAAGAAACCAGGAACACCAATCAATCAAACTCCAAGTCCAATGAACACAGGTCCAGGCTCCCAACCAATCAGAATGGACCAGCCTCAAATTTAAAACCAGGAGCTGTAAGACCCATATCCATACAGAAGCCTGATGATGGCAGATGAGATTCTGCTGAAACGTTGCTATAACTTTAACAGAACTACAATGACGTGGGATAATACCTGAAGGAAGCTAAACAGCACACATGTAAATACCCACGAAAACCTAAGAAAACATATATATATATATATGTGTGTGTGTGTGTGTGTGTGTGTGTGTAAATAAAACACACATTCCATTAAAATTCAATTCTATCATTAATATGCATTAAAATCTTAATATCTTTAACATTTCTTTTCAATTAAATACCATACTTCTTTGGGAACACTTATAAACTTTCCACAGTTAATTCTTTTTTTTCCCTTATTTCTCACTTATATTTTTATAAATCATTACTAATAATTAAAAATGTTCACTTTTAATTCTCTCAATCTCTCAATTAATTATCTCAATTAATTCATTTTTTATAAACAAACATCCCACTACATTACAATAAATATTTTATCCATCATCATATTTTCTGAAATTATTTCTATTTGTAATATAACAATGCTATCTTATGTACTTTTGCAGAATCCCTTTTGCAATTAAATTTTCACCCATTATCTTTTAACAAGCTTATAGTTACAATCCTTATATCTTTTCTCTGTTTCTCCATTTCTTGTTTTTGTTTTTTCAACTTATTTTCCTTGCCTTCTTCCCCCTCTTCTTCTCCTTCCCCTTTTTACCCTCTCGTCACTCTACTTCTAACTCTCTCATCTGTAATCCCCTCTTCTGTTGCTTTCTAATATTATACTTATCTTTCAAATTGTTCTTCTTTTTGGTTGTTTTTTCTAGTCTTAAAACTTTCACTCTCTTTCCCCCTTTTTCTCCCCCCCCCACTAAAAATTATTTGATCATTAAAGATGGCTTCTTCTTTGTCCAAATCTTCTTGTTCTGCAAGTGTTTCTTGTTGCTTCTCATAGTTCCAGATCTCCATTTCTAAGAATTGAAACACAAAGCCAAAAAAACTTCTCCCTTCTTGTGCATCTTCTTTCCATTTTTTAAAGTTCCGTTTTCAGTTCTTCTAAGAGTGATACCATTTTAAAAACTTTTAAACAATCACCCAGTTAATTTTAGTCATCTAGATGCAAAAAACAAAAATCACTAAATGATCCAAATAAACCAAGGCTGTTTCTACTTGCTTCTTTTTTCTACTTTCTCTTCCTGGGATTCTATTATTTTGTTACAAAGTTTCAATTAAAATGTATTTTGAGGAATCTTGTTAAAATTTCACTGTAAGTTCCTTTTAATTACAGTTCCATTCCTTAATTCCAGGCAGTCTCCTCCATTTTTCCAGATCCTGCCTTTTTATTCTTTTTTTTCCTCCTTTCCTGCTTTTAAAAAACTTTTAAATGTCCAGAAATCTTTATTATCCCTTTGACTTTTATTTTCAGCTTAGATGCCTATTCATGTCAAAGTGGATTTTTGTTTTTTTCAATTTCTTCCTTAAGTCTCTTAGCTATCAGTATAAGGAAGGGAAGAAAAAAGCCCTAATCCTTTCCCTTCTCTTTCTCCTTTGCAGCTTCATAATCTTCTTTGGGAACAATGTTGTTAAGTTTAAATTCCAGGGTACCTTGTTTGTTGCTTTTGCTGTTTGACCCGGTCGACCAAAACTTTCTCTTCTTATCTTCCTCCTGCACATTCTTTTCTGGTCAAGTTCTTCTTTATGGTGGCCATTTCTGACCACCACTACAACCACCTTCGGGAAAGGGAGCAATGGCCAGCTGGGGAGGAGAGATGCGGCTCTCCTCAACCCTGCAGGCAGTCTCCCCCCTCTTCACCACCTCTATGGGGTGGCTTCGCCCTGAAACCAGCCAGCTCAGGGTGCTCCAGCAGCGAGCATAGATCGAAGCCTCAGAGACGAGGCTTTGGTCTGTCACTGAAGAAGCTCAAACTGGAAATCCCGTTACCATCCTTTTTGTTGATCACAGTTCTATTGAGGTGAACTATTCTTTGAAATGCACGGAAATCATGTATATACTAGACTAGTTTTAATTCAAAGGAGCTAAAAGAACAGAGCAACTGACGTCCCAGGTCACAATTTAATTTGTGGATTTGAAAGGGAGCTTTGTGTTGGTACAAGAAAAGAGTCCTCCTCAATTTTTAAAGCAGCCACATCATCCAGAAAATATCAGCTAGGGTACTTCAAAGGTATTCTCCAGCTGTATAGAAACCAACACTTTAACTTCACATCATCTGTGAAGTAAAATGGTCCTGCTTGGACATGCCACAGACAGACCACAGGAAATTCTTTAAAGCAACCATGCCAATCTTTTTGGAAGATGTGGCTACTTTAATGCTTTGAGGAGTATTCTGCTTCAAAACCACCCCCTTTAATCTTTTGCATAGCCTATAAAGATGAAGCAATTTAAATCAACATACACATACATACATGCCTTGACTGACAGAGTTATCTGATACCCAAATATAATATAAATTCATAAATTATATTGTTTTGAAATTCCTAAGATGAAACATTATTAGTACCAATAGAAGAGAACAGACAATCTAAGGATTGTAGCAGCCATTACTTAAGCTACATAGACAGAACACTAGCAAAGCACATTCATGAATACCACACCTGTCAGAAAACACAAGGAGAGCTCCTTAATCTCACAACACATGGATAGTCTCAACCATAGTTTCAGCTGGGAAACCATCAGCATCCTACACCAAGCTAAATCTAAAACAATCTAAAGAATTCCTGGATGGTTGGCATTCAGCCATCAATAGACCCATAGAGATAAACTACATTAACACACTATTCAAAAGAGATAATAAAATAAAGCTTAAAAGGTAAGAAAAAAACCAGAACACATACTATCCAGCAACCAACACCCAGATAAGCAGGGATTCACACCAGGCAAACAATTAAGCAGAAAGCAATGTCCTAATCAAGGAGCTATCAAAGAGAAAACTACACTTTTACCCTGCTGGCAGGACAAATTCTGTATATAAAGCCCCATACCCACCAGTAATTATTAGTTAATCAGGTAATGAAATATTTGCAAGCAAGTAACAGGTCAAAGAGCACCAAGGACTCCATATTATTGCTAATCCAATTTATACTGGGTTTATTAGGGATTTTTAATGTTGTTAGCCACCTGGAGTCAGCATGCATTAATTGGGCAGCCATATGAATTGTTTAATAAATAAATAAAAATTAATTCTAGAGTAGAGTAGGGATATCAAACTCACAACCCCTGGGCCAGTTGTGTCACATGCTGGCCATTCCTACCCCTGATTTAGTAAAAGGGAAAAAAGTCCTGATACATCACATGACCATAATGTGACTATGTGAGTTTGACATACCTGCTCTACAGAATTTAGAATCCGCTGAAAACAGCTTCCAAGCACAATGCTCCTGTGCATCTGGAACTCCCTTTGCCATGCTAATAATTTCAAAACTGAATGGATTGGTTTCTTTGGAAATGACAAAAGAAAAGTTTTGAAGTGAAACCTGTAATCACTATCCTGCTGTCAAGGAATCCTCTTGATTTCCAGCTGTTGAACCTCTTTTTTTGATCAGCAGAATTCCTAAAAAGGAAACAATGCAAATTTTTTTGCATTGTGTCCTCAAAAATCTAATGTAGATTTTTAATAGTCTACATTATTGTGACATTTACAAAAATGCAATGTATTGGTGGGTTTTGTTTTGATGTGTTCCTCCTTTGTAAAAAAAATATATATCTTCAATTGTAATTGTTCCCAAGAGAAAACCAATTCTGATATTAACTGTGGACAAAAGCTATCTAAGGATGTTGTGCCAAGCTCTTTCTGGATATAAAATTCCATTAGTGTCAATGGGATTTTACAATCAAAACAAATTTCTCCCTCTGGCCCTATGGTACATTATTGTTGCAGTAAATAGGAATGAGAAACGCAACACAGAATACTGGAATAAAATCATTTACATATAATAGAAACACTACGGTATTAAATATATTATGTAATGCTTTGTTATTAAAAAAAACATCTTTCTTGCTGATTTAGCAACTCAGCAATTGGGGCACAAGCTGAAGTATGCAAATAGCCAAGAACTGCTATACAATGCATTTTTTTCATCAGAAAATAGTTTTTTGACTTGGGCCAATCTTCACCAAGATTGGTATAACATAGAGAATGATGGTTGATAATTCTCTGTACTGAACCTGCACATTTCTCCCTATCTCCGTAGTTAGAAATGTTCTTGAATCCTGTTGTGGTTCACCAGCAGCAGGTGCAGATGGCTGAGGTGGTGGAGAGTGAGGACTCAGATGAGGGGACTGCATGTGAGGCATGGGTGGGGCCAGGTCCATCAGGGAGTGGAGTAAAGCTGCAAGGTAATGGCCCCTCCCTCAAGAGATAAAAGCCAGCTGAGAAACTGGAGTTCTTTGCAGGAAGCAAAGAAATTTTTGCATTCAATGCGGTATCTGCTATCCCGCATCAGATGGGCGTCTCATGATAGGGAGCGAAGGAGAGAGAAACGACAGGAGACTAAGTTCCTCGCGATGAGTGCGCCCAGAATGGCTGGGTACACGCTCTTTTATTATGCTCATTCAAAAGGGGGTGATTGTTTATTCAGAACCTAGGTTAAGCCTAGGTCAGACGGAATGTACAGATTTAACAATGGCTCAAACAAAAGCAAGATATCAGGACAGACAGGATGGCAAGAATTATATTTGATCAGGATATTACTTCTTCACAAAGCTGCATGCCAGACAATGTAATCCCAAGTGAATAAACCATTTCTGCAAATGTTTGACTCCTTGTCTCTGTACGTGCCCTGTAAAAGGTCACTGAGAAGACAGAAGCTTAATGATTACACGTGAAATGATACAATGTTGCAATGTTTGAATGATACATAGTTGCATTGATACACAGTTGCAAACACATAAATGATACATAGTTACAACAATTCAAGCCTTGTGGACGTTCAGAATATCTTGGTTGGTGTTTGGAGATTCTTAGTGTTTGAAATCTTTCTTACTAACTTTATCTAGTGTTCTTGGCAGCCTTGCATCACTTTGGCAAGGCTCGTCCTTATCAGAGATAAATAATCTGAAACAGCCTTTTAATCGTGAAGGAATGGAATTTGTAAAGAATCATTAAAAGTTTTCTGTTACCTCTGTTTCATGTTTGTTTCCTTGGAGCAAGGTTTGGGTCAGAACAAATCCATAATTTGTAACAATTTTTGTATGCCAAACTCTGGGGTAATTGGATCCCGGCTTTTACTTGCAATATGTGACTGAATGAAACTAACTACCAACATCCTCAGCATACCACCACAACTGAGCCAAAATTTCTATCACTAAGCAAGACCATTGCTAAGTGACTTCTGTCCCATTTTATGACCTTTCTTGCCAAGGGTATTAAGTGAATCACTGCTTGTTGCTAAGTTAGTAACATGGTTGTTGAGTAAATCTGGCTTCCCCATTGTCTTTGCTTGTCAGAAGGTCTCAAAAGGTGATTACATGCCCCCCCCCCCAGGACACCGCAATCATCATAAATATGAGTCAATTGCCAAGCATCTGAATTTTGATCATGGGGATTCTGCAATGGTTGTAAGTGTGAAAGAGTCACTATTTTTCAGTGCTGTTGTAACTTTAAACAGTCGCTAAATGAACTGCTGTAAGTCAAGGACCACCTGTAGTTATTTAGAGAAACATAGAAGACCCTTAGAAGGAAGATGTTTCACTGCCATAAATTTGGCAATCTGGTACACAGAAAAGCACTTTGTCCTTGGTGGCTACTGAGCTAAGAAAATAAATGTGATTCCCACAACATTTGCAATATTTTGAAATTTGTCAAAAACACACATCTTCCACCAAACTCTTAATTATTTATTATTTTAAGGAATAGATTTTAATTTTATTGTATTGATTTTGCTTTGCATTATGCTTTTTAAAAATTGCTATAAGTATTGAAATAAAAAAGCAGGGCCTAAAGTCAACGCTAAATAAATAACAATACAATTCTGAGGTTGACTAGCAGCACAACTATTAATATTTTATCACCTCCACACACAGCCAAATAATTTCATGTTGTGTGCACACTAGTATCAGGCAATTAGGGCAACATATAACCTGAGTTTATAATAACATAACTCTTTCCACTACTTGAAAGATGACAAAAGCACACCTTTTGATCAAGTTTTAAATGTTAAGTTATATTATATGAATTTTACATATTGACTGTTCTGTAGTTTTTTAATTGTTGTAAGAGATTATATTAGGAGAAAAATGTGATATATATTTAATACAAAAATAGATAAAATAAAATATATTGTTCTGCATCTGCTATGAAAGATTGTTCTATAAAATCCACTTCTGCATTTCTGGTTAACAGATAAAATTAACTTTGTTGATCTTAAAAGACATCTCCTTTATCCATGATGGATTAGCTAGCTATTTTTCCTTAAGCTATCCTTAGGATGCCAATAACCATATGTTGGATTATGCTACAGTGTGGCTTTTGCTATATTAAATAGTTTCTTTCAATAGGATATTCCTTAACTAATCATATCTTATGGCACATGGACAATGGAAACCTTTAAGGTTGCAAAAAATGAGTACATGATGCAATGATGCAATTCAGGAATAAATGGGCATTTACTGTTTATTTTAACATTTAATAATATCAATATAATCACTTCCAAGTCTGCTATTTAGTTCATAGGCCAGGCTACAATTCGATAGCAATGATTTTAAGATGCAGATATGAAAGATCAAGATTTTCAGGATACGTTGCTAGAACCACCAGATGTGAAATTAAGCCACAGTTTGCAGTAAGAGGCGAAGGGCTTCTTTTGTTACATGTGTGTCAGTAAATTGCCTGCTCATCATTTAGAGCTTGCCTAATATTTAAATAACAAGATAGGAAAAATGACATGATAGCACTGGTTGTATGATGTCACAGTGCAATTGAGAGATGCTATTTTTCAATCAGTCCATTATTGTACTGATTTTGTGTTTGCAGGTATTCTACCATTCTGGAGCAGTTAAAACTCAAGAAATAGACAGGGATCATGAATGTTGTGGAGTAATTAAAAAAAAACCAAGCAGGTCCCAACTTAATTAACAATTAAGATAGTATACTACTGGATTTGGATTAATATTCTAAAGATAGTTTTCATCACACCTTGATTCAGGTTTTTTTTAATTGTTGTACACAATTGTGGTTGAAGATCATAGATGTTTGGCCACTTGGTTCCACACACACAAATGATTTAAATGTATGTATGTACGTACGTATCCTACTGATAATATAAGTTAAGTAACACAGACAAATATTTTAAAGAAATGTCCTTTAGACCAATGCTGTCCAAACATTTGTCTTGCCTGGACCACATTGGGTAAAGAGGTATAAATTCTGTATAAAATGCATAATATAATTAAAGTAAATAAATCACATAATCATGTTATGTTTATGAACTTGTGTGGTGCATTACTAGCTGTCCAGGGCTGTATGCAGCTCACAGACTACACGTTGGACATTCCTGCTTAGAGAGTCAAGGTATTGATTCACTGAAACACATAGAATTAAAAAAAACATTACTTTTTTTTAACTTAATGGCAATTTCTTCTATCTATGCTTTTATTACTTCTGATTTTACTGAAATTACTTTAATCAAGAATCCTACAATCTAAATAACTGAATCGGTTAGTCAATGTATTAATTGCTGAAATTGTGGGACTGCTCCTAACAAACATTTGGATTGAGTTTGCTTCTCTTCAATAGGTGATTCCAAAAAATGAATTAAGTTCAACTGAACTTGTATTGAGCAGGTAATAAGCATGCCACATTGGGCAATGGATTGGGTTGCAATTCACTGTAAAGATAAAGATCTCAAACTTGAGCTGATCTATAGAGTAGGTTGCACAGTTTTTGACAAAAGGGTTTTGCAATTGTCTTTTTCTGGGACTTTATTCAGGAGGCCTATAATTATCAAGTGTTCCCTTATCCAAACATTAAGCAGAGTTGACTCAGCTTAACTATTATAATTTAGCAAATAAGAAAAAAATACTTTCATTATCCTGAGAACAGCTTAGAATGGCAAAAAAAAGTTTTCTTTACATAATCAAGTGCTATCTCACAGCAATAATATGTTTACAATTCTTAAAAGCAAAAATGATTAAATACTTGGCTATATCCCCAGAGCCAGGACCAATTTGGAGAGGCAATTTGGTTAACTTCTGTGGAGAAAAAATTCAGTAAAACTAGCAAAAGCAGCAGCAAGATTTAACATGAGTGGTAGAAATAGATCATCAGATAATTTGCAAATGTGAATTAATACATGCTTAAGAGGCAGATGGCAACTCTGACAGATTATGGTCTTAGTGTGTATAAATATGCTGTACTTTACACCTGTTGATTCAGCCCCAATTTGGGAAATTATGAATCGTGATTCTCACTAAATCTGAGATGTTCTAATTTGATTTAGTACCCAAATCCAAAGAGACATTTTAGGACCCAAAGTTTGGTGCATCACAATGGCCAGACCATGAAATAAAGAAATACAATTTAGGGGAAGAGAGGCAGGATTAACAGAATTATTTTGTAGAAATTTTGTTCAATGAAGTCCAGAATTATTGAATACAAAATATACAACTTTCTTCAAACTCCTTCCAAGAGTATCAAAAAATATCTCCAGATAAAAATATTTATAAATAGCCTAAATCTCTCACAATAGTCACAAATAATCCTGATAATATTTAGAAATTATACAAAGATATCTTTTCCTGGAATGGGACAACTCACCACAGCCAACTCATCATAGCCAACTCACTGTGGGACAGCTCATTACGGGACAAAATAACAGCTCTATTTAATTATTTAAAACAAAAACATTATAATTTTTGCCATTCACAATTTATCCTGTCTCTCCTTTTGAATCCTTTCTTCAGTGAATCTATTCCACTATTTCTTTGATATTAATGTAACTCTTGTCCTGCAATGAGTTGGCTGCAGCAAATTGGCCATGGCATGGCATGTCTTATCTTGAAACATTTTCATCCTATTTTATCCACAGAATTCACATGCAAAGTTACAGTGTGCATTCCTTATTTGCAATTTAGCACTATGCACACATTTCACTATTGCTGCTCCTAAATCATGGGTTATAACTTCATATTTTACAAACTTATAATAAAGAATAGTTAATCCTGTTCAGCTTCTGTATCACCCTGACCTAAGGCTTCACCAGTTAAAATAAGGTTTTTGTGATAGATTGGAACCTTTGATCATTTGTTTATTAATCTACCCTGCAAATTTATGTACAGGTCTACATGTTGTGCAATTCTGTAAACAGAGTTATATTTTACAGATACCTTTATTTATACCTAACACATTAATATCTATTGCTTACGGAACATAAGTTTCACTTGACAACATAGAGATTAATGAACAGAAGTTTTTGTTTTTTAGAAATTCCAGCAATAAAACTGAATGCTTTGATCATGGACTAAATAAAAATAGGATTGGGTTGGCTTCATCTCAATGTAATATATGACTTAATCCCTCTGGCAAACAAAATTGTAATGGCTTTTTCAACAAACAGGAGTTATAACAAACCATGGCTTAGTGAAAGATTTGACACGATGAGATAACAAAGATCTCTGTAAAGATACAGATTTGAAATATCCATCTTGATCTAATTCTTATAATCTTCCAATTTGAGCAGTAAAAGGACAATACACAAGCAACTAATATTTTGTTCACTTTAGAATAAAAAATGAATTAAGATTTGATTAGAATAGTTTTGACTGCTACTACATTAATAAATGTCTCCCATCTTCCTTTTCTTTTCTAAGTCAAGTGAAATGCAAGCACATGAGACAATATTTGCAAATTTAATATCTTCCTAAGCATTCATCAGTTATAAAATTCCTCCTAGGATTTCTCAGGACCTGGAAAATATACTCCCAACAAGACTTGTGTGCAATTATATCAGTTCCTGTGTAAATGGCCAGATGAATTTAGTATTGACAAAGTGAAATATGCCTGAGACAGATTGTGTAAATGTCAGTATATTGTTAGGTGTAATTTACTGGAGAGTCTTGCTAAACATAGAAATGATGCAGTAGACCATTCTTCTACCACAACTGGGTTGCAGCATTAAATAATTAGGAAAGAATACCAGCTACTTAGCTAGAAAGAACCAGTCAAGCTTCATTGTAGAAAGCACCCTTAATAGACTTCTTATCTTTTAGCTATTAAAGATAATAGTTTTTTATCATATGCTTAATAATTAAATTCCCAGAAGAGTTTCTTATTTTTATTCACATGCCGACAGATTAGAGCCCAACTCTTAATGACAATTGGTTTTAACTATATTAAGTTGATGTTACCTGAAAAATATGACATTTTTCATGGTTTATGTGCTTCTGGCCCTGATACAGAATCAAAAAAAAAAGATTCTTAATCAAAACTATAATATTTTAGTAGAAAATTAAGGATCTGGGAAAGGGGAATTTGGACAAATGCCTATTACTTGGCAAAAAGACACACACATCCTCCTTGTTTTTACATTGCACTAAGCTGTTATGTGTTACAGCTATGTGTGTTACATAATTTTGAACATTATAATTAGTGAGCCATGCTTTTTGACTCAGTAAGTTTCATGAAATTAGAAAATTCAGGTTTATATGCCATTGTGCAAAAAGTAAACTATGCTTTGGTGCTTGTGTAAACTTGTCCCTAATGTAATATTTCTGTCTTTCTTTGCTTCCGATCCATTCCATCAGGAATTTATTTTAACCTGATATTCAACTTTTAGCCTACACTCTCAACAGAAACCAACTCTTCTCTATGAATGGTAAAGGCTGCAAATAACATGCTTTGGTTACATGGGCAAGAGAGACTTAATTTTAAAAGGAATAGTGAGTCATGTCTGCAGTCCTTCATTTGTGCAAGCCAGAAGTAGACTAAACCTGTACAAATTTCCAGCTGCTACTTGTGCTTGTCCTTCTTGTACTTCTCCTATAATAATAAAACAAAATGTTTTATGAGAGGTCACACCACCTGTAACTCATATTCTCTTCATCAGCTGAGAGACTCAGAGTGCTGAGACTTGAACTTTTATTTGTTTTGGTTGTATGTATGCTTTGTGGTTATACAGATGCTGCAAAAAAGAGACTTAACTTTTGAATAGTTAGTCTAGATCAGTTTTTTTAAAATCGGCAATTTTAAGATGCATGTACTTCAATTCTCATGTTGGGATTTCTGTACTGTTGGACAATCTAGAACTGTGGCACTTGTGGTCCAATCTAAGCATAGTACACAAAATTGTCTGTTACAATGTCTTACCACTCAATGACTTCTTCAGCTTCAATCACAATAATGCACGAGCAAACAACCAACACAAACTCAAGGTAAACTGCTCCAAACTTGATTGCAGAAAATAAGACTTCAGCAAGAGAGTGTTCAATGCTTGGAACGCCGTACCCAATTCCGTTGTTACAGCCTCAACCCTTCATAGCTTTGACCTCAAACTGTCTACCATGGACCTCACCCCATTCCTAAGAGGTCCTTAAAGGGGGCATGCACAAGCACACCAGCGTGCCTACCTTCCCTGTCTTATTGTCCCCATATCTGTATTTATACCCTTTGTTCCTATTTATGTTCATACTTGTTATCTTGTACATGTCTGACAAACAAAAAATAAAGTAAAAAATAAAATATGTAGACTTCTTCCCATGCTGGCTGGGGAATACTTGGAGTTGAAGTCCATGCATCTTAAGGCCATTATTATTATTTGCTTATAGATTCTTATTCTCTTTTCCACCTCTTTTCACAGCTACAAAGAGATTGGAAATTTTCACTTTTAAACAAATTATCATTTCCCAAGATGACTGAATACTGGAAACAGTAACAAGCTTCATAATGGCCATCGTTTTAGATCTTAACTTGTTCTGAATCCATTGTTCCACAATTCCCTAAGCTTAAATGCTTAGATAATTATCAACACCCCAACCCACCCCCAAAAATGCAGCAAGCTTTGTCATAGCTGTTTATGGAGAAGGAAAAAAATATTTTCTGTTTTATGTGAGTCAAAGCATATGAAATTTGGGGCAGTTTTATGTTTTCATTGTTAACTTCATTTTTTAAAAGCAGAACAAAAAAAAACCCGCATTCTGTTTATGCGGGGAAAACATCTAGCTTAATATATCAAAACAGATCCTTCTTAGAAACTGAATGGCAGATCAAGATCCATCTTTAACCAAGAAAAGCCCTTGTACAATGTAAACAGCAGGAATTTCATTCAGACAGTATAAACAGTGCTATAAAATTAAACATTGGGGACTGTGTAGCTGAAAGCTTTGTCAAGGCTTCTCACAAAAAAATGATCCATCTTCCTTTGCTCTGCTTTTTAACATCCTTTTGATCTGCTCAGTAGAAATACACTCATCGGCTTTGTCTGTTCTTCTGCAGCATTTCAAATAAAAGGAAAGGAAAGGAAACATTACTAAATGCTAAAACAAAAGTAATTTTTAAAAATTCAATTTGCTTTACTACTGCAAATGTAACAAATGATCAACAATATTTTTAATGTTTACATTAAACCTGGCATAGTTAGTGACAGCTGAATATAGCCAAGGAAAGGACGGGAAAGGCATTTTCCTTAATTTAATCATCCAAGCAGGAATGCTATCAACATATTCTCATTGCTCAATTTTGAGTCTCCCATGTCTATTTTGCCAGATGTTAAAATAGCATGCCTTGAAGTGAAGAGATGTGTTGCCATTTTCTCCTAAGGCCAATTGTGGCATACATGTCTTGCTGCTGTGCTGCCAAAAGCTCCAAAGAGAAGGCTGGAGGGCTTACATCCAGCTGTTCACCATTAATCCTCTGATATTTCACATATTCAGATGAATTTTTCAAGACAGGGAGGGCAGCTTCTAACTAACTCGTGCTTTTATTAATCTCAATAGATAATGACAATGATATAGGCTATCTTTAGGTAGATTTTCGATGTTCTTACACTGTTAAATATTGTTTTTATTCAGGGTTACTGTTCATAATATATCATCAGGTATAAAAACATGATACAATTAAATATAGTAGATAAATGATAGGGATGCCAAGCTCTGAATAAAAAGGATGTCAAGATCTATTATAGGTAAATCTGTATGAACTATGTCTAACTGGAAATGAGAAATGGAGAAAGGAATTTATAAAACTATCCCTATCTATCAAGTTTCTCCATCCTTAGCTTATATTCACCATCTCTCTGTCTCTGTCCATCTGTCTGTCTGTCTCTCCCCCCCACCTCTCTTTCCTATTTTGACCACCTCATGCTTTCACTTCTTTGTGTATGTTATAAAGTGTCATTTTGTATGATGTATAATCCTCAACCTTCCATTTGTTTAATGACTGTTCAAAGTTATAACGCACCGGAAAAAGTAACTTCCAACAGATCCTCACACTTATGATCATGACAGCATGGTCATGTGATCAGAATTTGAGTGTTTGAAACCAGCATATATTTAATAAAACTTGCTCTGTCCCCAGGTCATATAACTACTGTATGTGACCTTCCTAGTCAGCTTTTGACAAGCAAAGTCAATGGGGGAAGCCAGATTTGCTTAAGGACCATGTGATTCACTGCAATGATTCACTGAACAACTGTAGTGAAAAAGTTAATAACATCAGGCACATCTCACTTAACAACTGCCTCGCTTAACTGAGGCAATTCTGGTCCTGATGATGATCATAAGCCAAGGACTACCTGTATTGTATATGTATCCATCTCATCCTGGGAACCCCTTTTTTGAACTATTACCATCTGGCAGATGGTACAGAATAATAAAACAAGGACAAATAGGCTGAAAACAGCTTCTATCCCAGGGCAGTAGTTCTTCTTGAATTCTGCTGTATAGTGCAGTGTTGGTGCGATGTTGGGGGTTTTCGGTTCAATGTGTGAAGGGTGAAGGATGTGTGTTTGTGTTTATTTTCATGGTCATGGTCATGATGTGCACTGAAGATGGTGTTTGATTTCATTGTACGAGGTGCAATGACAATAAAGTAAAGTAAAGTATTGAATGGTAGTTTTATTAGGACTATAAGAAAATTACATGACCATCGTCAGCCTGGAAAGTAGGGGCAGGAGATATGGGAAGAAGAATAAAATGTAACGGTAGATGGACTTTTATTTGAAAGTAGGTAAGGTTGACTTTATTCTCATGATTCTTACTCCCACATAAAGTGTTCATAATCATAGATTTGATATGCTTGGATAGCATAGGTGAGAGCTAAATTATCATAGATGAATGGGAATGTATATATTGGCAAGCACTTTGCCAGACAGGGAGGAAGGATCAAGTGTAGAGCTAGTCTGGAAAGGGCTAAAAGGACCAGGACTTAGTTCCTTGGAGCCTTATCTAATGTTCTCAAGAAGAGGCTGCCAGACTGAGAAGATTCCTGCACCAGAGGCAGAACGTAATAAAGTAGTTATCTTGAACTCAGCACATGTGGGTCTGGTTGTTCATGCCCCACAGTATAACAAATAGGTTAAAAGGAAGAATCAAAACTTTAATATAACACAGAAATATGTACAACATGGAAATATATATTATGGGCAGATGGTCTCATAGAATTAAGATTCATAGAAATATTTCTGTTGTTATGTGTTAAAGAACACACTATAAATTTAGCTCTCTGCAATATGCAATTTTAAATTGATTTGTGGGAACTCTTGAAAAGGAAGATGCTTTTAGCCAAACAGTTGTTTCAATCTCAAAGAAGCAACAGAATTTAAATAGTATTATTCTGGGACTAATTCAATATCCGCTGCTAAATAAATCAAATTCACAACAGGAGGTTAAGCAAATCTCAACATTTTTTATAAAATAATTTATTACTAAAATTTTAAAAAATTAGATATTAGATTATTTATTAATGCTAAAGCTGTTATTTTATTTCACTGTTTATTATTCTGTTTTTTTTAAAAAAATAATTTACTATAACTTACACTTAACGAAGATCTTTCATTTATCAAAGATCTGTTGTGTTTTTATTATTTGCTCATTAAATTTGCCTGGAATTTTAGCTTTTACTTTCATTGACCATATCTAAACAAAGATAAGAATTTTTATAAATTCCTATAGAGGGAAAGGCCTTGAGGGACAGGGGAAAAAAAAATGGAGACGACCATGACCAATTCCTGACCTTACTTAATATGAACTGTTTATGGTCGGCAGAGCAGCATAGTTTCCCACAGATCACACCAAGGTGACTTTTGTGCTAAGTTTACTAAAAGAAGGAGCAGCTAAATGGGCCTCACCCATCACTGATAAGAATGACCTGGTGCTGGACAATTACCAAAACTTTATGTGAAGATTTAAAAGTTGCTTTGATGATTCCATGGAGCACCTGACCTCCATCTATGAGATTTGCAAAGGTCAGTGGAGAATGAGGTTGTAATTTAAATTACTTGCCAGAGATGTGGATGAAATGACCTGGATCTGATTGACCAGTTCAGAGAAGGTTTGCTGAATACAATAGAATATAACAGAATGAAATTCTTTATTGGCCAAGTGTGACAGGGAATTTGCTTTGGTGCATATGCTCTCAGTATACATAAAGAAAAAATAAAATACATTCATCAAGAATCATAAGATACAACACTTACTGAAGAACTGAGAGATAAGCTAATGCAAGGGCTTCAAACTTGGCAAGTTTAAGACTTGTGGACTTCAATTCTCAGAATTCCTGAGCTAACATGACTGGAGGAGGAATTCTGGGAGTTGAAGTCCACACACCTTAAAGTTGTCAAGTTTTTAGATGTCAAGCTAGTGAGAAAACACACCATAGATAATTTGGGAAATATTTCCAAAGCTTTGTGATAATAAATGTCATGTTGGCATTGTTGAGGCAGGGAACAAATGGCAAAGGTGGGGGGAGTTTTACAACCTCTCTTTCCCCCTTCTTCCCTTCTACTGACCATCTTGGAATCCAGGAAAATGAGAGGATGTATGAAGTATGAAGTTGAGCACCCAAGAGAGCATCAAGAAAGAAACAAAGAGATCTGGGTCTCTGCTTTTACTATGGAGCTTGTACATACAGCCAGATTATGCACACAGAAATTTCAGGATTCTGACACAGCAGCAAAATGCAAGGCTTGCAAGTCTATGGAGCATATAACAGGCAAGTACACATCTCATTTCAAAATTCATTGGCCAATTTTGCAAGGCCTTCTCTCAGGGGTTTCAAAACAACTAAGATAGCCAGTAGCAAGTAATCATATTTCATTGTCCTTTTTACTCTGCTTACATTCAGGCCAGTAAAATGTGGACTCAGCCCCTTGTGAACTCAGGGGCAATCACTGATTTCTCAATGAAGCCACAGTACAAAGATTAAAGTAGTTGATCCAGAGTCTCAAAAGACAGTGATGGTCTCAGTAGATGGACACCATTGGAAAACAGGAACACTTTTTCAGCACACAAACCTATTGCAACTGACAATACAAGACTATAAGGCCTCTTTTGAACACTAAGCATGAAATACTGGGTTTGGAGGCAGATGTAATCTTCTTGGACCCACCCAATTTTGAGTTTTGTAGCAGCTGAGATCCCAGTGAAGAGTGGGCAGTGGCTATTGTCATCTTTGAGTCCATACAGGTTTACAGACAGATTTAAGGGACTTAGTTGAAAGTGAGCTTAAGAGGGAAGAGTTAAAATTGCTGCTGGTGTATTGTCCTCCCAGCTGTCCATAATCAACCCTTTTTGAACTGTTAGATTTTGTCTGGCAATAGCATCTCCAAGGCTGCTGGTGCAGAGGTGGTATTCAGCAGGGTTTGATCAGTTCTGGAGAACTGGTAGCAGAAATTTTGAGTAGTTCATAGAACCAGCAAATACCACTTCTGACTGTCCCTGCCCCCATATATTCTCTGCCTCCTGAGTCCCAGCTGATCAACTGGGTCTTCTTTTGTTGCCCTGCATAGGAGAACAGAGCTGGAAAGAAAGTTAGCGGGGTGGGGAGGGAATAGGGATTTTGCAGTATCTTTGAATGGGATGGAAATGCAGATTTTGCACTATCCTTTCCCTGCCATGCCCACAGAACTGGTAGTAAAAAAATTTGAATCTCACCACTGTGCTGGTGTTCAGGAATTTCAGTCTGGCATCTGTTGGCATTAAGACTGGGGTAGCCCAAGAGTTTGTGGCTTCCATGACAACCCTAGATCCATGTCTAGGTCTATATCTGATGCTTAAAAATGGCTCCCCATAAGGGTAAGGAAAAGAAGGAAGAGCAGGTTATAAGTTTGGGACCACAGGTTGCTGTAGGAGAAAATGTGTTTGGAGTTGCACACAATGTGTGATGCACACAAATGTGTGATGCACACAAAAAACACACAGAGCTCTGATTGCTCCATTGTGGCTACCATCTTGATTTTTTACCACATACTTGGTAATAGTATAGCAATAGTTTGACATTATCACTTTCTGGGTTTTCCTTTCACCCTCCCAATTTAATCTGCAATCAGAGAGAGGAAGACCAGCTAAATATAGTTAACCCATCCCCAATCCACAAAGCTGATCCAGAAAGAGACCATGATTACAGGTATGGAAGACTGCTGAAAGGTCAAGAAGAGCAAGGATGGATGTGTTAACCCCCAACTCCCAAACCCACCCACTGTGTTTGGTTAGATATTATCCAAAAGGGCAAGCATTTCTGTTTCCATCCTTAGGATTGTTTCCAATCCTGACTATATTTATGTACAAGAAAGTGAGAAGATTTTTAGTGGCTCTCATAAATTTGCTTTTATAATTTAACTGGCACAAACATGATTTGCTTTCCTTTGCCAGGTATCTTAGATTGCTTGGTGTCTGGGCCATAACATTTTGTAGCAATTGTGTTTTCCTTTATAGCTTGTGTAGTAGTGACTTAATATCAATTTCCCTCAAGTTAGTTCAATATACCATATATATTGTCTGTTTATTTATTGAGATTGTTTTATCACTGGGATGTGTTTGAAAAAGTTCACATTGTATAAGGTATATAAATTACAAATAAAAACAATAAAATTCTTCTAAGCAATTTGATGTACATATTCCCTTTATTTAAAAGAGTCAACATTTGCTTGAACCATCTCCTCTTAATAGGAGAGCAGTTAAAATAGTGTTTGTTGATTTAAGATTCTGACTGACATAAACCATCCAGATGGAGACTTTCTTTAAAATCTATTTTGATTCTGGTTTATGAGAACAGTTAATTCAGTGTTAAAATTATTTATCAGTCTTATAAATATACCTATGTATGTAATTTCTAAAAGATAGAATGAAAAAAATTATTTGTAAAAGTATCATTCTCTCTCCCATGCATCCTACCTATATTCAGTTTACTTCTCTTCAACTGAAAAACTCAACTAATGCTCAGGGAATGCTCTGTCCATAACCTTTTCTGAGTTTTTAAAATACTTTTTAATTTATTTATTTTTTAAAAGAAAAAGTTGTCAGCCGACATAGCAAATGCATCTTTATTTCTAATAATGACCTGAGGATCCAGTGCTTCCTGAAGGTGTTCTTAGAACATAAAAATATTATATGGCTGCATCCCAGTGTAGGTTGGTTTCGAAGTCTGCTCATTTGCCTAGAAAAAGAATAAAGGTAAGCGGGGGGGGGGGGGGGCAGTCTCCTATAGAAAGAGAAGGATAGTGAAACAGCAGGCAGCTTGTGTTGCATGACAGCCATCTTGTTAATGAACAAGCTCCTGTAACAGCCTTTTTCCAGCTCTCTGGTGGTTGCAAATAATGCCATTGCAAACAATGGCCAGCTACCATGTTATTTCCAGTGAATTTGATGGAGATGTAGAGTGACAAAACTTTGCCCAGCAATAAAACACTTTTTACTTGAGGAAAGTATTTTGTGAAGAAAACCACTGGAAGGCAAGTTGATTCAGTCTCCAAAGTGGATGGACTTTGTTTGGAAAAACCAGTGCAGCATATACTACAAGTACAACTATTATTATCCCTGTAGGTCTTATTTTAATCCCAACTTTCTATCTGTATGTTGAATATTTTCATCTCAATAGTATATGGGTCATTACCAAGGATTGGTTATCAGATCCTCAATTTCAGATTCATCCATAGAAATAGGGGGAGATTTCCCATTATCCCTGCAATGGATATTCTCTTGTGTTCAAAGTAGTGTTTCAAGTTCCTGATAAACTGGCATAAAACATTTCACTTCAGCATTTTAACTCCTGAAATCCTTGGGACCCATTAATGTATTTCTTGGAACAAACAGACCCTGAGGTTAAGCCTCATTTTTCACTGTAGCTGATATCATTCAACTTTATTACAGAAGCCTGTATACAGATGATGGCTTTTCTGGTTCAATTCCTGGCTGGCTCTGTCAGAAGACAACAGGACTACTCTAACCAAATTAATGGAATACTTCTTATAATTAGAGGTTGAAGAGACTGCACGTTTTTCATCCAGGGGTTTATATTTCAGCACTTTCCAATATTGAAAGAAATGGAGAAGGAGAGGGAAACATCCCCATCTATTTCACTAGCGTAAATACTCTGCTGGATGATGTTACTCCATGGAATGCCTTACAAGAAAGATAAGTGAGAAGAAAGGAAGTCTTATAAGTAGTTTTTCTTGCCCACCCATCATATTCAATGCTCATGTACTGAAATCTATATTCTGTTGGTTTGTTTTTCCTGGAAAAGAATAATGAGGGCCGACCTTGGAATTGTTATGCAGCTGCAAATGGCATAAGCATGACCTCCCCACAAATCCATGAAGCCTTACTGGTCATTCCAGGCTTCACGCAGTCTAAGCAGAATCTGAAAGATGGTCCAAGGAGGATGAAAAAGTGGAAATATTTTTCCTCAGAAGACAAGCAGTCTGGTGAGATTCTTGTAACATCGGTACAATAAAGTTACAACTTGAGGCTATTCACAGATGATTCTAGTTGCTTGTGCCTCACATTATCCTTGGAAAGACCTTGTGCACTCATTAAGGATATACTGACTTTGATTTTTATCTAATTCTTTGTAATTGATTAGTGAGCCTAAAACACCAGACACCAATGTTCAGTTAGTGATTATCAACCAATCTATTTGAACAAGGAGCTAGGATTTTCCTAGGATTTCTTTCTGAAATAACAAAAGTTCACATTTGCTTCATAAGAAAAATTATCCATGATGCTGTTATCCATGCAATTATCCATGATACTGTTATCCAAAGTTCTAGGATGACATCATATTTTAGAGAAAACAAAGCCCTCAAGAAACATATTACAGAAGGAAATATTTCAGTCTTCTCCACACTATTTAGTAAGAAGATGGTAGTGTTGATTGCTATATATTGCAAATTCTACTGAAGCTGCTCAGTATGCACACAACATGTATTTAAAACGTGAAATGTCTGGCATAACTATAAAATGAAGCACATTTCTATCAATTCAATTATTGACTCATCAAGTTGTGACTCTGAATCACAGCACAAGTGTACTCTATGCGAAAGCACAGATTGTTCCAAGTCTCATTCAGCACATGCAATTTCTTCCTTCTAGAAAGCCTAACAAAAATGTATTTTGTAGGGCAAATTACACACAGGCTGATGTATTGAAGTTTGGATTTATTTTGATAGTGAAAGGGAGCTTCAAGGAATTGTTATTTTGAGTATAGCAGTGAGAATGAGGGGAGAAAATATCTCCAATTGCTAAAGTCCAATTGAAAATACAGGTATATATTCCTTTAAAAAATTAGATAATCAATATAAGATCTCCAACCAGCTTCCTTCATTTGTTCCTGAACCTTCAGTTTACCAGACAGTAAATAACAAAGCTGGATGATTGCTAAAGTAAGCTGCCTGCCTGACAACCTAAGGATATTTTTATTGTTCATTTGTTTAGCAAATCAGTAAACAGAAACATAAATGTTATCAACCAATATGCTCAGCAACCCCTTTTGTAAATCTTTAGTGAAGATATGAAATAAAAGCAACTTAATAAAATCCCCTCTAATAGGCAAAGCCAAATTACTGCACTTGAATGCTGTGTGAAAACATATATTTTAGAACTATTTATAATTCAAGCCAAGAGTCATTTTTCTTCTTTGTGAACTATTTGCATAAATTTGCACACATAAGCCACGAACCATGTTTTCTTCTACTTTCCAGTCAGTTCAAAGGAATAGATAAAAAAGTTCACAAGAATTCCCTGCTGTACCCCAAGTTCTTTCTGTCCCATGGTATTTCCAGTTTTTTCTCTGCTTTTCAACTGCAGAAATTCTGGTCCAGATAACAGTGGCTGGTAAGAGATCCAGAGTGATCTCTGGTCACCACAAAACCTATTTCTCCTCCTTCTTGCCTTTTCCATCCAAACAAATCAGGCCAGCCTCACTAGCTAGATCCTTTGAGGACCAGTTTACGAATGCTTCTTCAAAAAAAAAAGTTTGTTCCCTCCTCACTAGTCTACCCACGTGCCTTTCTATTGTTTCCCCAGATGTTTGCACAGATGGGAGCCTTCACACACACTCCCCTTATCATGTTATCTCTTTTGACACTAACACAGACTGCTTTATTTTCTTTTTTCCCCTTATGCTGCCATTACACTCTGATGCTGCACTGATCAAAGCAATAGCAAACAGGTTGTTCTTTTGTTCTTTTCTTCCTCTGTAGTTTCACACTTTGTAGCAAAGAATGATAGTTCAGCTTTTTAGCAACAAACTTCCTGTGCTGCAACTTGCAGATGTTTAAAAGAAATTAAGGAAGTTTTGCAAGTCCTGAAGACAGTGGTGGAAAATCTAGAGGAACAGGCTTCACCCAGTCTAAGCAGAATCTCAAAGGCTGTCCAGGGAGGATAGAAAGGTGAAAAGCAGAGATGGTATTCAGCAGGTTCTGATCAGTTCCCCCCTGTATACAAATGGAGGAATTCATACTGTACAAATCCCCTATAATCATCATTTTCCCCTGCCCCTAATCTAAAGCAATCTAAATGAAAAAAAAAAAACTATATAATTTTTATATACATTTTAGTTAATGAAGACTAATCATTATCTGCAGCTAGGGTTAAATAATTTGTTGGTGTGGTGGGAGAAACTAAAATGAGGAAATCATGGATTGACATTCACAACACTCTGTCTTTTCAGGAAATTCAGAAATATTTGATTGCTAGTGTTCTGTATAGAATGGTATACTCCAAACAATGCAATCTGATTGGCTAGAAAGACCAGTATTGGATTGGTTCATTAGGAACCAATCCAAAAGAGCTGCTGAAAGGCGGCAAAGTCAAACAGCTGCCATTGGCTACAAGCCGGCAGGCAAGCCTGTATAAAAAGGCTGCCGTGGCTTCAGCCAAACCATTCCGCTACTGTTTGCTTAACTTAATAAAGACTTTGTTGTTGGAACCCGGTCTACCTCACTTTTTTCCGGACAGAACAGCGAGAATAACTCAAAACACAGTGAGTAAAAATAATGTAAAGCAGTAGATTATATATGTTCTGTCATATGCATAATGTCCACTCTCTGTGTGAAAGGACCTACAAATCCATTCATTCTTGTTCCGTCCGGAAAAACACGAGGTAGACCGGGTTCCAATAGTAAAACTCTTTATTTCAACAGTTAAGTGAAAACGGAACAGTTTGGCTCTTGCCGCGGCAGCCTTTATATACAGCTTGCCTGTCAGCTTGAAGCCAATGACAGTTACTTGGTTTTGCCACCTTTTGACAGCTCTTTTGGATTGGTTCCTAGTGAACCAATCCCTATGCTGGCTTTTCTAGCCAATCACAATCAAGGATTTGGAGTAGACTATTTTATACAGAACACCCCTCCCCCCTTGGTTTAGTCCTATGTGGTGACATAGTCGCGCAGGTAGGTGGGGCTTCTTCGGATTTTACTGGACTTGTGCGGTTCATTTTCGCTGGAGACTTCAACCGGTTCGGATGGGGTTGCTGTCTCTCCAGCTCTTTTCCATGGAACCGCCTAGAAGGGTGAGTCGGCCATTTTGCTACCGCTTGAGTTTCTCAGGCTGGTGGTTTTGCCGCTCCTTCTGGGTTTCTCCGGGCAGGTCGAGCTGGCTGGGCTGGCCCCTTCATCTGGATTATTTTCACAAGTCTCATGTAACCGTAAGTTTCCTTTTTGCTCTTTTTGATTGGTTAGATGTTCTGGGTTTATTTTAAAAAGTTCTTTATTATTTTCTTGAATTTCCCCCCCTTCTTTGGTTTTGTTTTCCTAAATTTTTATTTTTTGTGGTTGTGCGTTTGTATTTCTTTCAATGTTTCTGGAACGAAGCTGGTCTATGTGCCGCTTCCATTCCCTGCCATCGTCTATGGTTAGTCGGTAGGACCGGGGGCCTGTGAGTAGTGTGATTGTGGCTGGAAGCCATAGGGGGTCCCTAGTAAAATTTTTTGCGTAGACTAGGTCGCCGATTTCAAATGTTCGGCAACGGCTGGAGGAGTCAGGGGGTCTTTCCAACATGTAATTTGGGTGCAACCTGTCTAATTGTAACCTAAGTTTTCTTCCCATTAATAACTCTGCTGGGCTTTTGTTGGTTACGGTGCTGGATATGATATGTTGGAGGGTGAGTAGATGGTTGATTTTATCCTGGACATCCCCAATGTCCATTTTCTCTAAACCCTCTTTGGTAAACCTGACCATTCTCTCCGCCCTACCATTTGCTGCCGGGTGGGCCGGCGCGGTCAGTGCATGGCGTATACCTAGGGAGGCTAGGTATTGTTCAAATTGGATGGCGGTTAATTGTGGCCCGTTGTCGGACACTAGGACGTCCGGCAATCCATGGGTTGCAAAAAATTTGTTAAGTTGTTTAATGACCGCCTCGGTTGTCATAGATGACATTACTACAACCTCCAGCCAATTTGAGTATGCATCTACGACAATTAAAAAGGTACGCCCCCTAGTAGGACGCGCAAAATCAATGTGGATCCAAGACCAGGGGCCTCGTGGGGTCTCCCAGTCCTTTATGGGTGCTTGTGGTGGGGAAGGCCTGGTTTTCTGAAATTTAGTGCAAGTGGCAACCCAATATTCGATATCTTTATCTAAACCCGGCCACCAGACATAGCTTCTAGTGAGGCTTTTCATTTTTATGACACCAGGATGGCCTTCGTGAAGCACACCCAACACCCTAGTTTGTAGTTTAGGAGGGATTACTACCCGATCACCCCACAATAAACAACCTTTTTGAATTGAGAGTTCGGTTTGTCTGGTCTGGAAAGGTTTACATTTTTCAGTTTTTTGGTTTTCCGACCAGCCTTTACCTACCCAGTTTAATATGCGGGCAGTCACTGGGTCCTTTGCTGTGGCTCTGGCAACATCGTTTGCAGATATTGGTAGTTCGGGGCATGTTTCTATTTGCAGGGTTGTCATTGTTGGTGCCATGTCTTCCTCCGTTGTCAGCAGCGGTGCTCTGCTTAATGCGTCTGCATGGGAGATTTGCTTCCTGGGTCGATGTGTCAATGTGTAAGAGTATGCTGCAAGGATTTCTGACCATCTAGTCATCCGCGGGGATAAAATGTTCGATGTAGGCTTGTTTCCCGCCAGAATTCCTAGCAACGGTTTATGGTCCGTTACAATCAAAAATGTTCTTCCATGAAGGTATTCATGAAAATGTTTCTCTCCGGCAACGATTGCCCGGGCTTCTCTGTCTAGTTGACTATAGTTACGTTCTGTTTTAGACAGAGTCTTTGAGTAATAAGCGACGGGTGCCTCTCTCCCATCTGGCAATTGGTGGCTCAGGATGGCACCGACTCCAAATGGTGAGGTGTCGCAGATTACCGTCAATGGAAGTGTGTTACTAAACTGGATAAGAACAGTGTTTGATGTTAATAAATTTTTTATTTTCTGGAATGCTTTTTGCTCTCTATGACCCCAAGTCCAATTTGTTTTCTTATCCAGCAAACGGTTTAATGGTTCCACTATTATTGCTTTGTGGGGGAGGAATACGTTATAGAAATTTATTAGACCCAAAAATGCCTGCAATTTCGTTTTGTTTTTTTGGCTGTGGTGCGTCTTTAATGGCTTTGACTTTTTTTTCAGTAGGGTGTATACCCTGTCTGTCAATTAAGTAGCCCAGAAATTCGACGTGATCAGTCATTAAGCAGCATTTTTCTTTTTTAACTTTCATACCGGATTCTCTAAATTTTGTTAGTACATTTCTTAGTCTTTTTTCTAGTTGGGTCGTATCTTTAGCCGAAATCAGGACGTCGTCAAAATATGGTACGACCCCTTTTATTCCATTTAATAAATGGATTTAAATGGAGGCTTTGGAAAACGCCTGGGGCCACACTCACTCCAAACTGAAGTCTGTTACACTTGAATGCCCCTTTGTGAGTCACTATTGTCTGTGCCTCGGCTGTTAAGGTGTCTCCTGGAAGCTGTTGGTAAACTTGTGCTCGATCTAGTTTAGCAAAAAATTTTCCTTCCCCGAGTGAGTGTAGCAAATGTTGTACGACTGGCACCGGGTATGCACTTTGTTGCAGCGCATTGTTCAGGGTAGCCTTGTAGTCTTCGCAGATGCGTACTGACCCATCAGGTTTAACCGGTGTTACTATTGGCGTCTCCCATTTAGCATGGTCAACAGGTTCCAAAACCCCTTGGTCAATTAATTTATTCAATTGTTCCTCTATTTTTGCTTTTAATGCAAAGGGAACTCGTCTGGCCTTTAATCTTCTAGGGGCCACCTGGGGGTCTAAGCTAAAGGAAATTGGGGTCCCCCGATACCTGCCTAGGGAGCCATCGAAAACGTCCTGGAACTCGTGGATCAGGTTTTCTTCCCAGTCGGTTGCGGCCACTCGGTCTACTCTGGTCATTCCGATGCCCAATGGTGTGAACCATTCGATGCCCAGGAGGCTGGGTCGGTCTCGGTCGACTATTGTCAGAGGCAGGACTTCAACATGCTGCTTGTAAGCGACTCGGAAATGTCCTAGACCTACCACAGGGATTTGATTCCCTTGGTAGTCATTCAGAGTTAATTTTTGTTTCTGGAGCTCTTTTAATTTAATATTTGGGACCAGTTGTCTGATTGTGTCCCATGACCCCATTGACAGGAAAGACCCTGAATCGACCTCCATCTCACAGGGGCTTCCTTCAATTTTTACGATGATTTTAACTTTTTTTCCGCTTTCCGTCTGAGCGCTTCCGATAGTGACAGTTTGATGGGTCTTGTCTTGGTTACTGGCTCATTTGTTGCACTCCCACTTTCTCTCGGCTTGTTTTGATTCAGCTTGTGGGGGAGAGTTACTGCGTCCGTTAGGGCTGTTATTTTTTCGATTCCTACAGATCTTCTCGATGTGTCCCCTTTTCTTACAAGCTCTGCAGATGGCATCAAGGAATCTGCAATCAGCTCTAGGGTGGTTTCCTCTGAAACCGGTGCATTCCCGCCAGTTTCTTTTTTCGTGCCTTTTTTTGTTGTCATATAGGTGGTGGACCTCATCGTCTTCCTCTCCGGATTCTGATGTCTCGTCAAAATCTTCATGGTGTGTAGTGGTGGGAAATTGCTTCTTCCCTCTGGTTAGGCTCGTTTCGTCATTGTTCGCGTTCATTTGTTTCATGGTGGCCCCTGACTTTTTCATGGCTTCTGCAGCTGTGGCTTCTGCAATTGCTTCAGCCACGGTTATGTTGGATTTATTTAGCAATTTACTTTGTAAATTAGAGTCTTTTAAACCCAATACTACTCTATCTCGCATGGCCTCATCTAAGTTCAGGAACTCACATGCCCCCCCCAGTTGTCGGAGTGCTGCCACAAAATCAGTGATGGTCTCACCTTCTTTTTGGTCCCTTCAGTAGAATTCGTGCCGTTTGATGAGATTTGACACCACTGGTGCGTAATGAGCCTTCAACATTCGCTGGAGTTCAGGCCGGGTCATTTGCTTTACGTCTCTGGGCTTCGCCAATGCCTTGGCCATTTTGAATATCATTGGTCCACAATGCGTTAAGAAGACAGCCCTCTTACGCTGGTCTGAGATCTCTTCCATCTCGTTACTTTCTAAGTACATTTGGAAATGGTCTACGTAGGATTCCCAATCTTCATTGGGGTTGAAGGGTGCAGGCGGTGCATTATTTCCGGCCATCGCTTCAAGCCTGGGTTTCAATTCACTGCGTGCACAGTCTCACATTTTAGGACGATCCCATCCTCGTCGCCAGTGTTCCATCCGGAAAAACGTGAGGTCGACCGGGTTCCAATAGTAAAACTCTTTATTTCAACAGTTAAGTGAAAACAGAACAGTTTGGCTCTTGCCGCGGCAGCCTTTATGTACAGCTTGCCTGTCGGCTTCTAGCCAATGACAGTTACTTGGTTTTGCCGCCTTTTGACAGCTCTTTTGGACTGGTTCCTAGTGAACCAATCCCTATGCTGGCTTTTCTGGCCAATCACAATCGAGGATTTGGAGTAGACTATTCTATACAGAACAATTCTCATAGGGATTGTGTGTACTAGCTTTAAAGAACTGATTACCTAATGCTGGCTACTCCAGATACTTTGTTCACATAGGAACCTTATGGCACTGGCACAACATGAAAAACAATACAATATACATTCATGATTTCAGGGGATTTGTATGAATTCCCCCATTTGTATATAGGGAATCTGTATGAATTTCCCCATTTTTTGAGAACCTGTACATATAGGATATGATGTGGTTTCAACTTCCTTCTATTACCCCTAAAGACACCATCCTTTAGAAGCTATACAAATATTCATGCATTTGTTATTTTAGCTTCAACTGATCATGTCCATGCATTTGAATTAAAATATATATTTCCTAGTAAATGGTTACAATTTGAGCATTCTGCTCATTGGAATGTCCTGGAAGAATTGATATTCTCCTCTGTAAAAGAAATATACAAGCCAGCTGCCTAGATACAAAAATTATGAGTTAAAAAGCTTTAGCTGATGAATATTAAAACAGCTGATTCAACTCCTCAAGACCAGGATTTATAGAATATGTAACACTCATTTTGTTCCAAAGTCTGGTATACACTGAGTGTAATTATAATTTATCTGTTTTCATAACTGTGGCCCAGCTGCAATTCCACACAAGTTTATAAGAGAAACATTTGGGAGAAGTCATATGTGTCAGTCTTTATAAATTGATAAAATACACTGACCTCTGGCAATCTACTAGGACTAGTAGATTTGCTAAAATCATTTTTTGGAAACTTACATATTTAAAATACTAATCTAGTAACTAGTAAAGGAATTCTCTCAAAGTGCATTTATTCTGTCAATTCCATTAATTTCAGCAGTTGGGAATTCAATTTATTTTGATTTTTATTGATGGTGGTGACTGTTAAACACATAAACTGACTTTCTAAAAGATGATCTGTTTCCAACCTGACTCTTCAGATCTTCCAGTAGTGTACCCATCCCAGCTACAATTGAGTCTATCCACCTCACTATTAGTCATACTCTTTTCTTTTATCTTCTACCTTTCCCAGGATTATAGACTTCTTTAAAAAAAACACCTAGGTCTTCATATATTATGTCTAAAATTTGACTATTTGAACCTGATCATTTGTGCCATGAGTTAGAATTCTGATTCATTTCTTATATGATCCATTTGTTGTTTTTCTGATTATCCTTGGTATTCCCAAAACTCTTTTGAGAAAGTATGCAAGCTTGCCTCATTGTTGTGCCAACTAGCAGCCATTCTGTTTGCCATTCTGTTATTTTCTCCATAATCCAACCCGATGTGTAGTTTTTGCATGAGGACAATGAGATGTCCTGGGGTCTCATTTTCCTAAGCATATCACACAATTTGACATGGTTGACAATAATGAAAGCCTTTCCATAAGCAGTAACATACTCTTTTGAGTATTCTTCTTCAATATACATCCACAGTAATGTTTGGAGGATCCTTGGTGCTCTCTGAGCTTTGATATTTTCTTGCATATGTTTAATTACTCAAACTAGGTAACATCATGCTAGTGATGATCAACAGCACTGATGATGTTACCTAGTTTGAGTAATTAAACATCTGCAAAAAACAACCCACCTCAGAGAGCATCAAGGACCCCTAATTTCAGCCCTGAGCTACAGATATTCTCCTTTATTGGTACAGTAATGTTTCTTATTCCTTGATCTTTTTAAAAACTATTTTGAATATCTGGCAATTTCATTTTCAGGTAAGGCTTTAATCTTCATTGGATGATGCTAAGCATTATTTAACTAGCATCTTTACAGGTCTTGTAATACTACTTCTCTCTGGAACTTCAGATCATTCCCAAGAATTTTATCTCTCCTGGTTTTGGCTTATCTTTTTGGCAATTTTCTCCATTTGTGATTGGGAGTGTGTGTGTGTGGAAGAATCTCAAATGAGCATTTTTTGAGCATTCTTGAGCAATTATTAGTCCACCTAATTGTTAATCCACCCAAGAACAGTTCTTTCTAGCTCATTGTTTACCATTTTTTAAAAAAGAATAGAGACTTTGTTGAAGGCTTTACTCAAATATCATTGTGCAATGTCTACCACATTCTTCTGATCTACTAAGTTAGAAAACTATCACAGAAGAAGTTAACTTTACTCTAAAATAATTTAATAGTAACAGAACCCAATTTGCAGCATGCCTATCCAATGTTCAGGAACATGTCTAAATAATCAGTTCAAGGACCTTGCCTAAGCAGACATAAAGCTGACATTTACTTTCCTCCTTTTTTCTGTTTTTGAAGATGAAGGTAATATTTGCTTTCCTCCAGTCTTCTGGGGCCAAGCCAGTCCTTCAGGATTTATCAGAAATTACAGAGAGCTATTTTGTTATTATTTCTGCTAGTTCATTCAGTACTCTGGGATGTAATCCATCTGACCTGCATATTTTACTGTTTTTAAATTAAGTTCCCTCCTATATTCTCCTTGTCTGTTTTAGGTTGCAATTCTTTCTTCAACCAGTGGCATAATTACATGACTAATAAAGGTTCAATTTCTATTATATGGACTACCATTGCAGATTTGGAATTAAGTTTTGCTTTTGCAGTTATCATGCATTGCCACTTGGCTGTGTATCCCTTGTTTCTAATGTGCCCAAAGAGACACTTGACTTTCTGTATTTTTCACAATACTCAAGATTTTCCTTTTTTGATACAGTTCTTAAAGTTTCAGAAGATTCCCTTCTATCTCTCTTTGATTATGTGTTCTTCAATTTCCTTTGTGTTTCCCTTTTTGCTTTTTTATTTTGAAAAGCTGTTGTAACTATGTATCATTTATGTGTTTGCAACTGTGTATCATTACAACTATGTATCATTCAGGCATTTGCAACATTGTATCATTCACGTGTAATCATTGAGCTTCTGTCTCCTCAGTGACCTTTTACAGGGCACCTACAGAGACAAGGAGTCAAGCATTCACTGTGTGATTACATC
>BLBF01000007.1:53171095-53198401 GCA_015471245.1 Laticauda colubrina | reverse complement strand
CTCCCTATCATGAGACGCCCATCTAATGCGGGATAGCAGATACCGCAAAAAGCTCTGTATGTATTCATACTGGTTCCTTTAAATTTCTCCCATTTTTTTGAATTATGAATTTTCAGAGTTTTCCACCTGCCTGGACACATTTCTTCTTTAGGATTTCAAGCCAATGCATCTGGATTATCTTTCTTTGGAGGATATCAAAATATATTTTTCTGAAATCAGTTCCTCCTCCAAGGATAACATGATATAATCACCTTCACTTCTTCAATCAATTCTTCACTGTTGGCAAGACCAGCTCTTGATATTTTGGCATCCTAGTCAAAGTCATATTCTTCTACCCATTTGGTTTAGCTCATCTTCCAATTTTTTTAGGAATTTCAAAAAGGCATCTTCTTGTTCCTTTTTTCTTCAAGTGTTTGAGCTTTATACTTAAGATTTTCAGCCCTTAACAATTATTTTTTGTTTTTTGGACTTTTCACTCTATTTATTTGATGTACAAATTATGGGAATTACAATAAATAATGTTAATTATATCAATACCCATTGTTGTCATATGGCAATACATCTGTGAAATTATATTTAGCCTTTAGTAGCTACACTGGCACATAGAATGTGCCATTACTACTTTTCACTTTTTATTGTATTTTTCTTTTTAATTTTGGCACCCCCTAAAATTTGGTGTCCAACGCCATTGCCTTGATTGCTTAAGCCTAGACCTGCCTATGCTGCTGATAAGGTTTAAGTCTAGGATCGCAAATCTTTTTGTCTTTTTTCAACATGTAGCTATATAACTGTGATAAAAAGGAAGAAGAGCTAGAGATAGATACAAATCAGAGATAGAAGAATTAGTGCAGGGCAGAAATGTAATTTTAAAAAGTATCTCAGACATGACCCTCTCTAATTATTTTGATGATAAAAAGGGAGGAAGGAGAGAAGTCAATTCAAACTTGCAGGATTCTATTACTATAACCTTATAATAAAAGTAGCATTAGCTTGCATATCTTTGGTTTCAAAGTTTGGTCTACCTTGGAGGGCTGAGAAAGAAGTGAAGTTGTTATCAAGAGAGAGAAATAATTTGTTGGGCCTTAGCAAATATTGTTTGGTTGCCAGCAGATATTAGGATAATTGAAATTTTCTATTAACAGAATTGCATATTTCTTTGAAAGACTGATCATCAGACACAGAAAGAACTCGGGCATATCTTCCAACTGTAAAAAAAAAAAAAAACCATGGTGGATTCATCTTTTCCCCCTCCTCTTTTATTCTTACCTTAGCTCTTTTGACAGAATTTCTGTCCTTAGATTCCACAGTGTAAAATATACATTACTTTTACACAAATAAAAAGCCCCTTCACTCTTGAATTACTAAAAGTTGCATCATTATAGAGAAACCTACTGAACATTTCATACTGGATTTTGTTTTTAATTTGGGATTTGTGGACACTTTTGGAAAATTGAGTTATGAATTAGCATTCATAGTTTTCTATATTTGTACCACATAATTTGTCACAGTTTTTGCTGTTGAAAGCTGCTCTCCCTATGCTGAAATTTTATCTATTTGCCAACTATGACTGTCTCCCAGTATGCTAAAGAAAAGTCTTATTGTTTTCTCTTTTCTTGAACCCAGGAAGAAACAAAGAGGTTTCCCAAAAACCTGTTTTGTCTCCTTATTAGTTAAATTGCCCAAAGTATTAAAAAGACACTTAACCATCCAGAAGATCAGAGGAAACCATCTTGTTTATCAAAAGGAAAATAGGGATTCTTGCAATCTTCAATTTTCTTTTCTCTTATTTTCTTTTCTTTATCCAAAGGAGAATAAGACTCCTGCTCAAAGAACATGTCTCTTTTTTCTCCCCTGCCCATTTTCTGTATCCAAAAGAAGCTAAGCTAGTTTCTATTACATATAACCCAAGAAAAACATAGGCAACTCTTACTTTGCAAGCACAATTGGGACTAGCAATTTCATTGATAAGCCACAATTTCATTGTAGTCACTAAGCAAAACATTATTTGACCATGATAGGCTTATAACCTCAAGTCTTCTTCAGCCACTAAGAGAAATATCACTTGATCATTACCTATGATTTCACTTCTGTATTAACTCTGCTTGCCACAAGCCAGTTGCAAAATACACAGTTGGTGATCATCACAGGATTCTGCAATTGTCATAAAATGAAGATTATTCATAACTCTCTCTTTCTCTTCGCTAAGGAATTTTCCTGGGTGCCTGTTTTTCCTACAGTTTCAGTTTCTTTAAAACTCCTTCCTTCTGTTATGCTTGCTTGCCTTCCTATTTTTCATACAATCAACCTAGATATTCAATATATTCATCTTGTGCTAACCCTTATACTGCTAAATACTTAAGATTTCTGTGATGGACTATATACTCTTAATAGTACCTACCAACTACTGACCTTAAGCCCATGTCACACTGAACCAACAGATGCAAAGAGGATGTAAAACGGACAAAAAACCTTGCAATCCGTTCGAAAACGCGATGTACTCACTGCCTCCGTTTGGCTTCCTCTCTATCCGTCCAGCATCCGTTTATGGATGTTTCATCCGCTCCAAAAGTTTTGGGCTGCCCAAAACTTTCGCACGGAAAATGTATCCAGTTTGTCCGTTCTGCATCTGCTACACATCCGCTAGGCATCCGTTACGCATCTGTTACATATCCGCTATATCCGCTAGGCGTCCGCTACACATCCGCGGAACTCCATCCGCCCGGACGCAGGGAGGAAGCAGAACGGAAGCAGAACGGATGCAGAACGGATACCTAGCGGATGCAGAACGGAAACAAAGCATTTAAAACAGAAAAAACGTTCGCAGAGGGAACCTATCTCAGATATTAAGGATGTCTAGAGGATGCCTAGAGGATGCCTAGAGGATGCCTAGTGGAAAACCTATACTGCCAATAAAAAGGGGGAGCAACTCGCCTGCATCGCACTTTCAGAACAGCAGCCCAGCGGTGCAGACCTCTGCAGCCTTCATCTGGCTCTTCCTCTTCCACAGCATCCAGTCATGTCCACTGTGGATTGTCACAAAGTCCTTTCGGCAGCCACCATCATTCTGCAACAGTGCGAAGCCATCTGCAGGCTCTGTGAACTCTACTGCAAGAAGAAAAGGAGCCACCCAAAAAGAGTCTGGATCCGAAGATGGTTCACCAGAAGAGCAGAGGACGGACTGTACAACAAGCTGATGGTGGAGCTTAGGAACGAAGACACTCGGGCGTTCCAGAACTTCATGAGGATGCCTCCAGCCATGTTTGCTGAAGTTGTGCAGCGGCTGACACCCAGGTTGACCAAGGCAAACACCAACTTCAGGCCCAGCCTGGAACCTGGGCTCAAGGTGGCACTCACTCTGCGCCACCTGGCCTCAGGGACCACCTACAGCAGCATGCAGTATGGCTGGAGGGTGCCACACAACACCATCAGCATTGTGGTCAGAGAAGTGGTGCAGGCCATCATCGAAGAATACAAGAAGGAGCTCCTCCAGTACCCCTCCACTGAAGAAGGATGGAAGAAAGTTGCAGAGCAGTGGTATCAGAAGTGGAACTTACCCCACACCGTTGGAGCCATAGATGGCAAGCACGTGGCCTGCAAAGCTCCAGCAAAGTCGGGGTCCACTTATTTCAACTCCAAGAGCTTCTTCAGCATCATCCTCTTCGCCATGGTCGATGCTGACTACAAGTTCATGTACATCGATGCTTCAGGCAATGGCTCATCTTCAGATGCCCAGGTATACAACGCAAGTGACCTCAAGGGTAGGCTAGAACGCAACCTCATTGTGGGCTTCCCAGATCCAGACCCCCTGCCCAACGACACGCAAGATGTGCCCTACTTCATTGTGGGGGATGACGCCTTCTCCCTCACAACCTACCTCATGAAGCCCTACACTTCCAGATTCCTCACTTGTGAAGAGAGGATCTTCAACTACAGGCTGTCCAGGGCAAGGCGGGTGGTGGAGAACGCCTTTGGCATCCTGGCCAACAGGTTCCTGGTACTTCTCACCACCATGCAGCATTGCCCAGAGACCATGAGGAGGATCATGGAAGCTTGCTGCATCCTGCACAATCTTATGCGCACCTGCTACCCAGTCTTGCAGAACAGGCTCGTGGACCTCCAGCAAGGCAATGGGGACATGGAGCCTGGGGAATGGAGGCAAGGGCGAAACCTGATCGACACTGAGGATGTGCAAGGCCCCAACAGAGCCTCACATGAAGCAAAGAAGCAGCGCAACCTCCTGAGACAATGGTGCAACTCCCCAGCTGGAGCAGTGGAGTGGCAAGACAGGATGGTAGATGCTTAATGGATGCTTCCTTCAGCCTGTCTCATCACACGGATGAGATTGGGCCATGTATGTTTGGTTGGCCTACAATGAACAGGGCGTTTAATAAAGAGTTGTGTTTATGTTGACATGTGTGGATAATTATTACATTATTATTGATAATAAAGGGCCGTAGGTGTGGCACCTGGGAGGGTGGACCATACAGTCCCACTATGCTTGCACTGGAGGTTTATCTATCCCCCTGCTATCCTAACCCATCCCACAGCTATTACCCATCCCACAGGTATCCTAACCCATCCCAAAGCTATCCTTACCCATCCCACAAGCATGCAAAGGCTTAAATCATTTCTAAAAGTTTCCACCAAGGCTATATAAAAAAAAAGAAATGAAGCAAGTGTGTGAATCATAAATAGACTTTATTGACAACAAGCTATAAAACAAAAAAGAGTCTCTGGCACTCCTCTTGGTTGCTCAGTCTCAAGGGTGAAGGGTCCAGGTGCTGTGGAGGTGGCTGGTGCTGGAGTGCTTGTCATCAGCTCCTCCAGAAGCAGAAGCAGCAGAAGCCCCAGCCCCAGAAGAGTGAGCCCATGCTGCAGAAGCCCCAGCATAACCAGAGTGAGGGCCAGGGGCCGGGATGGTAGCCCTGTCCCTCTTGCCAGGGCTGGCAGCAGATGGCTGAGGCTTGCTGTGCTTCCGCATGGTTGTGGGGTTGCTGGCTGGCAGGGAGGCTGGCAGGAACCAAGGCTGGCAGGCAGGCTGGCAGGCAGGCAGGCACCAAGGCTGGCAGGAAGGCTGGCAGGGAGGCTGGCACCAAGGCTTGCAGGAAGGCTGGCAGGCAGGCACCAAGGCTGGCAGGCAGACATGAACCAAGGCTTGCAGGAAGGCAGGCAGCAAGGCTGGCAGGCAGACTGGCTAGCAGCAAGGCTTGCAGGCAGGCTGGCAGCAAGGCTGGCAGGGAGGCTGGCAGCAAGGCTGGCAGCAAGGCTGGTAGCAAGGCTGGCAGCAAGGCTGGCAGGCAGACATGCAGGCAGGGCAGGCAAGGCAGCCAATCCGTCCGGCAGCAGGTCTTTCCTCTGAATGGCGACCTGCTTCCGAGCTGCTTCCGCTATATCCGCGGTGCTGACGCAATGCATCCCCCCCACATGCACAATTAATGCCAGGCATCCGCTAGGCTTCCGCTGTGCATCCGCTGTGCATCCGCTTCATCCGCTCGGCGTCCATTCTGCATCCGCTGTATCCGTTCTGCGTCCGCTTCGCTGAGGCCCCCCAGAAGCCCTGCGGATGTGCCATCTGCTCCCATCCACTTCCATCCGCTAGGCTTCCGTTCCGCATCCGCTTTGTATCCGCCCTGCGTCTCCCCGCGTCCGTGTTATCCGCTCCAGTTATGCAAATTTTTGCCCCTTTTGAGAGCAGATAACAATGGATGGAACCTTTTGCTCATCTGCTGTGTCCTTTTTGCATCCGTTGAGCAGTGTGACATGGGCTTTATTAAGTGCTTATTTTTGCCTTGTATGCTATGAGACTCATTGTCTTTAAAAAATGTATAGATAGGTTATTTATTATGGTTTATTTCTGGTTTTCAAAACACATAAGCCAATTCAATGACCCAGTGTTTCTCAACCTTGGCAGTCTGAAGTTCTATGACTTCACCCAGAATTCTCTAGCCAACATAGTGTAGTATAGCTGGCTAGGGAATTCTGGGGGTTGAAGTCCACACATCTTCAAACTGTCAAAGTTAAGAAACACTATCATATCTTATTGTGCACAGGTCTAAACAAAATGAAAGAACCCACTTTGGTTTTTAACCAAACAGCACTTTCCAAATCATATTTTTTCCCGATTGTGGCCTTTGTCTTAATGTAGTAAATTTTTATGATAAGATGAAAAAGATCTTTCAGTCAAATTTGAGTAGAAATCTTATAAATACCAGATATAAACAAAGGTGGGCTGCACTTTTGTTAACACGGATTCGCTGATCATTCCGGTTTGGAGCTGTAACGCAGCTTCAAATAGGCAGCTAATTGACTCAGACAACTCTGGTGAGTACAGCAGGGCAGCGTGGAACTTACCTGGGCAGCCTGGGCAAGGGAAAAGTTAGTTATTTAGGGAAAACATAGCACAAGGGCAGGTGGGTGTCCCCAACCAGAGATCACAGCAAGGAGTTCCCCCAAACTTCGTTGACCATTCAGCAGCCCACCACTGGATATAAACCATACATAGAATGAAGTTTGGGCCAATTTGAAGCACACATCATAAAAATTAAATAAAGTAGGAAATGAAGCATAGAGGTTGATTTCCCAAAAGTGTTATTTATACATGGATCATATTCTATATGTGGATCATATTTTCATATAGTAGAATCTACCCGGCAGCTCTCAACATCAAATGCCATGATTAAGATTGTGTAGGACATCTTTAGAATTCATTGTTTCCTTTAAAAGAGAGAGCCAGTGTAAATGTTGTGCCATTGTAAATTTAACAGTTATTGAGACAATGCCAGATGGAGATTTATCCTAGAAGATTTTATGTTTGTTGTAGAAGCGCATCTCATAAAAATGGCAATAAATATGTTAATTTTAATGTCTTTTTACTTTAGTTTCATATTTTATCAATGTATAAAACAAAGATTAAATGTATATGGATATTGTATTTCTGGGCATTGCTTTCAAGAGTGATATGATAAGGGAGCTATCAAGATTAATATTTCAATAAAGAGGGTGCAACTATTTTTCATTTGTAATTTGGCAGGCCTGAATCTCAACCTCAAGGTGATATGATCAATTAATGGAATTAATGGAATTGGCACCTTTACTTTCATCTTATCTGTGTAATACTAATGTGTATGGGTAACCTGCTTCTTTAGGAATGGCTCTGTGCCCTCAGGCATTTCATTAAAATAGGGGAAAGTGACCTAAGGTAAATTCAACATATCCTGCAATTTTAACAACACTAGGGAAGTAGCTTGTCACAGTCATCTTCTAGGATGACTTACTTATCCCCTGTGCACTCCACATCTTTTAGATTTCCTGGTGATCTATCATTTTAGCTCCTTTGTGGCCCTGTGAAGTATTACCAATAAAGGAGAATATTTGGAGCTCAGGATTGAAAGAAGGGTCCTTGGTGCCCTTTAAGCTTGGTTGCCCCAAAGGTGCTTTTCAAAAGACAACTGGACTTTTTGGTTTTTTTCCTTTGAAAACATTTCACTTCTCATCCAAGAAGCTTTTTCAGTTCTGAGGACAAATTGAACTGAATAAGCTTCTTGGATGAGAAGCAAAATGTTTTGAAAAGCACCTTTGGGACAACCATGACTTGGATGACTGAAAATTTCCATAGACACTCTGAGCTTGGTTGTTTACTAGCAGACATTTTATTACCCAAACTACTGTTACCATCATCAACATCAGTGCTAACAAGAAAACAACCAAGCTCAGAGAGCACCAAGAACACCTGCAAAATGTATTCTGAGGAGAGCAAAGGTTAGAGTTTGATGGATAAACAAAAACAGATGTAGGTATTAGTGTTTGTTACGAATCATGCAAATCCAAGTGTCTCTAGGTAATCACTGATTTCAACTTTCAAAGAAATGGAAACATATGAACAGAGACTCTGCATGTGAAGTGCTTCCCTATGATGATGAAATTACTTCAAATCTAAATGTAGATGAGACATTGACAGGGATTTTGAAAATACTTTTGCTTAGGAAACTGACTTGAAAATGCCATAAAGAGTTCCAGCATTACAGCCTTCAGTAAATTCCATATTGTTAAATCTCTCCCCCCTGTGGATCATCTTACCTACAAGTCTAGATCCACAACTGTAAAGCTTTTTTTCCAGGGTAGAAAACATTTGTAGCTACCCCAATAGCTTCCAAAATGTAGAAAACATTTGTGGCTACTCCAGTAGCTTCCAAAATGTTATTTTTCAAGTGACTTGCTAAAAATCACTTCGCTACATTAACTTGTGATTATGCATAATCAAGTGATTAGATATGTTCTTATTCATGTACAAAAAAAAACTCTTATAAAATTTCTATGTGTAACTTCCCCTTAAACACAAAAATCAGTTCCACCTTGCCAACTAATGCCTCAAAATGAAACTGCAACAATCCCATCTGATTTGTCTAAGCAAGTAAGAATGGGTGGCAGAAGCAAACTTGTTTTTTTTTTAAATTTGAGCTTTGAAGGGAAGACCAAATAGCATCCTTCAAATAAAATAACCAAAGTAGAATGTACATCTGATTATATTTAAAGAGGGAAGGCAGAAATTCAGAGAAACTGCAGATTCACTGGTCAAGGGAGTACAGTTCACTGTGCTTTAATAGTCTGTGATGATTCTCATGCAAATATATGTCAGGACTGATAACCAAGAAAAAGGTTATGTCATAACCCTAGTTCTACCCCATTTGTGCCTGGTTCGAAAACGATTTTTTTCAAATGTCATTCCCAGTTTCTGCCAATTGAATTTACTTCCCCTTTTCTGGGCTGTGAGTTCAATAGCAACAGTTTGGAAGTGAGAGAGAGAGAGAAACATACACAATGGATTAAGATGAGAATCACATGGATACAGTGCACTGTCTTCAATTAATAGAAGTGAGAAGGTATGCCTCATTCTCTTTAGGGTGGGGGGGGCAGTACTAGGTTGTTTTCTCCCCACCATCACCACCTTCAAGTTGGACATCTCCTCTACGTGCTTTGGGAATTGACAGGCAGTTGTATTGGATGTTCATTGACTTCAGAGGTAGTGAATGGACTTTGATTTTGAGTTGTCCTTTAGCTGCTCAAGCAGCACAGTTTGTACTTGGCTCTGTGTCTATGGTTGGCCCAGGAAGAGTCACCTTCGCAGAGCATTCCTTAAGAGAATTTGAGCAGTTGTTTACTTATGTAGCAGTGATAACAGCAGCAGTGTCATGTGCTATCCTCAGAGGCTTGGATAGCCAGCATCAGAAGCAGGTGCTTTCAAGGAAAGAGAAGGATAGTTCTTTGCTGGGTGTTTCTTCTCTTCTGGATGATATTATACCAGGTGATTCATTAGTTTGGGTGCACTATAAACTGTTGTTGATCCATTGGGTTGCAAACATTTGCAAGATTAAGGGGGTAATTCAGCACATTATTTCTGGAGCTTTATATATATAGTTCAGAACTTATTCTTTATCTCTTGAAATACTACTGGGAAAATGGCAAATAGAATATGATACCATTGGGTTTGCAGTGGTTGCAAAAAAGCAGATATTCTTAGAGTTCGTGTACTAGATAAAGCAAGCAGCATAATCTTTTGCATGTCCATCTGTTTAGGACCGAACAATCCATGTGTTGATTTTTCTTCTACCACCATCATATCTTACAGTATATCATTCCCCTTGATTCCTCAGAAGAAGCTCTTCAGGAGAGATACAAGGAGGTACAGTAAATAGGGAACAATTGTGAATGCTAAGCAAAGCTAACATTGGATATTTTCCTAATTATACTATGCTAAGAATGAGAATTGAAGACAATTAAAACTATGTATAAGCTACTTTTTAACCAACAGGCATATTTTGAATACTGAGAGAACATAATAACCATTCTGTTATAACCACAATGATTGCTATGGAGGGGAGTTCACCCCTGTTCAAAGGCGGTATTCAGAAGTTTCTGACCAGTTCTGGAGTACTGGTACTGGAAATTTTGAGTAGTTTGGAGAACTGGCAAATACCACCTCTGACTGGCCCTGCCCCCATCCATCCTTTGCCTCCCGAATCCCAGCTGATTGGCTGGGTCTTCTTTGGTTGCCCTGCACAGGAGAATGGAGCTGGAAAGCAGGTTAGTGAGGTGGGGAGGGAATGGGAATTTTGTAGTATCCTTCTCCTGCCACACCCATCAAGCCATGCCCACAGAACTGGTAGTAAAAACTTTTGAATCCCACTACTTCCCCTGTTCATGAAATGATTGCTAAGGTGGGTGAATTGAATAATAAAAAATATTTTCAATAGGAGGCAATTTTGTTAGGTTACTTCTCTAACCACAATAATGGGGGGCAGTCCCCCTTTGCCTTTACTTTCTAAACCTGCATAGAGACATTGTTGGAATGATTATGTTAAAGGACTTCTGGTAACCTGTATTATCTCTTCTACTTTTAAGTTAATATGTTTTTAAAAGACAGGTCAGGAAATCTAGGAGGAGTCTTCTCAAAGGTGCTTTTCCAAAAGGCAACTGATCTTCCTTTTTTTTTTGCTCTGAAATGTTTCACTTCTCATCCAAGAAGCTTCTTCAGTTCTAATTTACTGGTGAGGAATTCTTCTTTTCAATGAAAAAAACCCAAAGAAGTCCAATTGCTTTTTGAAAAAGCACCTTTGGGACAACCGGGATCTGGATAATTGAGAATCTCTTCATCTTCTTCATTTACAGTTGTTCCTAGGAACATTATATTGCCTGTATCTACCCAAGCAACATTGAAGCGAGTAAGATGAAATGTTATAATAAAATAAAAGCAATTAAGATTACAGTTCATACACAGAACCTAGCTCAATTCAAAACAAGATGTTAGAATGCTGGAACTCATAAACAATAATTCTATATTGATAGAATTGGCATCATTTAATAACAGACTGAAAAAACTGTGGTGCAGCATTGTAACTTCACCTGCTCTTCTTTAAATTGACCCAACCACACATTAAAAATATTAAAATCAATAAATAAAATTATATAGTCAGATATTTATTAAAAGGAGCTTGCATAACTGAGATGTACCAGGAAAAAAGCATGGATGTATTAGCTGACAAAGAAATGACATCTTATATTTGCTAGTGGGGTGCTTTAATTCATCTTGTCCCTCCATATTTGCACTGAATCTGCTTCAGAAAAGGGCATTTATTAATCTTAGATGTTGCCTACACCAGCATATTTTGCTTTTGACATTAAAAAGTACTTTTGAATCCTGCAACATCAGTGTTCTTCTTTGCACATTAGTCACTCAGTAATTAATTACTTTCATTATTCTTTCACTTTATACCTATTTTTATCAAGCAATTTGCATATTTTTAACAGATGCTTCTGAGAAGTAAAATATTTTAGCATTACATTCTTAGATGTATCATGCAGAGTTCTAGTTTGCAATGGCATCAAATCATGGCATAGAAAAATCTACATGAGAAAGTTTAATAGGGTTTCAAAAACTAAAGAGATTATATTCTAATTTACTATTTTATTAATGTTACATGTAATGAATTTTCTTTCTGGCCCTGTGTGTCTTCCAGTGAGTTTTAACACTTTAATTCTACTAGTAATTTGATTGGTAGTAAGATTTGCTTTATATTTTTGAGAAAAGGCAACTATTACAACAGTCAGGATTCATGAATGAAAAACATTGCATACTTGGTGAAAACACACCAGAGTTTGTACACAAAGAAATAAAACTCCAGTGCCTCCATTTTCTAGTTTCTTCCCATCTCTTTTCTTTATTTTATAAATCTAGATTATGTCTATGTAGATAATCAGAAAGCATTTTGCTGTCATAGCTACAGCCTCTGGAAGAGTACTCATGCTGAATGTTAAATACACAGATGTACTCTTGAGAATCATATGCATGTCACAAAGTTACATGCAATATAATACGAAAATGATGATATGCAAACTAGCCCAGAGAGAAAACTGAAAATTAGCATATGGCAGTTAAAATATCACCAGAAATGATGCAGATATGCCTTTAATTGTTACATGTGCTGCTTATCAATATCTTAAAAGCAGTATGACATGTTCTGCTTATCAATATCTTAAAATCAGTATGATTAGTTAAAAAAAAATCTAGTTTTGAATATTTTTTCCTGTCAAGATAGTCTTCACATATTCAAATAACCAATATAGGAAAGAGCTTAAAAAAAGATCCAAAGATCAATATAAAATAACTTGAAAACCTACTTAGATCAATTGCCTGCAGAGATGAAGTTAAGCTGCCAAGACTTCACTTTTGAGAAAAGCTACTGAGATACTTCTAAAATGAAAACTTTTAGTGCAGATCCCCCATTTCCCCCATTTCATGAATGACGTCAGCTTCCTCCCAGTTCCAGCCTTTTGCATGTACACCCCATCTCCATGTTTTCCATCTTTGACTGGGCATATTAAGCTCTTCAAGAAGGATGGTCTATATCACAATGTTTCTTAACCTCAGCAACTTTAAGATGTACGGACTTCAGCTCACAAAATTCCTCAGTCAGCATGGTGTCTGGTCTATATAGTACTTTGTTCCTTTCTAGTAACTGCCCAGGCTCCGATTGGCTGTAGTGCCTGGCCATTCCTTATACCTGTAGTGCCCTCAGTAGCTGTTTTTCTTGGGCAGCTAGGTGGATTCATTCTCTGCATTATTTTTATAATCTGGCACTCCATCCCATTATGTTAATGAACTATCCTCAACCCTAGAAACACGTGGCTCATTCAACCTGACATTTCTCTGTGAGTACCCTTCCTGTTGTTGCCCAGGTTGGGTGCTTTTCCACCACCCCACCCACGATATTGCAAAGCTTCCCTTCCTTCTCTTTATTTAAGTTGCAACATACACATTTTGTTCCTATGGTGGCTAAACTGCCAGTTCTTCCTTGCTACAAAGTTTCCATGCATTTACAAATGGAAGTAGGACTCAAAGAACAATCTCTTCCCCTCTTTGATTATTGTAGCATCACAGTCTGGATTAGTGTCATGGGAGGCAAGGTGGGAATGCCAGTAAAAGCATTCATGTATGAAAACATTTGGGAAGGCAAAAGAAAAGCATGAAGGCTAATGACAAAGGAACAATTCCTAAAGAAGAAAAATCAGGCATTTGTATCCTGGTTCACTCAGGAACCAGCCAATGAGGCTTAGTCTTGCCTGCATCAAAAAGAAGAGCAAGAAGGAAGAAAATGTCCAATCAAGTATTGCAATAGCCAACAAGATCTTTAAGCTTGTGCTGCCCCATGAAAAGTTCTAGGTTCTTTTTCAAGAAACCAACACTCTACCACACCCCAAACAGGTCCTCAGGTGGCATACATGTTGAGCAAGCCCTGTTCCCAAAACCCAACATGACAAGAGGCCCTGGGCAAGTCCAGTCCAAAAGGCACAAATGAAGTCCAAGAGAGCAATCCAAAAGTCAGAGCATGAAGACACGGGATATGACAGGAAACTGGATGTTTTTCCCAGCAATGCTTAATTTCTCAGGAAGAGATTAAATAGGCAATGCTGGTGTGGCCAGGGGGGTGGGGGCAAGGTTGTCTCATCACAAGTAGTATCTTTTTCCTTTCTGCCCTGCACATCTTCAGATTGGGAAAAGGGACTATACCTCCCTTTCATCTCTAATTGCCAGCAGCTGCTCCCAATCCTCGCCTGGAGCCTCCTGATCAACTTGCTGCAGCTGTGATTTTCTCCATTTGTGTGTCCACTCCATCAGGCTTGAGACCACCAATCTCTGATCAAAGCCCCCACTCGGCTCCATGCTCCCTTCTCCTGACTCATTCCCCTGCCTTCTCCTCCCAACTCGCATCTCAGGAGGAGTCCAGGGGCAGATCTATGACAAATCTGGACTGGAATTTCTGAATCTACAGTGAGGAACAGCAAGGGAGAGAAACACCATAAGCCACAATGTGGAAACATCCTTTGATGCAGTAGCAAAGAGGCTTCTTATACCAACCTATCTGCTTCCAGATATTTCTTGTTTGGACTAATGTCTTCTACAATTCTAAAGGACATCTGAATGGTTATGCCATCTTTCATCTTTTAGTATAATTTTTTGTAGTATAAAGTACAAGGAGAAATTAAGATCAAAACTGGATAATTCCTTCTCTTTAATTAAAACTGTTAACTGTTATCTCTACTAACCTCATCGCTTTTTCCAGCCATTGTTCCATTTTGAGAATTGACAGGACTTTCCACTTTTTGCACACAGAGGATTCTCACCACTGTCAACAAATATGATAACAAATTTCCACATTTTCATTCGAATTCTTTATTGAATAGGCCTAAAAGGAAAACATCTGGTTTCAATTTTATATTTGTTTTAAAAATCTTCTGAATGATGACAAAAATCTGACTACAATATTTCTTCATCACATCCATATGGACACTATGATATTTTCAAATACTGTAAGATGTTATTATATTTGCTGAAATCTTTGGAATATGTTAAATACAGAGGTAATATTCAGCAATAATGTTTGGTGGATTCCAAGTTTAAGTACCTGGGCAGCACATACAAATAGTCCACAATTTATGACATTCACTTAATGACCATTCAAAGTTATGACTAACCTCACTAGGACTACTATTAAAACCCAGATTTGAAGTTCTGACTTCGGGGGGGGGGGAGGGGAACAGGGGTCATGTGATTTCATTTATGGCATTTTTTATCAGAAAACAATGTCTGCTTCCAGTTTCTAGCAAAAACCACTCATTTTGGACAATGGATTTGCTTGATGACTCACTTAATGACTGCCACAAAATAGATTGGAAAATCAGTTATAAAATCATAATGACCAGTATGACATATGACCATAATTATGGGCTCAATTATGGTTGTAAATTGAGGACTACCTGTCTTGCTGTCTTTTGCCAGCAGCAACATTTGTTTGCCAAAGTATCTATTTACTCACCATACAGTCGAAAGCCAAAAGTTGACGATATATCAGGTATGTAGTCCTATACTGATAAATAAATACTATTTATTTGTTAAAGGTGCAAATAGCCCAATCAGCATTATAGAAGTTCTTCCCTTAAATTGCAGCAATGAATTTTACATTATATGAGGCCCATTCTCCAAAAATAGTGCCAAGTGATTTTTTTTTAATGGGGTCTGTGAAATCTAGGCTGCAACAATTCAGATGATAAATAGATGTCAGCAAAGAATGAGAGTTTTTGTGTATCTTTGCTGCCATCTGAGGGTCATTTGGATTTTAAACACAGATGAACTGTATGCCTAGCTATCCCCATTGAACTAATAATATAAGAATGTGCTTTAGCATTCTCCTCATGTAAATGAACTCCATACTTAATAAGCATTTTCTAACAGCTAATTATAAAAAAATCAAATTTCAAATATAACCCAGAATTAGTTTGCAGTCACAAATTGATTAAAGTCTAATGAAATCCAACTAATTTGGTCTAATTGTTGTGTCCCTCTGTTACAATGAGTCTTGTTAGTTTCCACTTTTTGCTCAAAATATTTCAGAATACTATATTATATCCTACTAACTACTGTTGGTGTCTAATGATCTATGTTGGTCATTAGTTGGTATCTAAAGGCCTAAGCCATTCATGTTTAAGCCTGTTGTCAGCTATATATTCTTCCACTTGATTTTTTTTAACCTTAATTAACCTAGAACATTGTGGAATACTTGGGTCCTGGCCTTGAAACAGATGGATCTAAAAGATCTTTCATCTAAGTAGGCTTTTCAAGCAAATGTCAGGGTTCTTCTTTAAACAAGATCATGTCTGGAATTCAAAGAATCATATGGGGAATGTATAAAATAAAGTTTACTTACTGGATGGCTCAAATCAGCTTTTGTGGAAATAGCACAGTAAAGGGTATCTAACTAGAAATCTTCAGCAACAGGGGAAATGAAGCAAGAAATATTCTAGAAATGCAATTGTCCTGCTTCTAGTTTCAACACTCACATAAACAGTTGTGTAAATCAATTTATTATAGGAGATAACACAGACAAAGAATGAAAACCAAAGCAGAGTCTCTAAACAAAAGTTTTGCTTTTAACTAGCACACACAGAGGAATCCAATCCACAGTTCTAAGATCCAGGTCAGAGTTGTCAGACAATTCAGAGATCAGAATTCCATGAGCAGAATCCACATGAACATCATACAAGAGTCAAAGATATTGTGGTTGATTCCATTGAAAGATCATTTGAGTTGAGGCTCAAATGATCATTTGGGAAAGATCATTTGGCTTGAGGCTACCTCTTAAACCAGGCTGCAGGCAGCTGCCTTTAATCAAGGGCGTAAATCCCTTGCTTGGTAAGGAGCCTCATAGAATGTCTCTACTCTGTTCTTCACTCTACTTGCTAGTTGTCGAGACTGGAAGGCCTGACATAATTATCATCTATCTGCTCCAGCTGTTCACGTGGTTCTTGTTTTTGATCAACTTCAGCTGATTCTTGGCTCAGGCCAATATTCCACAGGTTTCATCAAATTCAGATTCTGTCTGAGTTTAAGACCATGATAGCAGCTTACAAATTTCAATGGAATAAAATATTCCTGTAAGATGACCATATTACTGTGAACCATTTTGGAAAACAATTGGATGGATAAATTATGTCTGATTTGTTTGACAAAAAAGAATCTTTCAGTGAAAGACTATTTGCGTTATAAATTCAGCAAAGAACAGCTTGTATATCAACACTTTCACTGTTCTCAACCATACCTCCAACTTCAATTAAATATTAGTATGATTTTCAGATTTGGAAACAGGTCCAACCAAAAAAGCCACAGAATTATTGAAAGGTATGTAACAAACCAAAATAATCTTCAGTTCCTGACAATAATTACGTAACCACAAAACTAACTTCAGATAAAATTCTAAAACCATAATAATTTAATAGATGTGGAAATAAATCTGAACGAGAAACTAGAAATATAATCTATATCAATCCATGACATAATACAAAACAGTAGTTTTATTTTTAACATAATGTGCCCCATTTTTTTCCAATTTAAATATGAATTGGGTACTCTCGGAAAATCTCATAATGAACAGCAGGTTAAAACATCAAAGCCACAATAATTCAGCCAAAGTCTAAGAAAATGTAATAAATAAGCAAACATTTAGCAGCAAATACTTCAGCATGGGGGAGTAAAGTCTGAATGCATAAGGCAAATGCACACAAAATTCAATTAGGCTTATTTAACTGTAACTGAGCTCTCCAGAAAATACAAACGTTAAATACAAATAATGACAACATTCTGATCATCTTGAGTTTGCCAGCATCCTTAATAATACCTTTAAATATTATGGATTGAACACAGTCTTTCTTACATTGTATTTAGAGGTAACTAAAGTAGGTCCATCTGATGTTGGTGAAATCTACATATGGGTTGTACTTCATTCATGTATCCTGACCTATTTTAAGTAGCAAGAATACTCCTGAACAAGAAGCTTATAGTGATACATAAATGTTGTCCATAGCTTATGTAAAGTTATGCTGAATTGAATAACAAAATTATTTTGGTTGCACCTTTTTAACATGCCTTTAAATAATATATTTATAGTAATTTCAAGATATTCATTGACAGTTATTTCTAGAATTGAAAAGAGAACAGTTGTTACATTTGTCTGTACCTAACATAGTGATACCAAAATTACAAAATGCCTACAATGAACTTACGGTGCAAGATCCACTATTTCGTACTTGGGTTATAATGTTACATAGAAGTACATAAGCATATAGTTGCATATGAAGGAGCTGCTGTTCCATCCAGCAGCTTTGCAGAAAGTATAATATGGATTTCCATTCAGACACTGGTTATTGATGTGACTTGATGAAGAACCTATGAAAGCTGCCCTATCTAGGACCAAAAAAATCTAGGCAACTACCAAATGTAGCCGTTTAGTGCATCTTGTTGCTGATATCTATGGGTCACCCAGATTTTTTAAAGCCAGGTTTTGAAAATCATAAGAATGATCAGGCCAAGGAGGAAATATTCTGTGGTATCATATGAGGACATTTTCAACATACTCTTTTTCTCTATATTTTATTGATTCCTACTTTCCTTCACTTTCTACAATACATACATACATTTTATTTACAGTTTTCTAGCTGACCACTGCTGATATGTACCTGATTAATTGACCATGAGAGAGAATAGTTGTTCATGAGGTTAGGATGCTGGGCTAACAATCAGCAGGCTCACATTTGGGACCCCTTTACTGCCATGAGATGGGGTGAGTTTCCATCACACACTCTAACTCCTGCCAGCAGTAGTTTCAAAAGTGGGCGACAGTGAATAGATACAGTAAATGGGTACCACTTTGATGGCCAACTTAGCAGAAGCCCTGACACGACTGTAGTAGTTGACCATATCTGCAAAAATCTGTCTATCTGTTTGTCCACCTAAGCACAATATACTCATAACTACTATCCACAGGTTTCTAACATTAAAAAGTTCTTTCTTCAGCTCCATTTATGTATCCAGTCTAATTGCCAAACACTGCAGCCAGACTACACTTTTGTTAGCTCTTCTTTTCCTCAACTCATGTTTTTTCTTATGGTATTGAATGTTCACAAACTATGCATATATCAGGAATTCAGCAAATGATTTTGTGTTTGTGTGTGCGTGTGTGTGTGTATGGGTATGGGTATGTGAGGAGATTAGCTTCCACAGCATTACAGTTCTGTAGGTAGGGCATCTGTAGACTACATAGACCTAAGAAAGTCTTCACCATTGTTCTTTTCAACTATATTACCATGTTTCTCCAATAACACAGCCTCCACCAATAGGAAGGCCCAGCATGATTTCTAGGCATGAGGTGAAATTAAGCCCTGTCCCCAAAATTTAGTCCTATTTAAACCATGCGTTTCCCTGCCATTTCTCACATCATTCGTTAGAACTACACGAGGTAAAAAGAAATGGGGGGAAGGGCAGGGGATAGGGAGAAAACTTACCTTTAGGAATGCCCAGCAGGTAGCCTAGGCTAGAATATCCAATCTACTACCGATAGAAGAACATCAGCCAATAGAAGCTCCCTGAAGGCAGAGTCACCAGCCACTTCAATTGGCCGGTAGAAGTGGCCTCGGGGCCCACACACACTCCCCTCACTGCGAGGCCGTTTCTATCGGCCGATGAAATCTCTCTAAAGGCAGAATCACCTGGGTGAGGCATGGCTGCCCGTGGAGCATTCCTAACAGGAGCGCCCATGCACATTCTCCTCACCATGAGGCAGTGTCTTTCAGGCGATGGAAGCTCCCCAAGAGCAGTCACCAGCCACTTTGATCAGCTGGTAGAAGCGGCCTTGGGGCAAGCGCCCATGCACACTCCCCTCACCATGAGGCCATTTCTATCGACCGATGATAGCTCCCTGAAGGCAGAGTCACCAGCCGCTTCAGGGCGAGGCGTGGCTGCCCATGTCCCCTCGCCATGAGGCAGTGTCTTTCGGGTGATGGAAGCTTCCCAAAGGCAGTCACCAGCCACTTCGATCGGCCGGTAGAAGTGGCCTTGGGGCGAGCACCCACGCACACTCCCCTAGCCGGTTTTCAGGGGTCAAAAAAAAATAAGGCCCAGCCTTATTTTGTGCGAAACACGGTAGATGTTCAGTCCTCAGTTTTCCAAATCTTAACATGTATGGTCATAGTAGTTGAAGAATACAAGAATTAAGTTCAATAAACTTGAAAGCCACCAGATTAGAGAAGACTGACTTAACAGTATTTGTTGGTTTATATTATACAACTTGACAGACAAATTATTTGTCGGTTCTGAGTTTCAATGTTGATAATTGTGTAACAAATATCTTAATGTGACATGATTGTTGGAAGAAAGGAGAAAGAAATATATGTTTGATTACTTTATTTACACATATTAAATAAAAGACAAATTATAATAAAATCTGGCTGAACTAAGAAACATCAAAAGCATACAAATTATCAAGCACTAGTAGTAGGATTCCAATGAATAAATGGGTAGACACAAAGCACAGCAAATTCAAATTACCTGTGAATTTTTGACAACATGATTTGGACAGGCACCAATAATGTCAGTTTTATTTTATTAAAAATGAAGCAATTATATACAGGGAACATTTTTATAATAATGCCACTTACCATTTATACTGTTCTATTTCATCTTCAAAGTGCATCATTAACTTAACTAATTTTTGTATATAAAAGCTCTGATAAATTCTTCTGCTTAAAGCTATTAAAGGAATTTAGTAAGCACTCAGTGAAATGCAAAAATGTTTCTTAACTGAAGTTGGGCTCTGAAATTAAGAAAAACAAAGGTTACCAATGGAAGATTAATTACAGAGAGGTGAAGATTTAACACAAATGTATTCTGGCAGAATTGTATTTGTGCAATAGTTTAGTTATCTATGGATAAGGGGGAGAAAATACCACCATACCATTTTAAATCCCTCTAAAACACTCAGTTGGTGCACATAAATATAAATATGACAGTTTCTGAACAATAATGTTTTTCGACATTCAGGTTTGATTTAATGACCAGTGAATAATTTCATATGGATAGAATAATGTATATAAGTTATATCTGTAAAAAAATCTGTAAAACTTTTGGATTAATTTCTCAGCTTTGTTCAATATTCACCATGCCTATCCATCCAGTATATTACTTACATATCACCAGCAGGTATGTTAAGGACCAGGGCGACAATACTTAATCATCTGCTATGCTACAAACTTTAACTAGAGACTAAGAGTTTTGGACTATAGACACAGCATTTATTTATTTAATAAAATTACAGTTCATCAGTATATAATGTCCATTTGATATTTGTAAATCAACTACTTGCAAAAATCTTCACACTCTTGCAGTAAATAAGCTTTCTTCCTTATCAGTAATATAATCTATTTTCAACAATTAAATCAGCATGTGCCTATGGGTCAGTGACCCATCTAAGTTCCCATTCCAATTTTCAATATCATTCATTGATCTGATTCAAATTTGCATTTTAATTTGAAAAGGTAGGTTGGCTTAGTTGGAATATTTGATCTGAAAAATGGGTCAAAGCCCACTGATCTTCTGAATAAAATCAAAGGCACACAACCTATAAAATCAATGTAAAATCTTGATTTAAAAATTTGATATAAAATTTGATTTCATTACAAAATTTGATTTGATTATAAAAATCTGATCCTGGTATAGCAACAACAGAATCCAAAACACTTTTTGCTGTCATCCATTTATCTAGAGTTTGAAGTCCACATGTAATATTATTATTTTATTATTTTTATTTGAATTTATTGACCACTCAACTCCAATGGAGTCTATCATCAAGTAATCTTCAGGCTGAATTTTTGCTCAGCCTTACATACATAGGTTCAAATATGCATGGCAAAGGCTGGATTTAAGCTTGCAACTGCATAATGATTCCTAGCAGTGGTTCCCAAAGTGGGCAATACCACCCCCTGGGGGGGATGCCTTAGGGGGGAGCTAAGAGGTGGCAGGGGAGCATTCGAGGCAGTGGCTACACAGGGTCACCCCACTGACTTTTGCACAGCTCCGATGCACCGCTCCGGTGCAACAGTCAATGGCATCCATGGATCACCTAAGGGGAGGCAGAGGAAGGGAGGCTTTGACCACATGCCCAATATCCAGTATCCTGCTAAGTCAAGCCCACCCCTCTTTGTAGTTGCCATGCCTAATAGTAAGTTCACAGGCTGCCCCTCCTGCCAGGGATCAGCCTCCTAAGCTGCCCCCCCTCCTGGGGCATTCATGTCATTGAGAGCGGTGCTGTTCCCTCCTTCCTGGAGCAGGGCAGGGTTGAGGAAATCCAGGGCTCTATTTTTGCAATGTGCTGTTGTTGAGTTTGATGTGCCAGCTCCGCAGGCTCACCCCATTGAGCCCTTGTACTGTTCTGGTGCAACAATCAATGGGATGAGCCTGTGGTGCCGGCACCTCAAACGGCCCCCTGCCGCTTCTTAGTGGCCCCAAGGGGGCAGGCAGAGGGGTGCTAAAAGATGGCATGGGGGCATTCGAGGCACCGGCACTGCAGGATCACCCCATTGATTGTTGCACTGCTCCAAAGCTGGTGCCTTGAATGCGGTGGCAGCAACTTTGTTTTACTTTCCCAAAGTGCCACCACTGTCGCATTCTGTCTGTCTGTCTGTCTGTCTGTCTGTCTATCTATCTATCTATTCCTTCCGGAAAAACGTGAGGTAGACCAGGTTCCAACAGCAATGTCTTTATTTCAACTATATACAGCAACGGAACAGTTTGGCTCAAACCGCGGCAGCCTTTATATACGGCTTGCCTGACGGCTTGTAGCCAATGGCATTTACTTGATTTTGCCGCCTTTCGGCAGTTCTCCTGGATTGGTTCCTAGTGAACCAATCCCATGCAGGCTCTTCTGGCCAATCAAATTTGAGACATTTGGAGTTTTACACAGAACACCCCTCCCTCCTTAGTTTAGTCCTACGTGAGTGACGTAGTTGCACAGGTAGGTGGGGCTTCTGACTCTACTGGACTTGTGCGGTTCATTTTCGCTGGAGACTTTGACCGGTTCGGATGGGATTGCTGTCTCTCCAGCTCTACTCCATGGAACCGCCTGGAAGGGTGAGTCAGCCATTTTGCTACCGCTTGAGTTGCTCAGGCCGGTGGTTTTGCTGCTCCCTCCTGGCTTTCCCGGGCAGGTCGAGCTGGCTGGGCTGGGCCCTTCCAGGACGGGTTTCTCTTCGTCTGTATTTTTTCTGCAAGTCTCATCGAACCGTAAGTGTTCTTTTTGCTCTTTTTGATTGATTAGATGTTCTGGATTTATTTTAAAAAGTTCTTTATTATTATTTTCTTTTATTCCCCCCCCCCCCTTTGGTTTTGTTTTCATCAATTTTTATTATTTGGGATTGTGTATTTGTATTTCGTTCAATATTTCGGGAACGAAGCTGGTCTATGTGCCGCTTCCATTCCCTGCCATCGTCTATGGTTAGGCGGAAGGACCGGGGGCCTGTTATTTGTGTGATTGTGGCTGGAAGCCATAGAGGGTCCCCGGTGAAACTTTTTGCATAGACTAGGTCGCCGATTTCAAACATGTGGAAACAGCTGGAGGAATTGGGGGGGGGGGTTCCAAAGCGTAGTTTGGATGTAACCTATCTAAATGTGACCTAACTTTTCTCCCCATTAATAATTCTGCTGGACTCTTGTTAGTTACAGTGCTGGGGGTGATATGTTGGAGGGTGAGTAGACAGTTAATTTTATCCTGGACATCCCCAAGGTCCATTTTTTTCTAAACCTTCTTTGGTAAACCTGACCATTCTCTCGGCCCTACCATTTGCTGCCGGGTGATCCGGCGCAGTTAGTGCATGGCGTATACCTAGGGAGGCTAGGTATTGTTCAAATTGTGTAGCAGTTAGTTGAGGCCCGTTGTCAGACATTAGGACATCCAGCAATCCATGGGTTGCAAATAGTTTGTTGAGTTGTTTAATAACCGCATCGGTTATCGTAGATGACATTACTACAACTTCCAACCAATTTGAGTATGCATCTACGACAATCAAAAATGTATGCCCCCCAGTAGGACCCACAAAGTCAATATGGATCTGAGACCAGGGGCCTCGTGGGGTCTCCCAGTCCCTTATGGGTGCTTATGGTGGGGAAGGTCTGGTTTTCTGGCATTTAGTGCAAGTAGCAACCCAGTATTCAATATCCTTATCTAAACCAGGCCACAGACATAGCTTCTAGCTAGACTTTTCATTTTTACAATACCAGGGTGGCCCTCATGAAGCATGCCCAACACTCTAGTTTGTAATCTAGCAGGAATTACTACCCGATCACCCCACAATAAACAGCCTTTTTGAATTGAAAGTTCAGTCTGTCTGGTCCGGAAAGGTTTAAAGTTTTCAGTTTTTTGGTTTTCCGGCCAGCCTTTACCTACCCAATTTAAAATGCGGGCAGTCACTTGGTCTTTGGCGGTGGCTCTGGCGACATCGTTTGCAGATATTGGCAGTTCAGGGCATGTTTCTATTTGCAGGGTGGTCATTGTTGGCGCTGGGTCTTCCTCTGTCATTGGCAGCAGTGTTTGACTTAATGCGTCTGCATGGGAGATTTGTTTCCCGGGTCGACGTGTCAATGTGTAAGAGTATGCTGCAAGGAATTCTGACCATCTAGTCATTCGCAGGGACAAAATGTTCGGTGTTGGTTTGTTTCCCACCAGAATTCCTAGTAACGGTTTATGGTCTGTTACAATGGAAAATTTTCTTCCATAGAGGTGCTCGTGAAAACATTTCACTCTGGTGACAATTGCCAGGGCTTCTCTGTCTAGTTGACTAAAGTTGCGTTCTGCTTTAGAAAGAGTTTTTGAGTAATAGGCAATGGGTGCCTCTCTCCCATCAGGCAATTGGTGGCTCAGGATGGCACCGACTCCAAACGGTGAGGCGTTGCAGGTGACCGTCAATGGAAGTGTGTTACTAAACTGGATAAGAACGGTGTCTGAGGTTAATACATTTTTTATTCTCTGGAATGCCTTTTGTTCTCTATGACCCCAAGTCCAATTAGTTTTCTTATCCAGCAAACGGTGTAATGGTTCTGCTATCGTTGCTTTGTGGGGGAGGAATACATTATAGAAGCTTATTAGGCCCAAAAATGCCTGCAATTCCATTGTGTTTTTTGGTTGTGGTGCGTCTCTAATAGCCTTGACCTTTTTTTCTGTAGGATGTATACCCTCTCCGGCAATTAAGTAGCAAAGAAATTCAACGCGATCAGTCATTAAGCAGCATTTTTCCTTTTTAACTTTCAGGCTGGATTCTCTAAATATTGTTAGCACTTCTCTTAGTCTTTTTTCTAACTGGGTCGTATCTTTAGCCGAAATTAGGACATTGTCAAAATATGGTACGACCCCTTTTATTCCATTTAATAGGCGTTCCATAAGGCTTTGGAAAACGCCTGGGGCAACGCTTACTCCAAATTGAAGTCTGTTACATTTGAATGCCCCTCTGTGAGTTACTATTGTCTGTGCCACAGCCGTTAATGGGTCTACTGGAAGCTTTTGGTATGCTTGTGCTAAATCAAGCTTGGCAAAAAAAATTTCTCCCCCGAGTGAGTGTAATAAATGTTGTACGACTGGCACAGGGTATGCACTTTGTTGCAGCGCATGGTTCAGGGTAGCCTTGTAGTCTCCACAGATGTGTTCCGACCCATCAGGTTTAACCGGTGTTACTATTGGCGTCTCCCACCTAGCATGGTCAATAGGTTCTATGACCCCTTGGTCAATTAATTTATTCAATTGTTCATCTATTTTTGCTTTTAACGCAAAGGGAACTCGTCTGGCTTTTTACTTTCTAGGGGCCACTTGGGGGTCTAAACTAAAGGAAATTGGGGTCCCCCGGTACCTGCCTAGGGAGCCATCGAAAACATCCTGGAACTCGTGAATCAGGCTTTCTTCCCAGTCAGTTGCGGCTACTCGGCTCACTCTGCTCATTCCGATGCCCAATGGTGCGAATCATTCGATGCCCAGGAGGCTGGGGCGGTCTCTGTCAACTATTGTTAGAGGCAGGACTTCAACGTGCTGCTTGTAGGCAACTCGGAAATGTCCTAGACCTACCACAGGGATTCGATTCCCTTGGTAGTCCTTTAGAAATAATTTTTGTTGCTGGAGTTCTTTTAATTTGATATTTGGGACCAGTCGTCTGATTGTGTCCCAAGACACCATTGACAGGAAAGATCCTGAATGGACTTCCATCTCACAGGGGCTTCCTTCAATTTTTACGATGATTTTGACTTTTATCCTGCTTTCCGTCTGAGTGCTTCCGATAGTGACAGTTTGATGGGTCTTTTCTCGGTTACTGGCTCGTTTGTTGCGCTCCCACTTTCTCTCGGCTTGCTTCGATTCAGTTTGTGGTGGAGAGTTGCCGCGTCTGTTTGGGCTGTTATTTTTGCGATTCCTACAGACTTTCTCGATGTGTCCCCTCTTTTTGCAAGCTCGGCAGATGGCATCAAGGAATCTGCAATCGGCTCGAGGGTGGTCTCCTCTGCAGCCGGTGCATTCCCGCCAGTTTCTTTTTTCGCACCTTCTTTTGTTGACGTACAGGTGGTGGACCTCATCGTCATCATCTTCTGCTTCTGATGATTTGTCATAGTGGCCGCTGACTTTTTCGCGGCTTCTGCGGCTGTGGCTTCTGCGATTGCTTCAGCCACTGTTATATTGGGTTTATTTAGCAATTTACTTTGTAAATTAGAGTCTTTTAGGCCTAGGACCACTCGATCTTGCATGGCTTCATCTAAGATCAGGAACTCGCACACTCCCCCCCGTTGTCTGAGGGCTGCCACAAAGTCAGTGATGGTCTCGCCTTCTTTTTGGTCCCTTCGGTAGAACTCGTGCCGTTTGATGAGATTTGACACTACTGGTACGTAGTGGGCCTTTAGCATTCGCTGGAGTTCAGGCCAGGTCATTTGTTTTACATCTCTGGGTTTCGCCAATGCTTTGGCCATCTTGAACACAGTTGGTCCACAATGTGTTAGGAAAACAGCCCTCTTACGCTGGTCTGAGATCTCTTCCATCTCGTTGCTTTCTAAATACATTTGAAAATGGTCTACATAGGATTCCCAATCCTCTTCATTGGGATTGAAGGGTGCAGGCAGTGCATTATTTCTGGCCATCACTTCTAGCCTGGATTTCAATTCGCCACATGCACAGTCTCACGTTTTAGGATGATCCCATCCTCGTCGCCAGTGTTCCATCTGGAAAAACATGAGGTAGACCAGGTTCCAACAGCAATGTCTTTATTTCAACTATATACAGCAACGGAACAGTTTGGCTCAAACCGCAGCAGCCTTTATATACGGCTTGCCTGCCAGCTTGTAGCCAATGGCAGTTACTTGATTTTGCCGCCTTTCGGCGGTTCTCCTGGATTGGTTCCTAGTGAACCAATCCCATGCAGGCCCTTCTGGCCAATCAAATTTGAGAAATTTGGAGTATACCATTTTATACAGAACACTATCTATCTTTCTTTCTATCTGTCCATAAATACATCCAAAAGGTCTGTCTATCTGCCTGCCTGCCTGCCTGCCTTCCTATCTACCTACCTGCCTGCCTGTCTTTCTGCCTACCTACCTACCTACCGACAAATATAGATCTATCTACCTATCTACTTGCCTACCTATTTATCTACATATCTACCTATCTACATATATACCTACCTACGTACCTATCCTTACATCCATCCAAAAGTTATGTCTGTCTGTCTGTCTTCCTCTCTGCCTGCCTACCTACCTATATACCTATCTACCTACCTTTCTCTCTCTCTCTCTATGCATCCCTGTTTGAAGCAACGGCCCCACAGACACATTGGGAAAGTAGAGCAAAGCCAGTCTGGAAGAGAGGGAGGGAGGGAGGGAGGGAGGGAGGGAGGGAGGGAGGGAGGGAG
>BLBF01000007.1:53157810-53171085 GCA_015471245.1 Laticauda colubrina | reverse complement strand
GAGAGAGAGAGAGAGAGAGAGAGAGACCTGATGCATCGGATTGAAATGAGGCCTAGTTTAGACTGAGGCCCTTTTTCACATTGAAACATCTTTGCCAGCACATTGAAAACTCCTTGGCTTCTATGAAAGGTTTTGTGGATGAAACATGGTCAAGACTATCAGGAAGCTCTCACATTTTGTTGAGGCTTTAAACAGGATCCATTGGACCAGACCTCCACCCTAAAAAATTACTTTTCCCAATGTATTACAGTGTCAATTCTGAAGAAGGCAAAACCAAAATGTACTGGAAAATTACAAGGAGAACACACACACACACACTCGTTCTAACTCTGCTGGAGCAGGTGATTGAACTAGAATAGATATCTCATTATCTTTCTCCTCCCTCCTTCTTTATTTCTTTTTCCTTTCTATTCCTTCCTTCTATTCCCCCCCCCTCTTTCTTTGTCCCTTTTTATTTCTTTCCCTTTTCTCTTCCTTCTCTCTTTCTCTCTCTTTTTCTTTTCTCTCTCTCTTTCCCTCTCTCAGGCTCACCCAATTGATTTGGTGCACTGTTCTGCTCGAACTTGTTCAAGCAGGTCCCTCTGGTGCAGTGGCTCAGTGGGGTGGACCTGCAGATCTGGCACGTAGAACGCGGCAGTGGTGGCATATTTGAAAAGGAGAGCAAAGCCAGAGGTTGGTAATTTTTGCTACAAAGAATCACAAAAGCTTCTGAGCTGTGCACAAGAAGGGACATACATGTCAATGCTGTTCTATATGTAAAGTGGGTGACTCCAAATCTGCAAACCTGATTGGTCAAATAAACGAAGGATTGGATTGGTTCACTAGGAATCAATCCAAAGAGCTGCTGAAAGGCGGCAAATTTAAGCAACTGCCATTGGCTACAAGCAGGCAAGCCAGCCTGTATTAAAGGCTGGCCTCGGCTTCAGCCAAGTGCTCCTATTTACTGACTAGTTAAAGAATAAAGTATTTGTTGTTGAAACCCGTTCTACCTCGTGTGTTTTCTGAACAAAACACTGGCGACGAGGGTGGGATCGTCCTAAATGAAAAAACCTGCACACGGTGATAAGAAGTCCAGATGACAACCAAGATGCCTGGAAACAACGCACCGCCCGCACCCTTCAATCCCAACGAAGAGGATTGGGATTCCTATGCAGATCGCTTCCAAATGTATTTGGAGAGCAATGAAATGGAAGACATTTCAGAGCAACGCAAGAGAGCTGTGTTCCTGACTCACTGCGGGCCAACGGTTTTCAAGATGGCAAAGGCCCTTGCGAAGCCCCGAGATGTTAAACAACTAACGTGGCCAGAATTGCAAAGAATCCTCAAAGCACACCACGCTCCAATGGTGTCAAACTTAATAAAGCGACACGAATTTTACCGCAGAGACCAGAGAGAGGGAGTTGCCCTTAGACAACTAGGGGGTGAGTGTGATTTTTTGAACATTGACGAAGCAATGAGGGATCGCGTGGTGTTGGGTCTGAGAGACTCGACCACACAGAGTAAATTATTCAACAAGTCCAACATCACTGTAACCGAAGCCATCGCGGAAGCCACAGCCACTGAAGACGCAAAAAAATCTGCCGTAGCCATGAAAAAGATGAACACACACAGCGAAGAAACACCAACCAAAGACAGAAAGCAGCCTGCCACCACAACCCACTACGAAGAGTCGGGCAAAACAATTGAATCGAGTGAAGAAGATGACGAAGTCCACCGTTTGCTCACGAACAGAAAAGAGCGCGAAAGAAGGAATTGGTGGGAGTGCGCTGGCTGCAGAGGAAACCATCCCCGAGCCGAATGCAGATTTCTCGATGCCATCTGCTGGCATTGCAAGAAACGAGGGCACATCGAGAAAGTCTGCAGGAACAAAAAATGCTACAGCCCGACGAGACGCAGAAATTCCCCAACACGAGCTGAGCCTAAATGAGCTGAGAGAAAGTGGCAACAAGAGAAGCGAGCCAATACACACCAAACTGTCATTATAAAGAGCGCTCAGACGGAAAGCGGGAAGAAAATTAAAGTCATTGTAAAAATCGAAGGAAAACACTGCAAGATGCAAGTGGACTCGGGGTCTTTCCTCTCCATGGTATCATGGGACACAACAAACAGCTAGTCCCAGGTATCAAACCCAAAGAATTAAAGAAGCAGCACCTAACTCTCAAGGACTATCAGGGAAACCAAATCCCTGTAGTCGGCATGGGACAATTCCGAGTCGCCTACAAACAACATGTCAAGGTGCTACCGCTGACCATAGTCGACCAAGACAGACCAAGCCTCCTGGGCATCGAATGGTTTGCGCCATTGGGCATCGGGATGACCGGGATCGATCGAGTGACTACAACCGGCTGGGAAGATGACCTCATCCGAGAATTCCAGGACATTTTTGACGGCTCACTTGGCAAGTATCGGGGAAATCCCATTTCTTTCAGTCTAAACCCCCAAATAGCCCCACGAAGAATAAAAGCCAGGAGAGTTCCTTTTGCACTAAAGGCAAAAATAGAGGAACAGCTGGACAAATTAATAGCCCAAGGGGTGTTAGAACCTGTGGACCATGCCAAGTGGGAAACACCTATAGTCACACCTGTCAAACCCGACGGGTCCGTTAGAATCTGTGGTGACTATAAGGCTACCGTGAACCACGCGTTACAACCAAGCGCATACCCGGTGCCTGTAGTCCAGCATTTGCTTCACTCCCTGGGAAAAGGAAAAGTTTTTGCTAAACTTGACTTAGCACAAGCCTATCAACAGCTCCCAGTGGACCCAGAAACTGCTGAAGCACAGACTATAGTCACACATAAGGGCGCATTCAAATGTCACCGACTCCAATTTGGAGTGAGTGTGGTCCCAGGCGTCTTCCAGAGTCTAATGGAACGCCTCCTAAATGGCATACAAGGAGTCGTACCATATTTCGACGACGTCCTGATCTCAGCCAAAGATGAAACCCAATTAAAAAACAGACTCAAAGAAGTACTAACTAAGTTCAGGGAATCTGGCCTCAAAGTAAAAAGAGAAAAGTGTTGCCTAATTAAGAATAGCGTCGAATTCCTGGGCTATTTAATAGACGGAGAGGGTATACACCCTACAGACAAAAAGATTAAAGTGATTAAAGACGCACCAGAACCAAAAAACAAGACCGAATTACAAGCCTTTTTAGGACTAATTAACTTCTATAATGTATTCCTGCCAAATAAGGCCACTATAGCAGAACCATTGCACCGTCTTTTAGACAAAAAAGCAATTTGGACTTGGGGTTACAGAGAAAAGCAAGCCTTCCAAAAATTAAAAGCTTGCTAACATCCTCAAACATTCTCATTCAATTTAGCAACACACTGCCCTTAAGAGTGACCTGCGACGCCTCCCCATTCGGAGTAGGTGCCATCCTAAGTCACCAACTACCGGATGGCAGAGAAGCGCCCGTCGCATATTATTCGAGGACTTTATCTAAAACCGAGCGGAATTACAGCCAATTGGACAGAGAGGCACTCGCAATTGTCGCAGGAGTGAAACGTTTGCACGAGTACCTATACGGGCGGACTTTTCAAATTATAACAGACCACAAACCGCTAATAGGAATTTTGGCGGGAAACAAACCTACACCAAATATCCTCTCCCCAAGAATGACGAGATGGTCAGAGTTCCTAGCAGCCTACTCATACACTCTGACACACCAACCGGGGAAACAGATTTCACACGCGGACGCTTTAAGCAGAGCACCCTTGCCAGCGACTGAAGAAGACCCGGCACCAGCGATGACAGCACTACAAATAGAGACTTGCCCCGATCTACCCATATCAGCATATGATGTCGCCAGAGCCACCACAAAAGACTCTTTGACTGCCCGTGTTCTTAACTGGGTAGGTAAAGGCTGGCCGGAAAATCAAAGAACTGAAAACTTTAAACCTTTCTGGACCAGACAAACCGAACTTTCTATTCAAAAAGGTTGTTTACTGTGGGGTGATCGGGTGGTTATTCCTAACAAACTACAACCTAGGGTACTTAGTATGCTACACGAAGGTCACCCGGGGATTGTAAAAATGAAAAGCCTTGCTAGAAGTTATGTCTGGTGGCCGGGTATTGATAGGGACATAGAATACTGGGTAACCTCGTGTAACAAATGTCAAACAATTAGACCATCTCCACCCAAAGCACCCATTAGAGATTGGGAAATTCCACGGGGCCCCTGGTCATGAATCCACATCGATTTCGCTGGTCCATCTAAAGGACATACCTTTCTGATTGTTGTGGACGCCTATTCTAACTGGTTAGAAGTAAAAATTATGCCATCAACAACAACTGAATTAGTAATAAAACAACTGGACACCCTTTTTGCCACCCATGGCATTCCGGACGTCCTCGTGTCCGATAATGGACCACAACTAACCAGCCTACACTTTGAACAATACCTAGCCTCCCTAGGTATTAGACATGCCCTAACCGCGCCGGCCCATCTGGCTGCAAACGGAAGGGCAGAGAGAATGGTCCAATTTACAAAGGAAGGGTTAGAAAAAATGGGCACTGGAGATGTACAGCAAAAAATTAACCGATTGCTCACACTCTAGCACATAACACCCAGTACCACAACCAACAAGTCCCCAGCAGAGCTACTCATGGGGAGAAAACTAAGGTCACACCTTCATAGACTGCACCCAGAATTCATGCCAGAAAACCCCCCCGACTCCTCTACATGGTTTAGAAAATTTGGAATTGGCGATTTAGTCTACGCCAAAAACTTCACTGGGGACCCAGCATGGCTACCAGGACAATTTATCCAAATAACAGGCCCCAAATCCTACCGGTTAACAGTAGATGATGGCAGGGAATGGAAGCGGCACATAGACCAGCTTCGATCCCGAAATATAGAAAGAACCACAGACATACAACCATTCGTCGAAAAAACCGACAAATTGCCAACTAAGGTAGGGGGGGAATCGCAAGAATTAAATAAAGAACCGTTAAAAAATAAAACCAATGAAACACATGAACAAAAAGAGCAAATAAAAGACTCACTGTTTGGAGAGACTTGCATGAAGAGCCCATCGGAAGGGGCCAGCCAGGCCAGCTCGACCTGCCCGGAGGAAACGGGAGGGAGCGGCAAAACCGCCAGCCTAAGAGACTCAGGCGGCGGTAAAATGGCTGACTCACCCTTCCAGATGGTTCCAGGGAGAAGAACAGACGACACAGCAGCCCTATCCGAACCGGTCGAAGTCTTCACTAAGAATGAACTGCGCAAGTCAAGTCGAGTCCGGAAAAGCCCCACCTACCTGCGAGACTACGTCACCACGTAGGACTGAACTAAGAGGGGAGGGGTGTTCTATATGTAAAGTGGGTGATTCCAAATCTGCAAACCTGATTGGTCAAATAAACTAAGGATTGGATTGGTTCACTAGGAACCAATCCAAAGAGCTGCTAAAAGGCGGCAAATTTAAGCAACTGCCATTGGCTGCAAGCAGGCAAGCCAGCCTGTATAAAAGGCTGGCCTCGGCTTCAGCCAAGTGTTCCTATTTACTGACTAGTTAAAGAATAAAGTATTTGTTGTTGGAACCCGGTCTACCTCGTGTGTTTTCCGAACAAAACAAATGCAATTCAGCAACATAAAATAAAAAACTACAAATAAAACAAATCAACAAGAATCGGCAAAGCATCTCTGATTAGATTCTATTCACTACTAGAATCTAATCAGAGATGTTTTGCCGATTCTATTCCAATGACCTGCTCCAGCAGGGTTAGAAGGGAATGTGTGTGTATGTGAGTGCATGGCTGTCAAAACTCCAAAAATAGGTCAAGTAGCTCTGGGGAGGCCAGTCGTAAATTAGAACACTTGCTAAACAACTGGCCATTATGTGAGGACAACTTGTATTTGGTTTGCCAATCACCTGTCCATGCCCACACAGTCACATGACCAGTAAACCACAGCTACCTGATCATGTGACCACCAAGCCATGCCCAGCCAGCAAGCCATGCCAGCCAGTCACATGACCATCAAGCCACACCCACCCAGTCACATGATCAGCAAGCCATACCCCCCCAGTCACATGACCAGCAAGCCACACCCTCAAATTCTGCCACACCCACAGAAATTTAAATCCCACCCCTGGGTGGAGGGCACTAAGGATGAGTTTGTAACACCAAGGGGGTGATGGACTGAAAAAGTTTGGGAACCACTGATTTAGAGCAATGGTTGCCAACTGGCGGGCCACAGCCCACTGGTGAGCTGCGAGAAAATTTTGGTGGACTGTAGAGAAATCTCACCCCCAGAGCACCCCCAAAGCAATTAATTCAGGCTGTGCAGAAATACAAGGCTGCTCGTCCACATGGCCCATGGAAACCCTCCCCGCCCACTTACTCCTTACCCGGCAAACTTGCCTGCTAAATTGCTATTTTTCCTTTTTCCGACCATCAGCTGTTCTGCTGTGCTAGAAGATTTAGATTAGCTAAGAAGCAGGAAATGGTTGGATATCTTGCTTTCTAGCTAGTCTTTAGATCTTCGGCTCTGCTTTTAAGCACAGCCCAACCTTCCTTAGGACTGAAGGTTCTATTATTCAGTGCAGATTCATGGCAAGCAAATTTTATGTGACAGGCTGAGCTAGCTGATGGCAGATAGATAGATCACTGAATGATTCTGTGAGCAACTCAGTCTGCCTGCCTGCTTTGCCTGATTTTGGGTAAAAGTTGCTTTTTTTTATAAACAATTCAATATTTATATATTTATAATATTTACATACAAGCCATGCCCAGCCAGTCACATGACCATCAAGCCACACCCACAAATTAGGCCATGCCCGCAAAACCGGTTAGTGGTCCCTGGGATTTAAAATTATGAGTTTGGTGGTCCCTGAGGTCCAAAAGGTTGGCAATCTCTGATTTAGAGAGTAAAGAGGATATTGACAGAGATATGTGTGATCCATTACTCAATAAGGCAAAAACATGATTTAAGCCCAAGTCATATTGAAGGCATGCAAAAAGACATCTTACATGGATACTTCCCTAATTCACAGGAATATAAGAGAAAATAAATTTTAATCTGAATATTTTTGTCCTTATTGTTTTTATTGTTTTAAAATATCTTTAGTATTTTTAAATACAATGTATTTTTGAATTCTATACCACCCTCATTTTAGTATAGCTGAAATAAGCAGCTATAGAAATGAATGAATGAATGAATGAACGAATGAATGAATGATGCAAACATGATGCTACCTCCTTTGGATAATAAAAAATCTGCAAGAAAAGAATCAAGTTCAGACAGAACCAAGGACTCCTAATTTCAGCTCTGAGTTACAAATATTCTGCTTTATTGACTGAAGCACGGATTTACAAGACACTATTATACTAATCTTTAATTAGTCTTAAGATGGAACTGATATCTTGGTCTGTCTACATCATGGGGTTGGCAGTTTTAAAGTAAGAAGAACCTTAAGTATGCAAAAATATATCTTCTGTAAATCATTCTCATTGGAAGAAAATGTAAATTTTATATTATGGCTAACCATACCCCACTGAGAGTTCATTATGAATTAAAGTTTTGTTTGCTTTTTGTTTGTTTGCTTATAATCAGTGGTAAAATAATTCAGAAAAATAGATAAAAGATGTAATATGATAATGTCTTTCAGGGATATTATTTGTGGGAACATAATATACAAAACAATGTATAGATTTAATATTAAATAAGTAAAATATTTTGAAATATTTCTCACTCTTTATAGTTTTGTCTATTTTTAGAAAGGGCCAGCCTTTAAAAGGATTTATTTTTTTCAGATAGATTCATTTCCATTCATTAATTTGTTCTAATATTATTTTAGAACATTGTATTGGTATGGCATAATGAACAAAAAATCTAATATGGCTTGAGCTGGCAACTTTTTTAGGAATGTTGCAGAACATAAAATAATTATGATTATTGTTCTTTCTTAATTACAACGATATCTCTGAAAAGATTTGAAATGTATAAATTAAAAAGCAATAACATTACCGCCATGCAACTAAAACAGCATACTTCCATTGATAATACAAGTTCAATGTAGACAACATATAAAATATCTATCAAAGATACAAATAACATATACAGGCAGCCCTCAACTTACAACCATTCATTTAATTCAAAGTTACAATGGCAAGTGACATGATTGTTTTACATACTTATGACCATTGCAGTATCCTCAGGGTCACATGATCAAAATTCAGACACTTGCCAATTGACATATATTTATGATGGTTGCAGTGGGCAACACAAAGGCTCATGCTATTCCCTTTTGGGACTTTCTGACAAACAAAGTCAGTGGAGAAGCCAGATTCACTTAACAATCATGTTACTAACAACTACAGTGATTCACTTAATAACTATGTCAAGAAAGGTCATAAAATTGGGCAAAACTCATTTAGCAAATATTTTGTTTAGCCATGTTTAATCAAGGACTACCTGTTTTATGATCACCTTTTGTAGTCCTTACAATGTCAACTCATAAAATATTTCTATGGTCTTTTTAGAGTTGCCAACAGAAAGGGAGGGGGGAGCAGTGGGCAGCTTGCATTCCATAAATGTGTTCAAAGATAGTTTCTAGGTGACCGAAGTTTCTGCAATGCAAAATTCTAACTGGAGTATTATTGATGACTCTTGGTTATGGATGTGTTGGAGAATATGAATTACGATACACGATACACGGGGGGGGGAGGAAAACCAGGGTCAAGGGTGACAGTGAATGATGTGCCTCAGAATCAGCTAAACCCAGGCAGCACTGGCATGTTTACTCCTAATAAATCTTCTTTAAGTTTTGGAAGTTCAGCTAGAGATTTACGATTTAAAGAGGGGTAATGGCCAGAGCCCTGGCATACATATTTCAAATAAAAGGGGATTAAATCCTAATAGATTGCTAAATCTATTTATTTCTGTTGAATGCTTTCTCTATGTTCAATTTGAGAAATGTGAGTTTGTAGTAGCTTATGTTTTTTTTAATGGGTAAATTCATTTGAAATATATAGACAAAATAATAATCTCTGCATTTTATTACATAAAATATGTTTTTCTTAGAAACTAGAATAAAAGAAAAAGGAAGACCATAAAATACATGCATATACAACATTGCATCCCAACCATCTGGTGGTGTTTTATGCTAATAAGCCCCTTTAGAACAATTCTGAAAAAAAAACTATATAAAAACAGAATGAAGGTTCACAAAACACAATGATTGAATTCAGCCAGAATGAAATCAATGAATCTAATCTCAAAGTCAGTGGATGGAGGGTATCTTGTAGCCAACCATCTATGTAAAATTGAATTAATTAGCCCATGAGATATCACTTTGCCTATCCAAATGTTTGGCATAAAACATATTATGTGATATTCATTAGCCCCAGTTTTGGGTAAGAAGATAGGAAATTACATTCTTCAGAGACAGATCACTGATCTATTGCTTTGGTACTTTGGTCCCTGAAGCCCTCGGAAGGAAAAGTTTCCAGATGACGTGTGGGTTAGGAAAAAGGAAAGGTATAGAGAGGACGTTGTAAGGGTTTTGACAGCAGATTTTTAACCCTTGGGTTGTTATGATGAATTAATTAAACATGCCTGTGGTCTAATATAAGTATTTGCTGATGTATGTAGGGTCTTATATTTTTTGAACTATTTCGATAAACTCAATAAAACAAACAGCAAAAAACCCTATACCAAATTCTAACATCACAATTCATTAAAGTCACAACTCTAACTGTGAGAGAGATCTAGGTTTCCTAGTGCACCACATATTTAAGTAAGTGCCAGCAGTGTGCTGCATTTGTCAAAAAACAAGACAAATAATGCAATCCTAGGTTTCATCAACAGAGGAATAATATCAAGACCATGAGAAGTGGTAATACCATTTTATACTGCACTAGTTAGGCCACATTTGAAATGCTGCATCCAGTTCTGTTCATGGTACAAAAAAAAAAAAGACAATGAGACCATAAAAATTGTGAGGAGAAGAGCAACAAAGATAGTAAGAGGTCTGGAGGCTAAATTGTATGATGAACAGTTGAGGGAGTTAGGTATGTCTAGCCTGTTAAAGAGAAGTATTAGGGAGGACATGATAACTGTCTCCTAGAACTTGAGGGGCTGTCACTGAGAAGAAGATTATTCTCCAAAGTACCTGAGAACAGGACAAGAAGTAATGGGTGAAAGCTTGTTAAAAGAGAGATCCAACCTAGAAGTGTCAGAAGAATAATTTGGGGTTTCAACTTGAGCAAGGGTTGAAATCCAGAGAGCTATGAAGAAAGGAAATGTATTTATTTCTAAAAGCAAAGAGCTTTGCCTATGGAATAGTGACAGAGAAAATGAGATACAAAAAGCCTGTTTTATAAGGGCTTTGTCTTTGGTGTGGGTCTTGAGAGGTGTGTGGGTATGTACATGCTAATTCTAGCCCTAGGGTGTCACTTGGGTGTGGGCATATGTAGGTACATGTCATCTATGTTTATTCTGGTGAACATGCAGTTGCACTGGGAAACAGTTTTAATGAACTCTGTGTTTATAGACATTTTTCTTTGCTGTGTGGATTAAACCTGGATAATTTATTTTGGGGTTTAAGGAAGTTTGAGGAAAATTTTTTATCCCATTTGCTATGTGCTGTACTACTTCAGTCACTATTATTTTTGCATGTTTCTACATGTTTTATTTTTAAACACCAAATGTCCCTGAAGATAAAATTTACCTTTTTTTCAGCTTCCAACCTCTGGAGAAATTTTAATTTGGGGTGTATCCAAAAATATCTGAAAAATATATAGTCCACTCTATTATTTGGGCATTCTGCCATTCACTCTGCTGTTACTTAGAGATTTTATTCAGATATGCTCAGAAATAGCCATACACATTCACTCACTGTATTTCTCTCATTGCTTCCTATTTTTAATAGCAATAGAATACTTGCTTTTAGTTTTATCATTTCAGTCCCAGCCTTGAGTAATGTTAATTAGGGTACAAGTGATTTTATATTTTGACAGCTAAAAGTTGGTTTGGGTTATGTCCTTGTTTCTTTGTCACTGCTCGGTGACTCAGCATTTGCTGACTCACAGAATCATACATGAATTGACTGAGACAGAATACAGTACTGAAGAAACCCATAAAGTAGAATGAAAAATTCATCCTTGGCTTTCAGTACTGAGTGATGATGGCAACATTATTATTCTTGGCTAAACAAGAAACATGGGATGCCTTGAACATTTAGTATTTGCTTGAAAATCAAAATGAGAAAAGAGAACCAAAAATTCCAGTTTCCCTCCTCCCCAATTTCAGATGCATCATTTTGTCAATAATGGTAGAAAGGTTTCTCACAGCTATGCTAGACCATTAGAAAGTTATATTTGATTTTTTACTGAATTACTGCTGATGCCATTTTCAAGAGCTGTGGAATTAGCATGCTTATTTAAAATAATTCTTTCTGTATTTTCTCTGAATAAACAAAAGCTTAGTCCCATTATTTCCATGTTCTTTTATTTATTATCCTTTCTCTTTTCTACTTAAAAACACATAGTTCCATAGGATTTTCATTCGTGTTTTTTTTTCCCTCAAGAAGAGTCACCTGTAAGCATAACTAATCATAAGCAAAAGTAACCACACCAATGTAAAGAACTTAAAATGCTAAATTCTTTTCAGGTGTTAACCAAGTCATGATGGACTGATCTAACTCAGGTGTACTTATTTAACAGTTATCAGAGATAAAATGCTACTTCCTCCAAAACATTATCAGAGGGAAAAAAATATTGACTGTTTTACTATTACTTTCTCAGTGATAATGTGCAAAACACTACCAATATCAAAATTATATATACAAATTATATATACAAAAGTACAGACTATAATTATGTTGCCATAGAAAATAAATATAGAAATGTTCCATTTATGTTAATTCTACTAGGATACATTATTGGATAAATATGCAATAACTGATTGTTCCTTCAGTACAAAGCTTTTTTCCCTTGGTTTCTAGTGCTACATAATGAGTGCTGTTCTCATTTCATCTAGCAAACCTAAATATTATTTATTTCTGATTACTTGTAGCCCTTCCCCATACACATCTGTTCTTTAGGAGTAGCAAGCATGAATGTCAAACAGCCATTTGTCTAGATTTCATCACACAATGTATTTATTTAATATATTTTTCCTGCCTTTTTACTTTATAACAGGGGTGTCAAACTCGCAGTCCATGGGGCAGATGCATCACAAGATGGCCATGCCTGCACCCAGTTTAGCGAAGGGGGGGAAAGTCACAATACGTCATGTGACAATGTAAGTTTGACAGCCCTGCTTTATAAGTAACTCAAGGCAGCAAACTTACATAATGCTCCTCCTTCCTCTTCTTTTCCTCACAAAACCCCCCTGAGATAAGTTTGGCTGAGAGACAGTGATTGGCCCAAATCTACCCAGCTGGCTTTCGTGCCTAAGATGAAACTAGAACTCACAGTCTCCTGCTTTCTAATCAGCACCTTAACCACTAGGCCAAATTGTCCAAATCATCTTTGATTTCCATTAGATTTGTCACCTTTTGGCTATATTAATGTCAACATGGTTTTGTCTCTAGCCTCTAGGACTAACCTTTATAAAGTTTATCTTCAAGTCACCCATATGACCTTTGGCATATCTATATTAGCATATTTCCTCATAAGTGCACATGTAATATATTGCTAGTGGATTAACTATAATAGAAATTTTAATTACAAAGAACTTTTACTTAAATCCCTGAAAAATCTAGCAAAAACAGTAATTGAAATACATTAAAATGTAATGCATTTTACAAAGTAATTCATAGTTTGTTTGAAACATGATTTTAATACATCATGAATCATACCAACCATTCTTAACACACCCATCAGCTTAATTTCTTTAAATTGTCAGGACAATGTGGCATTGTCAGGAGACTGCACTACGTTGTTTATTCCTGCATTACAGACAAAAATTTACTGTATTTACTGTACACATGACATATACTGATATGAGAGATAAGGGATAAGGAGAAGCACAAAAGATAAGTAATTATGGCTTGACAAAAATAAATCATATATGTATGTATGTATGTATGGTATTCAGCTTTGTTCAAGTATTTTCCCATGTCATTATAGTTGTGCTTTTAAAGTTGTAGAGACGTTTTGGCAGAATCTCATCTGCCATCATCAGGCTTCTGTATTGTGTTCAGGCTTTCACAGCCGTTTCTGTTTTAAATTTGGTGCTAGCCTATTGCTGTGTTACAATGGCTAGCACCAAATTTAAAACAGAAAAGGCTCTGAAAGCCTAACTCAGTATATATATATATATATATA
>BLBF01000007.1:53103733-53151931 GCA_015471245.1 Laticauda colubrina | reverse complement strand
AGAGATTGAAAAAAGACCTGACAGCATGAATAGAAGAGATGATTCCAGCAGACTGTCAATCATTTGGAAGCCTGCACTCTCAAATAGAAAGATCTCCATGCCACAAGCCAGGCAAACACCTGGGCAAAAACAAACTCCCTCTGATAGCTCCAACCTAACCCCCCCACCAAGCACCCAGGTGAAACCCAGCTTGCTAATGAAGAGCAGCCGTCCCTTCACACGGAGCCAAGCTGCACTAAAAGCCTCCAACACAAGAACAGACTGCTGCCAGCCAATCAAAGCCACAAAACAGACAGAAGAAACCAGGAACACCAATCAATCAAACTCCAAGTCCAATAAAACAGGTCCAGGCTCCCAGCCAATCAGAATGAACCAGCCTCAAATTTAAAACCAGGAGCTGTAAGACCCATATCCATACAGAAGCCTGATGATGGCAGATGAGATTCTGCTGAAACGTTGCTACAACTTTAACAGAACTACAATGACGTGGGATAATACCCGAAGGAAGCTGAACAGCACACATGTAAGTACCCGCGATAACTTAAAAAAACATATATATATATATATATATATGAGATTTATTTCTGTAAAACCATAATTACTATATATAGATATAGATATGGATATGAGCGATAAGAGATAAATATACGCAGAAGCGGAAAATAATTATGGCTTTACATAAATTAAAAGCTGAAGGCATGATGCATAGCAGCTTAAAGCAGAAGAAATATTTATTTCTGAAGACACAGAACTATTCAACATCTCCTCCTTGTGATAAATTGTAAAGTTTCAGAGAAACTTCAGAATCTCTTCATATCAGAAAGATATATTAGCCTTTATCAGTTTATGAATGTTAGCAGTACTCTGGTCCTTTATATTTCCTGCCAAGATTTTGTACCCAGTCACTCTACTCCTATAAATAGCCTACTGGAAAATTCCCATCTCCAACAGCATTAGACATCAAGCCTACTGTAGATATGAAAGAACAAAAATACAGAAAATTTAAAAAGGGAGAAGGTAAATTTTTGCAATATGGGTCTTATTCTTTTTTGCACATATCAGCTATCCAGTACAATCAGAAAGCAGTTCATACATTAGAAAAAATAAGGGCAAAGCATGTGCACATAGTTTCTCAATGACATTTCAAAAATATCAAAGTGAAAAATGAGAAAAAACACAAAGCTCTGTGTTTCCATCATGTTTATTGAGGGTCAAACTGGTTGCAGCATTAGGATTTCCATATCTAGGCAATTTTTTTCTCCAAGTTTTTGAAAGACCAAATGGTAAATTGTTTGTGTGTTTGCTTAAATGTTCTAATTTACTGTCAGAAATAGTAGAGGAAAATATGAGCTCTATAAGCTTTCTTTTTATCACAGAAGCCTTCGTCATTAGGCATTTATTTCTGCTGTTATGCAAAAACTGTAAGTTTCTTGATGCCTTAATACTGTTGTTTATCTTCATAAAAGCTATTAAGAAATATGAAAAAAATCATTAGCAATAGCACTTAGAAATACATATTGCCTCATCGTCCTTAGCAGCTCTCTCTAAGCAGTTAAAAATTCAGCATATTGTTCCCCAACAATTTGGGTGTATCATCAGAAGGATGGAAGGCTGAATCAACCATGAGCTGGTCAGGATCAAATTCCAGACTGTGGGCAGAGCTTGCCTGAAATACTGCATTCTAACCACTGTGCCACCAAGGCTCTGCTAATTACCACTGATAGATTCTCTCTCTTCTGTTGTATCTCTTCAATTAATTATTGACTCTTAGTTCATCTCCTTTACTGGTAAGACCAACTCTTTTGGCACATACATGTAAAATACGTTTCTAATTAATTCAGAGCAAAGATAGCTGATTAGTTACCAAAGATTAATACTGTTAAAACTTTCTGCTTCTGATCCAAATAAATGAAGCTGATATTGAATAAGTATTTATATATTATATACAATGTATTATAAGCTTAAGCATGAATTAGAGTGCTGCAACTGCCAAAAAAAGCCAACCCAGTCCTAGGCTACATACATAGAGTGATAGCATCAACAACCTAGGAAGTGATAGTACTGCTCTCCACTGCACTAGTGGAGTCACATTTGGAATACTGCATTCAGTTCTGGTCACCACAATACAAAAAAGAGAATAAGCCTTAGAAAGAATGCAGAGGAAAATGTTGTGGTTAGCCAGAAGCAGGTGCAGATGGCTGAAGAAAGCGAGGAGTCAGATGAGGGGCCAGGACCATCTGGGAGTTGACTGCTGCCTTCAGAGATTGTGGGGGTTGGCAGCAGTGATGAGGAGGCTCCTGAGGAGCCTGTGCTAAGTGCGCATGCATGAAGGATTGCTCGGAGGAAAGAACAATTATGGCAGCACAGGCAACTCAGGAGTAAGGCTGCAAGGTAATGGCCCCTCCTTTAAAAGGATAAAAGCCAGCTGTGAAATTAACCTTTTTTGCAGAAGGCAAAGAAGTTTTGAACTCAGCCTCGTGGACATTACAGTTGATATTTGAAGACTTGTAAACTATTTCTTATCTGTTGTTTTTTGTCAGACTTGAAAAAACTTGGCAAGGCTCTTTCTTGTCAGAACTAATTAGTTGGAAGCAGCCTTTTATCTGTGAAGAAACAGGATTTTTAGCTGAAACTTAAACAGATTATACTGCTGCCTTTGTCTTGTGTTTGCTTTCTTGGAACCAGGTTTGGGTCAGACCAGAGAGCAACAAGATGCTAAAGGTAAGAGATGTTACAAGATGTTAGTCTGGTGGCTAACTCTGAATTCTAAAGGGACTAGGTATATTTATCTTAACAAAGAAAAAGCTTGGGGGACACATAATAGCAATCTTCCAAACTAGAAGAACTGCCTGAAGAGGGCAGCCATTTACTCTTCATAGCACGAGAAGGCAGGGCAAGAAGCAATAGGTGGAAGCTTGTCAAAGGAAATCCTGACGGTGAGAATGATTAATGAATAAAATAGCTTCCCTCTGTAGATGCTCTATCAGTGAAAATTTTCAATAAAAGATTGGATAACTTATTGGGAAGGAGATTAGACTAATAGACCTTCAATGTCCCTTCCAACCTTATGACTTTATGAACATAAAAATAAAAGCAATTAAAACAATACAAAATAAATATATATGGTCACTGAGTAGCAGTATTGCCCATGGATAGTAATACAGTCATAAAATGGGGCCCTTCACATGTTTGGGGGCCTGTTTTGTGGGTTAGGCACAAAGCTATGTCTTCAATAACTTACAAAAGGGCAACAGGATTGGAGTTATCCTCAACTCTACAACAGAAAAGGCACATCTCCTGGTATCCACCAGTTAACATAATTTGGCTGATGGGACCATAAAATGCTTAACCTGCCAGATTGATTGAATCAAATAAACCATTTCAGAGTCTAATCTACAATTGAAAGCTAATTACAATTAGATTTCCATTCTCCATTCCATTCTCCCTCCTTCACATCACTTTTCCACTTTCTATTTTCCACTTTTCTATTTTTCTGGCTACCAACAGCACATTTTATAGTTTTACAATGCTCTATGAAACTGAATCAGCCAAATCTTAAAATTCTGAAACTTATCATGAGAATGCTATTCGAGGAAGATAAATTTCAGAAAAATGCCCATTTTGTTCATTCTATCACACAGTTTCTATGTAAGTTATACTCAATAATATAATAATTATTAAGATAAGCTGCTATAAATTTTGTCCAAAGTCACAACACCTACAGTCTACAACACCTAAGCATTCAACTCCAGCATTCTGTCAGGATTTTCTTCCTGACAAGCATGTTTATTGTCAGTCCTTCTTTCCATATAATTGTCTGTGTATCATTTCAGCTCATAATCTTGTTCATTTATCTCTTTCTTAAACATTAGTTGCTAAGCAAAATTGAGAATGTCAATTAGTTACACATATAATAGGATGTTTTTAATTACGCTAAGAATATTGCTTTTAGAACAATCAGTACTATAATTAGACATAAAATATGTAAGTCTACTTCAATAAATGAAGTTTTGAAATGACTGATGTTCTACTCAATGAGGCATAATGAAACATAAAACTTGGAAATAGAACTGCATCAAAATGTGAAATATTTGCCATCAACAACATTTCTTTTAATGTCTTTGTTGGTGCTGCAATTCCTATCCATAAATATTCAGAAATAACTTATTTCAGTTTGAAGGAGGATATGATGAAAGAAGAGGGAAATGTTGAGAAACATTTTTAGTAGCTAAATGTACCTTCAACTAAAATAAGATGATTATAATAATAATAATAGCCATATTAATAAACTATATTAATATTAATAAATAATGTTAGTATAGTTCATACTGGTAGATGACAAGCTAACAATTTTGAACTTATGTATATAAGGTGAATAAATACAATTTTGGTTAGTCTTTTGTTGCATTTTTTCTTTTCTTCTTTTAAATAATTTGATGTTTTGTATTTTAATCTTCATTGGATAAATTAATTTTTTCATGTAAATAAATGATAGCCATAATGTTAGATGATCACTCACTAGATTATAGACTTCCCATTCATGATACTAGTTTGTTTTTTCCAAACATATAGAACTTTCACTGTGTATTTTCCCCAACCTTCATTCACATGCACATGGATTTTGTGGATTTTTTTCAACCAATTGATTATGGTTATGCAAACAAGGTAAATTAACAGAAATGACAGGCCTAATGTAAATTCAGTTTTAATAGACATTTGAAATATATTTGTTCAAACCATTAGGTAATTCCAAAGCTTTACTATTCACAATTATAAACAATAACTTGACCTAGAGGAGCCTGGAACAACTTACATGTCAACTTACATAGGTGTGATATGGATTTGCAAAAGTTTGGGAGGCCACAAAGAGTGCCCTGTACTGACAAAGGGTCAAGCAGAAAGTGTGCGTCTGCTCTAATACATGAATGATGGATGCCTTAACCATTTTGTGTGGGACAAGTTAAGCATTGGTGGGATTCAAAAAAAATTACTACTGGTTCTTTGGGCATGGCTTGGTGGGCATGGTGTGGCATGGTAGGCGTGGCAGGGAAAGGATACTGTAAAATCTCCATTCCCTTCCCATTTCTGGGGGAAGGTTACTGCAAAATCCCATTCCCTTCCCATTTCTGGGGGAAGGTTACCGGAAAATCCCATTCCCTTCCTTCCCCACTAACCTGTTTTCCAGTTCTGTTCTCCTGTGCAGGGCAATAAAAGAAGACCCAGCCAATCAGTTGGGATTTGGGAGGCCGAGAATAGAAGGGGACGGGACCAATCAGAGGTGGAATTTGCTGGTTCTCCAAACTACTCAAAATTTCCACTACCATTTCTCCAGAACTGGTCAGAACCTGCTGAATACCACTTCTGAAGTTAAGGGAAAAGATAGTATTGTTTTGGGAAAGTTCTAAAAGTTTAGAAAGTTCTAAACTTTGGGGAAAGTTTCGCTCATATACTAAAGTAGTCCATGTGGGTTGGAAGAACAAAGAAAAAAGGAGGGGTACAGGATGAACCAGGAGAGATATTGTCCCATACTTTTTTCTTCTAGAGAATTACAAGCTGCTTTACCTATCACTCCAAATGTGAGAAGGACTGGACAACTTCTCTCTTATTTTGTCCCATGCCCTGCATTATGCCTATAATCTTTTTCTCAGTTAATTCTTACTAATTTTTCCCCAATGCTAGGAGAAAATAGCTGTGACCAGCTGTATCCAGATTGTTTGACTACATGTTGATGGGTAACCTCATTGGAAGATCTGAAGAATCAGGTTGGGGACAGATAATCCTAAAGGCCCTCTCACACTGCCCAACGGATGCAAAACGGACACAACGGATGAGAAAAATGTTCCATCCATTGTTATCCGCTCTCAGAAGGGGCAAAAATTTGCATAACCAGAGCGGATAACACGGACGGGGGGAGGACACAGGGCGGATGAAAAGCGGCTGCGGAACGGAAGCCCAGCGGATGGAAGTGGATGGGAGCAGATGGCACATCCGCTAGGCTTCCAGGGGGCAGCAGCAAAGCAGATGCGGAACGGAAACAACGGATGCACAGCGCATGCACAGCGGATGAAGCAGATGCAAAGCGGATGCACAGCGGAAGCCTAGCGGATGCCGAGCGTTAATTGCACATGCAGGGAGGATGCATTCCGTCAGCCCCACGGATATAACGGAAGCAGCTCGGAAGCAGGTCGCCATTCAGAGGAAAGACCTGCTTCCAGACACATCGACTGCCTTGCCTGTCCTGCCTGCATGTCTGCCTGCAAGCCTTGCTGTCAGCCTCCCTGCCAGCCTCCCTGCCAGCCTTGAAGTCTGCCTGCCTGCCAGCCTTGCTGCCAGCCAGTCTGCCTGCCAGCCTTGGTGCCTACCTGCCTGCCAGCCTTTTTGCCTGCCTGCCTGCCAGCTTTCCTGCCAGCCTTGGTGGCTTCCTCCCTGCCAGCCTTCCTGCCAGCCTTGGGGCCTGCCTGCCTGCTAGCCTGCCTGCCAGCCTTGGTGCCTGCCTGCCAGCCTTGGTGCCTGCCTGCCTGCCAGCCTTCCTGCCAGCCTTGGTGCCTGCCTCCCTGCCAGCCTTGGTGCCTGCCTCCCTGCCAGCCTTCCTGCCAGCCTTGGTTCCTACCAGCCTCCCTGCCAGCCAGCAACCCTACAACCATGCTGAAGCACAGCAAGCCTCAACCATCTGCTGCCAGCCCTTGCAAGAGGGACAGGGCTACCATCCCACCCCCGGCCCTCACTCTGGTTCTGCTGGGGCTTCTGCAGCATGGGCTCGCTCTTCTGGGGCTGGGGCTTCTGCTGCTTCTGTTTTTGGAGGAACTGATGACAAGCAGTCCAGCACCAGCACTCCAGCACCTACACAGCACCTGGACCCTTCACCCCTGAGACTGAGCGACCAAGAGGAGTGCCAGAGACTAATTTTTGTTTTATACCTTCTTGTTAGTAAAGTCTATTTTTGATTCAAACACTTGCATCGTTTCTTTTTTTTAATAAAGTCTTGGTGGAAACTTTTAGAAATGGTTTAAGCCTTTGCATGCTTGTGGGATGGGTTAGGATAGCAGTGGGATGGGCAGGGATACCTTTGGAATGGGTAATAGCTGTGGGATAGATAAACCTCCAGTGCAAGCAAAGTGGGACTGTATGGTCCACCCTCCCAGGTGCCACACCTTTGGCCCTTTATTATCAATAACAATGTAAGCATTGATCCACACATTTGAACATAAACACAACTCTTTATTAAATGCCCTGTTCATTGTAGGCCCACCCAACATACATGGCCCAATCTCATCAGTGTGATGAGACAGGCTGAAGGAAGCATCCATTAAGCATCTATCATCCTGTCTTGCCACTCCACTGCTCCAGCTGGGGAGTTGCACCAGTGTTTCAGGAGGTTGCGCTGCTTCTTCCCTTCACATGAGGCTCTGTTGGGGCCTTGCACATCCTCAGTGTCTATCAGGTTTCGCCCTTGCCTACATTCCCCAGGCTCCATGTCCCCATTGGCTTGTTGGAGGTCCACGAGCCTGTTCTGCAAGACTGGGTAGCGGGTGCGCATGAGATTGTGCAGGATGCAGCAAGCTTCCATGATCCTCCTCACGGTCTCTGGGCGATGCTGCATGGTGGTGAGAAGTACCTGGAACCTGTTGGCCAGGATGCCAAAGGCATTCTCCACCACTCGCCTTGCCCTGGACAGCCTGTAGTTGAAGATCCTCTCTTCACGGGTGAGGTATTTGGAGGTGTAGGGCTTCATGAGGTAGGTTGTGAGGGAGAAGGCGTCATCCCCCACGATGAAGTAGGGCACATCTTGCGTGTCATTGGGCAGGGGTTCTGGATCTGGGAAGCCCACAATGAGGTTGCGTTCCAGCCCCTCCTTGAGGTCACTGGCGTTGTATACCTGGGCATCTGAAGATGAGCCATTGCCTGAAGCATCGATGTACATGAACTTGTAGTCAGCATCGACCATGGCGAAGAGGATGATGCTGAAGAAGCCCTTGTAATTGAAATAAGTGGACCCCGACTTGGCTGGAGCTTTGCAGGCCACGTGCTTGCCATCTATGGCTCCAACGGTGTGGGGGAATTTCCACTTCTGATACCACTGCTCTGCAACTTTCTTCCATCCTTCTTCAGTGGAGGGGCACTGGAGGAGCTCCTCCTTGTATTCTTCGATGCTGGCCTGCACCACTTATCTGACCATAATGCTGATGGTGTTGGGTGGCACCCTCCAGCCGTACTGCATGCTGCTGTAGGTGGTCCCTGAGGCCAAGTGGCGCAGAGTGAGTGCCACCTTGAGCCCAGGGTTCAGGCTGGGCCGGAAGTTGGTGTTTGCCTTGGTCAACCTGGGTGTCAGCCGCTGCACAACTTCATCAAACATGGCTGGAGGCATCCTCATGAAGTTCTGGAATGCATGAGTGTCTTCGTTCCTGAGCTCCACCATCAGCTTGTTGTACAGTCCGTCCTCTGCTCTTCTGGTGAACCATCTTCGTACCCAGACGCTTCTTGGCCACCCCTTTTTCTTCCCATAGTAGAGTTCACAGAGCCTGTAGATGGCTGCCAAAAGGACTGTGTTATGATCCACGGTGGACATGACTGGATGCTGTGGAAGAGGAAGAGTCAGATGAAGGCTGCAGAGGTCTGCAGCAGGGCTTCTGGTCTGAAAGTGAGATCCAGATGTGTTGCTCCCCCTTTTTATAGGCAGTATAGGTGTCCCTTTGCATCCTCTAGGCATCCTCTAGGCATCCTCTAGACATCCTTAATATCCGAGATAGGTCCCCTCTGCAGACGTTTTTTCCGTTTTACATGCTTTGTTTCCGCACTGCATCTGCTAGGCATCCGTTCTGCATATGTTCTGCATCCGTTCTGCATCCGTTCCACTTCCTCCCTGCATCTGAGTGGATGCGAGTTGCCTAGCAGATATAGCGGATGCATAACGGATGCAGAACGGATGCGTAGCAGATGCGTAGCGGATGCAGAATGCACGAATTGGATACATTTTCCGCGCAAAAGTTTTGAGCAGCTCAAAACTTTCTGAGTGGATGAAACATCCATAAATGGATGCTGGACGGATAGAGAGGAAGCAGTGAGGAGGCAGTGAGTACATCGCATTAACCAACGGATGGCAAGCTTTTTTGTCCATTTTACATCCTCTTTGCATCCGTTGGTGCAGTGTGACAGGGGCTTAAACAAGGTCTACTAAAAGTTGGGGACATTACATTTGATTTGAGGGCATTAAATCAATCAATGAAATGTTTGTTTTAGTACTTCAGAATTGTTATTAAGAATTCTGAAATAGTAAATCATGTCAGGCTTCAAAAATATGATCTGAAAAAAGAAGGGTTTCCCCCAATGAGGCATTTAAAAAAATAGGAGACAGATCATCCTAGGCAAGGTTTATCTATGCAGTCATTAAAAGTTAGCCCCATCTTGAGGACATTAAATCAATCAATCAAAAAACTTTTTAGTACTTTGTTATTTAAAAAAAATCTGAAATGGTGCATTGTTTCAGGCTTAGAAATATAAAAATCTGAAAAAATGGGTCACTTCCAGAGGCATTTTAAAAAGGAAAAAGAAACAGAAAATAAGCTGAACTACTTTTGTTTTACCAACCACTTTTGTTTTCTTTTAAGAAATTGGAAAATTTGGGAACAAGAGAAAGAAATATTTCTACTTTAAGTAATATAGAACAGGGATCCTGAACCCCTGGATTGCAACCCACTACTGGGCTGCAGCCCATTCAGAACTGGGCTGTGGAAGCGACAAGGAAGCGCAATCTCTTCTCCACTTGTGTGAGTGGTGCGCAGCTCTATTTGTGCAAGTGGTGGGCATGTGCTCACTTGCCACTCACGCAGAACCATCTCCCCTGCAAAGCCAGAAAGGTTGGGGAACACTGATAATAGACCCAATGACATTATGTTTGGAAATAATCCAAATCAAGCTTAAGGCCCTGTCACACTGCCCAACGGATGCAAAACGTTTGGAAAAAGGACACAGCGGATGAGAAAAATGTTCCATCCATTGTTATCTGCTCTCAAAAGGGGCAAAAATTTGCATAACCAGAGCGGATAACATGGAAAGGAACGGACGGGGGGAGGACGCAGAGCAGATGGAAAGCGGATGCAGAACGGAAGCATCCTTTTGCATCCTCTAGGCATCCTCTAGACATCCTTAATATCCGAGATAGGTCCCCTCTGCGAATGTTTTTTCCGTTTTAAATGCTTTCTTTGTGTGCTGCATCCGCTTTCATCCTTTCTCCGTCCATGCTACTAACGCTGTGCGTCCATTCCGCGTCCATTCCGCATCCATTCCACTTCCTCCCTGCGTCCGTTTACTGCTGGAGTGGATTCGAGTTGCGCAGATATAGCGGATGCGTAACGGATGACAACAGATGCAGAACAGATGTCCCCCGTATGCCTAGCGGATGCAGAACGGACCCGTTGGATACATTTTCCGCTCAAAAGTTTTGAGCAGCTCAAAACCTTTTGAGCAGATGAAATGTCAATAGACGGATGCTGGACGGATAGAGAGGAAGCAAAACGGAGGCAGTGAGTACAGAACGGAAGCATCGCGTTAACCAACGGATGGTAAGTGTTTTTCTCCGTTTTACATCCTCTTTCCATCCATTGCTGCAGTGTGACAGGGGCTTTACAGATGAAAGGGAATTTTCCATTTTCAGAAAGCATTGAAAAATGCAAAAGTAACACTGCATAACGAAAGTCACAGATGTAGGAACTTCTGATAATATTTCATATTCTAGAAGTGAGACAAATTATACAAAATGTTATAGAACAAGATATGTATTTAAAATGGAAAGATGCTCAATTCCTTTTAACTCCGCACTTTTTACTGCTATTTGTACTGAAAGGAAAACACTCAAAATTGAGTCAATACACCGATCATTATTTGGAGTAAAGCATATTTTTCAGAAACATGCACCAAATATACTTGTACAAGCAATCAGGATATACATAATACATTTTGTGCACTTAAGAAAATAACATTATATTTATAGAGTTCATTTTGCAAAATTAAGGATCGCATATATTTTCCCCAAAACTCTGAATTTTTCTTTGAAAAAGAAAAAGAAGTCTTTCAATGTTTCTGGACATTTGAAATTTCAATACTTTATTTGAATTTTGAGAAGACTATGGTAAAAATAGATGTGAGATAGGATGGATAGATGCCATTGCCACAGTTACACAATTGATCTTTTTCAAAGGTTAGCTTGATTGTAAGCAGTAAACTTGTCATTGACTGAGTTCACACATAATAGCAATAGCACTTAGACGTATATACTACTTCATAGTGCTTTATAGCCCTCTCTAAGTACAATCAGCATATTGCCCCCAATAATTGCCCCAATTACTGACCTCAGAAGGATGGAAAGCTGAGTCAAGCTTGAGCTGGTGAGACTTGAACTGCTGAATTACTGGCAGCCAGCAGTCAGCAGAAGTAGCCTGTACTAATGCATTCTAACCACTGCACCACCATGGCTCCTGATAATGATAAGCAATTGTTTGTTTTGACTATGTTATTTTGAACGAACTAATAGGGGCTTGTTTAGGAATCTTGGCACAAGTCTAAATCAACATTACCTTTAGACTATTTAATTAAACTAATTAAGCTTTTAAGGTAGAATATAGGAAGTATATTATCATAGGTGTCCATGGGGAAGGAGCTAGCGAGGAAATGTATGTAACAGAACAATCATTTTCGCTTACAAACTTGTGAATAGCACTGCTAGCCCACTATAAAACAACATAGCTTGCAATATAATGTCACAATGCACATTTTGTCCTTGGAGTAAGGAATGGCTTCCTATGTATGTTCATGGTTGTAGGCTATTGTTTATACACACATTTCTCCTAATATAACTCTGTTTGAGCTATTTGCTTACTAGTGTTGGATGAAATGTCCTTCTGGGTTCATTTCCAAGTGAGAAGAAAGACACTGGAAACATGGAGGCTGCTTGGAAGGATTGTTTTAATGGTGGACGGGACCACATTGCGGTCCTGGGCAAAAAAGCACATGGATGTGTATGAGAGAGAGATTTGTAACATCTGTTGGGCTTTGAACTTGCTTCCTGTTCCTGTGGCAAGAAAGGTATCCTGATTGGTTGTCAGACTCCCATGGGGCCATGCAGGGGTAATTTTGTAGGTTGTCTTCTTGAGTCCCTGGCTTGATTGAATCTTGCTAGGTGATGTAATGCCCCCAGGTTAGTTCACAATGTAGTGAGTCCTGCTGTTAGATGGGTAGAGGGCTAATCATATCATGTCCTGATCCCATCACCCTGGAGCTGAAGGGGGGAGCAGGGAGCTGCAGGAAGTTGCTTTGTCTTTAAAAACATGTTTCTCCTTTTCTCATGCAGGGAAATATAATATTCTGCCTTTTCAATATTTCCTATAATATTTCATTCTTCTAGAAGAGGGGTGGGCGCTAACTTTCTACACTAGTTATTATACACAATAATAGATATGGGTCTCCTGGAACTTGTACACACAGCATCTGTCATACCCTAAGCCAAAAAGTTCTCTTTTCCCTCCCTCTTTCCCCTGAAATGTAAGAATATGTGTCTATTCCTGGTTACATCAAGTTAAAATAGTATCAGACAACTGTAGAGAAAGGAGAGCATTCATCTAATCAAATCTAATACATTTCTACATTAAGATGTATAAAAATAACTTCCCCATAGGCTTGAACCAGGAAAGAAGAAAATTGAGCTAGGCTTTCCTTTAATGGTTTCTCTAATTAACAGCCTGATATTTATGTCTGATATCTAGGCATAGGCATTGGAGTTAATGTACAATCATCTGTAAAACTTTCTTTATTCCTCTGTACATCTTGACTTAAATATATGTGAAATTGTCTTTCCAAAAGTTGAGATCTCTATGCCTTGTTTTTTATCGGCTTTTCTATGACTTTTGGGAGGCTAGTTATCTAAGGAACAAAGTAGGAATGTATGCCTTATTTTTGAGGATTTCTCCTACAATTAATTTCACTGTCTAGGCACACTGGATGGCAGACAAAAGAATGTAGATGCAGTTTGTCTTCAATCTCTTGTCAGGGATTCCTACATGTCATTCATTTTCTACCACCAAATGTTATTTTCTTGAAGCTTATATCTATTCGTAGTTCATTCACCTATATCCTTTTCTAAGTCATATGATGATTCTTTTTTTTTTTTTAATTTACTTACTGTAAAATGTTCTATGCCACAATTCAAAACCTGGTTTCCCCAAGTTTTTTATAGTTTTATAAGTAAATTTGGCTGATATTTCTTAATAATATTTTGCTTAAAATAAATTAAACTAAACCCAGATCGGCACCAGGCTCAAGAGCAGGAAACTGTGATTTCTAGTCCTTCCTTCAGCATGAAAACTAGCTGGATAATCTTGGGCCAATTGTACCAAAAGTGCTCTTCCAAAAGGCAACTGGACTTTCTTGGGGTTTTTTTTTCTTGAAAACGTTTCATTTTTCAAGAAGTTTCTTGAATGAGAAGCAAAACATCTTCAAGAAAGTCCAGTTGCAAGTCCATTTGCCTTTTGGAAAAGCACCTTTGGGACAACCATGACCAAAGGTGGTATTTAGCAGGTTCTGACCAGTTCTGGAGAGTTGGTAGCAGAAATTTTGAGTAGTTCAGAGAACCAGCAAATACCACCTCTGACTGGAGATTTTACAGTATATTTCCCCTGCCATGCCCACCAAGCCACGTCCACAGAACCGGTAGTTTAAAAAATTGAATCCCACCACCGACCATAATGTGGATAATTTAGAATCTCCAAGGGCCAGACACTGTTTTGGACTGTCCCTCGATCCAACCTGCTTCACAGGGTTGTTGTTATAGAAAAAAGAGAAGGAAAGAGTATTATTTGTCTCGTAGCACTGATGATGTTACCTAGTTTGGGTAATGAAACGTCTGCAAGAAAACAAGCAAGCTTAGAGAGCACCAAGGATCCCTCAAGAGTATTATTTGTCACTCTGAGTTACTGATAAAACAATAATGGCAGGATAAAACAATCTAATAATAAATACAAATAAAATAAATTATCACCTATCTGTATCATCCAAGGACTAATTCTATTTCAGTGACATAGAAATTGCTTTTGGGAAAATACTCACTTGCCAGATGGGCAGATGCACCTGTAAACAAAAATAGAAACTGTTACAAAGAAAGAAAAGGTTCACTGTATATCAGTGAAAATTGTTATTGAAAAGCCACTGAGCTTTATTGTGTTGTAAATGTAATTAAACACTTCCAGCTCATGCCAATCAGTTGTTAAATTGTTCATTTTTCAAAGTACTGTTATATAATGCAGGCAATTATCTGAAGCATCATCAAAGCTATTTACCAGCCATTCATCAACATTAACTCTCATTGTGGAAATACAGGGTGCCTCAGTTTTAGGAGCAGTTGTTAAAGCTACACACAAAAGACAGGAATTGCAAGCTCTGATCAGTTCAGATGTTTGCTCTACACCCTCTTGCTGCTACTGGATTGAATTCTGGATATATACAGTTGTAATAGCCTGAAAGAACAGAGAGGAATTATAATAATAACGTAGTGAAAATAGAAGGCTTTCGAAGGTCTAGAATAATGGCACCTGTAGGTAATAAGACTCAGCAATCTAGAATGAGGGTGACTCGAAAACTTGCACACAGCAAATAAGGGCAAAAATAATCCTTCAGATGACAAACACGGCTGGGAACAAGGGAAAAATGTACTTTTATGGTGTTCTCACTGAGCAAAACTGCGTGGCTCAGTAATGCTTCACTATTAGGATTTCAAGCTAAAATGGTACAGCAATCTTCTTGAACATTATATGAATTATACTCTTTTTTGCTGAAAAAGTTCAACTTTGTGTATTTTGAAAAGAACTTGAACAACAGAAAAACACATAGTTTTCATATTAAAGCTTATCTTAAATAATGATGTTATTATTGATTTAGATTCATATTCCTTCCCTTCCACCATGAAGTAGCTTATCTGAGAGGCTCCTGTTAATTCAATGGCTCCTGTTAATTCAATAGCTATGAAAAGAATAATATTTTTAGTTAGTATGCACAATAGTTAACTGCCATATAAGCATATTTTTAGGAATTTGCATTCATAATATATTTTACTATAGCTTAGTTTTATAATACACACCTAGCTGGATATAAAGACAATTTAAGAGTGCTTTAATGCCATTAAAATCAATATGATTTTTGTTTTCATTACATGCAAAAATAAAAGGACAGAAAAAGAAACAACCTCTGTGTGCAAAATCATATCTACCAAGGTCTAAAAATGCTATAAGAATTAAATCATTAATGTTTTTCAGCTCACTTTAAAGAAAAAGAATAAATGAATTTCTTCAGTAATTCAAATTTTTCAATGATTCTCAAATGGGAAATTTGGCAGCAAATTTGTCTCCATCACTTCCTCCCTGCAGGGATTCTAACCTAGCCAATCTCTTAACTGTTCTTCCCACTTTAGTTGCTGACACTACCACAGAGTCCTGCTGAACTATACTAATAGATCATAATATTTATTTATAAATAAATATTTTTTAAATGTGATTGCTGGTCATGAATGGATAGTACCATGTGCCTCTTGAAAAAAAGGGACATCAAAAGTGAGTTATGTTTAAGTTTCTATTAGGGACTGACAATTTTGGATAGTTGCACTTAACATTTGAGTGCAGGGGCAAAGGCCATAATGGATATGTCAAAGATGATTAAGGTGTGAAGCTAGAATTTGCACTTTTCAGATAAAGTTAAGAGGATAGTTTAATTTTTTTTTTAAAAAAATATACATCTACAGAAAGCATGCATTTGCTTACACTATTCCAGCCCCAGAGCAGCAGGTTATCCTATCACTCATTTGAAGAAATAATTATTAGAAATGACTCAAAGAGAAGAAAAAAGAAAAAAAAATGTTTGTTGGGGCTACCAAACAGGCTGGGTGCTGCTGGATATAATTCTTGTACATACAAGAATTATTTCCATAACATTTCTTGATTAGTTGGAACTATTGTTGCAGAGTGATTTACATGTTGGGTAAAATGAGAGAGACCTGGTACAGTTCCAAAGTTGAACATGAAATGCACTTACTTTGGGTGAGCCACCATCTTTTAGCCCAAACAATTTTAGAGAGTGGATGGGGTTGAAAGAAAGAAGGGACAGAAAGAAGAAAGCTTCTTCCTCATTCTACCCCACATAGTCTGTCTTGTTCTTGCATAGGTAAATATAATGTGCTGCATAGAGTTGGGTTTACCCAAAAATGCAGATCTACCTCTTTATGTGGAGGTGCTTTTGGTGATGTCCTAGGAGTTAAGCCAGAACTTGATGCTATAAAGCTTTCCATAATGATCAATCCATACACTCAGTCCTATTTCTATGCAGTTCAGTTTTTTTTTTTTTTTAGAAAAAAAGGAGAAAATAAAACACACATCACAACAATGGTCTCCATCACCTGCTTGTGAATACCCCCAGCACCATCTAGTTGGTCATCATGAGAAACAAATGGTGGACTAGAATTTGGCTCAGAAGACTAATATTCTTGTTATGCTCCTATTTAAGTGTGTAAGGTACCCCCTTTTTCCTGGATATGTGGAAGAGCTGTATATATTGTGGTTTTAAACAGTCTATCATCTGAATCAGCTAAAGTTGGATAAACTATGAAGTCAAATATGGTAATACCTGGGTGATGGGAGAGTCTATTGTCACACCTAAAATCCATTTGCCCTTCAGCTACTCAAAGTAAGATGTAACTCAAACCATGGGTGACTTTGCCGTTCTGCATTTATTTTCTCCAAACAATCCCTGTGTTTAGTCAGAAATTAGCAACTCCATAAACTGTTGCCACAGACAATCAGGCTGGCATTTGAATAAAAATTACTGTGCTTTCTGTCCTATAAATCACCATCTGTCAAAAAGATGCCGCAATTAGATGTAGCTGATGATGCATGTGCCAGACGAAACAAAGTCCAATTCATTTTCTGTCATTTCACTGAATAATGAAAACAGCTTTAATTCAAAGATCCATTGAGATCAATATGCCTGGTAACAATGTGATGCTTCTGCTCACACTGGATTTTAATTTTTATTTTTAAATATTGGTACTGAATGTTCAGTAGTATTCTGAAATCCGCAGAAGCAACCTCTATTATTATTATTATTTTGGTTTTTCACATAGTCAGCCAGATAATTAAACTGGATTTGGCATTTTTATCTTCCTATTGAGTCCTGTTCAAAGACTTAGGATAGGCAGATGTTGTTGTTTGAGGGTATTAAAAGTCCTATTGCAGGATGTAAACTGTTCCAAGTAAGGCTGCTTTTTGCAATTGACTGGTAATGATTTTGTCAATGCCAGTGATACTCCAAATATTGTGGGATTGCACCCAAGGTGCCTCTTATTACAATAACAGATAATTATTTCTTTGTTTTCCATCTTTGTATATTTGTGAACGGTAAGTACCTTTTCTTCCAGTTGCTGACCCTCTGTTGCTCAGCCATTATTATTGTTTCAGGGTTGAAGGCAGGGGTGGGATTCTACCAGTTCACACCTATTTGCTCGAACCAGTTGTTAACATTCTAAACAGTTTGGAGAACCAGTTGTTAGAAGAAATTACTGGCCTAATCCTGTAAGGAAGGAAACATTCTGGTGTTGCTTACAGAAACTGCTTCTCCATTAGCCCTTATTACATTTTTGGCGGGACTAGACTTCCTGTCTCAGGAACTTCTCTGGAGTTATTTTCCCCTCCTTTGCTGGTACTTTGCTTGTGTGGAGTGACCATTCAAAGTTACAATGGCACTGAAAAAAGTGACTTATGACTATTTTTCACACTTATGACTGTTGTAATATCTCCACAGTCATGAGAGGCCAGGTGAGGAAATGCGTGCCTCGATGTGAGTGATATTGAGTTGGCCATGCCCAGCCAATAACATGACCACCAAGCCATGTCCACCTAGTCACATGACCACCAAGCCACACCCATCAACTAAGCCATGCCCACAGAAACGGTTGTTAAAAAATTTGAATTCCACCCCTGGTTGAAGGGGTACAGAGAGAAACTCTCTCATATGAAAACAAATACGTTGTACGTATGAAAAGCTAACTCAGAGGTAGGAAGTCCAGATCAAATCTAAGTTTCATTTTTTAATTTGAGTTTTCATTTGTAATTTATCATCTCTTAACATCAGCATATTTTCATTTACAGTTAGACAAAAAATGTCAAGTAATAATGCAGTAGTAAGAGCCACAAATGTAAGAGATCATTCATTTTTTCTGATTTTCTCCCCTCATTTGAGCGCTGGGAGCATATTTAAATTGCCCCAAAGATCCTCAGTTTTGCAGCTAACTAAATTTGAATTTATATTGTTACGTCGTGTGATTTACCCTTCATTTAAGGATGAGCAATATTTTATTGCGGAACAGTTAGGACAATTTATTTTAAAGTGAAATAATGATAGAAACCTCTGTAGTCATTGTAGGACTAGGGCTGAGATAAACTTTAAAGGGTGGTTTTCAGAGGAGTCTCAAACATAACTCCCATACATGGGCAAAGCAGAAAGAGAGAGTGAATAACCTCTCATGACATTAACACAACTGATTGCTTTCATTGTTTATCATGAATTCATAAGATAGATAAATTTTTCTACAGGTCAATCTGTCCCCCAACCTCTTTTTTCAGGACCGCCAATAGTATAACCCATTGCTATCATAGCTGTGTTCATTCACCTTGCTGCTGGCAACACTCTTCTTTTCTTTCCTTCTACCTTTCCCAGCATTAGATTAATATGTATAGGTATGTATATTTGTGCTGTTTAGATTCCTTCGGGTATTATCCCACGTCACTGTAGTTCTGTTAAAGTTGGAGCAACATTTCAGCAGAATCTCATCTGCCATCCTGAAACGTTGCTACAACTTTAACAGAACTACAATGACGTGGGATAATACCTGAAGGAAGCTAAACAGCACACATGTAAGTACCCGCGAAAGCCTAAAAAAACAAGTATGTATATTTGTATGTATGTACAGTATGTATATTTGTATGTATGGTATGTATGTTTGTTTGTATGTATGCACACATGTATGTAGTCTTCAACTTACAACAGTTCATTTAGTAACTCTTCAAAGTTACCATGGTGCTGAAAAAAGCGACTTACGACTGTTTTCACACTTATGACAGTTGCAGCACCCTGTGCTCACATGATCAAAATTCAGATGCTTGGGAACTGATTCATATTTATCACAGTTGCAGTGTCTTGGGCTCATGTGATCCCCTTTTGCAACCTTCTGATAAGCAAAGTCAATGGGGAAGCCAGAATCAACAACCACATTACTAGCAATGATTCATTTAACCACTGTGGCAAAAAAGAACGTAAAATGGAGCAAAAGTCACTTAACAAATGTCTCATTTAGCAACAGAACATATGCACACATACATACATGCCAATTCTGTCTCTCAAACACTCCTCTGAAATCTGCTGAATGAATTTGTTTATGTAGGTTTACTTGAAATAGAGAAAGGGATTCACTGATATTAGTCTGTTCTTTTAAAGCAGCTGCTATGTCCTTTCTTGTTTGATCTCCTGTCTTTCTCAATTCCATTCCTCTTATTTGTACTTTACTTTCATTGTCAACTTGTTTAACATATAACATAATCCCTCTTAATATTCAATTACGATGCAGTCATTCGGTTTTTTCAATTCAACTTTATATTTTATTTATTTTACAAATTTATAGACACACACACAGCCGATTTTACCAAATATGACTCTGGATGGTACATAAGCAACAATTACAAGAATGTCACAACTGTTAAAACAGTAATATATATGAAAGCAAGATTGTGAGAACTGCCCCTCTTTCCTATGTATATATTTCATAGCTAGAGCAGTGAAAAAAAGAGATTTTTTCCTCTTATTTATTCCATTAATTTAGCCCTTTAATGAAACTAAATGGAGAGCATTTGTAATACAAGCTATAAAAACTAGTGGGTCTGTCAAGCTTCCAATATACCCCAGCTTTTTCTTGTGTTGCCAGTAAAAGCAGATGCATAAATTTCCTGAAATGTTTACATTGCAAGGCAGTTCATTTATATGCTAAAAATGACAGATGTCAGAGTGGGGGTAAGCAAGGGAAGATGATGAGAGAATTCGTAATCATACTGATAGCATAAACTATGCAGTTCCAGTATCTCAATATGAGTCTCATTCTTCTTCCATTAGAGTCAATATGAATTTGGATGTTGAATTTAATAAGACTAGAAGACAATGTGTTTAAAGAGCCAGACAACAACTGGCTGTGAACAGAGAACCATTTTACATCTTGAAGGCTTAAAGAGCAATGCAGAGCAACTGAGCTTCTTTTCCTCATGTTATGGTCAATCATAGGTAGATTTGTCTGTGAAAAATAACCCAGGCATGCCACTTGAATAGCCAAAAGAAAGACAAGTTGGCAGCAAAATGAAGGCTAGTCTGGAAGCCATGTTTTTGATGCTTGTAACAATTGTGAACTATGTGTCATACCCCTGGTGGAGACTGACTCTGAGGAAGAGGAGGAAGAGCCAACAGGGAATGGAAGTGTGGCTCCAGAGGTGGTGGAGGAGGCTGGGGAAAGGGAGAGGCTGGTTGAGGAGAGGAGGACCCAGGCCTATCCCCTATCCATCCTAGGACACACAGGGAAGAAAGGATCAGGATAAAATGTGGTCTACTCAGGAGGAGAGGGCCATGATCCTCTTCATGGGTTGCAGGTTGGAGATTTGCATAAGAGTGTGGGCCTGTGTGCTAACAGATGCTGGAGACAATTAGTGTTTTATTTCTAAAGAAGGTGTATCATGGTTGGCGTTCTTCCAACAGACTGTCCCTGGTTATCTTTCTGAAGTTGCAATTATCTATCCTGGTCTGTCGAGGAACTTTATTCAATGCAGTTTGTTTTTGGTTTTTGGTTTGTTATCAGCTCTTTGAATGTGAACTGTGTTTCTTGCCTTTGAAATGTTATTTTGAAAATAGTTTACTCCTCCATGTGAACAATTAAACAGTGAATCCAAGTTGAAGGCATTAAAGGACTTTTAGTTATGTTTTGGATGTTGTTATATTTCTGATATACTCTGGGTCATCACATTATGTGTCTTCCAATCTTTTCCAGATTACTTCCCTAAAATTTTGCTTGAGATCTGAGATTTCCCTCTGGGTATAGGCTAGGCTAGAGCAAAGTCAATGACTATTTAATTGATGCCAGTGCCATAGCCATGAATAAGGAATGGCACGGTGGCTCACACGTTAAGATGCTGGGCTTCTCAGCTCGAAAGCCAGCACCCCAGGTTCGAGACTGAGTTCCATATGATGCGGTGAGCTCCCATCCCTCGCCTCAGCTCCTGCCAACCTAGCAGTTTGAAAGCATACAAATGAAAGTAGATAAATAAGTACCACTTCAATGGGAAGGTAACAACACTCTGTGATTATGCTGGCCACATAATCATGGAAATGTCTTCAGACAGTGCTGGCTCAATCACCTTGAAACATAGATGAGCACCACCCCCTATAGTCAGCAATGATTCATAGAATAAAATCTGCAGGGACTCCTTTACCTTTTTTTTTCACCATAATCATGAATAATATATGATAATTCTTCCAAGATGAGTTCTTTATTGCTTCACACTGTTAAGCCTGGGTTCCCCAACCAGGGTTCGGTAGACAAGCTAAACAGAATGTGCAGCGTTAGTCAGATAGGCACACAGATAAATGAGTGAGCTAAGCTTGTATGTTTATTAACATACAGTAAAAATAACAGATACGCTTGTGCTATCAAGAATATATTTTATTCCAGTATAAGTTTATGGCATAGTCAAATAACAGTCCAATAGTCATTTACCATGTAGTCAGTCCATTCAGGGATATTCAGTTAGCAAAGTCCATGTAGAATATCCTATGTCAGTTCACTTAAAAATCAGTCCTTTGTTGTCTCTCCCGTTCGAGCAATGCAGTCTTGATTCCAAGCAGTAATCAGGGATCATCAAAGCCAGAGAGAGTGTGAGAGCAAGCCGTAGTCTTGCTACTTTTATATTGTTTTCTTAACCACTCCTTTAATTGCTATTTCACAGTTAAAGCTGCATACACTCTAACATACACTAACTATGATTCATAGTTATTATTTCACCTAAACCAGTTAGGGTGAACAATGTTATCCCTAACACACACCTATAGATAAAATCTTGCCAGACTGAAGAAGACCCTCCATGTGCAACCACAATATACTCTCTGAACTACTAAGGGAGGAGCTGTCTTTATCCTCTTTCTCTCATATATAATATCTGGGGTGAGTTGCTTTTTACTGCTCTAAAATGCACCCCCTCCCTTCAGGGAATCTATCTCCTCATTTCATTCCATCACATCAATTTTCTGATTAAAACTCTCCAGAGAGTTGCTATCCATGCCCTAAGTTAGCTAGTAGACAGCTCCCAGTTTTACTTTATGCTGACTATGCAGTTCTTCTCACCTAGTGTTCTATAGGTTTGAATAGAGTAAAAGGTTTGAATAGAGTAAAAGGTTTGAATAGAGTAAATCTTTGAATAGAGTAAACCCTGTAAATCTTGTCATCCTACTGTAATGAGAAACAATTAATAACACCTGAACTGTTTATGCCTAAAACAGTTTCCCAACTATTATATGGGATATAATTTGGTCCACAACCTGAGGCCTTATGAAAGAAAGAAAAAAAATCCAGCAGGGAAAGATTGGTAGATTCATGTCAATAATGTCCAGGAGTCAAGACTAACTGAAAGGCAATCTAGTTAAAACTTTTTCAGCTGTGTGATCTCTTTCTAATTCTCCCTCTTGTGATGGCAGTCAAGTGTCATTCCATGCATGGACATCCTTCTTTTTCCTCCACCTTCATCTGGCAACTGGACATTCTGGTTTTTCTTTGAAGATGTTGTCTTCTGAAGAAGTGAAACATCTTCAAAGAAAAACCAGAAAGTCCAGTTGCCTCTTGAAAAAGCACCTTTGGGACAACCATGACCTTGATGACTCAGAATCTATAGTTTATTTCTTTACTGTTAATGGTTGATCCTAAGAGGCAGAAACTATCTACTATTTCAGCATCTTGGAACTCTCCGTTCTAAGGCTCAGTGTTCTATCAACTGTCATTAGTGTGGTCTTTGTTAGATTTAATTTTAGTCCCATTTTTCCCAGGTGTTCTTTGACTTTTAGGACTAAGGCTTGCAGATTTTCTACATTTTTGGCTATCAGGGCAGTGTCATCAGCATAGCACACTTTATTGTGTTTATTCTTTCAACTTTAAAACCACATCTTCTTGCAGTCCAGATATACAGTACATTCAACATATAAGTTAACTTCATAAGAGATAATATGCAGTCTTGTCGCACTTCCTTCCTAACTATGCCAGTTAATTTCACCACGTTCTGTTCCCACTGTGGTTTCCTGGCCTGTATGTAAATTTCTCACAAGAGAAGAACTTATGGTCAGTTGCATGATGATAAACTGCTCTTAAAGTATCATTACTATTCAAAGTCACACATATTCGGATTTCAGTATTGTTGCCACTGATATATGCTGTTTTTGTTCTGGCAGGCCTTTGGATTAGCTGATAATTGGATTGTATTTTTAGATCTTAATATGATGCAAACTGTCACTCTACTCTGTGTTATTGATTTTGTATATATTTTATTTTGACTTACTTGGAACTGATATCTATTTTTTTTTCTGAATAGCCTTGAATGCCAAACATTGATACATAATAGGACACCCATCATATGTGTATATGTGAATTAAAAAATACCAAATAGTATAAACTCAGATCTACCACATAATTATTTATAATTACGACTTTAAAATTATCAATTATCTGTACAAATAATTCCCAACAAACTTTAAGTCCAACCATTATTTGTCCTTGCTATCTGCAAATAAAAAATGCATTCTACATACTATAGTTCAGGGGTGTCAAACCCATGTTGTCACAGCGGCATCATCACATGCCGTATTATAACTTTTTTCCTTTAGCTAAATTGGGCATGGACGTAGCCAGCATGTGATGCATCTGGGCCATGAGTTTGGCCAACAAGTTTGATGCATGAGTTTGACAACCCTGCCATAGTTGTTAAACTGTACCATTTGCAAGATTTGAAAAGGAATACCCTGTAGCCTTTCCCTATTTCCACTACTTTTAAACAGCTACACAAGCCTACACTGATGGATCTAGGAAGCACAAAGTGCAAGAATTTAGAGTGCAGAGGGAAAATGTGTAAAAGAAAGACATGGAGATGTTTTACCTCCTGTAGATTAGAATAATGGGGATGGGGAGGGGAGAAAGAAACTTAAAAAAATACTGCTGTGCATAAAAAGAAGTGGTAAAGCTTTTTTTCCTTAAGCTAAAGAGCTGGGAGTAGCTAATGCCAAAAAGAAAACCGCAGCCAGCTAATCTTGTCTTAGGCTACAGCAGCTGAAATAGGCAAAGAGAAGGCAGCCTGAAGAATAAGTTCCAGAAGGAATGGGAACATCAAGGTCAGCAGTGTCTTTGGGGAGTAGGCTTTGTAGAAGGTTGACAATACATTTGCTATGGGAGGCCAGAAGCCATCCAGACAGGGACACAGAAAGAGTTCCACCAGTATTAGTGGTACAATAGTTTTCAGAATAGCAAAGTGGTGGTTAATGTGCCCTCCCAAGAATCCTTGACCATCGTAGCAGTAACCCATCAAAACAAGTTCACCATGTTTTGGTAGCAGAAGGCTCAGACTGGATGGGGTGGCTTTCTGGAAGAAGATGATGGAAGGCCCAAAGGAAGGAAGAGTTAATGCAAAGTCTCATGGGCACTTAGCCTCAACAGACATTTAGCCACCCAAGTATCCAGTGAGAAAGCACAAAAACCTCTGCAGTTTCCAAGGCAAGAAGAGAAAAGACCCCTGAGAAGGCAGCATGAAGAAACACTCAAATTCTTCAACCTTTCGAATTCTTCAATCAAACAATCTTGTCAGAATATTCATGAGCTGGCAGAGGGATGGTAACAAGGTCAGCCAACGGGAGCTGAAATGGAAACTGAAAGTGGAAGGAGCTTGGGCATGGCTCTGCAGCTCTAGGTTCTGCAGCTGAAAACAAGTCTGTTCTCCTCTGAAACTCTGAATCAAACTAAAACTGTTCTCTCTTCTGCTTGTGTTTTGCCTGTAACTGCTACCACGTTGGAAGAATCTGCTGTTGGCATTGTAAATTAACTTCATGTGTTATTATATATATAAAGAAGTTAATGAATCCTGCTGAATCAGTTATCTGTGTGTGCTTTCTGGATTTGATTTTCTGCAACAATCTCTGAGATTTCCCATCACAGGACTTCTGTCCAACCTGTTTGAGCTTGTCATCCTGACCTAAACTTCATCCTAATGATTTGTAAGTCAGGCAAATCTAACTTAAAGCCAATCATTGCTCAGCATTGGTTAATCAATAGCTGAACACAGAAAATGAAAACCAATCACTATTCACTTTATTTATTTCAAACTTGCTAATCAATGAGATCATTGCTTCCCCACAAGCTTCCAGCACTCAGTGAAAAGTAAACAGGCCTTCTTTTGGAGGAGGGAGGGAGGAAGAAAGGAAGGAAGGTGGTTGATTTCTGGCATCCCATTCTTCAAATATACACAGTCCAGATGTTTGCCCATTTGTGCTTCTAGGCATTTGTCTGATGATTTATAAAATCTTCTTAATAGGCTATTATGGAGCCAATCGCAGGCTAACTACTAAAATTATTATAAAGCATAAAGGACTTAAAACAATATTCCCTTTATCACAGCACCAGATTTGCAAATCCCAAACTAGATGGCAATTTTGTAAGTATCCAAAATATTTACCCTAGGCTGTAATAAGTTAAGAAAGTTTAAGGTGAGAGGAGGAAGAGGGTATGGTGATGAAAACAGCCACTTGTAAGCACAGGAGAAACAGGCTATATATGCAGTCCATCCCATTGGGAAGCAAGGGGAATAAACCATAAACAGCTAGTTTTTCAATAATGAAACTAGTTTTTTGCGGTTTTAATGTGTTACCTTTTGCAATGTCTACAGGGAAAAGATAGGTGTAGCAGTAGAAGCATCATTAAACATGGTGTGGCAAGGCTCTAGATTGTTTTTCTTCTTACTATATACAGTTGAACATAAATATCTTTATCCTTTGCATTCCTGAAAGATAAATTATGAATTTATAATACTATTCTGGCTATAAAATGGTTCTGAATACCTTTTATAAATATGAGCAGTAAGAAGTAATAACTATCGTTCTCTCTGTTACATAAATCAGGGTATTCCAACTTTTTCATCTGGGAACCATATTGTGACTTTCTATCCAATCTGATTCTTTGAGGAGGTAGCCAGGGATTTGGCAATTAGAGTTGTCAGATCTGGGACAAAAATCCCCTTAACTCTCTCAAAAAAAGTTTAAAAAACTGGGGAGTCTGGTAAACACAAATTGAATGCTAGAGAAAATAAGGCCCATGGGAGATTCTTATTTTGGAAGATAAATAAAAAGCCAGAGTTTCTCAAGCAGATGTGTAAATTATGCCAACAATCGATAGTAGCTTTAAGGCCTAGAAATGAAGAGAAAATGTCTGTTTAAAAAAATAGAGAGGGAAAAACAAACATTCTCTAGTGGGTATAAAAGGAGAATTATGTTTTTGTGCTGCAGTTAGTTTAAAAAGAAATCTGGCCACATCCAACATATCTAAATATGATGTACATGGAATTTGTCTTTCTCCAGTCGCTTTCTTCATATTATTGCATATACTAAATCTGAAGTGCAATGTGCAATTAACATAAAATAAAAACTATGAATAATCTAGCTGAATAGTTATGACAGAATGAATTACCTCCATAAGAACTGGACATACTACCAACAGGCTGATCCTGTAGCTACTACCAAAACATTTGGAACTGGTATTGTTCTTTCTACAGACCTTCAACAAGTGCCTAGTCTATTGCCATACAAATATCACAGGGGAATTCAAAGAAATTTATGGAATTCACCATCTATTGAGCCCCTGCAGCTTTTGTGATAATTAAAGGCCCGGTCCCACTGGCCGACAGATGCAAAATGTATGCATAAAGGACACAGCGGACGAGCAAAATTTTGGGGGTGGCTCCATCCATTGTCATCCGCTCCAAAAAGTGAAAATTTGCATAAACAGAATGGAAAAGAACAGATGTGGGTAGTATGTAGCAGGGATGTTAAATGGATGTTCATAGGAAGCCTAGCAGATGGAAGCGGATGGAAGCAGATGACAATTCCGAAGGGGTTCCAGGGGAGAATTGCGAAGCGGATGCATAGCGGAAAGGGTGGATGCATAGTGGATGAAGAGGATGCATCACGGATGCCTATAGGAAAAAAAGGGGATGCCGCACGGATGTATATTGGATGCAAAGCGTTCACTGACCATGCGGGCAATATGAATTGTGTCAGCTCCGTGGATATAAAAGGATGCAGCATGAACACAGTGAGCAAACAGGGGAAAGACGTGCTGCCACATACATCTTGCAGGAACACCATGGTTTGTCAGTCAGGCAAGAAGAGGAAGCCTATGCCTACTTGTTCAAGCCCTGGCAAGGTGAAGAAGGTCAGAACCAGCATCCCACCCCCTGGCACTGACTCTGAACCTACTGCTGCTGCTGCTCCTGTGGTGGACCAGCCCAAAGACCCTCAAAGCCCTGCTGCTGAAGCCCCTGAAGGCCCTGCTGCTGAAGCCCCTGAAGGCCCTGCTGAAGCCCCTGCCAGAGGGAGGAAGAGGCAAGGGAAGCAGAAGGGAGAGAGAAGCAGTACACCGTGTCTGAGGAGCATGAGGATGAGGTGCTGGAAGGGCTGAGGGAGAACGGGTACCTCTGGAGAAAGGGCCACAGACTGTATCGGGACACCAAGAAGAAGCAGGCAGCTTGGAGAGACAAGGCAGAGAGCCTGGGGTACACTGCAGAAGTACTCCTTGGATAGTGGAAGCACATGCACACCTGATATGGCAAGCTACACCTCAAGAAATCCGGGCAGGCCACTGTCAAGCTCACTGACTGGGAGATGTACGTCATGGCCAAGTGCAGTTTCCTGGAGGGTGAGATCTGCCACCGAGGAGCAGCCTTGGACAGCCTCTCCCTCAGACAGCCCACAGACAGCCAGTCCTCTTCCAGTCAGGAGCCAGCTACCCTGTCCAGGCAGGTGTCTTCAGAGGGTCCCATGGCAGAGACCCCACCGACAGCTGCACTCCCCATGTCGGCAGACTTGGAGGATCCCGTGGAGGATGATGCCCTGCTGTCACAAATGGAGGAAGAAGCAGCAGCCACCAGAGGCCAACCCCCCCCCACCCCCAGCTCCACAGGATGCAGGCAGAGAGGCAGACTGGAGGGCCAGGACCACAATGTGCTGTTGGAGATCAGGGACACAATGAAGATCAGCACAAAACTTGTCTCTCAGCTGGTCCACTTGGACAGAGCATCCTCGGGCCGGAACACATTCATCACCTACGTGAGCCAGACCCTGAGGGACCTGCCTGAGGCCCAGTACCAGGTGGTGAAGATCACAGCACTTCTGCACAACCCTCAAGGCCCAGCTGAAGCTGCTCCTACCCAATCCAGGTCTGCTCCTCCAACCCAGGTGATGTCATAGCCCTTCCACAGCTTTCAACAGCCCCTCACCTACCAAGGCTACGAGTACCAGGACTTCCCACAGCAGAGGCAGCCCTTCCCAGTCCAGGCCCAGGTACATCGCCCGCCACACATGCCTCACCTCACCCAGTTGCAGACCAGACAGCCCCACTATACTCCTCCTTCCTCCACCACACAGCCAAGCCCCTCAACAGAAAATCTGACATCAGTATTGTGACTGACATCCCAGGTCCTTGAGGAAGGGCCTCTCAACCTTCCAAGGCTTTGAACAGCCCCTCACCTACCAAGGCTAAGATGACCAGGACTTCCCACAGCAGAAGCAGAACTTCTCAGTCCAGGCCCAGGTTCAGCAGATGCCACAGATGCCAGTCCTCACCCAGCTGCAGACCAGACAGCCCCACTATACTCCTCCTTCCTCCACCCCACAGCCAAGCCTGTCAACGGACAATCTGTCATGAGTATTGGGCCTGACATCTCAAGTCCTTGATGAAGGGCCTCTCAACCTCACAGGACTGAGTCAGCTCTCGGATAGCTTCCTGAACACACCACCACCTGTTGTACCCTCGGGGCCAAGGACCCCAATGGTACCTCAGACCAGCACTCAAGCCACAGCCACCTCCACAGTCCCTGCACGCTTAACAGCTGAGACCATGGACGTGACGCAGAGTGACTGAGAATAGTGTCAGAGACTGAGTTGTTTACTTGTTAAGATTATCTTTGCTTAAGACACTTTACTTGGTTCATTTTGCTTATTTAATACAGTCATAAAGTTTACCTAAGAAAGTTTATCTTGCTAAAGACACTTAATACAGTTTACTTGGTTCATTTTGCTTATTTAATAAAGTCATAAAGTTTACCTAAGAAAGTTAATAAAGGTTATCTTTGCTTAAGACACTTAACACAGTTTACTTGGTTCATTTTGCTTATTTAAAAAAGCCATAAAGTTTACCTAAGAAAGTTAATAAAGGTTATCTTTCCTTAAGGCACTTAGTTTACTTGGTTCAATTTTTTTACTTAATAAAGTGTTGGTGAAAACTTTGAAAAAATGGTTAAGCCTTTGCATGCTTGTGGGATAGATAAGGATAGTTGTGGGATAGATAAACCTCCAGTGCAAGTATTGTGGGACTGCATGGTCCACCATCCCAGCTGCCACACATATGGACCTTTATTATCAATAACAATTTATTCATTGATCAACACATTGTAAAATAAACAAAGCTCTTTATTAATGCCCTATTCATTGTAGGACCACTCAACATACATGGCACAAACTCATCAGTGTTATGTGACAGCCTCAAGGAAGCATCCATTAATCATCTATCATCCTGTCTTGCCACTCTACTGCTCCAGCTGGGGAGTTGCACCAGTGTCTCAGGAGGTTACGCTGCTTCTTCCCTTCACGTGAAGCTCTGTTGGGGCCTTGTACATCCACAGTGTCTATCAGGTTACGTCCTTGCCTCCATTCACCAGGCTCCATGTCCCCATTCCCTTGTTGACGGTCGACAAGTCTGTTCTGCAACACTGAGTAGCGGGTGCGCATGAGATTGTGCAGGATGCAGCAAGCTTCCACGATGCTCCTCACAGTCTCTGGGTCATGTTGCATGGTGATGAGAAGTATCTGGAACCTGTTGGCCAGGATGCCAAATGCGTTCTCCACCACCCGTCTTGCCCTGGACAGCCTGTCGTTGAAGATCCTCTCTTCAGGGGTGAGGTATCTTGAACTATACGGCTTCATGTGGTAGGTTCTGAGGGAGAACGCGTCATCACCAACGATGAAGTAGGGCACATCTTGTGTGTCATTGGGTAGGGGGTCTGGAGCTGGAAAACCCATGATGAGGTTGCATTCCAGCCCATCCTTGAGGTCACTTGCATTGTATACCTGGCCATCTGAAGCTGACCAGTTGCCTGAAGCATCGATGTAGATTAACTTGTAGTCAGCATCAACCATGGCAAAGAGGACGATACTGAAGAAGCCCTTGTAGTTGTAATAAGTGGACCCTGAGTTGGCTGGAGCTTTGCAGGCCACGTGCTTCCCATCTATGGCTCCAACGGTATGGGAAAAGTTCCACCTCTGATACCACTCTTCTGCAAGTTTTCTCCAGCCTTGTTCAGTGGTGGGGCACCTGAGGAGCTCCTCCACGTATTCTTCAATGATGGCTTGTACCACTTCTCTGACCACTTTGCTGATGCTGTTGTGTGGCACCCTCCATGCATACTGCATGTTTCTATATGTGGTTCCAGAGGCCAGGTGCCACAGAGTCAGTGCCACCTTCAGTCCAGGGTCCAGGTTGGGACAGAAGTTGGTGCTAGGCTAGGTCAACCTGGGTCTCAGACACTCTACAAGTTCATCAAAAATGGCTGGTGGCATCCTCATGAAGTGATTGAATGCACGAGGATCTTCATTCTTCAGCTCCACCATCAACTGGTCATACAGTCCAAACTCCATTCTTCTCATGATCCATCCTCGGACCCACACAGCTCTTGGACGTCTCCTTCTTCTCCTTCTGTGTAAAACTTGACACAGTCTGAACATGTTTTCATGAATGAGCGCAGCTATCATTCGGACTGTGTCATCATCCATGGTGGAGAACAATCGATGATGTTGAAGACCAATCCCAAGGGTGATGAGGTCTGTATACCATGGCTGCTGGACTCATACTGAGATCCAGATGATTTTTTCCCCCTTTTTATAGAAAATATCGGTTGTCTGCTAGGTGTCCTTCTACATACTCTAGACATCCTGCAGACATCCTAAATATACGAGATACATCCCAGATACAAACATTTTGTCCGTTTTGAATACTTTATACACGAGATGCATACACTTACATCCTTTCTATTTCCGTGCTACTAACGCTGTGGAGACGTTCCGTGTACCTTTTCTTTCCTCCCTCTTTCCGTTTTCAGCTGCAGCGGATGTGAGTTGAGGGGATGGCCAGAGGATGCAGAGAGGATACAGCGGACGTTTAATGGATGATAACAGACATAGAACGTTTGTTGCCCGTATATGTCACAGATGTACATCGTACACGGCGGAAAGTTCATCTGTTCACAAAGTTTTGTGCAGCTCAAAAGTTTTGTGCAGCTCAAAACTTCTTGCATGGATGAAATTACAGTGGACGGATGTTCAACGGATAGAGCGTATGAAACACATATGCAGTGAGCACACAACGGATGCATAGTGTTTTCCAATGGATGGCAAGCTTTTTTTAACGTTTTACATCCTCTTTGCATCTGTAAGTGCAGTGGAACTGGGCCTCTAACAACAAAGGGTTGCAAGGTGGACAGAGTCACTTCTGTCTGAATTAGTACATGCATTTTGTGGCTTGCCTGATAGTTAATTTGAACAAACATTAGGTAAAAATAGACTCTTAAAAGAGAAAGAATTTTGTTTGCTCATTTTTTAAAACTATGAATATGTAAGGAGATGGCAAGACTCATACTAAACAAAAGTAAATGAAAATATTCAGTATGATTGAAAGGATCCAGATATTGTTGTTCTGTTGTCATTAACACTGTTATTGCTAAGATTTTAAGGATGGGTTCACACTTGTGAAGAGGCCAGTTCTGATTTATTACTATTTTGCACTACGAACTATAAAGTAGTTCTTGATTTATAACCATAATGGAATCTACTCATTATGGTCATAAGTGATGAATATTGTAAAGCAGGTAATTAGTGATTGACTTGATTTTATGATTTTTACAATGGTCATTAAGCAAATCCATGGTCATGAAGCAAACATTGCAGTCATTAGGAAAATCCATAGTTTGTTATGGATTATTTTTGCCAGAAGAAAAATGTCAGGTTTTGGCAAAAATGTAATAAATCACTGGCATATGACTGTAGGATACTACAAACGGGCCAAGTACCTGAAAGATGATCACATGACCATGGGATTGGTCATATGTTGGAATTTTGGAACCAGGTCATAAGTAATTGTTCAAAAGTAACTGTTTGTAGCTTCAAACAGTGACTGACCATAAGTCAAGGACTACCTGCAATATGAAGAAAGTGGCTGCAAAAGATAAATTCCCCATATCTACAGACTGATGTAATGGATGTTGCCACTTTCTTTTCAAACTAGCTGCAACATGTTCTAGTCTTAAAATATGATAGGCTATCTATGGTATACAGCTTTTTTTATGCTTCTTGAGCTTGAGCAATATTAAAACTGGAACAATAAGCCAAATAAGGTGAACATGAGTTAATGGGAATTTCAAAATCCCATGACAAGATGTATTTTATCAGAGTTCATATATCATATCCATCACCCTATGATGTATTTCTCATGGCTATTAGTCATTGGGATAGTCTCAGTGAAGGTGAAAAGAGGCAAGTACTGTATTTTTTATTCCAGCAAGCTCCTGCAACTATTAGGGACATTTTAATAAGGGAGGTAGGAAAAGAAATGTCTCTCTAAACTAGGGATGTTCAATTAATTTTCCAAGGTGGTCATATGAGAAACTAGGACTGCTGTGAAGGGTCGCTGCTGCCCACTCCCCTGATGCCCATTGCTGCCACTGTTCCCCACCACTGTCCTCTGTCTGCTGCAGGCCTGTGTCCATAGGCTGTAAAATGACCAGGTCTAACCCCAAGCAAAATTTCAGTGACATCCAGTTCAATCAGGTTGTTGCTCTATTCCTGAGGTCTTTCATCTTGACAGCTTTAAGACCTGTAGACTTCAACTCCCAGAATTCCTCCTCCAGTCATGTTAGCTCAGGAATTATGGGAGTTGAAGTCCACAAGTCTTAAACTTGACTAGTTTGAAGACCTTTGCTCTATTCCATCTCATTTGTATTTTATTTTATTTTATTTTACTATGTTCTCCCTTTGGTTGAATGATTTGGTATCAGCTCCCTGACTTGCCTTGCACTCTCTCTATTTGAGAATGCAACTCTGCAATGTAATGAATTTTAGGCAATCCAACTCTACATTGCCATACAAAGAAGTCCTACGGTAGCTTCTTAAATGTAGCTGTATTTCTTACAACATCTTTGTTGAATTTGTAAAGGCCATCCATCTGAGCAATCCACTCCCTGTCCTGAAGAGGACAGCCTCTTCTCTGATCAAGGCAGCTGTAGCCATAACTTTCCACCATTCCAAATTAATTAGTCATCCGTAGCTAAACAAAGACGTTCTATAGAGATTCACAATGTATGGGCTCAATTACCAAGTGCTATTTACAGATTGCCTTTTTTTAAAAAAAAAAGTATGTTCCCTGAACATATGGAGAAAACAGGATTAGTTATTTCTAGAGCTGGTGCAAAGAAAGGGGAAAACAGACATCTAAACAGCTATATCAAATAAAATTATTGTGCTAGAAGATTGAATTATTCAGTTGGTTGCTGGATTCAACTCCAAGTCTGATATAAATAGGCAAAGTAAAACCATTGACAGTCAATAGACTGCCCTGACATCTGAATTTGGCGTGCTGTTTCCATGATGCTTTTATAATTCTTTGAATTAAGAATGTCATCATTGTGTTCAGTGTAAATCTGGGAATGCAGTTTGGATGCAGTGGGCCACAAATTCAATAGACCGATTCAGAGAGTACTATAATCAATCATGTCGAACTTCAGCATCTTCACTGACAACAAAGTTGCCACCTGAAAGTTGGTCTAAAATAACATGACTATCCTATCGACTGAATATACAACACAATGAGTTGGTTTTAGAAAAACGGAAAGATTGAATTTCAGAAACTGACTTAGTCTCACATATTTAAAGCAAACTTTTTAATGTGCATTCAGATTTGCGCATGGAGATCTTAAATTTATTGTGCTTGTTCATGATTGTTTGAAACACATTTTACAATTTAATGGGGTTACTTAACTAGCCTCCAAGCTGAAGCAGCCAATTTCCTGTTAATTCCATCCTACCCTATGCATACAACATGATGCAAATTCCTAGAAGCAAAATAGGAACCATTTTGTGTTAGAGAAAATGGGTTCCTTAGAGAAAGGAAATGTGATAAAGCCACATAAATTAGACTTATCCTCCTCCTTTAATGCGAGTGGTGCCAAAATGATTTGTGAATCAAATGCCTTCTCATCAACTTTCCATTGCAGTCCTGTTAAGAATGAATTAATGGTTGACTGATTTAAGCAGCTAATTTTTAAAATATGTATTGTCAAGATTCTGGTTCCCATATGCTGACAGTTGCTGTTTCTGTACTATAAGCTACTATTAATTTTTCTTTGGCTACAGTGTGCATGTTTTAGAAGCTCAATGTTAGCTTTCAGTTCTTAAATAGTTGAATGATAACAAAGTGAAACGATACTAAGCATAACAGAAATACCCTCTTATAATCCTTTAGAATAATCCTTGATAGTGCTACTTAAAAAAGCAAGAGAAACTATTGTTGTAAACTTGAAATTCTTTAAAAGCCAACTATATCACAGTTTATAATGTATTAAATGTGTGAAATGTACACATTTTAAAAAATATATTATACAGAAGATCATGCATCCTTCATCTCATCCTTCATCACTGAGGCGTGGTGGTGCAGTGGTCAGAATGCAGTAATGCAGGCTAACTCTGCTAACTGCCAGCAGTTCAGTTCTCACTAGCTCAAGTTTGACTCAGCCTTCTATTCTTCCAAGATCGGTAAAATGAGACCTAAATTGTTGGAGGGAATATGCTGATTCTTAGAGAGGACAATAAAGTTCTATGAAGCAGTACATAAGTGCTATTGTTAGGAATATCTTTCAAACCAGACTTAAAGGAATCCATCTGTAGTGGACCTTGCAAATGTCATGTTTTAATGGGCCTCAAATTTCTTAAATCTGTTCTAACTGATGCAAACTTTTACTTCATCCTGTTTCCTTCACCATCTCTCCCTCCTAGTTGAAATCAATGTGCCATAACACCATACTGCTATGTCATACTACTTTATAAATTGTGTGATTTTTAAATATAATTTATACACCACCCAGAATATAAATAAATCATATAAATAAATAACCATGAATAACCATGAAGGACAGGATGCGGTCTCAATACCAATTATTATGCCCAATAATTATTATGCCCCCATATGAATTAGCTAACTAGTTGGCTCAGAGAATATGTCAGGAGTTATAAAATCCAAAGCAGTGAAGGCACATTTGAAGCAGAGAAAAAATGTCTCAGAGATTTAGGGCAAATCATCAATAGCTGTGTGGAAGTGCCCTTAGACTTATTTGAGGCATTTGTTGAGGAAATGTTGTTACTCTATAATACAATTTCAACTTTTTGGATCAGATCCTGGAGGAGAGGGGAACATGGAAGTAGCTAAAGAAAGGAAGTGGAATTGGCAAGAGCCACCTCTCTTTCTGCTCCAGGAAATTGTGCATGCAATCATTGGCATTCGCTCTGTAATGTTCAACCACCCAGTGATGTTTCAGTGATTGAATTCTAAAGATGCATATCATCAGTATTCTGCCAGCAGTCATTATACTAAATGGGTAGATTATCTAGTTATTTGCAAAGGCCATATCACTTTTCAAAGACAAGATGAGAAATACAGAGGTAAAGCAGATAAATATTATCTAAAGCACAATAACATTCACCTATCTATCATGAAAAACATCAGCACAATGTATTTGAATGTGAATATTTCAAGTTCCTACAGAACTCTTGAAGTCTTATGGACAACTAAATCATTTGTACTGACAATGGTTAATGGTTTGTTTACTCCTCATTTTTCATCATGTTTCTGTCCAACTTTAAAATGTTGTCCAGTGAATCATATTTTCCCAATATGACTAACAAGAATAGTATTAGACATTTATCATCTTAAATCAAATGAACCATTAATCTTTGGGGAACTCTTGTATTTCAGGCTACCTTGAAGAATATAATCAACTCCAATTTTAATAAAACATGAAAACCTGTTTGGCAGATTTAACAAGTCTGTTGGAAAGGTAGAGGTGGTTACTTGTTCATGACATAATTTCTGGCCATGCACAGTATTCACACAGAAGAAATTCTCAGATGGAATTCTTCTTTATTTATTCACTTGTTATATTCTGCTTTTCAGCGGTTCACAATATAATAGAAAAATATTTTAAAATATGACAAAATAACAGGCTGACATCAGCTCTTCGTCAGGAATAGCATGATAAATTCTGTAAATTAGTTAAAATGCAGCAAATTGTTCCTATTCATGAGAAAGGATCTAGACCAGCAATGTCAAACTGGCAGCCCATGGGCTGGATAAGTCACATGCAGACTTCGCCCACCCTGGCTCCACAAAGGCAAAAAACATCACAATATGTCATGATCCAGCCCGTGACACGCTTGAGTTTGACGCCCCTGATCTAGACTGTAATGGAACCATAGTATTTACATATGTCAAAATACAAAGCAGTAGCCAAATCCAAGACTCATCATTTTAATTCAATCCCTATTTAAAAGAAATAATTGTTTTCCTGAATTTATAAATAAATAAATAAATACACATGAGATCCCTACAGTCAATAAAGTCCTAGTTGCTGCACTTTGGGGAAAAGTGTAAGTTATAACAATGAACATCATATTTCTTGGCTACTCAAAACAAGCCTAACACAACTTAAGACAACTTTAAAAAATCAAATTGCCTAGGAATCAAATACAATGAAACCTGTTATCTATTTATCTATCTGTCAAATGTATTATGATCTGTGACCAGTATATTATATACAGTCCAGTGGTGGACTGTATAATTCAATTTTTTTTACTACCGGTTCTGTGGGCATGGCTTGGTGGGCATGGCAGGGAAAGGATACTGTAAAATATCCAGTCAGAGTTGGTATTTGCCAGTTCTCCGACATACTCAAGATTTCCACTACCAGTTCTTCAGAACTGGTCAGAACCTACTGAATACCACCTCTGATACAGTCCTAGACTTATAACCACAATTGAGATGGCCACAGTGGCTCATGTGCTGGGCTTGCACACCACTGAGGTTGGCAGCTTGGTGGTTTGATTCCCATGAGCAAATAAACTGCACAGAGACAAGGAAGAGCCTCCTCCAAATGCCTACCAGCATTCAGGGACAAGGAAGAGCCTCCCCCAAATGCCTACCAGAATTCAGAGACAAGAAAGGGCCTCCCCCGAATGCCTACCAGCATTCATGCATCCCATGAGTAAAGATAACATCACCCAAAAAAATTCCATTCATAGGGGCAGGCAGCCCCCTTGGTGATCCCTGGCGAACATGTGTCATACACTAAATGAATAAATAAAACCACAATTGGGACTAGAACCTCCATCACTAATCAATGCAGTCATTAAATGAGTTATGTCCATTGCTATGACTCTTTTGCCACCACGATTAAACAAATCACCACAGTCAATAAGCAAATCACATAGTCATTAAGCAATTCCAACTTTTAAAAAGCTCCTGGGAAGGTTGCAAATGGCAATCACATGACCCCTGGAGGCTGCAACCATTATAAATATATGCTGGTTGCCAAGCACTCTGGTTACATGACTGGGGAACACTGTGATGGTCATAAGAGCAAGCAAACCATATTCTGATTTAGCACAATGTATAAAAACTAGAACTTATGAGACAAGCAAGGGAAAAGAAAACTTGGCAAGGATGGGATTTCTCACCTCTGCAAGAATTTAGGGAAACTTGGAATGACTTTTTCTTAAGCTTAAATGGGCAATGGAGCCAGTTAAGCAGGCTCACAAGAATCTGAGACTTGCTGGTAAATAATTTTTACTGATGAAAATTTAGGTAACCAATATGTAAGAATACAGGAAATGCTGTGTTTCAAGAGCAAGGGTTATTTATAGAATCAATATTGAAGTCCTTCTGTTCCTCTTGCTTTTGCCAGCTCTACTGTGTATCATGGGCAGACTGACTGCCTCTCTTGGTTTTAATCTGTTCTTTGTTCTGACAATGTTCAGACCTGCAATCATGTTTTCTCTGACTTGAGAACTCTTACATTCTTAATGGAAGATGGGCTGAAAATGTTGTAATTACATAAAGGAAATAGTGGTCCTCAGATCATATAGGGCAATCCTTCAATCAGTTTTGCAATGCAATCCTTCAATCAGTTTTGTTTATCAATGCTGTGACACGCTCTTACTCATCATTCTGTTGGTGAATCAACTTACCGAGAATGAGTTATTCATCTTCTTTGTCTTCTTATTGCATAATTATTAAAATAATTCACAGGAGTCCAGTTAAAGACATCCCCCAACTTATCCATTAACCAGACCTTTTGACTTCACGATTAAAACTAATAAACCATTCAAATTATTGGAGTATGCCAGGATCCACAAAAACTTACTAGCTTGCAAGTATTCAATGCTAATGGAGAATTAACAGCCAATCCATTTTTGCTACTAATGAAAAGACAAACACAGAAATCAGTCAGGTACTCAATATTATATCTACCAGGCAGCAAAGAGTGCCTTATTCTACTCCTCAGTTTTGTGCTGCAAAAAACAGCTACAATTGGGGGTTTTTTTGGTCCATTAAAAAAGAATAATTCATTCATTATGGTAGCAAACCAACATACTATTTATGCTGCCTTTCTTCCAGTTCTGATGTTTAACCCAATAGCCTGGGTGATGAGAAACTGGGATACAAAGCAAGCCAAAAATTCCCTGCAATAGTCACATGGGATGCTTAATGAAGCCCAGCTCAGTTCAACACAGTTATGTGTGTGACATTCACTCTTGCAAACAGAAAATCCCCAGCTGCAGAAAACATCTATATTGCAACAGGAAAAAGCTAAGACACACTGTGACTCTCGATGGGGGATCCATCAATTTGCACCCTTTGAAGAGTTTTCTTCACTTATCCATCACTCATTGGAATGAAGGACCTTTTAAAGAATCAGACCTCTCAACCTCTATACTTTGACAAAACTGGAAAATCAATGTTCATTAATCTTATAGGAATAGAGGCAAAGTTCTGAAGATCAGATTCAAGTTTTTCTTCATAGCACCTTTAAGGAGAAGCAGTTATCATTTCTATAGAACAAAGCCAGAGCTTTGTTCATGCCCAAGGAGTGCTGAAGTGACCAGTCAAACAAAGCTCAATCATCATGACTCTTCAAAAAGAATCTCCATGAAAAAGAAACATTAATTCCTAGCAATGGAGTTGTGATGCCACTTTACTATGTGTAAAATGGAGAAGCCACTTTTTTTTCTCCCAAGCAATGCAGTTAAATGGAGTTACAATTGAGGCACTTTTCTGAAGCTCTTTGATGAAAAGAAGAGCCTTCTAAGAAGCACATTAGGGTCTATGTTTATTTATTTTATTTTATTTTTATTGGTTTGTCAATTGCTTACAAGATAATAGGTATAAGTAAAAACATAGTTATGAATACATGGATACATATAAGAAAAATAAAAGAAACAAAAGGACAGGGATGGTTGGCATGTTGGTGCGCTTATGCACACCCCCTACAGACCTCTTAGGAAAGGGGTGAAGTCAATAGTAGAAAGTCTAAGGTTAAAGTTTTTGGGGTTTGGGGAAGAAACTACAGAGTCAGGTAGAGTATTCAAGACACTCTGTTGCTGAAGTCGTATTTCCTGCAATAAAGTTTGGTGCAATTAACCCTGAGTTTGTATCTATTGTTTGCTCTTGTATTGTTATGGTTGAAGCTGAATTATTCATTGACAGGTAGGACACTGCAATGTATAATTTTATGAACCATACTTAGATCGGTCTGAAGGCGGTATAGTTCTAGGTTTTCTAGTTCTAGAATTTCAAGTCTGGTGGCATGAGGTATTCTGCAATGAGTAGAGGAATGGAGAACTCTTCTTGTGAAATATTTCTGGACTTTCTCAACTGTGTTAATATCAGATACATAATGTGGGTTCCAGACTGATGAGCTGTATTCGAGTATTGGTCTAGAAAATGTTTTGTATGCTCTAGTTAGTAGAATGATATTACTAGAGAAAAAGCAATGTAGGATTAGGTTAACAATGTTTAATGCCTTTTTGGCTATGTAGTTAACAGTGGGCTGTAGCACTTAGATCATTTGAGATGAATACTCCAAGATCCTTGACAGAGTTTGGATCATCAACAAGGTCTTGATTATTCAGCCTGTATTTTATTTTCTAATTTTTTTTTGCCAATATGTAAGACAGAGCATTTATTTGTTGAGATTTGAAGTTGCCATTTATTTGACCATTCTGATACATAGTCGAGGTCTTTTTGAAGGGTAGCAGTATGGTCTGTGGTGTTGAATAGCTTTACATTGTCAACGAAGAGAACACAGTTGCTCTTAATATGATCCCAGAGATCATTTATGTAGAGAGTTGGTCCTAGAACGCTGTCTTGGGGACACCACTGTTGACAGCTACAGAATTTGATAGGACGCTCCCAATTTTGACCATTTGTTGTCTGTTTGACAGGAATACTTCTATCCAGTTATGCAGGTGTCCAGAGGTGCCATAAGATTTTAGTTTTAGGAGTAGTTTGTTGTGTATCACTGAATCAAAGGCACTACAGAAGTCTATGTAGATTGTGTCTATTGCTTTGCCCTGATTGAGTTGTGCAGTCCATATGTTTTTGAAGTGTAAGAGTTACAGATTGCAGGATAGTTTTTTTCTGAAACCAAATTGTTTATTAGTGAGTAGGTTGTCTCTAAGTGGAGGATAATGGATTGGTTAATAATTGATTCCATGAATTTACAGGCGGCGCAGCATAGAGATTGGCCTGTAATTTTCAACTGGGCTGGAGTCTCCCTTTTTGAAGATGGGGATGGCCGTGGCTTGTGACCATAGTTTTGGCAAGGAGCTGGTCCTGAAAGATTTTTCAAAGATTATGCTTAGAGGTTCGGCTATGGCAGTGGATAGCTTTTTTAAGAAGTAGGCACATATTCCGTCCGGTCCAACAGATAGAGATGGTTTAAGATTGTATAGTGCTTTTTCAACATTGTCTTCTGTAAAATCGGTATGTATTAGATCATTGTAGTTGTCTGTGGTTTGACTAAGAAATACCGGGCATGAACATTGCTATTTTCAAATACTGAGCCATAGATTAATCCTTATTGTTATGGGTAATCTGTTTTTTGGTTTTTGGAGTTGTTATTGGTGTATATAGTTTGATGACTCTTTTGACTTCAAATAAAAATATGTTGTAATGGTCTTCAACAATATTGCATCCAGTGAATAGAAATTGCCAATCAAGGGATGAGAGATCATTGTCTATAAGATCATAGTGGCCTTTTTTGAAGCTATAAATGGGGATCACATCATTGTGTTGATTTTTATGTGGACGTATGTTGAGACAAAATCAATCATGCTGTGGTCACTGTTGGAAAAGGGTTCTTCAATTTGTATTCCATAAATTGAATTCGAACGATTGCAGAAGATGAGATTGAGGCAGTTGTTAAGTCTAGTATTGTTGGTTACTCGTTGTGTGTTCCTTTTCATCACTCAAGAAAAGCACCATACTCATGCAGAGCAGCCATGTTTTTAGGCCACAAATTGTCCAGTTGAGGAAAATCTGCTTTACCTTGCACTAAAGAATATCTGTTCTTAACAAAACTAATAGATAAGAAGGTGTCAGATGAAGATACAATTAGGTTGATGCTTTCTTCTAGGATTTCCACCGTCTAGATTGCAAACTCACAGCATTGACTGAAAATCTCAGAAATGAATGTATTATGATTATGACTGTTCAACTCTGTGATTTAATATGATTTAACACAAGTTCTTCTGAGCATCAATTGCTCAGTTGGTGGGCGTGGCTTGGTGGTCATGTGACTGGGTTGACATAGCTTGGTGATCATGTTATTAGCTGGGTGTGGCCAATTCAATATCACTCACATCTAGGCATGCATCTCCTTGCACAGCCTTTCATGACTGTGCGGATGTTGCAACAGTTTTAAGTGTAAAAATGGCCATGAGTCACTTTTTTCAGTGCCATCGTAACTTTAAATGGTCACTCCACACAAGCAAAATACCAGCAGAGGGGGAAAAAACTCCAGAAACGTTCCTGAGACAGGAAGTCTAGTCCTGCCAAGAATGTAATAAGGGCTAATGGAGAAGCAGTTTCTGTAAGCAACACCAGAATGTTTCCTTCCTGCCTTCCTTACAGGATTAGGCCAGTAATTTCTTCTAACAATCGGTTCTCCAAACTGCTTAGAATGTTAACAACCGGTTCTAGCGAATAGGTGCAAACTGGTAGAATCCCATCCCTGAGGAGGCTTAATCAGGGCTGGATTTTGCAGAAGTCCAATATGTGACTTGTCGTTAGGACAACCCACCTTTAAAAGACCCATGAGACACAAAATACTGCCCTATCACAATTAAGAAAAGAGATAGCGGTTTGTGTTTTCTTCCTCGTGGCAGGCAATATTTGGTAGAACAAGGCTAAAGAGATTGCTGTCCTTGTTTCATATTAAAACAGGGAGGACAGAAGTATTTTCTGTCTCATCACTGAGACAGAAAAGTCACTGACAACAAGAACTAAGGTGTAATATGAGCTGACCTAGTATTCTTCAAGCACAAGGCCTGATCATTCGTACTTTAACATAGCTGCCTGGTTGTCACTTCAGAATGAGAATTAAGAGTTAACTAGCTAATTCTCACCTATACAGCTAAGAAAACTTTAAAAATTCAATAAAAAGGATAGCAATTAAATGCTGGGTAGGGTCAAAATAAAAAAGGCAATAGCAAGTGTATTTAAAGGGGGGAATATATACAAAGAAGGGAAACCCGTGAAACCTGTGCAAATTGCCTATAACAAATTTACTATTCATTTTGAAAGTAATCAAAAGTAATCAGTATAGATTCATTGGTATATTTTTGAAAATGAAACAACTGAAACCCTATACAAGAGGTTCATTAGGGCTATTGTTAAATAACATTTTAATGTTTAATTAACAATTTGTTCCCTGAGTAAAGAAGATATAGAATTATTATATTAAGGATATATTGGCCCACTTCCCATCCAAAATACAAAGCTACCAGGAAAAAAAAAACAAGGCAGAAAGATGTATGTATATGAATTAATTCTCAACATATGAATCCTAAGCTTAACAATTTGGGGGTTGTGACAGAAGAATCTCAAAGTTCAAATTATGCTATTTTTTCACATATTTACTTTGGGCACAATGGGATCTAACTCCCCAATGGGGTCTGATTGAGGGAGAGATAAATGTTAGGAATTAAAGAAGCTATTTGTATTGGAGAAGGTACAGATCAATGGATCTGATTGATGGGAGGGAACTGTTGCCATGACACCATCAAAATGAAGGATTGGGAAATTAAGAAGTTTAAGGAGATAGTAGAGTTTATTTGGAAGAATTGTAAGAGGGGAGGAAATGGATTATTGCAAATGCTTCTTGACTAAAAGACTAGAATTCTTTCATTAATGTCCATGGCCTCTGATTGGATCATTCTAATCCCAATTAAGAATTAGGAGTTTCACACTGCTCAGTCAGCAGACTGGAGCAATGTATAAGCCCTGTACTTAAATAACACAAATAAATGTACTGAAGAAGTGGCACTATAATGCATATAGTGAAATCAATGCCTTTATTGAACAACAAAGTAAAAGATATGTTTGGTTCCCCAGGATTGCTATAGTTCCAGAGCATCTCAGCAGAGAGACCCTTATGGAACCAGATCTAGCTTAGCAGCTAATTCATGTTGCACAATATCAAGTTTGCAAGCTTCAGCCTTGAACAAATAGATTAGCTGCCCCTATAGCTGGTCTATTCTTTCTTACATTTCATAGAGAATGGATACTGAGAAAAGTCTAGGAATTGATCCCGGTTGGGACATTCCTGACAAAAGCCAAAATAGAATTTGAGAGGGGAAATTGTAAGTGCAAACAGCTGATCTCTTGCAGTAAAATTTCATTATAAGACAAACATTTATAAAGAGGACATTGGTTGAAAATCATTGATTCGATTATGCAGCAATTTACAAGTTATATAGGATGTCTTGCCCAGAAGGCTAACTGTAATTATTGTAAAAGGATGAGGCATTTTGCCAGTATTTGTTGTAAAAGCCAAGCCAGTGTAATCAGCAAGTGCATGTAATTATGGTAGCAGATGTTAGTTTCTTGAGTACGGTCAGGTTTAGGTCTATAAACAATACAAATTAAGTAAAACACTAGAGATAGCAAAGGATACAGAAATGATGTTAAATCAGCAATTTCTTCGTTATCCATATTGGCAGGTTTTTGTGACTCTTTGGGTTTTTCAGTCATTGTCATAATTGCATACTTTGCTATGTGATAATTTGCCTTTTTATACAGATGTTTGCCTGTAATATCTACAGAACTTTATTTTGGCCCATGACATATTACATGAGGGATTAGGTTGTAAAACATCCTATTAATTAAATTAAACAAGAAGGTTTAATTTAATAGAACAATTAATCAGTGAAACAACTTACCTCTAGAAATTGTGGATGCTCCAAAACTGGAGGTTTTTAAGAAGAGATTGGGCAACAATTTGTCTGAAATGATGCAGGATTTTCTGCTTGAGGTTGGACTAGAAGACCTCCGAGGTCCCTTCCAACTCTGTTATTCTGACCCAGTGAACGAACTTAACAGAATTAAATTTTGTTAAACATAAACAGATCCATTCATCTACAAGACTATATCCCACCCTGATGCCATTGGTTGTAAGAAAATCAAGCCACCTCCTCTAGCCTTAATATAAGCCCTGATAACCAGCAATAAAAGAAAATGAAGCAGCTTCTTTGTCTTAAGTGGCCGAGATGATTGCACATGTTCCCAATAAGAAATATATGTTGTAGTTCTGAAAGACAGATCCTGCCATGCATATCATGAACTTATCCTCTGACAGCAATTGAAATGCAAGAAAGGAAAGCAAACATATTTATTTCAGAAGCCAAAATTCACCTCTGGGGGAAAAAATCCAAGTTCTAGGAATCAAGAGTGAAGACTACTCTTGTACTAGTCCAAAGGTTGGCTGGGGAATCATAAAGAACACACGTATAGGGAGTCAGATCCAAAGTTGAAAAGCTGTTTACCAAAAAAAAAAAAAGTCTGGCTTTCAAGTCCTTATTTTAAATGATAATATTTAAAGAAAAACAGGAGAGTGGACATGGTAGTACCTGGAGCCTGCAGAATAGAAGAGAAAGAACTGGAGAAAATCACAAAATACAAAGACGTGCAACTAGAAGTAGAATGACTAAACTATGCATCAGAATAGTCAAACAAATGGCAACTTCAAATCTCAACGAATAAATGCTCTGTCTTACATATTGGCAAAAAAAATCAGAAAATAAAATACAAGCTGAATAGTCAAGGCCTTGTTCATGATCCAAACTCTGTCAAGGATCTTGGAGTATTCATCTCAAATGATCTAAATGCTACAGCCCATTGTAACTACATAGCCAAAAAGGCATTAAAAGTTGTTAACCTTATCCTACATTGAGGATGCCACGCAGATGTGTATCAGATGCAAACCGTTCACTGCGCATCCTTCCTCTTTCCGTGCTACTAACGATGTATAAACGTTCCATGTACCTTTTCTTTCCTCCCTCTTTCCATTTTCAGCTGCAGCGGATATGAGTTGCGAGGATGCCCAGAGGATGCAGAGAGGATACAGCGGCCGTTTAACGGATGATAACAGACATAGAACATTTGTTGCTCGTATGTCACGGATTTACATTGGACACGGCGGGAAGTTCATCTGTTCACAAAGTTTTGTGCAGCTCAAAACTTCTTGCGTGGATGAAATCACAGTGGATGGATGCTCAATGGATAGAGCGTATGAAACACGTATGCAATGAGTACACAACAGATGCATAGCGTTTTCCAACAGATGGCAAGCTTTTTTTAACGTTTTACATCCTCTTTGCATCCCTAAGTGCAGTGGGACTGGGCCTGAGAGATGCTGTATATTATGCTTGGGAATACTGCAGAAGAACCGCCAGAGAACAACTACTTGAAGTATAGCTATTATCAGTTCAGAAGACTTATTATTTAATGCAGACACATGTACATTTAGGCAAAGTATTACTGAATCTGGCTTTTGAGGGCAAGTTACCTTGTTCAGAGGAATAAAAATTGCTCCTGGTCATTTCTTAATAGTTTAACAAGAATCTCTTCCAAGAGCTGTGCAAATGTTTTTTTTGGCTCTTATCTCCTGATATGTAAAACTCAATACATCATGCATCTGTTATTGAATCCTCTGGGAACTTTTATAAGGAATTAGTGATTTAGTTAGCAGCTGTGTATATTACTTTTGAGAATGTGGAAAACCTTATTGTTGACAATCTGCACATACATTATTTAATTATGTGTCAACTATAATGTAGTGATAAATTCTGTGATTTTCACTAAGTATACAGCTGGAAAATATTTTTGCAGCTACAAGACTTCTTATTATTATTATTATTATTATTATTATTATTATTATTATTGGCAGTTAAGGATTACAGGCAGCTTAGCAAATATGAGATGATCTCACGAGAGGAAGAGAGATCTGGATTTTTGTCTTTCAAAATTGGGAGAAGGGAATGTCAGATATTAAAGCAACTAAGTTAGATTCATCAAAAGCTTAATATACTTATTTCATTTATTTTACTTTAAACATGTTGTTATTTAAAAGATTTGCTGCTGAATTTGATTTGTGCCTGGGGAAGATATTAAATTGGGTTTTTATGTATTAATACCCTCAATTTCTTCTATTTTTTTCCATGCATATTATTTGTTTTGGTTAATTATTGCAGTTATTCTGATCTCTTTGACAGGAAATTTTAATCATCATCTTTATCAAAAAGCCACCATTAAATGTGTTCATTTTTAAAAACAGCTCATGATATTCTTCTGGATTTCAAATATTTCATTATGTCATAATTGATTGCTGCAAACTATTTCAATTTTTAATGCAAGGAACATAAATATTTTATATATATATATGTGTGTGTGTGTGTGTGTGCTGTTTAGCTTCCTTCGGGTATTATCCCACGTCATTGTAGTGCTGTTAAAGTTGTAGCAACGTTTCAGCAGAATCCCATCTGCCATCATCAGGCTTCTGTGTGGATGTGGGTCTCACAGCTCCTGGTTTCAAATTCGAGGCTGATCCATTCTGATTGGCTAGGAGCCTGGGTCTGTGTTCACTGGACTTGGAGTTTGATTGATTGGTGTTTCTGGTTTCTTCTGTCTGTTTTGTGGCTTTGATTGGCTGGCAACACTCTGTTCTTGTGTTGGAGGCTTTCAGTGCAGCTTGGCTTCCTATGAAAGGACGGCTGTTATTCATTAGCAAGCTAGGTTTCACCTGGGTACCTGGTGGGGGGGTGTTTGAGTTGGAGGCATCAGAGGGAGTCTGTCTGTGCTCAGGTGTTTGTCTGTTTTGTGGTGTGGAGATCTTTCTATTTGAGAGTGCAGGTTTCCAAATGATTGACAGTCTGCTGGAATCATCTCTTCTATTCATGCTTTCAGGTCTTTTCAGATCTGCCCGGCCACATACATTGGACAGACCAATAGAAGAATAAGTACCCGCCTAGATGAACACAAAAATGCAGTAAAAAAGCTGGAACACACCTCCTCACTAGTCCAACACATGAAAACCACAGGTCACAACATCAACTTCAATGGCACTAAAACCCTAGCCACTAAAGAAAACCCCAACCACAGAATCATCAGAGAAGCCATAGAGATTGAAA
>BLBF01000007.1:53073392-53103333 GCA_015471245.1 Laticauda colubrina | reverse complement strand
TCATGAACAACTGAATCATAATGATCTTTATTGGAGTATAGTCTTGCGTTTATATACATTTTAGTTATCCTCCATCATTGGTTAACTTTGGTTACTGCTTAAATTTGGTTACTGTTCAGTACAGTAATCTGTACAATTAATTATCTCTAGTTAAAGTCTAACATATGTTTACTTCCCCTCTTTAATCCTCCTTTATCCATAGATTAGTGACTTTGTTTGCCTGAGTTATATTTGCTTGGAAACATTCTTTATCTGAGGTTTGCCATCCGAGATTGGAACATTCCTGCAATTACAACTCTACATGTCCTCGTTTTTTATTTTAAATGGAGAATTCAAAGATTTATGAATGTATCACAATTGAAGAGGATTAAGAGAGGGGGAAGCAGGATGAAACAATGCAAATAAATTTAGAATACATTGAATAATTACAGGTTGCAATGAGTACAATAATAATAATTATAGCATAAAAGAAAAACTGTCTGAGCCAAAACCAATCAGGGAGCCAATTGGTTAGCCACTCAAAAGGTGAGTAATGAGCATGGATATTAACTTGAATGTATGATTGTAAATTGGCAAGCTGATCTTCAATAGTTTTATTCAAAGAATGAAAATGCACAGCACATCCACGGCGTCCAACTAACGTACGGAACCCTCCCTGAAGGGCTAAAAGATAGTCTATGGCAAAATGCTACTGTATGACATCTTGATTTAAGTCTTCTATTTCATGCTGCAAATCATGACTAATAGCAGCGGTAGCATTGATGAATTTTTCAAGTCTGCAGGTGAGACCAAGAATAGATCGTCTGTTTTCTTGAGCAATTATGCCAAGATAAGAGCCTAGAGTAAGGACTCCTGTAACAGCCCCTGCCAATGCATGGCCAAATGTAGAACCAGAAGACAATTGTGTGTCAATAATGACTTCATCATGACATGTAGACCCCAGAGAGGAACGCTGCTGTTGAGTTGATGGGAGTGTACCTAATTAAACAGGTAGAGTAAAATAACCTATAGTTGCACATTGATAATTCTGAGGATGAACATGAGTAGCATATTTATCAAAAAAGACCCACATATTAGGATCCTTAAGCTTCCAAACAACGCATATCAATCCTGTGTTAGATTGATCACAGGCATTTAAAATAGGAAAATTGTCAGGATACACATCAGGAGCTATATTAATTCCATGCAAAGAAGAATTAAAGGTATCTGACAACCAATAGTAGTCAGAACAATAACTATAATTCCCTAGCTTTTTTAATATGTGCTGAGCAGCATCATAATCAGACCAATTATGAAGCCAAGTGTGTTTAGCGTGACAACAGAAACACAGACACCTTGTAAATTGACTAACTTTCAAGTAACGCCAATGGACAGAATTCAATTGCATAGGGAGTATAGAAAATAGCCAGGAGTGTGAAATAGATTGTAGTTGTTAGACAATAAATGTTAGGGGTAAAAGAAATTTGACCAAATGCCATTGGGGGTTCATAGTATAAAGTAATATTTGTGCCATGGGTCATAAATATGTATTGAGCATGACGAACCCACAAATTAGGGTTAAGACAAACCACAGAAGTGTCATTTTGAGCAGAAACACCATTAACCATAAACAAAAAAATACAAAGTAAAATGTTAACAGAGTTAGCAATAATAATAGCAAAAACAGCAGCAACAAGATTTGCAGGAATTTGAGGTAATGAGGCCTGCTGCAGTTGTTGTTGAGCTTGATATGTAGTAGATTTAACCTGGCCCCAAGTGATGGGTTGCGGGCGCATCAATCTTGGAAGACGGACTTCCATGTTCAGATGAAGATTGAAATCTGGAATCGGGTTGTGAAGGCCCTGATGCCATGCCATTATATGGACGAACACAGTGTGCTGGAACCCACACTGCTTGTCGAGTAGAAGGATCTTCCACGGTGGCATAACTGCGGCCCCAGGTGATCAATGGTGTAGGGCCTTTCCAGGTTGGATCTGGAGCTTGGCAATACTTTACCAAAGGCCTTGCTAAAGATTCAGTAGTTCGAAAATGCAAATTAACAGGTGAGTCTGCAAAAGAATCTAGAAAGGTTAAATAATTCCAAGTATATAATGCTACAGCAATGAGATTTTGAATCTTTCGCAGATGGTAAGGGCCAGAATCAATTTGTAATTGTTTCTGAAGCAATGCCTTAAAAGTACAATGAGCTCGCTCAACTATAGCTTGACCCTGAGAGTTGTAAGGAATTCCGTGCATTAAAGTAATATTCCATTTCTGACAAAAGGTTTGAAATTCCTTACTAATATAAGTGGGGCCATTGTCAGTTTTAAACTAAGAAGGCCGACCCATTACATTAAAAGAGGATAGGCAATGAGAAATAACATCTGAAGTATGTTTTGAAGCAGTAATCCAAAGGAAGTGTGAATGAGTGTCAATAGACATATGAAGATAACATTATGGCTTAAAGGTTGAAAACTGAGTTACATCCATTTGCCAAATTTGATTAGCTTGGATTCCTCGTGGGTTGACACCTACTGGAAAGGAACTGCCAGTTGCTGACAAGCTGGACAATCATAGACAATATCCCGGGCTTGAGATAATGAAATTTTAAATTGTTTTGCAAGCAATTTGGCATTTTGATGAAAATAAGAATGACTAGCAACAGAATCAGCAAACAAAGACACAACATCCTTTAAGGATTCATCTGCCTTCCAATTTCCTTCAGGCAAAGCATTAGTAAAGGGAGTATGACTTCGAATGTGTTCTACATACAAAGAATACAAGCGAGTTTCCAAACTATTCTTTAAAGATAAAAACAAGAATAACAAATTCTTATCCAAAGAGAGAGCACAATAAGAAAAGGGAAGAGATTGCATAGCTAAATATACACATTGAGTATCAACGAACAAGTTAATAGGTTGGTCACTGAACAATCGTAAAGCCAAAATCACAAAAGCCAGTTCAGCACATTGAGCTGAAGTCTGCATGGCAGTAAATTTAGAATACCATTGTTGTTGAATCTGCCAGACAACCACACTTAGGTGATCCATCAGTAAAGACTGTAAGAGCTTTAGAAATAGGATTTCACACAAAAATGGAAGAAAAGGCCGGATTTAAAGTCATAGCAACCACTATTCTAGGATCCTTGGGGAAAGAATACAACAAGTTTTCCACATATTGAGAAAAGGCTATCTGATAGGATTCTGAAATCATCATCAAATGCTCATGTTCAACTTTTGTACGAGTGAAAGCTGTGCTAATGAGATCCTGTCCTGTAAGATGTAAGGCTCATTTACAACCTTTAATGATCAAATCCTCTAATGCTGATTGATAAGGATAAATGTTTCTAGGCGAAGTAGATGACAAATTAATCCATTCATGAATGTTGACCGCTTGCGGGGATGCATTAGAATAAAGACATCCCGTGGGTAAGGGTGTAGTGGGAAAAATAGCTAAGCAAAGTCCTATTGTTAAGGATGTTATCCTATCCACATATCGATGCTTAAACTTATTCAATATTTCTTGAAGGCATGTTCTTTGAAGATCAGTTAATACAACTAGATCTCCTGATGACTGTGCTCCCTTCAAAGACTGAAACAAGGGCAACATATCACCAGTTGTAATGTAAAAGAATGGGCATGCCCAATTAATAATGCCAAGTAATTTTTGCCATTGTACTAATGTATATGATTTCTGTACTTGTAATTCAGGAAGAATTGGAATGGAGGAATTGTGCAACATTCTGTGTCCTAAGTAGGTATAAGGTTCTACCTTTTGAATTTTGTCTGAGGCTATATACAATTCCTCTTGTGCCACAATATCTGTTAACTCTTTTAACAACTTAGATTCATCAAAATCCGGGGCTGCTATCAATATATCATCCATATAATGATAGACTAAATAGGAAGGAAATTTATTCTGAAAGGGTTGAAGGGCATTATCCACGAAATATTGACAAAGTGTAGGGGACTTAAGTATTCCCTGAGACAACACTCACCAATGATATCGTTTTGTGGGCATGCTATTATTAAAAACTGGGATAGTAAATGCAAATTTTTCTTTGTCTTGAGGCTCCAAAAGTATAGTAAAAAACAGTCTTTAAGATCAACTACAAATAATTTATAAAAATTAGGAATTAAGTTAGGATTTGGGAGACTACATTGTAAAGTCTCATGGGTTGGATACATTTAAATCATGAAGGAAATGCCATTTCCCATTTTCTTTTTTATATCAAAAACAGGAGTATTCCAAGGAGTAGTAGAAGGTTCTATATGACCAGCAGCCAATTGTTCTTGAACCAATTGTTGTAAAGCGGCGAGTTTTTCCCTTGATAATGGCCATTGTTCCACCCAAACCGGCATAGAACAGAGCCATTTAAGAGGAAGAGCCATCATCAAGAATCAAATGGGCATTAAGAAGAGAAAGGATTTCATGGCCCCAAATATTAGTATGAATATCTAGAATTATGGTTGTAGGAAAAAGGACTTACCAGCAGATGTTGTAACATTAATTCCTTGAACACTCTGCCAAGCAGCTGTAGAACCTCCTATTCCCCACAATGAAGAAACTGTCATTTTTGGCCACTGTACTGGCCACTGTGAAGAGGAGATGACAGAAGCATTGGCTCCAGTATCCAATAACCCTTGAAATGGTTGTTTATTAAGGAAGAGCGTTAACAAAGGACGAGAGGAGTTCAGCTGATGAAGTAAGCCTTCAGATAAAGAAGTTGATCCAAATCCTGCATCCCCACGATTACCTATACCAGGAGATGGAATTTCATATGGAAGAAGAAGCAATTGAGCAACAGAAGAATTACAAGGAAGAACTTGAGGAAGATTCACCCAAATCTGAATCATGAGGATACCAGTGTAATTTGAATCTATTACCCCAGACACAACAAAATAACCCTTTTTGTGTGCAAAAGAACAAGGCAAAATTAAGCCAACTAATCCCGAAGGAAGGGAACCTTTAAATTGAGATGGAACTATTTTAACTTCCATGGGAAATTTAAACTCAATTTCCTCTTGAATGATTAAATCGATCCTAGTGCTACTGGCTGTGGCTAGGGAGGAGTAAGAGACTGCTGGAGGAGTCAGAATGATGGGAAAGGCACGCTTTGGATTCTGGGTGGGCGCCACACCCATTGGCAAGTTTTCTGACCAAAACCAACATTGATTGGCCCAATGAAATCCCTTTTTGCAAATAGGGCACTTCTTCGAAGGACGATTCTGAGGCATAGAAGGTATAGAATGACAGTCCTTCTGAAAGTGGCCAGGCTTCTTACACTTAAAACAGTTATCAATTGGTCACTGTCCTTTTTGAATAGCAGCTGCTATCATACGCATTTTATAAGTTTGTGATCCAATATCCTGGCAGACTGGCAGCATATCTGCCAGAGTGTAATGAGCAGTAGCCTTTAACGGCTGTAAAGTTCTTTTACAATCTTCATTAGCATTTTCAATAGCTAACTGGCAAAGAGGTTTACTAGCAGCTTTCTGATGATCAAACTGCTGTCTAATTGCTTTGGACAGATGCTCAACAAAGTCAGTATAAGGCTCATTGGCATTCTGTCGAATGTTTGAAAAATTTGCTCTAGGTTTTCCAGCTTGGAGTACCTTAAGAAAAGCACGAAAGACACATTCAGAAACAATAGTTAATGTAGCTGGAGGAAGAACAACTTGAGCAGGAATTGTACCAAACGGTCCAGGACCAAATAGCTGCTCAACTGTATATGCTCCTCCTTCTCCTAAAGCAGCAGCTTGAGCATGTCTCATATATTCATTCTCCCAAGCCACATATTGCATGGATGCTAAAATCATGCGAAATATTTGCTTCCAATCTTCAGGGATCATTGTATAACTATTTTTTATTCCTTCTATAAGTCCTCTTGTAAAATTACCACTAATCCCATAGTCTGAAACTGCCATTTTTAACTCTGTTAAGATCTGATAAGGCAGACCCTCCCATTCTGCTACTTGCAGTCCAAGCTGTGGCCCCTGACCAGGACGATATTGTACTGGACAAACAGACAGTAATTCTGCAAGTTCTGTTCCTGAGACAGAGGCATCCCTTTTACAAGTCTCTATCATTTTCTGAAAAGAAGACTGAACAATAGAGTTAGGAGGATTTTGACCTGTATCTGCAGGAGCTGAGGGAATTGAAGACATATATTCAGATGAAGAAGGGGGACAAATGACAGCATTAGTATAACGTGAAGGTGGTGTTAAAAGAGAAAGTTCATTGTGACCAAATTTTTCAATTGCATGCCTACATAAATGCCACACCTGCAAAACTTTTATTTTTGCTCGAGGTTCAGTATGCAATGTTTTCCCAATACGTTCTCAATCAGTTAATTTTAAAGACTCCTTTTCTGGGTACCATAGGCACTGAGCTGCAATCTCCTGGACCAGCCTTAAGAGATTTCTCTGTGGTACCTCAGTATTCTTCTTCTTCAACAAATAGCCTAATTCATCTACATGCTTCCTTTGTTCCTCAGAAAGTGAAGACTCCATACTTACAGAAACCAAAAGGTTGAAGAAACCACAAAGGGTTGAAGGTGAACCAAATCCTTGCCAGACAAAGTAAGAGGGTCCCTGTTCATGCACCATTTGTTGTAATGACGAGGCAGTCGAGTTGTTTGATCATGAACAACTGAATCATAATGATCTTTATTGGAGTATAGTCTTGCATTTATATACATTTTAGTTATCCTGCATCATTGGTTAACTTTGGTTACTGCTTAAATTTGGTTACTGTTCAGTACAGTAATCTGTACAATTAATTATCTCTAGTTAAAGTCTAACATATGTTTACTTCCCCTCTCTAATCCCCCTTTATCCATAGATTAGTGACTTTGTTTGCCTGAGTTGTATTTGCTTGGAAACATTCTTTATCTGAGGTTTGCCATCCGAGATTGGAACATTCCTGCAATTACAACTCTACACTGTCCTTAAGGCCCTGTCACACTGCCCAACGGATGCAAAACATTTGTAAAAAGGACACAGCGGACGAGAAAAATGTTCCATCCATTGTTATCCGCTCTCAAAAGGGGCAAAAATTTGCATAAGCAGAGCGGATAACACGGAAAGGAACGGACAGGGGGAGGATGCAGAGCGGATGGAAAGCGGATGCGGAACGGAAGCCTAGCGGATGGAAGCAGATGGAAGCGGATGCAGAGCGGATGCATAGAGGATGCATAGAGGATGCAGAGCGGATGCAGAGCGGATGCGTAGCAGATGATGCAGATGCGATTTACATCCACTTTCATCCTTTCTCCGTCCGTGCTACTAACGCTGCGCATCCGTTCCGCTTCCTCCCTGTGTCCGTTTACAACTGGAACAGATTTGAGATGCGCAGATGCACAGCGGATGCCTAGCGGATATAGCAGTTGCATAACGGATGCAGAACAGATGTCCCCCGTATGCCTAGTGGATGCAGAACGGATGCATTGGATACATTTTCCGCTCAAAAGTTTTGAGCAGCTCAAAATCTTTTGAGCAGATGAAATGTCAATAGACGGATGCTGGACGGATAGAGAGGAAGCAAAACGGAGGCAGTGAGTACAGAACGGAAGCATCGCGTTAACCAACGGATGGTAAGTGTTTTTCTCCGTTTTACATCCTCTTTCCATCCATTGCTGCAGTGTGACAGGGGCTTTACATATCACCTGCTTCCTATGTAACTCCCTTGCAGAGACCTTTTGTCTGAAGAATACCTTTTTTCCTGCCTGTTGCAGTAAAATTTTAACTTCAGAAAGAAAGCCATAAATTATAAAGATACACTTCAGGATCCTACATATAATTGAACAAATGTCCAGTTCAATACAGGGCTGCAACTGTTTCTAGTAAACACTGAGTAAAAGTAAAAACTTTCTCTATGCAATTGAACTTCCAGACAATTGCATGAACAGATGGAGAACCACATCCACAAAGACAAATTGAAAACATCAAAATCCAAAATGATCATGCTGTTTTCTTATTGATTCCATTTAAAGTAACAGTGTTCTACACAATCCTGTTTTCTACCATTCACCAAGGGGTGCCTGTTATTAGGATGTCAACACTTTTTGCATGTTTTGGGGGATGTTTTTATACTTATCCAAGGTATCGTATATAAAAGTCCAGAAATATTTCACAAGAAGTGTTCTTTACTCCTCTACTTGTTGCAGAATACCTTATGCCACCAGACTTGAAATTCTAGACCGAGAAAACCTATAACTACGCTGCCTTCGGTCCGATCTAAGTATAGTATATAAAATTATACATTGCAATGTCCTACCTGTCAATGAATACTTCAGCTTTAAACAATGTCTGGAATACTCTACCTGACTCTGTGGTTTCTTCCCCAAACCCCAAAAACTTTAACTTTAGACTGTCTACTATTGACCTCACCCCTTTTCTAAGAGGTCTGTAGGGGGCATGCATAAGCACACAAACGTGCCTACCATCCCTGTCCATTGTTTCTTTTTATTTTTCTTATATGTATCCATTTCATGTATTCATAACTATGTTCATACTTATGCCTGCTATCTTATAATTGCTTGACAAAATAAATAAATAAAATAAAAATTGTTTCATGTTAAGCAGCCTCATAGTGATGCTGATTTTGCATGGGAGCTTCAATAGCATAAGACTGAAGCATAAGACAATCCTGGAAGTAGCAAATGTGGGATGTTGTCCAAAAAGATGTTGTCCTGGAAGAAGCAAATATGGGATGTTCTCCAAAAAGTAATAAGGGCAAGGGGAAAAAATGAAATCAGTATTTCAGTACAAGGCACAGATATTCATGATGCTGAATTCCTGCCCTCTGGAATGAGGTTCCCCTGTGATCTAGGAAGTTCTTTCCTTATGGCATTTGGGAAGGCCTTAGATACCTAACTGTTCTCCCAGGTCTTGAGGAGCTGTAGTGGCACCATGGTTACAATACAGTGTTGCAGGCTAGCTCTGCATTCCCATTACCAGCAGTTCAATCCTTAGGGACTCAAGTCAGAAAAATGAGAAACCAGTTTGTTAGAGGCAATATGCTGATTCTGTTGTAAACCACTTAGAGAGTGGTACAAAGCGCTATGAAGTGGTATATAACTCTAAGTGCTATTGCTATTGCAATTGGTGACCTTTGTTTGTGTAGTCTCTCCCTCTCTCTCTGTTTCTCTCTCTCTCTCTCTCTCTCTCTTCTGATATTGGCCAGTTTTGTCATCTTGTTTGTTTGTTTGTTTTTTTGAAAAAAAAATCTTCTTTTGTTTACAGTATGCTCTATTTTTGTCTTGTTCATTGAATTATGAGCCAGCCATCTACAGTAGGTCTGGAGTCAAGTGCCATCTAAAACAAATGAATAAATATATGAGCTGGTGCCGAGAATTATCCATACAGAGTTCTAAATCAATTGAATTCCATAGAGTTGAATCTATAATTATTTTTTCATGAGCAGGCACTCCCCTATACTTAACTGGTTCATACCTTGAGGGTCCTCCTGGACTCACCATCTTTGAGGAAGACTGACAGTTGGATACCCTCTGCAGTGTGATGATATTATTATGAATAGGTTTTCTTTAGCATTACATGACTGGATTTTTATTTATTTATTATATTTTTGTGTTTTCGGGGTATATGAAGTTATTATGCTTTAATCATTATAGCATTGAAGTGTAATACCATTGGTTGGGTTTGGACTAAGCACTAAGGCATCATGCACTCCTGTGAAATAAATGAATAAATCCATATTCCTTGTGCCAATGATTTATTTGATGGCATTGTAGTGGCATCTTTAAATGATGGCAAAGTGAAAAATGCTATGTGCACAATGATTACATGTCAGAATGTTTTCCTAATGCTGTTTGAACACTTTTGTCCATTATCAAGGGTAAATCTTTATAAGAGCTATGAAAATAATTTTCTGCTTAGGTCTGCTGTCCATAAAATGCTGATCTCGAAACTAAGCTTTGAGGAAAGTATCTTTCAAAACTTTCAAGGCACTTTTTAAATTTCTGCTAGTGAGGACATTTCTGCAATGCAGTAGGCATGTGGATCTTATGCATTTTGTTGGTAAGAGATGCAGATACATATAAATGAATAAAATAAAATGGGTGCTAAGTCTTAAAACAAACACTATGTGCCAACTGGAAGAGTATTTTCCTCTAACTCTGGCTTTTCACATCATATCACATGCTAGTATAGAAAGTCCTAAGTCAGAAGTAGCTTCCAAGTGAGTGCAGGATGGTAGGCCTAGGCAGAAAGTACAGTCTAGTAACATTTAGGCACCTTTCTGGAGAACAGGTACCTTTTGTTGATATAAAGCTATTAATATATATAAAATCTTGTTTTCTTCAATGAAAGAAAGCCCTGAAGACAGGTCCACCTATAGTACTTCCCCATCTGATTTGTAGGATGTCTTTTAGAAGAAAATTCTATCAATGCAACTTAGAAAACCAAAATCCCATGTTGTCACCATCACCATCACCCTCAGCCTCAACCTCGACATCACAGCAAGCTTAATAAACTAAGTGTTTATCAAATCAACACACTGTAAACACACTTGTAAATCAATCAACACACTGAAAACCGTAGAACTGAATACACTCAAAACCGTAGAAATGGTGGTAGACTTTAGAAGAAATCTTCCCATACTACCACTTCTGACAATACTAGACAACACTGTATCAACAGTAGAAACCTTCAAATTTCTAGGTTCTACTATATCACATGACCTAAAATGGACACCTAACATCAAAAGCATAATCAAAAAAGCACAACAAAGAATGTTCTTTCTGCACCAACTCAGGAAGCACAAACTGCCCAAGGAGCTGTTGATCCAGTTCTACAGAGGAATGATTGAGTTTGTCATCTGTACCTCTATAACTGTCTGGTTTGGTTCTGCAACTCAACAGGACAAACACAGACTTCAGAGAGTAATAAAGACTGCAGAAAAAACTATTACTACCAACCTCCCTTCAATTGAGAACCTGCAGGTGTCAAAAAGAAGGCTGTGAAAATATTTACAGACCCCTCACATCCCGGACATAAACTGTTTCAAATCCTTCCCTCAAAATGACACTATAGAGCATTGCACACAGAACAACTAGACGCAGAACATTTTTCCCCCGAAAGCCATCACTCTGCTAAACGAATAATTCCCTCAACACTGTCTAACCATTTACAAAATCTGCACTACTATTCCTATTAATCCTCTCATCACTCCTTATCACCCATTCCCTCCCACTTGTGATTGTATGACTGTAACTTTGTCGCCTGTATCCTTACGATTTATACTGACTGTTTCCTTTTATTTTTTCTTTTATGTATACTGAGAGTATTTACACCAAGACAAATTCCTTGTGTGTCCAATCACACATGGCCAATAAAGTGTTCCATTCCATTCCATTCCATTCCATTCCACTCCACTCCACTCCACTCTACTCTACTCTACGCTCTACTCTACTCTACTCTACTCTACTCTACTCTACTCTACTCTACGCTACGCTACGCTATTCTATTCTATTCTATTCTATCAACCAACTTAAACACATATGTAAACATATAAGATTTCTTCGTAATTAATCCTTTAAGGAAAGGGTTACATGAATAAATAACTATTTATTTTTTAAAATCTGGCATTTCAAAAAGCATCCTGTTCCTGATGTTAAATGGTTAGGCTGAAGGTAGACCTTCAAATAATTTGAATCCCCACTGTGTTAAGCCTTTTAATGCATATGTTACATTTCTCCCACCCAGATACATTCAGGAAGTTGCATTTTGCACTAACAGAAATGTTCAGATCAACTTCAAAAATAACTCAGCTGCAAGGAACACAATTTCCATTCAAAGCAATTCTTGCAAAGCAGTATATCTCAAAATGCAAATAAAAGCTGCTGAGGCCTGAGCCTATCATGGAATTCAATGGTGCAAAATTATTAGAACCCTGTATAAGTACACTATATCTTTCCCCTCCAGTTTGTTCTTCATACTGGCATAACTCAGCAGAAACCCATTGGAGTCAAATAAGCTCTCTTTTGGAAAGTGTAACAACTCAGTGCTACATATATTTGCCCTCCTATATGGGGCAGAACTGGGCAGAAATGTTGGAGTTAGTGCAAACATCATCTAAACCTGTGGGCTCTTTTGCAGAATTCCCTCATGGTATTTTTGCTGATTTGGTTGGCTAAGAACCTTGAGAACTTTCTAGACTTCAACAGTGATCTGGTCAGCAAGCACTGATAATTGGAATGAACAAGATAATTCTTGATTTAATGGCTAGCTTAAGAGAAAAATTTTGCTATTATCGTAAATCAACACTCTCTCAAACTCAGAATTTTGCCAATTTTTATTTATTATCCTAGAGCTGCAGACACTTGCTTCTTCCCATTTAGAAACATTATTCAACATATAGTAATGTTGCCTTCTGGCTGTGACCTTAAATTAGAAACAAGGGGCTTGTAAAAGAAATAAGAAAAGTCTGTCCATCTTGATTATACTTTGGGTATCATAAAGGCAAAGGCAGTACACCTATAACCTATTCTGATTTGGCTCAAGTTGAAAGGCAGTTCCTAGTATTCACATAATCACCAGTATCTGCTGCCAGTGCTTCATATTTATTCATAGGATGCTGAAACATTTTGAATAATTTCACACACATCCATGCCTGTAATTGTGATAGTCAGCCTACTAGCACATGCTTCATTACTTTGTATAATTCCAGTAGGACTGGTTTCTGTCAACATATCTGTGAAGAATAATGGCAGCCAATCTTGGTGGGTCCCATTTCACTTACTTTGGTAAAGGGTTTTAGAAACTTCCATTGAAAATAATCTAAAGGACTAAGCAACAAGAAATATTTAAAGGAGCTTTCCATGTAAGCCTCAGAAATAAGATGAGTTATGTAGAAAGTTTGGGGGTTGCAATACATCTTTCATTTAAAAGACAGAGAAATATGCTTCCTTAGTGAGAGTTCTCATTTCCAACAAAAGGACACACTAAGCGTTTGAAATAAACAATATTCAAGCATTGCAATATATCTGTTTTATTTGCACACGCAGCATGCATTCATGCATTTGAACAACAGGAGTTTAAAAGACCTATTCTGAAACCTATTCTGAATCTACATTCAGAGGCTGCTTATACTACAATATAGATATATCCTTCTATTGATGTGGAACAGAACTGATAAGAGAATCAGAAAACCAAATATTCTTTCTTATTGCTTTACTGATACAGGTGGTCTTCGACTTACAACACTTCAATTAGTGACTGTTAGAAGTTACAATGGCATTGGAAAAAAAGTGATCTATGACCATTTTTCACACAACCATTGCAGCATCCCCGTGGTCACATGATCAAAATTCAGATGCTTGGCAACTAGTTCATATTTATGATGGTTGCAATGTCCCAGGGTCATGTGATCACCTTTTGTCAACTTAACAATTGTGTTTCTAAGTTAACAACTACAGTGATTCACTTAACAGCCATGGCAAGAAAGATTGTAAAATGGAACAAAATTCATTTAACAAATGTCTCTCGGAGCAAGAGAAATCTTGGTCTCAATTGAAGTTGTAACCTGAGGGCTAGCTGTAATTTAGTCCTGGGCCAGTTTGGGGTTAAGGCACCAGGTTAGAAAGAGGCAGATCCTGAGTTCAAGACCCACCTTATGAAAGCCAGCTGGGTGACTTTAGGCCAGTCACTCACTCTCTCTCTAAGCCCAATATACCTCACAGAATGGTTGTTGTGGGGAAAAGAGGAGAGGGAAAGAAGTGTTGAATATGTTTACCACCTGGAGTTATTTGTAAAAATAATAAAGTCAGGATACAAATAATTTACAACAGTAAGATTTGAGGTTCCTTTTTGTTCTGTATGGAACTTGGTAGGTTCCAAGTACTTCATTCTGATTGGCCAAAAAGGCCACTTATGGATTGGTTCACTAGGAACCTATCCGGGAAGCCGCCAAACGGCAGGAAGAATTAAATAACTGTCATTGGCCACAAGCCGGCAGGCTAGCCGCTATATAAAGGGCTGCCGCGGCTTGGGCTATGTTCCGTTTCTTTACCTAGTGGTTTGAAATAAAGAGTTGTTCTTTGGAACCCAGTCTCACGCGCCTCTTTTCGGATGGAACACTTTTTTTCTGTCAGATATTTTTGTTTCTGCATAAAAGGGGCAAATAAATCCCTGAACATTTTCTCTGATTGAAGATGTGCTTCATATGACTGAGAGTAGCACAAATCCATAATTAATGTGATAAAAATAATTGATGATTCTAAAGTATCCATCAGCATATTTCTTTGACAATCTGCTATATATTTAGTACCTTCATTCCCCAAAAGTATAAAACACAAAAGCCTCTGAAATTTTCTTATGATGCTAAAGGTTCACCTGATAAACGTTGGTATTTTGTATGCCTTTTTAGTAAACTGTGCCAGTCCATCTTTAGGGTCCATTTTTTAAAAATCAATTGAATGGTCACTGAATTCTCTGACATGTCATTCTGGAGTGCTGAATGATTCCTGTCAGAAATAGCTGCCTGCAAGTCCATTGCAGGCCTCTGCAACTCACGACTCCCTAAGATGAAGATAATTGGACTTATTTTTATGCAGTAACTTCTTGGGCTATAAGTCTTCAAATCCAACCTAACGTCAGCTCATTGCAGAAATAGCAGAAGGAAAGTGATGCATTTTTGGTTGAAACTGCTTTCAGACAACTATTGAAAGATAGGAGGATTGTACCACTGAACAAGACCCAAGACTATTTACTTTACTGCCAGTTAAATGGCCTTCATTTATGGACTATTTTCCACTTAAAAGATACTTTATAGTATCTTTATAGTATAGAAGGATAGAAGAAGATGTGAGAAAATGCAGAAGGTCAGCAAATAGATGTTATTACCCACCAGCAGGGAAATTGCACTTCTGCTTGCATGTATGCACACATATGTGTGTGCACACAAGCAAATGTGCACACATGTACATACACACCCCTACAGATAGATACCAGTTCTCTGGCTAACTCTGTTCAGGCAAGAAAAGGGGGAAAGGTTATGAAATGGGAAAGGCAGATAGATCACTATGAAAGAAGACTCCATATTAATACAATAGTTGAGCTGTTTTTCATTTAGCCCATGTTCATTCATATCCCATCGGCAATATGTAGGGAGTTCTAAGCATGCAGAAGTAAATTTATACATGCACATAGGCAAAATGCTGACATCCCCAGAATTTCAACCATTCCCAGATTTTAAATTTATTAAAAGGAATTCAAACTGACAGTACCACACAGTATTCCAGCTTTTTTTCTTTTATCTCAAAAGAGAGTGAAAAACAGTTTTGGTTTCCCAGTTTCCAGTTTCCAACTCTGCAAAAGCTTTATATCCCCTTAATCACTTTACATTCCACAGAGTAGTTCTTCCCCATCCTGTAAAAGTACAGGAAACAATAGGGTTTTATTCAGCTAATATTTAGCTTGAAGCCATTCCAAGCATGCATATTATTATGCAAGTTTTTATTTGAATTTAAGATATGTGTGTATTTGAGCATGTTTGCATCTCACTGTGTGGTTACATAGTAAAATTACTCTATGTGGTGTTCAGAAAAGAGGTTGTAGAATTTATTGGCAATTTCCATTTTAGTAAGATGAATTGGCCTTCATTTTAGGATCACAAGCCATCCCTTCTCCAGATTAAAACTAACATGCGATCTTCAACAAACTCTAGAGCTGTCTAAGTGTATCTAACCTGCCATCTATCACCTCCATTTCCAATCTCCTTCTTCCTAGATGTGTTAAGACTTCCCCTTGTTGTTTCTCTGAGGTCTTCTGAGCACTGTGTCCTATGTGAATCTAAACTATCTTCTGTTAACTTACAGGTGAAACTCAAAAAATTAGAATATTGTGCGAAAGTTCATTTATTTCAGTAATGCAACTTAAAAGGTGAACCTAATATATGAGACAGATTCATTACATGCAAAGCAAGATAGTTCAAGCTGTGATGTGTCATAATTGAGATGATTATGGCTTACAGCTCATGAAAACCCCAAATCCACAACTGCAGGAAATTAGAATATTGTGAAAAGGTTCAATATCCTAGGCTCAAAGTGTCCCACTCTAATCAGCTAATTAAGCCATAACACCTGCAAAGTGTTCCTGAGCCTTTAAATGGTCTCTTAGTCTGGTTCAGTAGGAATCACAATCATGGGAAAGACTGCTGACCTGACAGTTGTGCAGAAAACCATCATTGACACCCTCCATAAGGAGAGAAAGCTTCATAAGGTAATTGCAAAAGAAGTTGGATGTTCCCAAAGTGCTGTATCAAAGCACATTAATAGAAAGTTATGTGGAAGGGAAAACCGTGGAAGAAAAAGGTACACAAACAGCAGGGGTGATCGCAGCCTAGAGAGGATTGTCAAGAAAAGGCCATTCAAAAGTGTTTGGGACTTTCACAAGGAGTGGACTGAGGCTGCCCCTGAAAATATAGTGATAAATAAGTTTTGATTACAATATTAAGAGATTAAGGGGAGTGTATATCTTGGTGATTGTATATAAATGGAAATTAGATTCCTCCTTTTATTATCAATAAAAGGAAAAAAAGAATAAATTTAATACTTTGTGCATAAGGAAAGGCAGGAGGGCTTTGTCTGAGTAAGATATTGTTAGATATATAGTGATATTGACTTTGAGATAGAGAAAGGGATAACAAGTGGTGCTAATTCTATATAATTATAATAAAGAGATTTGAAAAGAAGAAGGAATAAATTGAAAGTAAGAGATTAGTTTAAAATATATTGTAAAGGAGATAATAAAATAGGTAGAAATAAATAGAGTTTGAAAATAAGACTAGTGCCATGACATCAGCCTGGAGAATGGCAAAAAAGACAACATCTAGTCCAACATTGACATTACATCTCCTGCCCATCAAAAGGCAATTGAAGGAACGTCAGGGGCAGAAAAACTAACACTATACAGCAAACAATGCAAAAGAACGAGCAGAAACTAGAAGAGGTGGAACTTAGGACAGTACAAAATGAAAAGAAACTAGAACTAATGGACAACAGAATTATGATGATAAATAAAAGATTAGAAGAACAGATGGACCGCGCTGCCTACTACTTGAGGTTTCAAAATATCATTGAAAGTAGAGATGAAGATCTGAATGTGCTTATGGCAGAATTACTTGCGCCAGCTTTACAAAGGGAGACCCAAGAGATCCTGCTAGAAATTGACAAGGCCTATAGTGTTCAAACGAGTTACGCTTGATGTAACAGGTTACCCAGGGAAGTCCACATGCGATTTGCCAGAAAACAAGTACGTGACATAATATACAAGATAATGTGAGACAAACCTTTGGTTTATAAAGATAAAGAAGTGCAAACCCTGAAGCAAGTTCCCAAGAAGGTGCATGAACAGAGAAAAGACTATAAGTTTTTCGCAACACAACTTATCCAGAAGAACATAATATTTCGATGGTTAATTCCAGAAGGCTTGTTGGTAACATGGCAGGAAAAGAGGATCAGGATAGATAACTTAGACAAAGCACAAGATTTCTATGAGTAGATTGGAGGAACAGAAGAAGAAAGCAGTGGTAGAGAGGAGTTAGAGACAGAAAACCAAGAAGAAGAAGAACAGCAAGATATAGGAGGTCTAGTACAAAAAGGAGAGAACAAGGAGGAGACAGAAGGAAGAAGATTAAGAGCACACCTGCGAAGAGAGACTAGAATTATCAGAAGACAGATAATATCTCACAAGTAAAAAGATGGAAACGGAAATGAAGCTATTATCATGAAACATAAATGGTCTAAACTCACCCATTAAAAGGAAACAGATACTATCTAGATTAGCCAAACAGGAATTATAAATAGTATGCCTGCAAGAAGTTCATATTAAAAAACAATTCAGGAAATGTTTAGAAAATCCTAAATTCAAAATTTGTAGCCCTGGCAGATCAAAAACAGAAAGGGATAGCGGTATATGTTAAAAAAGAAATTAAGGCAGTGGAAAAATATGTAGACCCACAAGAGAGAATTTTGATACTTGAACTAGAATTAGAATACAAGTCAATGTTATTAGTTACAGTTTATGCACCAAATGACAACCAAAGTCAATTTTATAAGGATTTATATGAGAAAATCGTTGAGATGGGACAAGATAATGTATGCATTGTGGGAGATCTTAATGTGGTGGTAGATATAAGGAAGGATATTTTAGTAATGCAAAGAACAAAAAGAAAAGGAAATTTTTTCCCAGATCCTTTTCAATACGACATAGGAACTAAATTTGATAGATCAATGGAAGAGAATAAATTTGGGGAAAAAAGAATTCACATTTTACTCTCACCCACACAAATCGTGGTCTAGATTAGACATTGTGTGGATGAACACAGAACTAGGAAACCAACTAAATTTGATAGAAATTATGACAAATGTATGTGTTCCGTCCGGAAAAGAAGCGCGGTAGACCGGGTTCCAACAAATAACTCTTTATTAGTTAACAGCAACAGTAACGGAACATTGGTTCAAGCCGCGGCAGCCCTTTTTATAGAGGCTTGCCTGCCAGCTTGTAGCCAATGACATTGTTTTAACTTTGCCGCCTTTGAGCGGCTCCTTGAATTGGTTCCTAATGAACCAATCCACGACTGGCCTTCCTGGCCAATCAGGATAGACTACTTGGAAACTTCCAAGTTATACAGAACACCATGGGCTGATCATAACCCATTAAAAACAACTTGGAAAGGAAGGAAAAGGAAGAGTACAAGGTGGATACTTAATCCCCAAATTTTAAAGGAGAAAGATTTTGTAGAAAAAAATAAGAAAGAAATGGAACTTTTTTTTAAGGAAAATACAGTGGAGCAAACATCATTACAGAATTTATGGGATACAGCAAACGTAGTCTTGAGGGGGCTGGTAACAGCATATACAGCAAAAAAGGAACAAGGAAAGATGGCAAAATAAGAATAAATTACAGGAAGAGATTAAAGACCTAGAAAGTAGATTACAAAAAAAAAACACAAGATCAAAAATGGAGGAGTGAGATGATTCTTACTAGGCATAGATTGAACATTATAAATCAGGAAGAGAGTTAAAGAGGTAAAAAGGGCAAAACAGAATTTTTTTGAACATGCAAATAAACCAGGGAGGTGGTTAGCCCATAAATTAAGATTAGAAGGAGAAAGAAGGTTGACAGAAGAATAGGAGGAGGAGGATGGAACATTAGAATATTGAATGACTGGAGGAAGGCGGAGCTACGTCTCGGTGTTACAGCTGCGATCTCGGGGCTCTGAGATCTCAGCTGATATTTTTGCCTCTGTTCGGTTCTAACGGACCTAAACCGTCCCGTAGAGACGGGGATTGTGAAGGGCACAGTCCCAGGATCCCAGAGATATCGCAAAATCTCTGGTTTGATCCGGGAGAAGCCCTTTTGCTGGAAGCAGAAAGGCAGCCTTCAAAGCTGCTGAAGTCGGGACAACTCCGGAAAGAAAGGGATTTAAATGAGCGTGTATCGGTTGGGTGAGAAATTCTTTTGCATTATAAATTGATTAAGACTTGAAAGGACATCCTGAACAAAGAAGAAATCTGTGACTTTATTTATGTTTGACTGAACCTTGGTTGAGCGGCGTTTAAGTGATGTCAAATTGAGACTTGGATTTTTTTTTCTTATTTTCTTTGAGGACTTTAATGTGACTTTGTAGGTAACCGGATTGAATTTTCTCTTATATATATTTTTATTTTTCACTTGATTTTTATTTTTTATCTTTTTAACTTTCTTTTTAGGATAGAGGCTCCCTTTGGCTATCTTTTTTTTCTTTTTGTTTGAGTCTTTTATAAATATTTTTTCTTTTGGCTGGGGGGGGAAAGAATATTAAGAGATGCTGCAACACTGCCAACTAGAGGCTTGAAAATATTTTATTTGAATTGGGGAGAAAAGCACTTCTTTTCAAAGACATTTTAATGTGATAAGATAGAGGGAGAATACAGTAAAATATTATTACAGGTGCTCTCTTGGACTCTTATCAATATTTCAACATTTGAGGCTTGGCTTTGAAGTTGCTGGAGAAGACAGTCATAATAAGAGCCTTGGATAAAGAAATAAAGTGCAGTGTACAGTGCATATATATATATATATATATATACCTTTGAAACTCCTACTCGCCAGCCTTTTTGTAAATTTTAACTCTAGTATTTTTGCTTTTTATTTTAAAGGGAAAGCCTCAGAGCTCTTTCTTTTTTCTTCTCTTTTTTTTTCTCTTGCTTCTTCGCTTCTTCCATTTATTTTAATTGGATTAGGGTCTAGAAGAACCTGAAGACCTTTCTTTTTCCTTTTTCCTTTTTTCTTTTTTGGTTTTGGGCTTTTTACTATTGGATTTTTTTTTTTGATTTTTTTGGACTATATTTGGCTACTATACCAGCTGGATTCAAAGCCAAAGAGAGCTTGAAGCCTTGGAAATATTAAAATGAGCAGGAAACCAAAATCATTCGGCGTTTTTGCTTCTACCTCTGCTTCCCCATCACCTGAAGGACAACTTTTAATTCAGACAATGTTGAAGCAAGATAAGGAACAAGAAAAAGCAAATTTACAGATGATTATGCAAGGAATTCAAGATATTAAGATAAAAATAGATACCATGGATAAAAAAATAGAGAAATCTGATGAAAATCTTAAACAAATGATGGGAAAGTATGAGGAGAGATTCCAAAAAATTGAGGAAGAAGGAAAACAAAGAGAGGAGAAGATTGGAAATATTGACACTAGATTAACAGTGGTAGAACAAGAAAAAAATGGGATGTTGAGGTGGGAGATGGAAAGATCAGAATTTTATCTTAGATTCCAAAATATAGAAGAGGAAAAAGGAGAAAATTTGGCTGTGATAATGATAGAAATATTGGCAGATCTTCTGGAAATTACTGAGGAAAAGATGATGGACGGAGTAGATGAGATATACCGAGTTTAAACAAGATATGCGATGAGAAATAAACTACCAAAGGAAGTACATATTAGATTTACTAAAAAATCCATCAGAACACAAATATTACAAGTGGCAAGAGAAAAAGCATTGAAATATAAAGGCAAAGAGATTGTAGTTTTAAAACAAATACCTAGAAGAGTGAGAGAGATGAGAAGAGAATATCGATTTTTGACCAAAATGTTACTGGAAAATGAAGTGAATTATAGATGGCTGATACCAGAAGGACTAATTTTTACGTGGCAAGAGCAGAGACATAGAATTGACTCGATTGAAAAAGCAGAACTTTTTTATGCAGAATTTTTCGGAAGAAAAAAAGAGGAGGCAGAGAAAGAGGTCTCATTAATTGAGTTTCAGGAGGAACAACTGGAGATTGAAAAAGAGAAAGGAGTTGTAGGTGGACAGGTAGACAGTAATGAACAACATGAAGTGAGAGCTACGAGAGCTGTTAGACCTAAATATAAAGCATAATCATGGAAGAAAAAAAACTGATTACAATGAATATAAATGGACTTAACTCAGCTGTTAAAAGAAGGAAAACCTTTCACAAATTAGAGAAATTAAAATTTGATATAATTTGCTTACAAGAAGTTCATATTAAAAAACAACATGAGCAATTGTTAGTACAGCCAAAATTAGGGAAAATATTTACTTCTTTGATTCAATGTAAGAAAAGAGGAGTGGTTCTCTACATTAAAGAAGATATTCCAGCAAAACTGATCTACACGGATGAAGATGGAAGAGTATTAATGGTGGAAATAATAGATAATAATAAAAAAATACTCTTGATCGCAATTTATGCTCCGAATGATAAACAAGAAGAGTTTTATAAAAAACTACATATGGAAATAATTAGACTGGACTATGTTAACATAATTATGATGGGAGACTTTAATGGAATTGTGGACAATAAATTGGACTATATAACAACAACAACAAAACAAAATAGAAAGATTCTCCCTAAATCTTTTTTTAAAATGACAGATGAACTAACCTTAAAAGATATTTGGAGGGAAAGAAATGTTAAAACTAAACAATATACTTTTTATTCTAATAGACATTTATCATGGTCCAGATTAGATATGATTTGGATCTCAACAGAATTAATATCTACTATTCAAGAAACAAATATTGAAATAAGTACTTGGGCAGATCATAGTCCAATGACAATTAAATGGAAGGGACAAAAAAAAAGATCGAGATGGACATTAAACAATACTATTTTAAAGGAGAAAGATTTTATACAATGGATGGAGAAGGAATTGGTTTTTTTTTTTAAAGAAAATAAAAAAGAAGATACCTCAATACAGAATGTTTGGGATACAATGAAGGCATATGTAAGAGGTTTGACAATAGACTATACAAGAAAAAAGAATATTAGGAAAAGACAAACCTCCAAGGCCTTGGAAGATGAATATATAAGACTTGAAAAAGAACTACAGAAAATACCACAGAAAAAAGATATTAAATTGAAACTGGATGTAATTAAGCATAAAATGGAATTAATAGAGAAAGAAGAACTGGCACAGAAAATTAGAAATTCTAAACAGAATTATTTTGAAGATGCAAATAAACCAGGTAGATGGCTAGCATATAAACTGAGAAAGGAGAAGGAATCAAGAAAAATATTGAAACTAATAGATCATCAAGGTCAAGTTTGTTGTGGTAATAAGGAGAAAAAGGGAATTATTCGAGATTATTATGGACAACTATATAAACAAGAGAATATTGATGAGGAAAAAATTAAACAGTATTTACAGAATGTTAACTTACCGAAGATACCTAAAGAGACTGAAGAAATGTTAGAAAGCAACATAACAATGATGGAATTAAATGAAGCATTTAAAAGACAAAATAATGGGAAAGCACCAGGTCCAGATGGGCTTCCGGCAGAATTCTATAAAAAATTTCAAGAATCATTGAACACTCCATTGTTAGAAATTATGAATGAAGTTATGTTAAAGAAGATGGCACCCAAAACATGGTCAGAGGCTTATATTACACTTATTTTAAAGGAAGAGGCTGACCCGTTGCAAATTAAGAACTATAGACCTATTTCCTTATTGAATGCAGATTATAAAATCTTTGCTTCAATCTTAGCAGAAAGACTGAAAAAATATTTAAATAATTTTATTCATTCAGATCAAAATGGATTTCTACCAAAGAGACAAATTAGAGACAACATGAGAGTAATTTTGGATACCTTGGAATATTATGAGGCTCATCCTGAAAAACAAATGGCTTTGATATTTCTAGATGCTCAAAAGGCATTTGACAATGTGAATTGGAGATTTATGTTATTATTATTGGAACAGATGGGCTTTGCCAGAAAATTTATTCAAGCAATAGAAGCCATATATAATAAACAGACAGCAAAGGTAATGATGGAGGGAGAATTTACAGATCTTATTAATATAAGAAGAGGTACAAGACAAGGATGTCCCCTATCTCCTTTGTTATTCGTATTAACTTTGGAAGTGTTGAATAGAAATATTAGAGATGACAAAAATATAAAAGGAATGAAAATTAAAAAGGAAGAATTTAAACTACAAGCTTTTGCTGACGATTTAACTTTTATTCTGGAAGACCCGTTAGAAACCGCTCCAAAGTTATTGGAAAAGATAGAGACATATGGTGAGATGGCTGGCTTGAAAATAAATAAAGATAAACAAAGATTTTGACAAAAAACATGTTATTGAGACAAAGAGAAGAACTGACAGATCTTTTGAAAATTCAAATTACAAACAAGGTTAAGTATCTGGGGATATATTTGACAGCAAGATGTAGCACATTAAAAGAGAATAATTATATTAAACTTAAACAACAGATAATTACAGATTTGAAGAAATGGGAAAATTTACAATTGTCATTAATAGGGAGAATCTCAACAATTAAGATGAATATTTTACCTAGAATTTTATTTATCTTTCAAACTATACCAATTAGACTTGGAAAAGACTATTTTGAAGATTTAAATAAAATTATGTTGAAGTTTATATGGCAAGGTAAAAAAGCGAGAATAAAGTTAAAACTTTTGCAAGATGCTAGAAATAGAGGAGGTTTTGGCCTGCCTAATTGGGAACTGTATTATCAAGCTGCAAGTTTGATGTGGGTCAAAGAATGGATAATATTAAGAAAACATAGATTGTTGACATTAGAAGGACATGATTTACTGTTGGGCTGGCATGCTTTTTTATGGTACAAGGGAACTAAAACACAGGGGTATTTCAGAAGATATTATATACGGGAGTCTTTGTGGTTAAATTGGGAGAAGATAAAAAAACAATGTTACTTGAAAATTCCAGTTTGGTTATCGACTATTGAAGCATTTTCCTATCCTATGATCTATAAAAAGGAACAAACAGTTAGATATGGGGAACTGTTGGATGAAAAGGGTGGACTTAAAACGATCCAAAATTTAAAGGAACAAGGTATAAGGATGAATTGGTTTTCTTATGCACAAATACACTCAAGATATCTTGAAGATTTTAAAACGGAAGGATTCTATGATAAACAGACTGATTTAGATAAGATATTGATGGGTACTGATGAGAAAGTGATTAAAAAGTTATATGGTTATTTATTGGGAATTAAACTAGAGGAAGAACAAGTTAAAGAAACTATGATTGCTTGGGGGAAGAATTTTGGATATGGGATTGATTTAGAGCAATGGCAAAAATTGTGGTCTCAAAATTATAAAATGACAATGTCAATAGCATATAAAGAAAACTTGTATAAGATGTTTTACAGGTGGCACCTTCCCCCGACAAGAATAGCAAGAATGTTCAAGAACAAATCTGAAAAATGTTGGAAATGTCATCAGATACCTGGCTCATATTATCATATGTGGTGGACTTGTGAGAATGCCAGAAAATATTGGACTAAAATTCACATGTGGTTGGAAAAAATGACAAAGAAACACATAGACTTGAAACCAGAGATCTTTTTATTGGGAATTTTACCTGATATATATAATAAAGACTTGAAATATTTGATTGTAAATGTATTAACAGTGGCTAGGATTGTATTTGCTAAAAACTGGAAGAATGAGAAAATGCCATTGCAGGAAGAAATTATTGAGAAAATATTGGAATGTGCTGAGATGAGTAGATTGACATTTGAAATTAGAGAACAAGAAGATAAACAATTTTATGCAATTTGGCGTTTTTTTTATCAATGGTTAGATGATAAAATACAATAATAGAGCATTAATATAATATATATGAAGTTTTTAGAATTGATTTGTTATGATTATATGATAAGTTATAGAATAAACTGTTTGAAGTATTGTTATCTCACAAAGCATGAATGATTAAAAGTATAGTCAGAAAAAGATTTTCTTATTTTATTTTTTTAGTAATATTAGAATATGGATTGACAATATGAGTGGTTATGCAATATAATTGTAATTGACACTATAAAATGAATGCACAAAACTGATGAACCAACCGATACACCGGAAGTATATATGAGAGTAGATGTTTTTAATGTTTCGTATGTTTGTCTGTTTGTAGAAAATTAATAAAAATTTATTAAAAAAAAAAAAAGAATATTGAATGACTGAGAAAAGGAAAATAGTACAAAAATATTTTGAACAACTATATATATAGGGAGGATGGAATAAACCCTGAGAATATAGAACAATATTTGAAAAGGAAAGGTCTCCAGAAATTAGAGGGGAACAGAAAGAGATATTAAATAAAGAAATAACAGTGATGGAATTGAAAAGGGCGGTTGAAAGGCAGAAAGATAATAAGACACCCAGGGCTGGATGGTCTTCCAGTGGAACTGTACAAATGTATTTATGAATGTCTTGAACCAGTGATGTTAGATGTGTACAATGATGTATTAGACTTTGCTAAATTATCCAATTCATGGAGAGAAGTGAATATCTCACTAATTCCTAAGGAAGATTTAGATCACAAACAGATTAAAAATTTCACTCCTGAATGCAGACTATAAAATATTCGCAATAATAATGTCGGAAAGATTAAAAATTATATTAAATGAACTTATTCATATTGACCAGAATGGTTTTCTACCTTCTAGACATATAAGGAACAACATAAAGATAGTATTAAACATATTAGAATACTATGAGGCCCACCCGGGAAAGCAGGCAGCGTTGATTATCTTGGATGCTCAGAGGCCTTTGACAATCTCAGCTGGCAGTTCTTGATCCAACAGGTCGAAAATATGGGATTTGGATCTAAATTCAAGCCCATGTCACACAACCAACGGATGCAAAGAGGATGTAAAACGGACAAAAAAAATTGCCATCCGTTCGAAAATGCGATGTACTCACTGCCTCCGTTTTACTTCCTCTCTATCCATCCAGCATCCATTTATTGACGTTTCATCCGCTCCGAAAGTTTTGGGCTGCCCAAAACTTTTGCACGGAAAATGTATCCAGTTCGTCCGTTCTGCATCTGCTAGGCATCCATTACGCATCCGTTACGCATCCGCTATATCCACTTGGCGTTCGCTGCGCATCCGCACAACTCGCATCCGCCCAGACACAGGGAGGAAGCAGAACGGACGCGGAACAGATGCAGAACGGATGCAGAACAGATGCAGCACGGTACCAAAGCGTTTAAAGCAGAAAAAACATTCGCAGAGGGGACCTATCTCGGATATTAAGGATGTCTAGAGGATGCCTAGAGGATGCAAAGGGACACCTATACTGCCTATAAAAAGGGGGAGCAACTCATCTGCATCTCACTTTCAGACCAGCAGCCCACCTGTGCAGACCTCTGCAGCCTTCATCTGACTCTTCCTCTTCCACAGCATCCAGTCATGTCCATCGTGGATCGTACCATAGTCCTTTTGGCATCCACCATCCTTCTGCAACGGGTCGATGCACTAATGTATAAGAATAGGCTGCTAGGAATTCTGACCATCTAGTCATTCGCGGGGGCAAAATGTTCGATGTAGGCTTGTTTCCCACCAAAATTCCCAGTAACGGTTTATGGTCTGTTACTATCAAAAATGTTCTTCCATAGAGATATTCGTGGAAGCGTTTCACTCCGGCGATGATTGCCAGGGCTTCTCTGTCTAGTTGACTATAGTTACATTCTGTTTTAGACAGAGTCTTTGAATAATAAGCGATGGGTGCCTCTCTCCCATCTGGCAATTGGTGGCTCAGGATGGCACCGACTCCGAACGGTGAGGCATCGCAGGTCACCTTCAACGGAAGTGTGTTACTAAACTGGATAAGAACGGTGTTTGATGTTAATAAATTTTTTTATTTTCTGGAAAGCTTTTTGCTCTCTATGACCTCAAGTCCAATTAGCTTTTTTATCCAGTAACTGGTATAACGGTTCCGCTATTATTGCTTTGTGGGGGAGGAATACGTTATAAAAATTTATTAGTCCCAAAAATGCCTGCAATTCAGTTTTGTTTCTTGGCTGTGGTGCGTCCTTAATGGCTTTGACTTTTTTTTCAGTAGGGTGTATACCCTCTCCGTCAATTAAGTAGCCCAGAAATTCGACATGATCAGTCATTAAGCAGCATTTTTCTTTTTTTACTTTCAGGCCAGATTCTCTGAATTTTGTTAGTACAGTTCTTAGTCTTTTTTCTGGCTGGGTCGTATCTTTGGCTGAAATTAGGATGTCGTCAAAATATGGTACGACCCCTTGTATTCCATTCAATAGGCGTTCCATGAGGCTTTGGAACACACCTGGGGCCACACTCATTCCAAACTGGAGTCTGTTGCACTTGAATGCCCCTTTGTGGGTCACTATTGTCTGTGCCTCGGCCATTAAGGGGTCTACTGGAAGCTGTTGGTAAGCTTGTGCTCAATCTAGTTTAGTGAAAACTTTTCCTCGCCCAAGTGAATGTAACAAATGTTGTACGACTGGCACCAGGTATGCGCTTTGTTGCAGCGCATGGTTCAGGGTAGCCTTGTAGTCTCCGCAGATGCGAACCGACCCGTCAGGTTTAACTGGTGTTACAATGGGTGTCTCCCATTTAGCATGGTCAACAGGTTCCAAAACCCCTTGGTCAATGAGTTTGTTTAGTTGTTCCTCTATTTTTGCTTTTAATGCAAAAGTAACTCGTCTGGCCTTTAGTCTTCTAGGGGCTACCTGGGGGTCTAAACTAAAGGAAATTGGGGTCCCCCGATATCTGCCTAGGGAGCCGTTGAAAACATCCTGGAACTCGTGGATCAGGTTTTCTTCCCAGTCGGTTGCGGCCACCCGGTCTACTCCAGTCATTCCGATGCCCAATGGTGCGAACCATTCGATGCCCAGGAGGCTTGGTTGGTCTCGGTCGACTATTGTCAATGGCAGGACTTCGACATGTTGTTTGTAGGTGACTCGGAAATGTCCTAGACCTACCACAGGGATTCGATTCCCTTGGTAGTCCTTCAGGGTTAATTTTTGCTTCTGGAGCTCTTTAAGTCTGATATTCGGGACCAGTTGTTTGATTGTGTCCCATGACACCATTGACAGGAAAGACCCTGAGTCTACCTCCATTTCGCAGGGGCTGCCTTCGATTTTTACTATTATTTTGACTTTTTTCCCGCTTTCCGTCTGAGAGCTTCCGATAGTGAAAGTCTGATGGGTTTTTTCTCGGTTACTGGCTCGTTTGTTTCGCTGCCACTTTCTCTTGGTTTGTTTTGGCTCAGCTTGTGGGGGAGAGTTGCTTCGTCTGTTTGGGCTGTAATTTTTTTATTTCTGCAGACCTTCTTGATGTGTCCCCTATTCTTACAAGCTCTGCAGATGGCATCAAGGAATCTGCAATCGACTCGAGGGTGGTTTTCTCTGCAGCCGGCGCATTTCCGCCAGTTTCTTTTTTCGTGCCCTTTTTTGTTGGCGTATAGGCGGTGGACCTCATCATCTTCCTCTCTGGGTTCTGATGTCTCGTCAAAATCTTCATGGTGTGTGGTGGCGGGAAATTGTTTCTTCCCTCTAGTTAGGCTCACTTTGTCATTGTTCACGTTCATCTGTTTCATTTTGACCGCTGAATTTTTTGCAGCTTCAGCGGCTGTGGCTTCAGCGATGGCTTCGGCTATGGTTATGTTGGGTTTATTTAGCAGCTTGCTTTGTGAATTAGAGTCTCTTAAACCCAATATTACTCGATTTCGCATCGCTTCATCTAAGTTCAGAAACTCACATGCTCCCCCCAGTTGTCGGAGGGCTGCCACAAAATCAGCGATAGTCTCGCCTTCTTTTTGGTCTCTTAGGTAAAATTCGTGCTGTTTGATAAGGTTTGACACTACTGGCACGTAATGAGCCTTCAGTATTCGTTGGAGTTCGGGCCAAGTCATTTGCTTCATGTCTCTGGGCTTCGCTAATGCCTTGGCCATTTTGAAAATCGTTGGCCCACAATGCGTTAAGAAGACAGCCCTCTTATGCTGGTCTGAGATCTCTTCCATCTCCTTACTTTCCAAATACATTTGGAAACGGTCTACATAGGATTCCCAATCCTTTTCATTGGGATTGAAGGGTGCGGGCGGTGCGTTATTTCCAGCCATCGTCTTCATCCTGGTTTTAGTTCGCCGCATGCAGTCTTGTGTTTTAGGATGATCCCATCATTGTCGCCAGTGTTCCATTCGGAAAAGCGCGAGGTAGACCGGGCTCCAACAAACAAATGTCTTTATTAGTTAACAACAAGTAAAACGGAACGTTGGCTCAAGCCGCAGCAGCCTTTTTATAGCGGCTTGCCTGCCGGCTTGTAGCCAATGACAGTAGTTTAATCTTGCCGCCTTTAAGCAGCTTCTTGGATTGGTTCCTAGTGAACCAATCCCTATACTGGCTTTCTAGCCAATCAAAATAGCGAATTAGGAGTCTACTGTTTTCATACAGAACACATACTACCGAAACTATGATACTATTTTCTTTCTTTTTTTTTAAACAAATTTTATTAATTTGACAACTAAAAAAAACAACAACTCGACAACACATAAGTACATGAAAGAATAGAAAGAAAAGAAAAAAGGGATAGGGAGAAGGAAACAGAGGAAATTTAAAAACATTATTTTCGACAGTTGTTGTAACTATGTATCATTTATGTGCTTTCAATTGTATATCAATGC
>BLBF01000007.1:53050369-53068392 GCA_015471245.1 Laticauda colubrina | reverse complement strand
CTCCCTGTCATGAGGCGCCCATCTGATGCGGGATAGCAGATACCGCAGACAGTTTGTAGGATCTTTTCTTCTCTTAATTTTGCCATATCTGCACACCCTGTCTTTACAAAAATTTGTACATCACTCATATAAATTTATACTATCTTATGATATAAAGTCTATCTTTGTTCTAACCATTTATACCAATAGTTCCAGCTATTATAATGTATTGAATTATCTTTGCTATTTAAAGCTAGAATTAATCTGTCCATTTCTGCGCAATTTAAAATTTTTTGGATGGTCATCTCCTCTGTAGATATATGAGGGTGCTTCCAACATTGAGCAAAGGCCAATCTGGCCACTGTTAGTATGTGTATTGTTATATATTTCATTTTTTTATATATTTGTTTATCAAAAATCCCGAGCAGAAAGGACTCTGGTTTGTACTTGATCTGTTCTTTTGTTATATCTTCCAGCCAATTTCTAATTTTCTTCCATTATTTTTGGGTTTCTATACAGGACACCACATGTAAAAAAAGGTTCCCTCTTTTTTTTTACATTTCCAAAATTTTGGACTCATTTTGGGGCACATTTTTGCCAATCTCAAAGGGGGAAGGTGCCATCTATAAAACATTTTATATGCGTTTTCTTTGTATGCTGCCGATTTTGTAATCTTATTATTTCTTTCCCAGACTTTTTCCCATTCTATTAGGGTGATGTTACGTCCTACATTCCTACTCCAGGCTATCATATTCCCTTTTACTGTTTCTTCTTCTAATTCTACTTCTAATAAACAATTATAAAATTTAGTTATTTTTTTTTACCTGGTCCTAATAAAATTTTGTCTAATTGTTAGGTTTTATTATTAATTCCAAAATCCTTTCTATCTTGTTTATATCTACTATGAATTTGTAGGTATACCCTTTGATCTATTTTAAATCCCCGCTCTTGAAGTTCTTGTCGTGATTTCAAATTTCCTTGTATGTCCAATAAATCTTTGTATTTGATCATTTTAGAAATATCCAAATTGGTGGATCATCGCCTCCATTGTTGATAGCCAGATCGGTACTTTTAAGTAGTGTTTTTTGGGTATTTTTTTTCCAATTAATTAATAATAAGTCTCTAATTAAGTGTCTATGGAAATATTTCTGGTTAACTTTCCCTACGTCCCATAAAAAGGCGTGCCACCCCCTTTGTAAATCATGGCCTTCTAAAAATATAATTCTCTTATTATTTAAGTTCACCCAATCTTTTAACCATACTAGAGTGGCAGCAATATAATATAATTCCCAATTTGGAAGTGCCAATCCTCCCCTGCTCCTCATATCCTGCATTGCTTTTAAATTTATTCTGGGTTTTTTCCCTTGCCAAACAAATTTAGCAGTTATTTTGTTAAGCTCTTCAAAAAAATTTTTGTGTCATTTAATTGGAATCATCTGAAATAAATAAAAGAATTTTGGGAGAATTTTCATTTTAATGGTAGCAAATCTACCCAATAATAAGAGTTGCAGTCTACCCCATAATTCTAAATCCTTCTTTACCTGTAGCAACAACTTATCATAATTATTTTCTTTAAGTGCCTTGCAAGGTGCTATCAACCATATTCCTAAATATTTCACTTTCTTTGTCACATAACTTATTCTAATTCTTTTTTCTATTTTTCTGTTAAATTTTTAGTCATTAATTTTGTTTTCTTCCTTTTAATTTTGAGTCCTGCTACTGCTCCGAATTGTTCTAATTCATTAATCAATTTTTGTCCTCTTTCCATTGGTTCCTCAATAAAAAAATCTATATCATCAGCGAATGCTTGCAACTTGTATTCTTCTGTTTAAACCTTTAATCCTTTTATCTCTGAATTCTGTCTAATTTGTATTAATAATGTTTCTCATGAGAATATGAAGAGCAGGGGGAAGAGCGGGCAATCTTGTCTGACTCCCTTTTCTATTTTTATTGGAGGAGTATATTCCCCATTTACTATAATATTGGCCTGTTCTGTATCATAAGTAGTTGTTATAATATTTTCAAATTTAGTGCCTAATTTCATATTATATATTTTTTGAATTAAAAATTGCCAATTTAAATTATCAAAGGCCTTTTCACATCTAAGAACATGAGTGCGATTTGTTTCTCGGGGTGGGCTTCGTAAAATTCTAAAATATCTAATACTGTTCTTGCTAATCTGTCTGGTTGGGAGAAATCCATTTTGATCTTCATGTATATATAAATTTAAAATTCTTTTTAGTCTATTAGTTATAATGGAGGTAAATATTTTATAGTCAGTATTTAATAATGAAATTGGTCTGTAATTATTGATATATGTAGATTCAGATTCCTCCTTCGGGATCAATGAAATCAGTGCTCCCCTCTATGAGTCCGGCATCTTGGCCGCCAATAATATATCATTGAAAATTTCCATCATAAAAGATCCAATTTGTTCTACAATTACTTTATATAGCTCTCTCAGAATCCCATCTGGGCACGGGCTTTATTATTTTTTGGGTTCTCTATTGCCGATTTCAGTTCAGACCAAGATATATCTTTGTTAAGTAATTCTATCATTCCTTCCTCAATTTCTTTATCTTTAATTTCATCTAAGTATTTTCTTATTTTATCCTCATTTATTTCTTCTTTTTTATATAACTCTTCAAAGTATTTATGTACAATTTCTTTTTTTTGTTCTATCTCTTGTTGTATGTTGCCATTCCCGTCTATTAATTAGTGTATCAGTCTCTTTTCTTTTTTTTTAGTTTTTAAGCTAACCATCTTCCTGGCTTATTAGCATTCTCAAAATAGGTTTGTTTGGTCATATTCAAATTTATAATCATTTTATCTTGTTCAATTAAATTCAATTTGTGTTTAGCTATTATTATCTGATTTTGCAATGTTGAGTTCTTTGGGGTCTTCTGTAATTGCGTTTCTAATTCCTTAATTTGTTGTTGCAGTTTATTTTGTTGGGCATATTTTTCTTTATTCTTCTTGGAATTGTAAGAAATTGTTATACCTCTTATTACTGCCTTCATTGTATACCAAATGTTTTGTTTCGTAGTTACTCCATTGTCATTTCTTTTAAAAAATAATTTAATTCCTCTTTAAGTTTATCAGTATATTCTTTTTCTCTTAATAATTGGATATTTAATGTCCATCTTTTCTTTGGTGTCTTCCTGCCTTTCCATATTATCTGAATTGGGTTATGGTCTGCCCATTCATTCGGTAATATATCAATTTCTTTTATCTCATTTGCTATTTCCCCGTTCATCCATGCCATATCAATTCGTGTCCATATTTGATGCGGATTAGAATAAAATGTAAAAAGGTTTTTTTTTTTCGGGATATAGTCTTCTCCACATTTAATTATTTCATCATTTCCTTACATAGGTAACTCTCTTTTCCCTTTCTTATTCTTCCCCCTATTACTGGTCTTTCTGGTAATCGGTAATAGAGTTAAAATCTCCTATAATACAGATATAATACAGATATTCCTTTTTTCAAATCCTATTATTTTTTGGTATAGATGTTTAAAAAATTCTTTCTGATCTTCATTTGGGGCACAAATTACTACTAAGAAAATTGAAATGTCGTTAATGCAGATCTGCAAAACCAAAGTTCTTCCCTCAGGGTCTGACCATACTAATTCTGATTTCAAATCCTCTTTGACATATATTGCTATCCCTTTCTTTTTTCATGTGTCTGCTGGTGCAGTAAATAGCTTCCCTAGTTTCAGGCAATTTAAATAACTTTTGTCTTCTTTTCTTATATGGGTTTCCTGTAGGCATATTATATCAGCATTTTGTTTAATTAGTTTTGTTAATATCCATTTTCTTTTTAATGTCGAATTTAGGCCATTTATGTTAATTGATAGAAGTTTCTTTTCTTTTTCCATTTACTTAATTCTGTTTCGCTCTTTGTCTCGTGAAACTCCGGTCTCTCCTTGTGCTTGCTGGTTTAAAGTTCCTTCTTTTTTGTTTCTGTAGTAGTTTTGGTCTTCTTGTAAATTTATTTCCAGTTCCTCCTTACTACTCAGGTCTTCTGAACTTACTAATTGTTCATAAAATTCTTGGGCTCTTTCCATGGTATCTATTTTAATTTTTCTTTCTTTCCATGAAACTAACATCCCCTCTGGGATTAACCATTTGAATATAATTCTTTTTTTATTTAAGTAAGCAGCTAAAAAAATGTAGTTTCGTCTTGTTTCTCTTACTCTTCTTGAGATTTGTTTAAGAATCATAATTTCTTTACCTTTGTACATAATTGTTCCGTCCCTGGACATCCTAAATATAATATCACGAACACTCCTTCTCGTATATGGACTTCTCTGGGGCATTTATGGCATCTCGCATAGTTGGTACTGACCCTGTAAACTTCATTGAATTCTCTTAAAATATCATCTTTGTCTTTATCCAATAATCCAGCCAGTATTCCCACCATCAGTTGTTCTAGATCTTCTTCCTTAGATTCCTCTACATTCTGAAATCTCAGGTATGTAGCTGCCTTGTCCATCTCTAGGTAGACCAATGAGTCTTCCATTTCTTTGCTTACATTTTTTAATTCCTCGTCTACCCTTTCAATTTTCCTTTCGGTTCGTTCAATCCTTTTCTCTACTTCTTTTATTGTTGCTTCATTTTTCTCCAAGGCCTGTTGTACTATTCCAATTTTATCTTCTACTTTAGAGATGTCCACTTTCATTTCTAATTTCATTTTCCCCATCTCCTCCTTTAATTCATTAATATCTGCTCTTGTCTCATTGTGGTTTTTTTATCATTGTTTCTTATAATTTTGCCATCAATTCTTGTAGCATTAGTAAAATTGATTGATATTGGCATTCAAAATATTGGTTTGTTTTTCTACTGGTAATGTTTCTTCTTTAGTTTTTTGAGTCATGGGCGAAGCTGTTGCCAGTGTAGTTGTTAGTGTTGGAATAGCCTTCCTTCTGGTTTTCAGAGCTGTACTAGTTGTCGAGGTTATTTCTTTTAATATTTGTTCCTGTTGTTGGATTATGTTAATTATGTTATCCCAAATTACCATTCAATATTATGATCTCTATATTAAAATTGACCAATGTATAATTAATTAATCTACCTATCTATATTTTTCCCAATCTTAAATCTAAGTCAAATAAGTAATTTTATAGATTTTATATTCAGTTCCTATGCAATACTATACAACGTTATACAACAATCTATATAATAAATGTGTATGATAATTATAGTAAATATATAATAAATAATATAAATGGTATATCTAATCCAACTAAATTCAAGTTTTGATTATGTTTACACTGTAAATTTAACTATTAGAATATTAAATATCAAATATTAAGTCTTATACTTCTTAATTAAATGGTTCATAATATTCTTAATGTTCTTACTATTTTTTTTAATATATCTAGTCAAGGTGTAATTATCCCTATTATTAGTAGATTTATCAAATCAATTTTTTAACAATTTAATACAATAATCAATACTTATCTCAATGAGTAAATTTATAATCGTTATAGAAAGGAGGCAAGAGGAAGGAGATATTACCAAAATATAAATAAAAAGAGGGGAGAGAAGAAAAAAGAAGAATTAGGCAAATTTATACAAAAAGGAAAAAAACAATAAATAAGTAAAATAAAATAAGTAAAATAAAAAAAATAAGTAAAAAGGAAAAGAGATTTCAAAGTCAGTCTTTGGTTCTTTATCTCTGATATGTGTTTCTTTCTTTGTTTGTTTTTTTCCCCTCTTCAAACGTACCGGAAGTGGGGAGGTAGTAAGTGCTGAATAATAGCTGCTGTCAATCAGTCACTCTTCTGAATCTTCCAATCCACCTCTCTCCTTTTTTTAAAAAAACGTTTCTAAGTTCAATTTTGATTTCTTCCACGTACCACCATCTCCTCAGTTAAAGCAGAATTCTCCCAAGGGTCTATTAAAAAGTCTTTTAAATAAATAAAGTTAAATATGTTGTTGCTGTATCTCCGAGACTTCCAAGTGTCCCGTCTGTCGCCGCGCTATTCCTTTCAGTCAGCCCCAATCCTCTTCTTGTCATCACTTCGATAAAGTTTATCCCAAATAATCTATCTAATCAACAGTCAGATAAAGAATTCCAAATCATTGCTAACCTTGGAGTTTTCTGAAACAGTAATTTCCGAATCGCGTAGATTTCCTTTTCCCTTGTCACAGTCCACACTTTCACTTCAGTCCGCTGAGTCCTTTCACCCGCGCTCCTCTCTCCTCCGCTTTTTAGCCGCTTTTTTTTCGGGCTCTCAAATGTCACTTATTCAGAAGACTATAACTTGCTGATTTTCCTCTCCACCACTAAGTTCCCCTTGCCACACTTCTTTCAAATGATCTCACAAGCTGTCACTTACTCACTTTTTGGCATCGGTGACAGTCCGGACTTCGGAGCCTCCATTGACAGGCTATCTCTTGCTTGTTGGGCTCTGGAGGGCTCCTCTTCACTGCTGGGGGGTTGCCTTCCCTGACTGCAGTTGGAGTATCCCCCCCACCGATACAAATCTCTCCGGGATTCGAGCACCTCTAAAGATCGCACCAACCGCAAGAAGAGATTAACTGAAACTGTGCTGGCTTCTGCACCTCTACTCACCCTTGCCTGCCACCGGAAGTCTCTCTCTATTATACTATTTTCAAACAATACCTATAAAATTGGATAAGAAATTTTTTCAGAAATTAGATAGGACAGTAATGAAATATATATGGATGGGGAAACAAGCACAAATAAAATTGAAAATGTTACAAGATAGTAGAACCAGAGGTGGCCTTGGACTCCCAAAATGGGAAACATATTATCAAGCAGCAATTTTACTATGGGTTAAAGAGTGGATAAACTTTAAAAAAAAAAAGAAGTTTGGCAATAGAAGGTTATGACCTCCAAGTTGGGTGGCATGCCTTTCTATGGGATAAAAAGAATAAGATCCACTCCTATTTCCATAGACATTTGATAAGGGACACACTTTTACAAACATGGGGAAAAATTAAAAAAAGCATTGTTTGAAAAGACCAAACTGGATTTCACATATGGAAGCTATATTATATCCAAATACAAGGGACGCTAAAAAAATGATTAGATATAAAGAATTGGTAGATGAACAGGAAGAATTAAAAACACTGGATAAACTAAAAGAAGAAAGGATAATATTAGACTGGTGGGTATATTTGCAAATTCAAACTAAATTTAAGAAAGATGTAAAGGAGCCAGGGATAGATAAAGATTTACAAAAAATTGACCAAATCTTGACAGGCAAGGATATAAAATTTATAACACAAACATATAATTATTTACTGGATATAGAACTAGAGGAGGAAATTGTTAAGGGACCAATGATTGCCTGGGCGATAAATGTGGGCCATAATATAAATTTGGATGAGTGGGAAAAGACTTGGATGGAGAACTGGAAGCTGACCTTGACGGCATTCAAAGAAAATCAATATAATATGTTTTGTAGATGGCACTTAGCACCGGCATGACTGGCAAAAATGTATCCAACCTTGAAACCAGAATGCTGAAAGTGCAAACAAAAGAAAGGAATGTTTTTCCATATGTGGTGGCAATGTATAGAGGTCAAAAAATACTGGAAGAAAATACAGAGATGGCTTTTTGAGATCACAAAATATAAATTGAATTTGGAACCTGAAACGTTTTTATTAGGTATGATCAAAGGGAATTTGAGTAAGGATAAAAGATACCTTATTGTACACGTCTTAAGGCTAGGTCACACTGGCCGACGGATGCAAAACGTATGCAAAAAGGACACAGCGGACGAGCAAATTTTCAGGGGTGGCTCCATCCATTGTCATCCACTCCAAAAAGTGGCAAAAATTTGCATAAACAGAATGGAAAAGAAAGGAAAAGAACTGACGTGGGTAGTATGTAGCAGGGATGTTAAAGGGATGTTCATAGGAAGCCTAGAGGATGTATATAGGATGCAAACCGTTCACTGCTCATCCTTTCTATGTCCGTGCTACTAATGCTGTGTAGACGTTCCATGTACCTTTTGTTTCCTCCCTCTTTCCATTTTCAGCTGCAGCTTTGAGTTGAGGGGATGCCCAGAGGATGCAGAGAGGAGACAGCGGACGTTTAACGGATGATAAACGGACATAGAACGTTTGTTGCTCGTATGTCACGGATTTACATCGTACACAGCGGAAAGTTCATCCGTTCACAAAGTTTTGTGCAGCTCAAAACTTCTTGAGCAGATGAAATCTCAGTGGACGGATGCTCAAAGGATAGAGCGTATGAAACACATATGCAGTGAGTACACAACGGATGCATAGCGTTTTCCTTTTTGCATCCGTTGGTGCAGTGTGATATGGGCTTTAACTGCAGCAAGAATCACGTTAGCACAAAATTGGAAGAGTGATAAAATACCACCAGATGAAGTTTTGATTCAAAAAATAATGGACTACGCTGAACTAGATAAATTCACTATGGAACTGAAAGGCAAAGAGGATTGAGAATACTATGCAACATGGGAGAGGTGGTACGAATAGGTGAAGGATAAGGATTAAAATAATGGATAGTCACAAAATAAGAAACATGTATATACAGTGACACAATAACTGTTAATGGAAATGAGATTTTTGTATTTTTTGTTTTTAAAGAATAAATTTTTTAAAAAAGTAATAGTTTTTCCCATTATTTACTTCAATGTAGGTTTCTACCACTTCACTTGTTTTTATGGAAGATTTTTTAAATTGTTTATTGAGTTTTGGATACCCAAAGATTAAAAAGTTATTTAAATCCTATTGCAGTTCTCAAATTATTTGACAAGTGGAGTGAGATGGAAGGAAATCATGAAACCTACTGCCTTAATCCACAAATGTTCAAAGAATGAAAAGAAAAGAAAATTACATCTAGAAACAGACATTTGGGCACATCTCTTAACCATTTTGGATGTTGATTTTAAATACCCCAAAATATATAGGGAAGACAGTTTGAAATATTCATTGACTGCATTCTTTTATTTCTATATTACAATTCCATTCATTCAAACTAAGAAATAATGCCACACAACTAAAATAATGACACAGGCAGTAATGAAACAATTAATTATAATGTGAACACAAATTGCAACCAACCTATTATTGGGATTCTATGCCCATTAAGCACTCAGAGAATGACAACAAATCAGGACTAGTCATAGTGTTCTAAAAACAAAAAACAAATTCACAGTATTGAAATTAATTACTCATTATAACAATGTTTCTCTGTAATTATATTGGTCTTTTTCAAAAAATATCGTGACATGGAAAGTTTCGTTTGTGTTTGCTTGTTAATAAGAAAGTAAAGTGTGTTCTGGTGCTCTGAGGATGCTTAAGCCTGATGGTAAGAACTTAGAAAATGGCTTGCCCTTTTAAAAAATCTTTTAAAACTTTGAAGCGATAAGTACAGCAACAAATGATCTTGATGTCAGAGAGTCAAACAAGAAAAATGATGAAAGTACCATTGCATTGTATCAATGCAAGTTCTGCCCTTGTGGTTACATGCACTGTGATTATGCAGGGATGTATGAAAAGGTTAGGTCTTGTATTGCAATGGCACAACAATGCTTTTGTTTTTTGTGTTTTTGCCAAAAACCTTTGATCCTACAGATGTCTCTACTTGCTATGCAATCAGTGGAAGCATGGCCTTGTTTAGCTACAGCCAAGAATATCTTGACATTTAATTTGGTTGATATCTTGGCCTGTAAATATTCTGGAACTGTTCAGAGAAGAAAATGTGAAAGGTAATATGGATCCAAGCCATAAGTCAAAACCCAGCACTTTGTACTCAAAACAGACTAGCAGCCAATGCATTCTCAATGATAAAGGTGTAACAGAGCTGAAGCAGCTTTCATCCGTCAACATGTTTGCTGATACATTCTATGCTACTTTAAAACTGTAGATAATTTTCAACGGCAACCCCAGATGATAGTGTTGCAAACATCCAAGCTCAAAATAATGCAGACACGGGGAGGTGGGCTCTTATTAGGGTCTATAATTCTGAAGAAATAGTTGAAAAGTGAAGTAGGTAACTGATTCTGGTGCTGGCCTCAATTGATGCTGAAGCAAAAGCTTCACTTTTGGAATTCAGGACTTCCTCTAAGTCGTGGACCTGCTCCTTCTGGCTCAGGACCTGAATGAAATCTAATGGCTTCTAGACCAAGAAGAATTCCATCTTGATACGATTTAGTTTCAGCTCATTTTCTTCCATCTAATTCTTTATTGTCTCCAGATGCTGAATAAGTTCATCTAGTAACTTTTATCCAGCGTAGGGTAAATACAGTATAACTGGTATTTAGAACATATTAATTATACTTCATCCTACATTAATAAAAGACATAATCCAGCAATTTCACATAGCAGATAACAACAAAGGAACAAAGAACCAAACCTCATGCAGGAGTGGCCAGAAGTTCTATTGCTCATCCCCCATTACCATCAGTTGGAGGTGTCTATTCAAGTAGAAACTGAAACACAAAAACACTAAAAATACAACTCCCAATTATTGAAAGCAGTCTCAGAGGTTACAAGGATCAATTATATCAAATATCATTGGGAGATCCATTAGCACCAAAGGTCATCCCTGAGAATGAACAATACAGTTTTAGTCTTCTATGGAGATTCTCAATCATCCAAGTCATGGTTGTTCTGAAAGTGCTTTTTAAAAGGCAACTGGACTTTCTTGGTTTTTTCCTTGAAAATGTTTCACTTCTCATCCAAGAAACTTCTTCAGTCCTGGAAGAACTGAAAGTTTAGTTGCCTTTTGAAAAGCATCTTTAGGATTAGGTATTCACTCTATTGAACATCTAATTCCTACACTGCTGTCTTATGTCTAAGTATATTTACTGTACCCATGTAACATAGCTGTATTACTTTTATCCTTCTCATTTGTTCCATTACCTTCCCCTATTGGTATGATGATGATGATTTTGATATTGTGATTATTATTACTTGGTTGTTTTGCATGTATACTGGGAGCCTATGCACTGGAGACAAATTCCTTGTGTCTAATCACACTTGGCCAATAAAGTACTCTGTTCTGTTCTGTTCTGTCCTGTCCTATCCTATTTAGTTTCAGTTCCATACCTGGGTTTGAAGCCCAGTTGAGAAGAATAGAGACAATCTACTTCATCCAGAGCTCCCTGTAGCTGCATTTTTATTGCCTTTTTCCTGGGAAGAAAAATTTTCAGTTGAAGTAATTCATCACTGCTGGATCAATAGATTACCTCATGTATCCAGGAATCCAGCCTATATCCATAGAGTCTAAAAAATCAAAGTAACCTTGGATAACCCTCAAAATAACTCTTCCACTTATCATGATAATATTAGATAACCCTTCCACTTATCATGCTTGTTCTTCTCAATGTGGATTTCAATATCACACCAACATTGAAAACATATCACAGCTGTCTGTGATTAACCCAGCCATTTTTTCCCAATAGCACACAAAACTTATTAAATAGTGTTGTTGGATGTGATCCTGCATATGCATTAATATTTCACTGAATATTAATATGTCAATGCCCTCTCATCATTTGAGATCTATTCCTCCAATGTGTGTGAGGATTTCATTCCATGAACAGAGGGAAGAAGAAATCCCTTGGTGCGCTGGGAAAACTGATCTCAACTCCTCCACTTGCAGACTTCCCATTGACCTTCTGGGGAAGCTGGAATAGAAGATTGCAAATGGCAATCATTTGATCATAGGGCATTTGGCAAGGGTTTGTAAATGAGAAGAGATTGCCAAGCATCCAAAATGTGGTCACATGACTGCAGGAGGAGCGATGACAACCTTTCATGATGATTGAAGTTGCTTTACCAGCCATTGTAAGGCATCCATTTCAAAGCCATTGTAAATGCAAACAGTTGTAAAAACTAATGGTTATAATTTGAGAATTGTCTGTATATACATTGTGCCAGTTATCACCATAAATAAGCTCAGCACTATAATTTTGGCTGTAACTCCTGAGCCATTCTAGATCCCACCTCTAAGACACAGAAATTGAAATCTCCTAGCACAAATAGACCTATAATAATGCCTAGCAATTCAGCTACAGAAGCCAGAGTGGGTAGTATAGCAATAGCAATAGCACTTAGACTTATATACTGCTTTATAGTGCTTTACAGCCCTCTCTAAGCAGTTATAGAGTCAGCATATTGCCCCCAACAAAAAATAGGATGTTAGACAATTAAGAGTCAGGGAGCACAGTGTTTAGAATGCAGTATTGCAGGCTACTTCTGCTGGCTGCTAGCTGCCTGTAATTTGGCAGATTGAATCTCAACAGGCTCAAGGTTGACTCAGCTTTCCATCCTTCTGAGATAAGAAAATGAGGACCCACATTGTTGGGGCAATATGCTGACTCTGTAAACTGCTTAAAGAAGGTTGTAAAAGCATTGTGACGCAGCATATAAGTCTAAGTGTTATTGCTATTGCTATTTTACTCTATTCTACTCTATAGCCTGACCTCAGGAACAGATAATTGCAGAGTGAAGTACCTGATCATTGCCACTCATGCTATGGAATGTTAGGGGAGAAGAACTAAAGCAGAGAGCTTTTGCAATGGCAGGAAAGAACTCAGAAACAAATCAACCACATAGCAGAAAGGACCAGTGCTGGAAGACATCTTCATTAGGCTCAGAATGGAAATTAGGTCCAGGTCACTGGCAATAGTAAGAATTCTGGAATACTCACTCCAGGAAGCTAAAATGCATCCAGAGTACCAACAGTGCAATATGAAAGTCCAGGGTGCTAACAAGAATCTATGGAGATTCAGAGTGCTTTCAATTCCTGCAATGATTAGGAGCTCTGGCAGTTACTAAGTTTGTAATGGTGGCCACAACTAGCAACTGAAGGTCTAGCTAGCAGAAAGGCGTTAGCTTAAGTGGCAGCAGAATAAGGGCCTGTGAAAACTTTTATATTCTCAGCACAAACATCAACTTTAGAGAGAAAGTCCAAATAAAGAACCAAGCCACAACATGGTTTATCGATATCAATAACATCTTGAGAGAATGCAAAGAAGCTGTTACATCCTATTCCTTTTAATCTATCAAGAAAAGCACAGCGGTCCCTGTTTAGGAATTTTCATTGGTAAGTTACTATTAAGCAATGTATATATGATATCTCATTCCTATTTCTGCAACACTAATGGATGAATGGACAATACATTCTGCAATACAGAATGAAGGACAACCTCTAGAGAAGCAAATTAGACTTGAAGATGACCATGCAGCAGGAACACCTTTTTTGAGCGTTTAGTTCCAAAACCAACAAACCACTTAGAGTCTTCCTGTTATTTTGAAAGGAGACATTAAGCCATGGCAACAAGATCATAGGGAAGAATGACAGCTGATTTTAAATGATACAAACTCAGTAAAATGCATGGTTGTTGTTTTCCATGAACAGTATGTTCACTTCATAATCATGGGCAATAGAAATGTTGGATATTTTCTGAGGAAGTTGCATTGTCCCTACATAATAATACTGATTTAGGATGCTTCTACAATTTCCGTGACAGTAGCATCTGCTGAGAGGAATTTCATTTCAATTACTTGATACACACATTAAAACAGAGAGCACTTGGAGATCAGTGATGAATCAAATGTCTTTGCTTGAATGGGCCAAGAAATGAGGCCATAAATTAATTTGTATGACAGAAAAATGAATGCATGTGTATGTATAATGTGTGCGTGTGTGTGTTTATGACTCTTGGCAACTGCCTGGATTAGTTTCTGCAGTATTCTTGGCAAGATTTCAGAAATTGTTTGCCCTAGCCTCCTTCTGAGGGCAGAGAGAGAGGGGGATTGGTCCAAGGTCACCCAGTTGGCTTTGTACCAACTATAGGTCTAGAACTCATAGTCTCCTGGTTTCTAGCCTGATGTGTGAACCAGTACACCAGCTCTATAGGTTATATTAAAATCAGTCCCCCTATCACACGAATGCGTTTTATTAAATTTAGTTTTTAGATAAAATGTTAAGCCCATGTCACACTGAACCAATGGATACAAAGAGGATGTAAAATGGACAAAAAAGCTTGCCATCCGTTTGAAAACGCGATGTACTCACTGCCTCCGTTGTGCTTCCTCTCTATCTGTCCAGCATCTGTTTATTGACGTTTCATCTGCTCCAAAAGTTTTGGGTTGCCCAAAACTTTTGCGCGGAAAATGTATCCAGTTCGTCCGTTCTGCATCCGCTACGCATCCGTTACGCATCCGCTATATCCGCTAGGCATCCGCTGCGCATCCGCGCAACTCGCATCTGCTCGGACGCAGGGAGGAAGCGGAATGGACGTGGAACGGATGCAGAATGGAGCAGCACGGAAACAAAGCGTTTAAAATGGAAAAAACGTTCACAGAGGGGACCTATCTCGGATATTAAGGATATCTAGAGGATGCCTAGAGGATGCCTAGAGGATGCAAAGGGACACCTATACTGCCTATAAAAAGGGGGAGCAACTCGTCTGCATCTCACTTTCAGACCAGCAGCCCACCTGTGCAGACCTCTGCAGCCTTCATCTGACTCTTCCTCTTCCACAGGATCCAGTCATGTCCACCGTGGATCGTAACACAGTCCTTTTGGCAGCCACCATCCTTCTGCAACAGTGCGAAGCCATCTACAGGCTCTGTGAACTCTACTACGGGAAGAAAAAGAGGTGGCCAAGAAGCGTCTGGGTCCGAAAATGGATCGGGAGAACAGCAGAGTACAGACTGTACAACAAGCTGATGGTGGAGCTCAGGAACGAAGACACTCATGCATTCCAGAACTTAATGAGGATGCCTCCAGCCATGTTTGACGAAGTTGTGCAGCGGCTGACACCCAGGTTGACCAAGGCAAACACCAACTTCCGCCCCAGCCTGGAAACTGGGCTCAAAGTGGCACTCACTCTGCGCCACCTGGCCTCAGGGACCACCTACAGCAGCATGCAGTACGGCTGGAGGGTGCCACACAACACCATCAGCATTGTGGTCAGAGAAGTGGTGCAGGCCATCATCGAAGAATACAAGGAGGAGCTCCTCCAGTGCCCCTCCACTGAAGAAGGATGGAAGAAAGTTGCAGAGCAGTGGTATCAGAGGTGGAACTTCCCCCACACCATTGGAGCCATTGATGGGAAGCACGTGGCCTGAAAAGCTCCAGCCAAGTTGGGGTCCACTTATTGCAACTTCAAGGGCTTCTTCAGCATCGTCCTCTTCGCCATGGTCGATGCTGACTACATGTTCATGTACATCGATGCTTCAGGCTATGGCTCATCTTAAGATGCCCAGGTGTACAACGCCAGTCACCTCAAGGAGGGGCTGGAAGGCAACCTCATCGTGGGCTTCCCAGATCCAGACCCCCTGCCCAATGACATGCAAGATGTGCCCTACTTCATCGTGGGGGATGATGCCTTCTCCCTCAGAACCTACCTCATGAAGCCCTACACTTCCAGACTCCTCACCCGTGAAGAGAGGATCTTAAACTACAGGCTGTCCAGGGCAAGGCGGGTGGTGGAGAATGCATTTGGCATCCTGGCCAACAGGTTCCAGGTACTTCTCACCACCATGCAGCATCGCCCAGAGACCGTGAGGAGGATCGTGGAAGCTTGCTGCATCCTGCACAATCTCATGCGCACCCGCTACCCAGTCTTGCAGAACAGGCTTGTGGACAGTCAACAAGGCAATGGGGACATGGAGCCTGGGGAATGGAGGCAAGGGCGAAACCTGATCGACACTCAGGATGTGCAAGGCCCCAACAGAGCCTCATGGGAAGGGAAGAAGCAGCGCAACCTCCTGAAACACTGGTGCAACTCCCCAGCTGGAGCAGTGGAGTAGCAAGACAGGATGGTAGATGCTTAATGGATGCTTCCTTCAGCCTGTCTCATCACACTGATGAGATTGGGACATGTATGTTGGGTGGGCCTACAATGAACAGGGCATTTAATAAAGAGTTGTGTTTGTGTTGACATGTGTGGATGAATGCTTACATTGTTATTGATAAAAAAAGGGCCATAGGTGTGGCACCTGGGAGGGTAGACCATACAGTCCCACTATGCTTGTACTGGAGGTTTATCTATCCCACAGCTATTAGCCATCCCAAAGGTATCCCTGCTCATTCCACAGGTATCCCTGCCCACCCCACTGCTATCTTAACCCATCCCACAAGCATGCAAAGGCTTAAACCATTTCTAAAAGTTTCCACCAAGACTTTATTGAAAAAAAGAAATGAAGCAAGTGTGTGAATCAAAGATAAACTTTATTGAACAATAAGCTGTAACAGAAAAATGACCCAAGTCAAGTGTCCAAATAAAGTCCACAGGTAGCCAGCTACCTGGTCTCTGGCACTCTTATCAGTCACTCGGAGGTGTGCCCAGTCTCAGGGGTGAAGGGTCCAGGTGCTGTGGTGGTGGGTGGTGCTGGAGTGCCTGGCCCCAAGAGGACAACAGGGGATGGTGTGTTGAGGAAGGTGTCGGACAGCTGGCTCAGCCCCGTGATGCTGAGAGGTCCTTCCTCCATGTCATAGGGTGTCAGCCCCAGTACTGATGACAGATGTACTGAGGCCTGGCTTGACTGTGGGGTGGAGGAAGGAGCAGTGTAGTGGGGCTGTCTGCTCTGCAACTGGGTGAGGACTGTCGTGGGTGGCATCATTGGCATGGGTGGCATCGCTGTTGTCGGTGGCATCATTGGCGTGGGTGGCATTGGTGGCATCAGTGGAACCGGTGGCAACGGTGTCGCCCGATGACTCTGTGCCTGGACTGGGAAGGGCTGCTGCCTGTGCTGCTGAACCTCCTGGTAGCCGTAGCCCTGGTAGGTGAGGGCCTGTGGAAAGCCTTGGAATGGGAGGGACATCACCTGGGGTGGAGGAGCAGACCTGGACTGGGTGGGAGCAGATTCCTCTGGGTCTGGAGGGTTGTGAAGCAGCTCGGTGATCCAGTCCTTCACCACCTGGTACTGTGGATCTGCCATTTCCTTGAGGGTCTGGTTGACATAGGTGAGGAAGGGCTTGCGGTTGGAGGAGGAGGAGTTGGTGTGGACCAGCTGAGAGAGGAGATCTATGCTGGTGCGGATGGTGTCCCTGATCTCCAGCAGGACAGTGTGGCTCTGCCCCTCCTGCTGTCTGTCTCTCTGCCTTTCTGCAGAGGCGGAGCTGGGGGGTGGTGGATGCGGCTAGGACTGTGGTGGACTCGATGTCTCCTTTCTCCCACCCCACCAGGGAGTCCTCCATGCACTCCACTACGCTTACCACACTTGTCCGCGGGTTCTCCGCCGTAGCACGCTCCACAGAAACCTGCCTGGAGACAGGGACTGACTCTCGGCCGGAAGAGGACTGGCTCTCAGCAGGCTGCCGGAGAGAGAGGGTCATGAGAGGGGCTGCTGGTGCACCTCGGTGGTGGACCTCACCCTCCAGGAAGCTGCACCTGGCCATGAAGTAGGTCTCTCTGTCTGTCAGCTTCACAGTGCCCTGGCCAGATTTCTTCAGGTGCCGCTTCCTGTACCAGGTGTGCATGTGCTTCCACCAGCCAAGGAGCACCTCCGAAGTGTAACCCATACTCTCCGCCCTCTCTCTCCAAGCAGCCTGCTTCTGCTTGGTGTCCCTGTACAGCCGGTGTCCCTTCCGCCACAGATAGTTGTTCTCTCTCAGCCACTCCAGCACCTCATCCTCGTGCGCCTCCTCAATATAGTATTGCCTCCTCTCCCGTTGTTGCATACGCCTCTTCCTCCCTTTGGCAGGACCAGATGGGCCCTCATCAGAGGGGCTCCCAGGTAGTAGGGGCTGCTCCTCCACACCAGCAGCAGCAGCAGCAGCAGGATCATCATCATCATCATCATCATCACCAGCAGGATCAAAATCAGCATCATCATCATCATCATCAGGAGCAGCAGCAGCAGCAGGATCATCATCAGCAGCAGCAGTGGCAGCACCAGCAGGATCAGCAGCAGCAGGACCAGCAGGAACAGGATCAGCAGCAGTAGAGTAAGCACCAGTAGGGCCAGCAAGTCCAGGAGCACGAACAGGACCAGGAACACGAGCAGGACAAGCAGGACGAGCAAGACCAGGAGCACGAGCAGGACGAGCAAGTCCAGGAGCATGAGCAG
>BLBF01000007.1:53019261-53030369 GCA_015471245.1 Laticauda colubrina | reverse complement strand
TCAGGCTGGTGCTTTTGACTTTGTGCCAGTGCAAGCAGTGTGTGATGGGAGCTGCCGTCTCTCTATAAATACTGGTGCAGGGGCTGGTGTACTGGTCGGGTTGGCTGTGCTGCTGCCTCTTGATTGGTTGATGGAGTTGATGTTGGTGTGATGGGCTGTGTGATGGCCTTGTGAGTTTTGTTGTGGAGATATCCTGGATCTTGTGCTTTAATCTCCTGGGTCGTTTGTGTTTTGATCTCTTTTCCATTAACCTCCTGTGTTGTAACGGCTTGGGTAATGGGTTGTGGGGTGACCTTGTGAGTTTTATTGCTGTGGTATCCTTGATGTTGTGTTGTGATTTCCTGGGTCGTTTGCTGTATTGCAACTTCTTCAGTTCTTGTGTAATTTCCTGAGTTTTCTGATGTGATATCCTGAGCGGGTGGCTGTGATGTAGCATTCTGGGTTTTGGTCTGGCTTCAAGTTTGGGATCTGGGTCTGTGTTCTTGGTGTGTGTCAGCTTGTTTGGTTTTGGGGTCGGGGGTGTGGCAGCTGACGAAGCAGCTGTGGACTGGTTTCTGGATGGTGGTTGTCCTTTGTTTATAGGATGGGCTTGGGCCTGGGTCTGATGAGGGGGATTGGCGGTGGTGTCCCATGTTGTTTTGGGTCTGGTGTTGGTTTTTGTGGCTGGGACTCATTTGTTGGTGAGGGCTAGTTTCCAGATGTCTCATAGGCGGGAGATATCATCCCGTTTATTCATGTTATAGGGGTGTTTCTCTATCTCAATGGCTTCCCTAATTATTCTCTTGCTGGAGTGTTCAGTGTCGGATATTAATTTAGTTTCTTCAAAATTAATTTCATGTCCTGTGGCTTTCCAGCACCTTAAAGCCTTAAAATGTATATATGTTTTCTTAAGTTTTTGTGGGTACTTACATGTATGGTATTCAGCTTTGTTTGGGTATTTTCCTATGTCATTATAGTTACGCTTTTAAAGTTTCAGCAGAATCTCATTTTCCATCATCAGGCTTCTGTATTGTGTTCGTCGTATAGGCCATCTTTATGCAGAGCAACAATTCATTTTTTCAGATCCTCAGAGAATTCATTGCCATGAGGTGCCATGTTAAACTTCCAGTGACAGCATGAGAGAGTGAGAGCATTAACACCAAATTTAACACACCTGCTCCCTCTTCACCTCTGAGACCTTGTAACACTAACAAGTCACATGCCATCAGGGAGGGAAAAAAGCTACTTAGGCCCAATTTGGACATTATTACTAAGGTATGTATTCACTTTTGTTGCCAGCAGGTTAGACATTAATGGCTGTGTGTTGGGTTATTTTGAGGGGACAATACACGTTTATACAAGCTGTATACTCACTATTTTACATGTTAGCCAAGTGTCATTTCTTCAGTGTTCTCACATAAAAAGATATACTGTATGTGTGTGTGTGTGTGTGTGATATATCATATATTATCTCTCTCTCTGTCACACAAACACACGTTTGGAAGTGGCTTATGTAAACACCTGTCTGATTCACTGGGATATTAAGAGGAGGGTTGGTCAAGCACAACCAAGCTTGCAGGATTCTGTTATTACACCCTATCTCAAGTGCAGTCTCAGTCTTCCTGTGGACCTTATACCTGGATGCAGCAGAAAGAGGTCTAAATCTCCCAGAATGCATCTAGGCAAGCGTTTAAAACAGAGTCACTTGTTTATTCACATCAGCAGTCTACAGCTGGGAGGACAGCTGTGTTAATCTGTCATAGCCAAAAATCAATTTTCAAATCAGCACATTTTATTTAAATATTTTAATCGTTTAAAACTAAACTTTTCCTCTGAATCAGTATCTAAGGTTTCTGTAACCCTCAGCTGGCTATAAGTAACGCTATGGGCTGTCTAGAAATTGGAAAAAGTTACAGGGCAAAGTAAATTTAGTGGGGCAATTTTCAGTTTTCATCTTTATGTCATCATCTGTAAGACAGTGACTTTATGCTGTGAAATTCCAAGAAAAATTCTGTCACTATTAATTTGGTAGATTATTTTCTTGAGAGAAGAAGAGAGACCAAGTTAATTTATGTCCTGTGAAGCCATTGTTCAATGGTGTTTATGTTGGCATTAATCATTTATTTCATTTATTCACATATTTATATGTCCATACAACTAAACTATGTGACTGTGGGTGGTGTACAAAAAGACAAAAAAGAAAACATGGTTAATTCAAGGTGGCATAACTCATTAAAACATGCTAAACCCTAAAATGACAAACAGAACTGTAAACTTCCACAATTCACCCACAGGGGACTCAGCTCAATCTGGCATCAAAGACCCAGGGAACACCCAGGTCTTAATTACCCAGCTAAACCCCATGTCACACTGCACCAACGGATAGAAAGAGGATGTAAAACAGAGAAAAACGCTTGCCATCCGCTGGTTAACGTGATGCATCCGTTCTGTACTCACTGCATGTGTGATTCATACGTTTTATCCGTCCAGCATCTGTCTACTGAGATTTCATCCGCTCAAAAAGTTTTGAGCTGCACAAAACTTTTTGAGTGGATGAACTTTCCGCAGTGTCCGTTCTACATCCGCGACACATATGGAAAACAAACGTTCCACATCCATTAAACGTCCGCTGTATCCGCTCGGCATCCGCTGCGCATCCGCACAACTCGCATCTGCTCCAGCGGAAAACGGAAAGAGGGAGGAAGTGAAACGGATGTGGAACGTCCGCGCAGAATTAGTAGCACAGAAATAGAAAGGGTGTAAGCAGATGCAGCTCGCATATAAAGCATTAAAATGGAACAAAACATTCGTATAGAGGACGTATCTCGGATATTTAGGTTGTCTGGAGGATGTCTAGAGGATGCGGAAGGACACCTAGCGGAAAATCTATATTTCCTATAAAAAGGGGGAGAAATCACCTGGATCTCACTTTCAGTCCAGCAGCCCTGCTGTGCAGACCTCTTCAGCCTTGATCTTGCTCTTGCTCTTCCACAGCATCCAGTCACCTCCACCATGGATCGTCGCACACTCCTTTTGGTAGCCACCATCATTCTACAACAGTGCAAAGCCCTCTACAGTCTCTTTCATCTGTTCTATGCAAGGAAAAGGAGGCATCCAAGAAGTGTGTGGGTCCGAAGATGAATCACGAGAAGAGCTGAGTACGGACTGAATGACAAGCTGATGGTGGTGCTGAGGAACGAAGACCCTCGTGCATTCCAGCACTTCATGAGGATGCCACCAGCCATGTTTGACGAAGTTGTGGAGCGGCTGAGACCCAGGTTGACCAAGGCAAACACCAACTTCCGGCCCAGCCTGGACCCTGGACTGAAGGTGGCACTGACTCTTTGCCACCTGGCCTCCGGGACCACGTACAGGAACATGCAGTATGCCTCGAGGGTGCCACACAACACCATCAGCATTGTGGTCAGAGAAGTGATGCAGGCCATCATCGAAGAATACCTGGAGGAGCTCCTCCAGTGCCCCTCCACTGAAGAACGCTGGAAGAAAGTTGAAAAGCAGTGGTATCAGAAGTGGAACTTCCCCCACAGTTCCCCCGTCCTCATGACATGGGGTGTCAGTCCTAAGACCGATGACAGATGTTCTGAGGCCAGGCTTGGCTGTGGGGTGGAGGAAGGAGGAGTGTAGTGGGGCTGTCTGGTCTGCAGGTAAGCGAGGTGAGGCATTGGTGGCACCTGTGGCGTCAGTGGCACCTGTGGCATCGGTGGTATTGGTGGCATCGGTGGCACCTGTGGTGTGCAATGTACCTGTGCCTGGACTGGGAAGGGCTGCCTGTGCTGCTGGAACTCCTGGTAGCCGTAGCTTTGGTAGGTGAGGGGCTGGGGAAAGCCTTGGAAGGGCTGTGACATCACCTGGGGTGGAGGAGAAGACCTGGACTGGGTCAGAGCAGGTTCAGGTGCACCTGGAGGATTGTGCAGAAGACCTGTGATCCTCTCCTTGATCACCTGGTACTGGGATTTGGGCATTTCCATGAGAGTCTGGTTGACGTAGGTGAGGAAGGGCTTTCTCTTAGAGGATGGTATGTTGGACTGTTCCAGCTGAGAGAGGAGATCTACGCTGGTCTTGATGGTGTCCCTGATCTCCAAGAGGACAGTGTGGCTCTGTCCCTCCGGCCTGCCTGCTTTCTGTGGAGGAGGAGCTGGGGGTGGGGGTGGGTTGGTCTCTGGTGGCAGCGGCTTCTTCTTGCTCCAACTGCGTCAGGGGGTCCTCCATGTGCTCCGCCATGGGAAGTGCAGCTGTTGGGGGTGGTTCTCTGTCGTGGGGCACTCCAAAGATACCTGCCTGGACACAGGAGCTGACTCTTGGCCAGAAGAGGACTGGATCTCTGTGGGCTGCCTGAGAGTGAGGGTAGACAGAGGGGCTGCTCCTCGGTGGCGGATCTCACCCTCCAAGAAGCTGCACTTGGCCATCACATAGCTCTCCCAGTCAGTGAGCTTGACCGCGGCCTGGCCAGACTTCTTCAGGTGCAGCTTCCCGTACCAGGTGTGCATGTGCTTCCACCACCCCAGGAGGACATCCGAAGTGTAACCCAGGCTCTCCACCTTCTCTCTCCAAGCCGCCTGCTTCCGCTTGGTGTCTCGATAGAGTCTGTGTCCCTTCTGCCATAGATACTTGTTCTCCCTCAGCCATTCCAGCACCTCATCCTCATGTTACTCTTCAATTGAATATTGCCTCCTCTCCCGTTCACGCATCTGCCTCTTCCTCCCTCTGGCAGGGCCTTTCTAGGCCCTCATCAGTAGGGCTTTGAGGCTCTAGGGGCTGGCCACTACACCACCAGCACCAGCACCAGCAGCACCAGCAGCACCAGGAGCAGCACCAGCAGAGTCAGCACCAGCAGAAGCACCAGCACCAGGAGCAGCAACAGTAGAAGCACCAGCACCAGGAGCAGCAACAGCAGAAGCACCAGCACTAGCAGAGTCAGCACCAGGGGGTGGGATGGTGGTCCTGTCCTTCTTGTCAGGGCTGGCAGGAGTAGGCACAGGCTTCCTCTTCTTCCCTATGGTTGTTGGCTGAAGATGTGTCTGGCAGCAGGTCTTTCCTCTGAATGGTGACCTGACTGCGAGCTGCTTCCCTTTATATCTGCGGGGCTGACGCAATGCATCCTCCCCGCATGCGCAGTGAATGCTTTGCATCCGCTAGGCATCCGCTAGGCGTCCATGATGCATCCGTGTCATCCGCTAGGCATCCGCTCTGCATCCGCTCCTTCCGCTACGCGTCCACTTCACTGTTCTCCCCCGGAAGCCCTGCGGATGTGTCATCCGCTTCCATCCGCTAGGCTTCCGCTGAGCATCCGCTTAACATTCTCGCTACATCCTCCCCCCGTCCATTCCTTTCCGTTGTTGTCCGCTCTCTTTATGCAAATTTGGGGCACTTTTGAGAGCGGATAACAATGGATGGAAAATTTGCTCGTCCGCTGTGTCCTTTTTGCATACGTTTTGCATCCGTCGGCCGATGTGACCTAGCCTTAAAGGTCTGTAGAGTTGAAGCCTATTGTATTAAATTACCGCAGTAAAAACAATCCTCTTGTTCAGCATTCTCGATCATGGTAAATTTTAGGAAAGCAAAATCTCTCTTTGACCATGGTATTTTTTTAAAATAATATTTTTATTTGATATGACCATTATACCTTTATATTTAGACATCTTACAATACATTTTTGGAAATTGCTTACTAGTACTGGTATAAGCATTAATAGCATGTTTAAATCATGTTTAAACTGTATCAGGTTATAATTATGAATAACTTGCCGCATCATTGCTGTAAGCATTTGTTTAAAATGAAAAGAATAAAATCAACATCATATGGCATGTTTTTTAAAATATATTTTATTGTTTTTTAAGACGAACATAGACAAAACATAAAAACATCAAGCCATCTTCCATATATATACATACAGTATGTCGGTTGGTTTACAAATTGTTTTGTGCTTCCACTTCGTAGTCTTCAATTACAATTACATTGTATATATTCTCATGTTGTCAATCAAATATTAAGTACATTCATATTGTTAATCAATCATTTGACAATACTATTATTCATGTTTGATGAGATAATTCATATTTTCCTTAATTTGTTTTATGACAGTTCATATGATCATCTCAAATCTATCCTACAATCATTTTGTAGATATAATAAAAACACATCTGTATATATTCATTATTTTCTAAAAATCTACATATATCATTACTATGTTTTATTGTCTAACCATTGATAGAATAGATCCCAAATTTTATAAAATTGTTTATCATTTTGTTCTCTGATTTCAAATGTCAATCTACTCATTTCAGCACATTCCAATATTTTCTTAATAATTTCCTCCTGCAATGGTATTTTCTCATTTTTCCAGTTTTTGGCAAATACAATCCTAGCTGCTGTTAATACATTTACAATCAGATATTTCAATTCTTTACTATATATTTCAGGTAAAATTCTATATGCTTTTTTGTCATTTTTTCCAACCATGTGTGGATTTTAGTCCAATATTTTTTGGCATCCGCACAAATCTTCCACATAGGGTAATATGAACCAGATTCCTGATGACATTTCCAACATTTTTCAGATTTGTTCTTGAACATTCTTGCTATTCTTGTTGGGGGAAAATGCCACCTGTGAAACATCTTATACAAATTTTCTTTATATGCTGTTGACATTGTCATTTTATAATTTTGAGACCATAATTTTTGCCATATCTCTAGATCAATCTCATATCCAGAATTCTCCCCCCAAGCAATCATTGTTTCTTTAACTTGTTCTTCTAGTTTAATTTCTAATAAATATCCATACAATTTTTAATCACCTTTTCATCAGTGATTAAAATCTTGTCGAAATCAGTCAGTTTATCATAGAAATCTTCTGTCTTAGAATCTTTATCATACCTTGAATGTATTTGTGCATATGAAAACCAATTCATCTTTATATTTTGTTCCTCTAATTTTTGCATAGATTTAAGCATGTTTGTTTGTAATGCAGTAAAGTATTACTAAAATAGATATTTATGCAGATAAAGTCACCTTTTAGATTCATATGCTAAGATATAATGTGATGCATTGGTTTCTAATTAGCAAAACATATGAGCTAAATTTTACTATTTCTAATAATTAAAGTTTCCTTTTCATCGTTGGCCTGCTGGAAATAAAAGTATGAATTCCTGAAGCCAGCACTATAAACTGAGAATGCACATTTCTTTTTTGCCTAGCATAAAGTCTTTATTTCATCATTAATCATAACTGACCAGTTAATGTAAGCATTTTTTTTGTCAATTTGTATGCTGCCTCAACTATAAAATAACTCTAGATGCAATCGAACTAAACTTCAAAAAATTCCATGTAAAAGCAAACAAAAGAATCTCCAAAGAGTATGTGGAACACATTGGGGGGGATAATGACAAACACAATCTCCCTTGTCAAATTAACATTGGGCAGGAGACACTTCATTCTACCTCAGGATGAATAAGGGTAAGCCAGGTTTTAATGTCTTTATGGAAGCCAAAGAAGGTAGGGCCCATAAGGGTTGCTGGAGTATGCTGAATAACCCAGCACCTGGAAAGCTGGAGCCTGGAGTTACCATATCTTCAAGACCTTACTACTTGGACAGAAAAACAGGAAAGATAGTCCAGTAGATAAAAGGATGTGATAAACTTGTCTATGTTTTGAACTTCATAGAATAATCTCATAAAACAAATAAGATAGTAACTGTTTAATCTGAGGGCACTAAAGAGTAAGATGTAAATATAATGTATTTCTCACATATTACACCTGCATTTTGTTAAACTATGAATTTTTTAATAATGGCTCATTGAATCATGGTTGGGTTCAAACAAAAGTCATATTGCATAACATATTAAAAAGAAATGAATTCATACTGTAGTTAAGCCAAAATTAATTCTCATAACACATTACAACTTAACTCCTAGCAAACTAGAAAGAAATAAAAAGTTTGTATCAAAGGAAAGGTGCAGTATGCACTCCTGAGCCTCAATTCCATTTTGCCTAATGTAGTTTTCTGAATTTGCATTGATTCGTTGTTTTTCCTCTCCAGCTCTATTTTTGTTTTTACCTGACAGAATAATGGATCATTTTTTGAAAATGGCCTGCTGGAAATAAAAGTATGAATTCCTGAAGCCAGCACTATAAACTGAGAATGCACATTTCTTTTTAGACTGCTATCAGTCATTGCAGGAGGTGATGAGTAATTTATGATGTCAGTATTTGGAAACATCTCAACCAGAACATGAAAAGCTATTCTTCCTATCTGGTTTTTTTTTTATAGAAGTGGGATGAAACAATTATAGACTGTGATATCATTAATTGTACTTCTGAAATGTGAATGTTAGTGAGTTTATCAATAGGGATAGTTTCTTCTGAAAATCTTATCAATAAGTATGAACTTAGACAATGTCCCTACACTTGTTATATAACAATCCAAAGATTAACAATGTTTTCATATTGTCAGTTTGGCAGCTATATTGTGATTCCAAGCATAAATTATTGGATCAAATAGTTTAGCACAGGGGTGTCAAACTTGCATCGTCATGGCAGCATCATGTGACATATTGCGACTTTTCCCCCTTCGATAAACCAGGCATGGGCATGGCCAGAGTGTGACACATCTGGTCCACGGGCTGCGAGTTTGACAGCCCTGGTCTAGCATGATTCACCTAAAAAATACACAATCAGAATATTAGCCAACTATTAGGAACATATTCAGAACATATAAGTTATATGACATAAAATATGAGAAGAGTTATGAGAAGAGACACTGAAACAGAACTGCAATGCCCATGTTATCAATCAAACCCCAACCAAAGAAAAACAATTGGTGGAAGTCTCAAGCGAGCAGAAAGTGGCAATTGAATGCAGGGTTTCATTACCAAGCAATAATGAATAAGGAAGATACCTCAGCCACAGATTTCAACAAGTAGAAGAAAATAATAGGAAAAAGGAAATTAAAGCTAGAGATGTTTGTAAGAAAGTCAGAAACCGTGCAGGGCAATTGACAGTTAAGGTACGAATAGTCAAGAGTAATCAGGGAAGAAATTTAATTGAATAAATGAGGTTCTACAAAGATGGAAAAGTTATAGTAAAACCTCTTAAACTAGCATTATGAAATTTGAGAAATATTGTAATGAAGGAATACACAGGAATCATCTTTACTAGCAATTAATTCAAGAGTTATCAAATAGAAGTGTATCAGATGCAGTATATTTAAAGTTGGCCGAAAAGGGAAAACATTCAATTTATTAGTCCTGCTGACTATTTAAATTTACATATTTGTGGAGAGAGAAAAAAATAAGTTGCTTCATTACAGGGTTTTTTTTCCCAGTTTGTTTTTGTTTGTTTGGGCTGGTAAAGCTATACTGTGAGCTTTGAAAATAGAGAATATTGTTGTTTGGATGCCTACTTACAGAAAAGCCTACAAATATTAGTATTGGAGTCATTCAAATAATTGTTCTGTTTTGCCCTTAAAGTTTTTAAGCCATTACCCAAACTTAATTTTTATCTTGTTCATTTTCAGGACTTCACAAATTGGAAATGAATTTAATGTACCTTCACACGGATCACTGAATGGATAATAAATGGCCCTTCCTCGCTTAACAGGAGCTCTCCGTTCCTTTTCAAATGTCACTAAACAAGATTATAGTGAAGAATCTGCTGACATAACAGTAAGTTATTCGAATGAATGTTAAGCACAAATAGGATTTTAACATGTTGATAGAGTTAATATACATGTGTCAGTAATATTATGACAAAGTATACTTCCATATGTTGCATTAGAGGTTTCTTCTAGTTAAATTCATATATTGTAAGCTAAGTTTCCTCTTGTTGAAAACAATAGGCATTTTAGGGGATGGGTTGCCAGTATCGAACAACTTCAGAGGTGGTATTCAGCAGGTTCTAACCAGTTGAGGAGAACTGGTGGCGGAAATTTTGAGTAATTTGGAGAACTGGCAAATACCACCTCTGACTAGCCCTGGCCTCATCTATTCTCTGCCTCCCAAGTCCCAGCTAATCGGCTGGATCTTCTTTTGTTGTCTTGCACAGGAGAATGGAGCTGGAAAGCAGGTTAGTGGGGTGGGAAAGGAATGGGGATTTTGCAGTTACTTCCCCCAGGAGTGGGGATGGAGATTCTACAGTATCCTTCCCCTGCCACACTCACCAAGCCACACCATGGCCACCAGGCTACGCCCACAGAACCAGTAGTAAAATTTTTTTGAATCCCACCACTGAACAAGTTGACCAAGAACTCGGTGTTTTTGCATACCCAATACCAATATTTATGAAGCAAAAGACAAGTTAGAATAATATCACTTTAAATACAAAATGAGATTGCTCCAATCACTTAATCTCTCTTTTCAGTAAATTTAAAAGAAAGAAATTCTCACTTCTCAATTTCATACTAAGATGCTATCAACACCTACACATACTTAGGACTAATCCTGATTTCCATTATGTCAGTATAACTCACAGTATCTCTACCATGGAGTTTTCTTTTTAAATGTCTCTAACTAGAAAGGCAATTTGGCCCTTTCTTTCTATGTCATTTGAAATAGTGCACTTACACAACTAAATCAGCCATTAAAAGAGAATCCATTCACTGAAACAAGCATCAGCAACAACTAATATAGTATAAATTGAAGGAACATACTGTACAGCACTCTAATGCATTTTAAAAAAAATAATCGCTTGACGGATGTCGAAGATGAGTTTGAATACTTGTTACATTTAATAATCTGGATGTACTGCTCTACTAGCTGCCACTGTTTTCAATATAACTGGCATGGCATTAGATGGGTCCATAATGAGATTGTATTTGTGCTGATACATTTGTATGCATTCATGTTCGATTTGGAACCTTGCCTTTTGGGAAAATTGAAAAACATAAAAAAACCTGGTGGTGAAATGGAGAAGGATAGGAAAGGAAGAATTAAAAATTAAAAATGTCACTGGAAATTGCAATTCTGGGAGTGAGGTAGGACTTTTGTAAATAAATAACCAGTGAAATAAATAACCAGTTTCTCATAATGGAAAATAAAAAATATGAAGAATATTTTTTATATATATATATATGCCACCCACAAACCCAAACTATGGCTAAGATACATCGATGACACA
>BLBF01000007.1:52867633-53018861 GCA_015471245.1 Laticauda colubrina | reverse complement strand
AAAAAAGACCTGACAGCATGAATAGAAGAGATGATTCCACCAGACTGTCAATCATTTGGAAGCCTGCACTCTCAAATAGAAAGATCTCCATGCCACAAGCCAGGCAAACACCTGGGCAAAAACAGACTCCCTCTGATAGCTCCAACCCAAACACCCCCCCACCAGGCACCCAGGTGAAACCCAGCTTGCTAATGAATAGCAGCTTGCTAATGAAGAGCAGCCGTCCCTTCACACGGAGCCAAGCTGCACTGAAAGCCTCCAACACAAGAACAGAGTGTTGCCAGCCAAAGTCACAAAACAGACAGAAGAAACCAGAAACACCAATCAATCAAACTCCAAGTCCAATGAACACAGATCCAGGCTCCCAGCCAATCAGAATGGACCAGCCTCAAATTTGAAACCAGGAACTAACTCTATACAGAAGCCTGAGGATGGCAGATGAGATTCTGCTGAAACGTTGCTACAACTTTAACAGAACTACAATGACGTGGGATAATACCCGAAGGAAGCTAAACAGCACACATGTAAGTACCCGCGAAAGCCTAAAAAAACATATATAGTTGTAGCAACATTTCAGCAGAATCTCATCTGCCATCATCAGGCTTCTGTATAGAGTTTGTATGTGGGTCAGAGTCTCACAGTCTTTGGTTTTAAATTTGAGGCTAGCCTATGCTGTGCCGGATGGGTTTTTTTTCTTCATCCTGAATGGTTGGGAGTCTTGGTCTGTTTTTTTTGGACTTGGAGTTTGATTGATTGGTGTTTCTGGTTTCTTCTGTCTGTTTTGTGGCTTTGATTGGCTGGCAACACTCTGCTCCTGCACTGGAGGCTTTCGGTGCAGCTTGGTTTTGTGTGAAAGGATGGCTGTTCTCTATTAGGAAGCCAGGTTTCATCTGGGTGCCTGGTGGGGGGGTGTTTGAGCTGGAGGTATCAGAGGGAGTCTGTTTGTGCCCAGATGTTTGCCTGGCTTGTGGAAATTATATATTTTTATATATATAAAGTTTTCATGGGTACTTACATGTATGGTATTCAGCTTTGTTTGGGTATTTTCCCACGTCATTATAGTTGTGCTTTTAAAGTTGGAGCAACATTTCGGCAGAACACAATGTTGCCAGCCAATCAAGACAAAAAAAGCCACAAAACAGACAGAAGGTATTAGAATCACCAATCAAGCAGAACACTGCAAACTCCAAAACCAAGAAACACAGACCAAGACTCCCAACCAAATCAGGATGAAGAAAAAATCATTCTGGCACAGCAGTAGGCTAGCCCCAAATTTAAAACTGAAACAGCTGTGAAAATCTGACTCACAGATGAACACAATACAGAAGCCTGATGATGGCAGATGAGATTCTGCCGAAACATTGCTACAACTTTAAAAGCACAACTATAATGATGTGGGAAAATACCCGAACAAAGCTGAATACCATGTATATGTATGTATGAATGTATGTATTTATGTATGTATATATAGATAGCCACACTGATTGACAAGTTTCTCATGCTGTTGTGCAAATGGAATAGACAACAGGTGGAAAGCAGAGGCAGTTAGCAAGACATCCCCAATAAAGGAGTGGTTCTGCAGGTGGTGACTGTTAGGAATATAAGTCACCAAACAGGTATTTGGTTTGAAATATATAAACCAGGATAGACATTTTAATACTGTCTCCTTAAGGGAATGCAAGAGCATGAAATTGGGTGTGGTTTCTCAAATGGCCTTAAGATGGAGCCAGAAACCTAGATTGTCTTAGTCTGAGTCTCAGAAGAGAGTGTGAGTGCGTCTTTATTTCTTTCTGTTGGAAAATATTGCCATTGCTCCATTTTTCCTAATTTACTGATACTACTGGATTTAATGTAAGTCTAATACTGAAATGTTTTTGACACTGGAATTTGATATTTGGATTATCCCTGGATTAAAAACTGACTGATTTAACTTGTGAATGATTTTGGACTGCTTATTTTGGACTTTGCTTAAACCTTTCTGGAAGTATAAACCTACATTTACTGTACAGTGTATCTGTGTACTGTGTGTGTATTATTCAAACACTTCTCTCAAATACGTCTCCCTGTATGCGCTCATTCCCCTAACGGGGAATTACCTCAACACTGGTTATGAGCCCAGGCTATACCAGGCTCAGATAACTGAGAGTTAGTGTGAATACACACTATTGTATACAGACAGCTGTTTACTGTTTAATTGTGATTTACTATCCTGATAAAGATGGCACAAGACACTTCAACAAATCTATCACTGATAACCCGGTTGGATGGAACAAACTATGTTTCCTGGTCTATGAAGTGCAGTCTACTTCTACGTAAAGGTTTATGGAATGTAGTTCAAAATCCACCAGATGTAAATGCTTGGGATCCAGAAAATGAGGATGATGCCAAGAAGATTGCTGACTTTAAACAGAACAATGAATGAGCTCTTTGTATAACTGGACTAACACTGAGTGATCAGCAGCTGGTCCATATTCGTGGAGAAGAGTCTGCTGCTAGGTGTTGGGAGAATTTGAAGATTTATGTTCATGACAGTGTAGGTGCACACATACATCTTACACGTAAACTGTTTAGAGCACGTCTTCTGAAAGGTGGAGGTATATTAGCTCATTTAAACTTCATGAAAAGAACTTTTCAAGAGCTACATGAAAAAGAACTGATATTTTCAGAGCTGCACCAAGTTTATATCATTCTTTCCTCATTGGATGAAAGTTATGAGGATTAAATATCTTCACTGGAAGTCCTGCCCAGAGATAAACTGATATTGACTGACATAACTGGAAGGTTGCTAGAAGAAGCAAGAAGATGGCAAGATAGAGACCAACTGAGAAAGGAACAACCACAAGAAGAGGATTTACCTTCAACTACCTATACTGTTAGGAAATGTTTTTCTTGTGGGGCTAGGGGACATATAGCTAAATTCTGTGAGAAGAGAAAACAACAGAATACTGGTAATCACCAGAAGGATAAAAAGAATGTTAGTTTAGCGATGTCTAGCAATTCAACTGTAAACAATGATTTGTGGGTTGTTGATAGTGGAGCATCACAATGCATTACTAAAGATAATAACAAGTTTGTAAAGATGTCCACAAGTAAACAACATGTATCATTGGCAAATGGATGGAAGATGAAAGCATCAGGTGAAGGTAGTGCATATTGTTCTTGTATAAACGAACATTTAACTATGTTATATGTACCTAAACTGAAATTTAATTTGCTATCAGTAAGGGCTTTAGTTAATCTTGGTTATGTAGTAAACTTTAGGGGAGATAACTGTATAATAGAGAAAGAGGGTAAAAGTGTTACTGCTATTTTAAAAAATGATTTATATGTAATACATGATGATCAGTTGAAGATGGCTAACTCAGTTTATAACAATGTTAAGCCGCATGATGAATGTATACATTTACTACATAGACGTCTAGGGCACATTAATTTCAAAATGCTCAAACAAACTGTTGAATTGTCAGAGGGAGTAAAATTGAAACCCTGTAGCAAGTATTTACACTGTAATGCTTGTAGTCAAGAAAAGAGTAAGGTTACTCCAGCAAACAGACTAAATGGGTTTCAGACCGAAGAACCTTTAGAGGTTGTATTTGCTGACATAATTGGTCCTAAGAAACCAAGTTTAGGAGATGCCTGTTATATTTTGAGTATTATGGACCATTACTCAAGATACGGTTTCTGCTATCTTATGAAGAACAAAACAGAAACATTCCAACATTTCTTTAATTGGCTAAGGTTTGCTGAGAGAAAAATGAAAAGTAAAGTAATTACTTTAGTAACCGATAATGGGACTGAATTTGTTTACAAAAGATTCCAAAATATGTTAAAATCGGCTGGTGTTGAGCATAAACGTTCTGCACCTTACAGTCCACAACATAACTCGTTTATAGAACGAAGAGGGCAAACATTACAAGCCATGGCTCGCACTATGTTATCTGATTCAGGTTTACCTGAAACACTGTGGGGTGAAGCCATAATGTGTAGTAACCATGTTTTAAACAATGTAGTAAATACAACAACTGGAGAATTGCCATTCACTCGTTGGCCTGGCAGAAAACCAAATTTAAGTTACCTATACACATTTGGAGCTCCAGCATGGGTGCATATTCCCTCACAAGTAAGACTGAAAGGGCAACATAGAGCTAAGAAGTTATTTTTTGTGGGTTATGAGGCCAACCATAGAGCATTTAGATTCTGGGATCGAGGCACAGCTCATGTTTATTGTGCTAGTGCAAAATTTCTTGAGCATGTTGGGTGGGATAAACTGGAACAGGAATCCATCAATGATATTATTATTGACACCCAAATAGTCCCTAAGGATAAAATCAGTACACCCCAAATAGACGTTCAAGAGGAAGAACAAGAGGAAGTAGGAGAACAAGCACAGGAAGAAGTACAGGAGCAGGTGGCACAGGAAAGTCCACCAGTAAGCCCTGTATTACCAAGACGTTCAACCCGAGTAACACGACCACCTGATAGATATCAGGCTAGTGTTGTATGCCAAGTGAATACAATTCCAAGTAATTATAGTGAATTAAAACTGTATCCTGCTAAGGATCAGGCTGCTTGGCAGAAAGCAATGGATAAGGAACTGGAATCATTAAAAAGACTGGAGATACACGAAAATGTTAAGTTACCACCAGATAAACATGCCATAGGATGTAAATGGATATATAAACTGAAGACAGGTGTAGATGGGACTGTTACACATAAAGCCAGGTTAGTAGCACAAGCATTTAATCAGACAGCAAATGACTACGATGAGGTGTTTGCACCTAGTCTGAAGGCTACTACATTAAGGGCAGCATTAGTTTGGGCAGCTAAGGAGAAATATATTATAAATCATTTGGATGTTGAGACAGCTTATCTGCATGCACCGTTGCAACACACTATTTAAAGAAACCTTTAGGTCTCAAAAATGATAATACTGATAATAAAGATTGCTGGAAATTGAAAAAGAGTCTTTATGGTTTAAAGCAATCAGGATATGATTGGAACCAATGTATAGTTAAAGAATTAACTAAAATAGGCTTTGTAGCTGGCATGGCTGATCCATGTTTGTTTAAAAGAGAAAGTAATGATATGATTTCATTGTTGCTATAATTTACTGATGATATAGCATTAATCACCAAAACTGAACAAGAAGCTACTGAGATAATTTCACTATTGGAACAGAAATTTAAGATAAAACAATTAGGAAAAATCAAACATTATCTTGGTTTGAAAATAGATAGAACTAGGGGAGGATACAAGATCTCACAGGCAGATAAAATTAACCAATTACTAAAAAGTTATAAAATGGAACTTTGTAAGCTGGCTAAGAGATCTATGAGACAGAAACATCTAAGTTTGTCAACAATGGAGGCTGAATTCTCATATTTGTCTTTACTATGTACGGATTTAGTTTTGTATGAACAATTATTAATTGATAGGGGAATTAATGTAACAGATCCTATTGTTGTTTACGAAGATAACCAATCAGCAATACAGATGGCTTCAAATATTGCTGTTAAAACAAGAACGAAACACACTGATTTAAGATATTTAAATATGAGACAATGTGTGCAAAGTAAGATGATTAAGCTAGAATACTGTATGTCAGAAAACAATATGGCAGATCATTTTACAAAGGCCCAAGGCTCTATAAAGTGTAAGGCATGCTGTGAAGATTATGGATTTAGAATGTAAGATTGTATATATTATCTTTCCAAAAAGGGGAGGATGTTAGGAATATAAGTCACCTAACAGGTATTTGGGTTAGAAATATATAAACCAGGATAGACATTTTAATACTGTCTCCTTAAGGGAATGCAAGAGCGTGCAATTGGGTGTGGTTTCTCAAATGGCCTTAAGATGGAGCCAGAAACCTAGATTGTCTTAGTCTGAGTCTCAGAAGAGAGTGTGAGTGCGTCTTTATTTCCTTCTGTTGGAAAATATTGCCATTGCTCCATTTTTCCTAATTTACTGATACTACTGGATTTAATGTAAGTCTAATACTGAAATGTTTTTGACACTGAAATTTGATATTTGGATTATCCCTGGATTAAAAACTGACTGATTTAACTTGTGAATGATTTTGGACTGCTTATTTTGGACTTTGCTTAAACCTTTCTGGAAGTATAAACCTACATTTACTGTACAGTGTATCTGTGTACTGTGTGTGTATTATTCAAACACTTCTCTCCAATACGTCTCCCTATATGGGCTCATTCTCCCAACGGGGAATTTCCTCAACAGTGACCATAGACCACTTCTCAGTTCCTATACTTTCTGGCTGATGGTTTGGTCACTTTTGAATGCTGGCGGTGCTTTCACTCTCGTGGTAGCAATGTTTGCTGTGTCTGTCACCGTAGTGTCCAGAGCATGGAGGCGCTACCAGGAGACAGGCCAGTACATTAGGAGATGTGGAAGAGGCTGTAGGAGGGCAACAACCCAGCATCAGGACCACTACCTCCGCCTTTGTGCAAGGAGGGACAGGAGGAGCACTGCCAGAGCCCTGCAAAATGACCTCCTGCAGGCCACAGATATGCATGTGGCTGTTCAAACGGTCAGAAACAGACTCCATGAGGGTGTTATGAGGGGCTAACGTCCACAGGAGGGGGTTGTGCTGACAGCTCAACACTGTGCAGGAGGTTTGGCATTTGCCAGAGAACACCAAGATTGGCAAATTCGCCACTGGTGCCCTGTGCTCTTCACAGATGAAAGCAGGTTCACACTGAGCACATGTGACATACGTGACAGGGTCTGGAGACACCGTGGAGAATGTTCTGCTGTCTGCAACATCCTCCAGCATGACCGTTTTGGCAGTGGGTCAGTAATGGTGTGGGATGGCATTTTAGGGCACCGCAGAGCCCTCCATGTGCTTGCCAGAGGTAGCCCGACTGCCATTAGGTACCGAGATGAGATCCTCAGACCCCTTGTGAGACCATGTCTTCCTCCGAATGCAAGACAATGCTAGACCTCATGTGGCTGGAGTGTCAACAGTTCCTGCAAGATGAAGGCATTGATGCTATGGACTGGCCCGCCCGTTCCCAGACCTGAATCCAATTGACCACATCTGGGACATCATGTCTCACTCCATCCACCAACGCCACGTTGCACCACAGACTGTCCAGGAGTTGGTGGATGCTTTAGTCCAGGTGTGGGAGGAGATCCCTCAGGAGACCATCTGTCACCTCATCAGGAGCATGTCCAGGTGTTGTAGGTAGTTCATACAGGCACGTGGAGACCACACACACTACTGAACCTCATTTTGACTTGTTTTAAGGACATTATATCAAAGTTGGATCAGCCTGTAGTGTTTTTTTCCACTTTAATTTTGAGTGTAACTCCAAATCCAGACCTCCATGATACTGACAAACACAATACACAAGCCTGATGATGGCATGTGAGATTCTGCCGAAATGTTGCTACAACTTTAAAAGCACAACTATAATGACATGGAAAAATACCCGAACAAAGCTGAATACCATACATATCCATAGATACACACATACACACACACACACACATACACATACACCTACATATACATATACACACTGCTCAAAAAAATAAAGGGAACACAAAAATAAGACATCCTAGATCTGAATGAATAAAATATTCTTATTAAATACTTTGTTCGTTACATAGTTGAATGTGCTGACAACAAAATCACACAAAAATTATCAATGGAAATCAAATTTAGCAACCCATGGAGGTCTGGACTTGGCGTTACACTCAAAATTAAAGTGGAAAAAAACACTACAGGCTTAGCCAACTTTGATGCAATGTCCTTAAAACAAGTCAAAATGAGGCTCAGTAGTGTGTGTGGCCTCCATGTGCCTGTATGGCCTCCCTACAACACCTGGGCATGCTCCTGATGAAGTGGCGGATGGTCTCCTGAGGGATCTCCTCCCACGCCTGGATTAAAGCATCAGTGCCTTCATCTTGCAGGAACTGCTGACACACTCCAGCCACATGAGGTCTGGCATTGTCGTGCATTAGGAAGAACCCAGAGCCAACCGCATGAGCATATGGTCTCACAAGGGGTCTGAGGATCTCATCTCAGTTCCTAATCAGGCTACCTCTGGAGAACACATGGAGGGCTGTGCGGCCCCCTAAAGAAATGCCACCCCCACCATTACTGACCCACTGCCAAACCGGTCATGCTGGAGAATGTTGCAGGCAGCAGAACATTCTCTATGGTGTGTCCAGACCCTGTCACGTCTGTCACATGTGCTCAGTGTGAACCTGCTTTCATCTGTGAGGAGCACAGGGTGCCAATGGTGAATTTGCCAGTCTTGGTGTTCTCTGGCAAATGCCAAATGTCCTGCACGGTGTTGGGCTGTAAGCACAACCCTCACCTGTGGATGTCGGGCCCTCATACCACCCTCATGGAGTCTGTTTCTGACCGTTTGAGCAGCCACATGCACATTTGTGGCCTGCTGGAAGTCATTTTGCAGAGCTCTGGCAGTGCTCCTCCTATCCCTCCTTGCACAAAGGCGAAGGTAGCGGTCCTGATGCTGGGTTGTTGCCCTCCTACAGCCTCCTCCACGTCTCCTGATGTACTGGCCTGTCTCCATGCTCTGGACACTACTCTGACAGACACAGCAAACCTTCTTGCCACAGCTCGCATTGATGTGCCATCCTGGATGAGCTGCACTACCTGAGCCACTTGTGTGTGTTGTAGACTCTGTCTCATGCTACCACTAGAGTGAAAGCACCGCCAGCATTCAAAAGTGACCAAACCATCAGCCAGAAAGCATAGGAACTGAGAAGTGGTCTGTGGTCGCCACCTGCAGAACCACTCCTTTATTTGGGATGTCTTGCTAACTGCCTCTGCTTTCCACCTGTTGTCTATTCCATTTGCACAACAGCATGTGAAACTGATTGTCAGTGTTGCTACCTAAGTGGACAGTTTGATTTCACAGAAGTGTGATTGACTTGGAGTTACATTGTGTTGTTTAAGTGTTTTCTTTATTTTTTGAGCAGTGTATACACACACACACACACACACACACACAATATAGAGAGGGAGGGAGGGGAAGAGAGGGTGGGAATGTGAATGAAAGCTATTGTCATGCATTTGAATCTGGAAAAGTGGGGAATGGATTAGATGGTAAGAATCCTAGGCTTTTTAATTTTAAAAATTAAAAATTACTGATTTTTAAAAGGAAATATGATCTATTTTAATTGATATGGTGCCTGTCACTCTGTTTCTCGTATTTGTGTAACAAAGGGCATAGCTTTGGTTTCAGCCCTTTCTTCAGCATTTTTATTATGTGACATTTGTAGAAAGAAATACAAATATATTCATAACTCTCCTATATTCTGTTTTTTATCAGGCATTTTTAAAATCCAGTTTGTTAACATCAGTTATACATTTCTCCCTGAATATCTTAAAACAAAGGTATCAGATGTTAAATGGCAGCAGAATTAAATGGATTCATAGGCTTCTTCATAATTTAGTTACATAAGTGCAAGACAGAAATCCTGAAGTTGTTATAACTACCAGACTTTCAAGATTTTGAGGGGCAGGGAGGGTGGGAAAGAGGACTTGAATGGATAATTTGAATTTGTCCCACATAATATGTGAAATAAAACAGGTTCCCCTCAAAAATGGTGCTTGAATCTGTTGCACATATACTGTAAGGTAATTAGCCTGATTCAGGATCTATAGTTTGCAGTCATGGTTTTTCCATGAGTAAAATATTCCCTATCAATGTCATTATGAGGCAGATATTTCACTGGGGTGAGTGCATTTTTGTTAAAGAGGATGCAAATTCAGTTTCTTAATTTTTAGGTTTTCTCCTAAGTGATTGAAACGCTGACACTGGTGTATTTAACATATGAATGCAATATTTTCCGTTTATAATTTTCATTTTTACCAAGAAACCTGACAGGGTGTACATTAAATTTTGAAGTGTGGTGAAAACTTGCATCTAAATGAAGATCAGTGGATTCAAAGAAAGGCTGACTATTGACTACAAATTATTGTGTTCATAGGATAAAAGATCCAAGTTACAAGAACAGCTGTGCAATTCAGATCTCACTTGGAAGAAAATAATTACATTTGTGGATGAAAACACACCCAAGGAACAGCAGCAATCAACACATGGCGATTTAAGGACACTATTTAATGCTGCCAAACAAATAGGTAAGTTAGAGTTTTGGACTGGATACAATAGCAACCAGCAGTTGACCCTTGATTTAGATAGGAATCAAAGCTTTATTTACTAAGAACATTTATATGCCCAACTCACTCTCAATGACTCTGGAAGGCTTACAAAGATAAAACTCCAATACAAAAGCCAATAATTCCTCACCCTCCTGATAACAATGGTTAGACCAGCCAGTTGATGGGTTCCATATAATTCTGGGGATCCCAGGCCCATTGTCAGAATCATATCTTCAGGGCCTTGTGAAATAGTGTCAAACTAGGATTGGGGAGTACATTTGATTTGGCCATTCTGGGCACGATCTAGAAATTCCCACTACATTTTGTCTCTAGAGGTAGAATATTTTGCAAGAACTTAGTTACAAATAATTTTTTTTCTTTCTCCTCTCACCTTTTTGAGTTTTACATTTTTATTAACAATATAAAACAGACTATTTTAATCTCATTCCATTTTCATGTTTTAAAATATCCCTGTGTGTGGCACTGCTTCAAGATTTTTATATAAAAGACATCACCCAAGTAAAATCCCATCAAAGGTAATCGTATTATGAGTAGTTCATTCATCAATTTGTCTCCCCCCCCCACTGCTTTTGTTTTCCTCTGTCCAGTGGGATCTGAGAATGGTGAAGAAGCAATTGAAAGTGGCGCTAGCTTCCTTTTTAAAATGCTTTACGCCAAGGACTGTATCGGTCGTGATGAAACTCAAGCCATTAAGCAGATCTTTGGACCCTTTCCTTCGTCCTCTGCAACTGCAGCCTGTGATGCCACCAGTCGGATTGTTTCACATTTTACTGAAGAACAACTTGCTGCTCTTCTGCAAAGTTCTGAAGAGTTAAACGGTAACCCAAAGCTGTCCTTTGGCAGAAATATTGCATTTTCTTTTGACATGCATGATTTGGACGACTTTGAAGAATTGCTGATAAATGGTGAAAGGGATGACCAGAAAATCATTAGCCTGGATTATGAGAAAATTTTTAATAACCAATTTGAACATTATCCGAATAACTGTGGTGAAAATTCTGATGCAAGGTCCTCTGGGAAAATAGATGATACTTTCCTATGGTGTGAAGTTGGGAAGTATCTGAATGATTCCCTACAAGGAAATACTTCCGGCCCAACAATGGAACATCTTTGCTGCACTTTGTATGAGATGCTTGCCTCCCATAAAAGTGGTGATGAGCTTCAGAATGAGGTAGGGGTGCACTTAACGTTCTTCTGTTGTCAACATAACAAGCATAAATTGTTCAAATCTAATGTTTGAATAAAATCTGTACATTAGAGTTTCTCCCCTCACATACACACAATTATCCTCTGCCAAATCTTTGTACATTTTCACTCAAAAGCAAAAATAGCGTGAAGGTTATCTTGGTGGCTAGCATAGGAATGCACCACATTTAGGCCATGTCACACTGCCGAACGGATGCAAAAAGGACACAACGGACGAGCAAAATGTTCCATCTGTTGTTATCCGCTCTCAAAAGGGGCAAAAATTTGCATAAGCAGAGCGGATAACACGGAAAGGAACGGACGTGGGGAGGACGCAGAGCGGATGTATAGAGGATGCAGAGTGGATGTATAGAGGATGCGTAGAGGATGCAGAGCGGATGCATAGAGGATGCAGAGCGGATGCGTAGAGGATGCGTAGATGCAGAGCGGATGCGTAGAGGATGCAGAGCGGATGCAGAGCGGATGCAGAGCGGATGAGCTGCATCCGCTTTCATCCTTTCTCCATCCGTGCTACTAACGCTGCGCGTCCATTCTGCTTCCTCCCTGCGTCCATTTACCGCTGGAACGGATTTGAGTTGTGCGGATGCACAGCGGATGCCTAGTGGATATAGCAGATGCGTAATGGATGCAGAACGGATGTCCCCCGTATGCCTAGAGGATGCAGAATGGATGCATTGGATACATTTTCCGCTCAAAAGTTTTGGGCAGCTCAAAACTTTCTGAGCGGATGAAACATCAATAAACGGATGCTGGACGGATAGAGAGGAAGCAAAACGGAGACAGTGAGTACATCGCGTTAACCAATGGATGGCAAGCTTTTTTGTCCGTTTTACATCCTCTTTGCATCCGTTGGTGCAGTGTGACATGGGCTTAAGTTCCTTTTTTTGTTCCTTTGTTCTGAATACAAATGAAGTGACATTTTGAACCAATGGAAAATGGTAACGTGATGCATTGGTATAAGAAAAATAATTTCATACCAAAGTTGATCTTGAGTTTGTTATTCCTATCGTGTATTTCAATTAGCTGATTGAATAAGAAATTGCAGTCTTAGATTTAATTATCATGCTCTGCAGAAGCTTTCTATTCTGCTGTCTAGATCGACTGCCCATACTTAGAAGAACCTTGGAATCTGGGTGGGTAAAGCAATGACCTGAAAGGAAAATGGAGTAATCTTCATTGCATTTGATGCACTGGTCCTTAAAACAACAAGGATGTAATCCATTCCAACTATGAATATGGGGTCACAGCTGAAGAAGCTTCTTGGGTGAGAAGCAAAACGTCTTCAAAGAAAAAAAACCAGAAAGTCCAGTTGCCTCTTTAAAAAAGCACCTTTGGGACAACCATGATCTGGATGACTGAGAATCTCCATAGACATGAGGTCTAGAGTTAAAGTGCAGTTAGTACAGGTTGGGTTGAGAGCATGTCAAGCTAAAATGAGGCTGACTATATAGTGTAGATTGGATCAAATTATTAAGTTGATTTTTTGTTTTGCCGATTATAAAACGAAAAACTAAATGGTTGAATATAGATAGTCCTCAACTTACAACAGTTCATTTAGTGACTGTTCAAAGTTACAACAGCACTGAAAAAAGTGGCTTATGATTGTATTTCACACTTTCGACTGTTGCAGCATCCCCTTGGTCATGTGATCAGGATTCAGATGCTTGGCAAATGGTTCATATTTACGATGGGTGCAGTGTCCCGGGGTCATGTGATCAGGTGATGTGATTTTTGTGACCTTCTGACAAGCAAAATCAATGGGCAAGCCAGGTTCACTTTACAACCATGTTACTAACTTAACAAAGGCAGTGATTCAGTTAACAACTGTGGCAAGAAAAGTCGTTAAATGGGGCAAGCTCACTTAACAAAGTGACAGAAATTTGGGGCTCAATTGTGTGGCTGTAGTTCAAGGACTACCTATATAAAATTAATTGTGAACTAAATGGAGTACGTAAAACAAGTTTTGGTGGACTTTACAGATGTGGGATCACTCTTGGCTTTTCAATGACAGGTCAGGAGCCACTTTTAAAATGGGCCAGAACAATAGTAGGATCTCAACATTTCTTCAATTTTCTCCTCACAAACTGGAAGATATATTGGAAGGAGGAATTGGTGACAAAGCAGAGTTACTTATTAAAGCCCCTGTCACACTGCACCAACGGATGCAAAGAGGATATAAAACGGACAAAAAAGCTTGCCATCCGTTGGTTAACGCGATGTACTCACTGCCTCCATTTTGCTTCCTCTCTATCCGTCCAGCATCCGTTTATTGACGTTTCATGCGCTCAGAAAGTTTTGAGCTGCTCAAAACTTTTGCGCGGAAAATGTATCCAATTCGTCCATTCTGCATCCGCTACGCATCCACTAGGCATCCGTTCTGCATCCGTTACGCATCCACTATATCCGCTAGGCATCCGTTACGCATCCGCGCAATTCGCATCCACTCGGACGCAGGGAGGAAGCGGAACGGGCACGGAACGGATGCAGAACGGATGCCTAGCGGATGCAGCATGGAAACAAAGCATTTAAAACGGAAAAAACCTTGGCAAAGGGGACCGATCTCGGATATTAAGGATGTCTAGAGGATGCCTAGAGGATGCCTAGAGGATGCAAAGGGACACCTATACTGCCTATAAAAAGGGGGAGCAACACATCTGGATCTCACTTTCAGACCAGCAGCCCTGCTGCAGACCTCTGCAGCCTTCATCTGCCTCTTCCTCTTCCACAGCATCCAGTCATGTCCACCGTGGATCGTAACACAGTCCTTTTGGCAGCCACCGTCCTTCTGCAACAGTGCGAAGACATCTACAGGCTCTGTGAACTCTACTACGGGAAGAAAAAAGGGCGGCCAAAAAGCGTCTGGGTACGAAGATGGTTCGCCAGAAGAGCAGAGGACGGACTGTACAACAAGCTGATGGTGGAGCTCAGGAACGAAGACACTCGGGCATTCCAGAACTTCATGAGGATGCCTCCAGCCATGTTTGACGAAGTGGTGCAGCGCCTGACACCCAGGTTGACCAAGGCAAACACCAACATCAGGCCCAGCCTGGAACCTGGGCTCAAGGTGGCACTCACTCTGCACCACCTGGCCTCAGGGACCACCTACAGCAGCATGCAGTATGGCTGGAGGGTGCCACACAACACCATCAGCATTGTGGTCAGAGAAGTGGTGCAGGCCATCATCAAAGAATACAAGGAGGAGCTCCTCCAGTGCCCCTCCACTGAAGAAGGCTGGAAGAAAGTTGCAGAGCAGTGGTATCAGAGGTGGAACTTCCCACACACCGTTGGAGCCATAGATGGCAAGCACGTGGCCTGCAAAGCTCCAGCCAACTCAGGGTCCTCTTATCACAACTACAAGGGCTTCTTCAGCATCATCCTCTTCGCCATGGTCGATGCTGACTACATGTTCATGTACATCGATGCTTCAGGCAGCGGCTCATGTTCAGATGCCCAGGTATACAACGCAAGTGACCTCAAGGGTAGGCTGGAAGGCAACCTCATCGTGGGCTTCCCAGATCCAGAACCCCTGCCCAACGACACGCAAGATGTGCGCTACTTCATCGTGGGGGATGACGCCTTCTCCCTCACAACCTACCTCATGAAGCCCTACACCTCCAAATACCTCACCCGTGAAGAGAGGATCTTCAAGTACAGGCTGTCCAGGGCAAGACAGGTGGTGGAGAATGCCTTTGGCATCCTGGCCAACAGGTTCCAGGTACTTCTCACCACCATGCAGCATCGCCCAGAGACCGTGAGGAGGATCATGGAAGCTTGCTGCATCCTGCACAATCTCATGCGCACCCGCTACCCAGTGTTGCAGAACAGGCTCGTGGACCTCCAACAAGGCAATGGGGACATGGAGCCTGGGGAATGGAGGCAAGGGCGAAACCTGATAGACACTGAGGATGTGCAAGGCCCCAACAGAGCCTCACGTGAAGGGAAGAAGCAGCGCAACCTCCTGAAACACTGGTGCAACTCCCCAGCTGGAGCAGTGGAGTGGCAAGACAGGATGATAGATGCTTAATGGATGCTTCCTTCAGCCTGTCTCATCACACTGATGAGATTGTGCCATGTATGTTGAGTGGCCCGACAATGAACAGGGCATTTAATAAAGAGTTGTGTTTATGTTGAAATGTGTGGATCAATGATTACATTGTTATTGATAACAAAGGGCCATAGGTGTAGCACCTGGGAGGGTGGACCATACAGTCCCACTATGCTTGCACTGGAGGTTTATCTATCCCACAGCTTTTACCCATCCCAAAGGTATCCCTGCCCATTCCACAGCTATCTCAACCCATCCCACAAGCATGCAAAGGCTTAAACCATTTCTAAAAGTTTCCAGCAAGACTTTATTAAAAAAAAAAGAAATGAAGCAAGTGTGTGAATCAAAAATAGACTTTATTAACAACAAGCTATAAGACAAAAATGAGTCTCTGGCACTACTCTTGGTCGCTCAGTCTCGGGGTGAAGGGTGCAGGTGCTGTGGAGGTGGCTGGTGCTGGAGTGCTTGTCATCAGCTCCTCCAGAAGCAGAAGCAGCAGAAGCCCCAATCCCAGAAGAGTGAGCCCGTGCTGCAGAAGCCCCAGCAGAACCAGAGTGAGGGCCAGGGAGCGGGATGGTAGCCCTGTCCCTCTTGCAAGGGCTGGCAGCAGATGGCTGAGGCTTGCTGTGCTTCAACATGGTTGTGGGGTTGCTGGCTGGCAGGGAGGCTGGCAGGAACCCAGGCTGGCAGGAAGGCTGGCAGGGAGGCAGGCACCAAGGCTGGCTGGCAGGCAGGCAGCCACCAAGGCTGGCAGGAAGGCTGACTGGCAGGCAGGCAGGCAGGCACCAAGGCTTGCAGGAAGGCTGGCAGGCAGGCACCATGGCTTGCAGGCAGGAAGGCACCAAGGCTGGCAGGCAGGCACCAAGGCTGGCAGGCAGGCATGAACCAAGGCTGGCAGGCAGGCACCAAGGCTTGCAGGCAGACTGGCTGGCAGCAAGGCTGGCAGGCAGGCAGACAGCAAGGCTGGCAGGGAGGATGGCAGCAAGGCTGGCAGGCAGGCAGACAGCAAGGGTGGCAGCAAGGCTTGCAGGCAGACATGCAGGCAGGACAGGCAAGGCAGTCGATGTGTCTGGAAGCAGGTCTTTCCTCTGAATGGCGACCTGCTTCCAAGCTGCTTCCATTATATCTGCGGGGCTGACGCAATGCATCCTCCCCACATGCGCAATTAATGCTCGGCATCCGCTAGGCTTCAGCTATGCATCCGCTGTCCATCCTCTTCATCCGCTCTGCATCCGCTCTGCATCCACTGTATCTGTTCCGCATCCGCTTTGCTGAGGTCACCCAGAAGCCTTGCGGATGTGCCATCCGCTCTCATCCGCTTCCATCCGCTGGGCTTCCGTTCCGCATCCGCTTTCCCTGCGTCCTCCCCCCGTCCGTGTTATCCGCTCCGGTTATGCAAATTTTTGCCCCTTCTGAGAGCGGATAACAACAGATGGAACATTTTTCTCGTCCGTTGTGTCTGTTTTGCATCCGTTGGGCAGTGTGACAGGGCCTTTATATCTTGTTGGCCTGCCAGATATTCAATAAGACCGCTACCGACAGTAATAAAATACATTTTTAGCAGAAATTACTCAGTTAAAGCTAATTCTATTTACATGTCAATTTAAATTCCAAAATCTGTCTGAAAATGATTATTATTATGTTGGCTACTTTGTGTTGTGAAAATGTTTTCCCATGATAAAATGGGAATAAGGACGTGTTTCCATTTAACTTTAGTTTTGGGCTCAGTTAATATTATTTGTCGAAGCTTGTTTTTGTGTGTTATTTCATTTCTTATTTTGTAAAAGATTTGAATGTCCCATGAGACATCACAGCACCCTGGCAAAAAATGTACCTAATTTTTTTAGTTGAGTATTCGAAGCTCAATATTCTGCTTTTTTGCTGTTTTGGGGAAATCAATCCTTTTTTTCTCAACCACAGATATATTACTGTAGCACCCTCTGCTGGAACTGTGTGATAAATCGATACAAATTCTGTTTGCAAAAGAAGAAAAAGAATATTTTCAAATATCTCTTGGTTTGAACTACCATGACATACATCTTGCAAGTTTTCACATGCAAGATCTCAAAAGACCATTTTACCAACACTTCCCCATCTGGCATGTTGATGTTGAGGTTCCTGTTGAATTTCTCAGACAAATTGCAATGTCGGAATTTGGATTTTGGTTTTGTTGTAAAAATCCTTGAAGTAAAATATTCATGCAATTAATTGCATGCAGCTGTCACTGAATTGATGTTTTTGTGTTAGGTATTTTATCTGTTGTACAGGTAATCCTTGACTTATCACCATTCATTTAGTGACCATTTGAAGTTACGATGTCACTGAAAAAGTATCATTTGTTTTTCACACTTTTGGCTACTGGGACATCCCCATAGTCATGCAATCAAAATTCAGGCACTTGGCAACTGGCATGTAGTTATGACAGTTGCAGTGTCCCAGTGTCATGTTTTCATTTTTTGTGACTTGAAAAGCAAAGTCAATGGGGAAATCAGATTCACTTAACAACTGTGTCACCAACTTAACAACTGCAGGGATTGAACAACTGTAGCAAGAAAGGTCGTAAAATAGGGCATAACTCACTGAACTACTTTCTTGCTTCGCAACTGAAATTTGGACTCAGTTGTGGTTGTAAGCCGGAGACTATCTGTACAGTATTTAATTTCAATGTATAGCTCTGGAAAACTTTATTTTGAACAGTGATTTATAACATCTTTAAAAATGATAGTGGGCAACTGTAAAATCTCAAATGTGGGTGTGCTTGCTGCCCTCACTTATCAGGAGAAGAAAATAACACATTTTGGTTATTCCACTTGTAATCTTTTGTTTTATATAAATTTTATTGGTTTTTAAGACAAACATAGACAAAACATAAAAACATCAAGCCAGACTTGTAATCTTGTTTACATGAACCAGGAATCCTGGATAAAAATTCTTTAGGCAATTTGCTGAAACATGGTTAGATCAAGAAGCGGAGTACAAATTAACTGTTTGGCTTTCATTTGGGATTCAGGCCTGTGTATGGGATAGAAATGGTCATGCTTCTGAATAATCTCTGGCAAGGATTGGATGAGACATGTGCATCTGTCCTTGCCCTTCTTGACTTCTACAGCTTTCAGTATTATAAAGCAGGGGTCCCCAGCTTTGGCAACTTTAAGGCTTGTGGATTTCAGCTCCCAGTTTCTCAGCAAGCTTTTCTGGCTGAGGAACTCTGGGAGTTGAAGTCCACAAGTCTTAAAGTTGCCAAGTTTGGAGACCCTTGTTATAAAGCATGAAAGTCTTCTGAATAAGAGCTGGATGGCATGGTGATGTGCTGGTTCTTCTCCTTTCTCTGGGATCAATTCCAGGTGATTGGAGAGGAGAACTCTTGCTTTCAATACCTACTGTGTGGGGTACCACATGTTTGATACTCTAACCCAGGGCTGTCAAATTTGCGTCCCGCAGGCCAGATGCATCGCGTGCTGATCACGCCTATGCCCAGTTAAGCAAAGGGGGAAAAAAATCCTGATACACCATTTGATGACGTTTGACACTAACCCATTCTATTTATGTGAGGCCACTGGATAAGCTCCTCCATCACTATGTGATGAAGTATCGGTATGCTGATGATACTCAATTATACATTTCTGCCCCTGATGAATTGGAAAGGGCTGTAAAGCACTATGAAGTGGTATATAAGTCTTAAGTGCTATTACTATCCTTTTCTATTTTGTGTGCCTTTTTATAGTTACTTTTTAATTAATTGTGACTTTGGATTTTTTTTCTTAATTAAGTGTGGTACGCCACCCAGAATCAATTTCATGTAAAATGGGCAGTTACCCAAATATGTTAAATAAATATGGTTTGTTGAACAAATCAGTGTATGTATGAGACAAGCCAAGAATTAGGAAAAAGGAAATGAGTTACGATTTCTTCCTGCCCTTAGTCATGAGGGAAGAATAAAGAGCTGGATTTTGAGTATTCCACAGTAGCTTAGAGAAGCTCATGCCAGTACAGCATGGCTATAAATGGTAAGTTACTTTTAAATGTGAGCCAGACCACTGCAACATGTAATCTGACATATAATATGACAGTGCCTTGATTTGGAAAATTGAATCGCTAACTCTGTGGTTGAACCAAGCTGATTTGATCCCTTCATTCTGTTAGAAATGGGCCTCACTTTTAAGCCATTTTTAGCATTCAGATCAAAGCAGCATAGCCCCACTTCAATATTAACATGCTCTTTGAAGCGCCAAACAGCTGTAGTTCAATGCTGGGTTTAAAAGTATTGATGTGCCTCATCTTACCTTTTCCATTTATATTCTTTAATTAACTTTTTCTGCAACACTACGCAGTCCAGGAACACAAATTAATTGCCTTTGGCATTGGTGGGACCAGCTTATTCAATAAACCTTCAAAATGTATTATTTTAAATTGAGAGACTACGGTAACTCTTATAAAATCCATCCCTGAAAGAAAAGGCAATCCAGTGCCCTCAAAGTATTTGGGGACTTTTTTTAAAAAAAATCTTTTGTTGTTGGCTTCATCAGCCAAAATTGCTGGTAGGCTGAAATTCAAATTATTTGAAAGGACCCGGTCTGTATAGTTGCACTTTTTTTTACAGCATTAACCACAAACTGTTTTTCATTCCTCACTTGGATATACTTCTCAAGTTGTAGAGGTAGTCCTCGAGTTACAACATTTCATTTAGTGATGGTTCAAAGTGACCACGGCACAGAAAACAGTGAGTTATGATCGTTTTTCACAGTTATGACCTTTTTTGCATCCCCATGATCATGTGATCAAAATTCAGATGCATGACAACAGACTCATATTTATGATGGCTGCTGTGTCCTGGGGTCATGTTGTCCCCTCTTGCAATCTTCTGACAAGCAAAGTCAGATTCACTTAACAACTGGCTTACTAACATAATAACTACAGTGATTCACTTAACAACAGTGGCAAGAAAGGTGGTAAAATGGACCAAAATGCAAGTAACAAATGCCTCGTTTATCAACAGAAATTTGGGGCTCAGTTGTGGATGTATGTCAAGGACTACCTGGATTATGCACACTTATTTTGTATTGCAGCTATTTCTTCATGTTTTCCAATAATGCTACTTGGTGATATATTCTAAAATCTCTTTATTGCAATGATTTCCATTTAGTTTTCTCTTGGCTCAATTGTTTCCATTAGCAGTTCCTGTGTCCTCCTCTGTACATTATACCAAGAGTCCATATAACAGGATCCATCCATCCTGGGACACGTATATTCGCCTTCATTTGGGAGTCCATATAGCAATTAAAAATTTGAATTTGGACCTCGGTGGAGGGGACTTGGGTTTGCGTTTGTGTAACTATAGAGCTAAGCTATGTCCAGATTTTACTAAGAGATGCAGAATATTTTTCTGTCCATCCCTGTACTGAGAGATGAGTATTTGTTTGTCCTTTAGAAAATGGCAGGGGTGGGATGCTACTGTTTTGGACCCGTTCGGATGTACTGATAGCTCTGAAGAGCAGCTGTCAGAGAACCAGTTTGGTCTTACTTGCTCAGAGTATCCTTCAATTGGGCCCTCCCACCTGTGTGCCTAGGTCCTTTTTATCCTCTCAGTTGTTCGGCACGGCAGAGCAGATTGCCCTGCTAATCAGCTGAAAGGCGCAGGGATTTTAGTTTAGTTTTAGCAAAGTGCGTGATCACCGAACCGGTTGTTATGCTGGTAGCATCCCATCCCTGGAAAGTGGGAGTTTCATGAGTTTATATAAGATACTTTCCTTTCAACCTAACATGTCACTTCTGAGTGTTTTAAAAATGAGGACCTAGACAATAAAGTAATATTCTTTTGAACATTTTCCTGGCTTATCAATTTTAATAATAATAATATAACAACAACATCTACTACTACTACTACCACTACTACTATTTATTAAAAAAACAAGCAAAAGATACCAACATCATGGATAATTCCAAGATTTCAAGAAATATCTCTTGCAGAAATAAATGACCCTTGTTGTTAAAGATCTCTTGTGAAAGGGAAATAAAAAGCACCTCCCTTCACAACTTTTCTTACAATCTTTATCAAACACAAAATGCGTAAAAAATCTAGCATGTGCTTTTGTTTACAGTAGCAGGAAAACAGGGTCTTAATTGTTGCAAACCAGATGCTTCCATATCTTCCTTTCTAGTCACCCATGCTCTCAGTTGGCACATTTGTCTCTAACGGCATCCAAGACTTCGCTTTTTCATATTAGCTGTTCCTCTTTCCCTCTTCCTTTAGACGAATCAACATCCAAATCTTCCAGATGCCTTCCAGCTGCTGCTTTTCCTCTTTGCTGAAATAGGACCAAAGTTTGCTTTCAGAGCTCTTCGATTGCAGCTGCTTCTTTCCTAACATAAGCAGTGCTTGTGAACTGCTATGTAATCAGTTGGCTTCTTTTGGAATAGGGAAGGGCTCTCGCAAAGCTTTGCCTAAAACTCGATTTTGTAAAACCAATGTAATAATAGTAATAAAATAAACTAATTTGACTCTTTTTTATTGCAGTGGTATTGGGCTTTTCTCTTTGTAAGCTAACTGGAGTCACTAAGAGTGAATTTAGCCAGCCATATAAATTTAAATAAATTTTTGTCCATGTAATCTGATGACACTTGAGTTCTCATGCTTGTTCAGGACCAATTAAATCGGAGCTGATCCATTTACTGCTACATATTTAGTACAGTATTGAAACTGAAATTGGTAGCAACATAATTGCTGTTATTTATAAAATTGTGATTATTGACAGTTTCTTGGTGAGACACATTTGGATTGAAAACAGTCTTCTTAATGCCTGTTGTATCTTTTTTGGCATATTCATCAGTGCATGTGTTATAAAGACCTAATTATCTGATGGGCACATTTTCCTTGTTGGTCTCAAGCAGTTCAATATTAATGCTTTAAGTACAGAGTGTTCTGACCAAGGCTTCCTGAGACTGCAATTAAACACACGCTTAGTCCAAACAACTCTTGTTTTATTTCAATGCTGGGAATTATGTTCATTCCCAGCCTGTAATGAGTCCCAGTCTCTCGAGATAAGCATCCACCTTTATCTCCTTTGAATTGCTGCCAACAACTAAAGTGCCAAATTAACTGTAAAAAGCCAAAATACAAAGTCCAGACAGCTTCAAGGTTTAATCCGAACAGAGTGAACGATGTTGTTTCCTGCAAAGTTTCCTGTCCCTTTGCACTTCCTTTATATCAAGTCTTACTACCGAGTCACCCCTTTTGTCTTAGCTGCTCTTGCCTTCTGGCAACTCTGTGCACATGTGCACTGGGAACAGGCTCCCCTTGTTCCTTTGCCTCGCTGCTGTCAGATTCTGCAGGTTCCAGAGTCAGCACATAACTCCCAGATGGCCCTGGCCTATCTCTGTATCAGACGCAGGACCTTGTCTGAGTCCTTCCCATACTCCAGACTGGCCCAAGCTCTCCCCCACTATCCAATTCTGCTGCTGTCTCTATAGGCTGCCAGTGGACCACAACACAGGGTTGCTCATCTAGTTATATAAACAATGCATTTTTTACCTATGAAATGCCAATTGGGACGGCCAACTGCAAGTACACAAAGGGGAAATTGCAGCCTAGAATTCTGGCCTAGGATGTTACTAAGAAATTCAGATTTATTGTTTATAGCTGCTAGACTTAAGCATCTGTCTACAGCCAAGGATAGAAACCTTCTGCTACATATTGGTGAAAACAAGCATGTGCTATTTAGTCTGGACCTTTTCTGTGGCATCTTCTTGTCAAAAAAATTTCTCCCTCCAACTCTGCCAAACATAAACTTTGTTTTGTATGGTATATCAATCAGATTCAATCGACTAATTTCTTCTAATTATATAACAGTAATTAGAATCAAGATTTCCAAAATCTTAACATTTTGCCAGAAGAAATTAAAATGACTATGCTTATAAAGAAAGTGATCCAAAATTTTTCAAGTATTGAAAAATTTGTATTATTTTAAATTACCATTTTTTAAATTTTAATAATATAAATATGCCTGTTGGGAAATAGAATTAAAAATACCCCTACTTTCAAAGATGTTTTGCCAAATGGTGTTTTGCCAGATTCTTGATGTAAATTTATAACCCATTCTATTTTCTTATGGAAAATAAACTTCATAAGAGCAAAAGTAAACAATGTATGACCTTCCAGATGTCCACAAAATAAAGATGCTATCAGAACCGCCATTATCTTACCTAGTTTTGATCCAGTTTTTTTCAAATTAATGCTGGAAGTTTTTCCTAGCTAGCATGTCTATTGGTTATAGTCGTTGACTTACAGCCATTTATTTAGTGTCTGATTGAAATTACAACAGCATAAAAAAATGACTTTTGACAATTTTTCACATTATGACCATTGTAACATCCCCATGGTCATGTGATTGCTATTCGGACACTTGGCAACTGGCATTTATTTATGACAATTGAAGTGTCCTGGGGTCATGTAATCACCTTTTGCAACCTTCTGACAAGTGAAATCAATGGGGAAGCCAGATTCACTTAACAACTAATTAACTCATTATTAACAACTGCAATGATTTCATCTAACAACTGTGTCAACAAAGGTCAAAACTCAGTCAAACGTAGGTCACTTAACTGTCTTGTATAGCAATGGAAATGTTGGGCTCAATTGTAATTGTAAGTTGAGGACTACCTGTATACATTATATCAACTTCCGAGGTCGGTAAACTGAGGATCCAGATTGTTGGGAGCAATATGCTGATTCTGGAAACCATTTAGGAGCACTCTAAAGCACTGGGAAATGGTATATAGGTCTAAGTGTTATTGCTATTCCACAAGAAACGTAATAACAGTTAAGATTTTTTTGTAATTATGCTTTGATTTTCTGGTATTGTGATATTCACAGTATTCACTAATCAAAACAGTGTCAAGATACAGGTATAATGACTCGCAGTACTGTGAAAATTCCGATGTACCCATGGACTATTCAAGATATTAGTATGATTTATTAAAGTTAAGTCATGACTTAACATATGATTGATCTTAAGATGGTTTGCTGATGCTTGAACTAACATTTTTGATGGCTTTATATGGAAGAAACACAAATGAAAATTGAGATAATTATTTAAGAACTTTTTAGTATTTCATTGTGTTTTTTTTTTCATGTATACAGGATGATTGCATCAGGTTTGGAAAAAATTATTGATTTGCATACATAAATAGTAACATTTTCCTTTTTCTGACGACAGTTGAAGACATTCTTAGCAATGCTATTTAAATGTTGTTTTAAATATCACACAAGGACAATTTATGCTTCCTATGACCAATAAACCCCCAAAACTCTCTCCTTTTCTTTTTATCTTTTAATGATTCTTAAAACATTAACTACACAAATGGCCATTACTACGAATGCAAAATAAGAGACACATTGACATTGAATATTAAAGTTTATCTTGAGTAAAAGCAGATTTCAGTAACTAATTTACCGTAATGTAATTTTGTAAGTGATTTTTAAAGATTATTAACATACTTTTTTTTAAGTTTTACCAAAAAAATGGAGAAGCTGATTTTGCTGCTGTTTTGAAATTATGAAATTATGTTATTTGACATTATATATCTAGTGTTGTAGAAGATGTGGTTGTTTCATTAAGTAGCATGATGGTATTTTGTATAATGGATTTTAATTATGGGTTGTGAAGAAAATAACTATAAAACTTCAGTCAGGAAAAAAAACCACCTGTGTTGTATTTTGAATACTGCATAAAATTACTCTGGAGTTTTCAGAGGGATGTTAAGGATCCCTTTGGTCAACCTTGTCTCCTGATGATTTTATGAATATATTTGTGGCAACAATAATGCAGACACACAAAGTCCTTGCTTTTTGATGTGTTTTCCAATTTCTTAGATCAGTCCAGTCATCCAGGTACCAGTTCGGCTTAGCTTTTTGAGAAAAAAAATAGTTCAGTTGACTTGCTAAGTGGGACTCTGTAACATGGCCAATCATACCTCCTTCTAGATGCTTTCCAGATAGATGTTTTCCAACAAAAAGTTTCTGTTTTTAATGCACTAATATACAGAGAAGATTTGTAATTTCTTATAAATTTTCTGCTGTTCAGCAAATATGACTGATACAATCACTTGGTTTTTTTAAAATAATGGTTTGGTTCATTCAAATTCATTTCCCAACGTTTGTAAGAGCTTGTGTGAATTTGGACTTCCATACATGGATCATGTTCTGAATTGGATTAGGCAATAATTTTTGACAGTGTTGATAGCACTATCTGTCCGTGCAATGCATTCTGCTGCTTGATGTTGAAATGAATCTGTAGAAATATAAGAAAATGGGCTCTCTTAATCAGCTCCTTTGAGGTCATCTCTTAATGTCACTAATAGAATCTTATAGTATCTTCATGTGCATAGGCGCCATATATAATGGCAAGTGGGAGAAACTCTGTATGTTTTCCAGTTGTTGAACATGGTAGCTTCAAATTGTGAATATGCAGACTTTTGTGAATAGATAGGATCAATGAAAATGATATCATTTTTTTTCCTTTTTTCTCCCCTTGTGTTCAGTTGTTTGAATTACTAGGACCTGAAGGATTTGTATTAATAGAGAAGCTCCTGCAGAACAGAATTACCATTGTGGAGAAATCTTTCTCTGGACCAAATGATTACAGACTACAATCTTTACAAGGTACAATCTTTACAAAGTTGCATAGTTAAATTCTTTCTATAAGAAAAATAAATTATTTTATAAATTAGTGAGATTGGTAAAAACAAAAAAATAAATAAATGCATGGTTTATTTCATCTGTAAAAAGTTAAAAAACACATCTTTTTGAGATGTATTTTTTAAAAAAAGGTGAACCTGATTTTCAATATAGCTTGATTGCATTTTTCTTTGGGAGATGATATATCACACTGTTCAAATATTCAGAGGCTATGATAAAGGAATTTTCCTTCTAGTGTTCCAGAATAATCAGGTTTAAAATACATCACTGTGATATCTCAGTCTGTGTAAAAAAAAATCACATTTGTGGGATGAGTAGCTATATAAATTTGATTAATAAGTAATAAAAGGTTGTACTATTGATTATTAGATAATCGATAAAAACATCTTCCAGACTTTACACACAAATTGAATTAGGCATTTAATAGGCCCAATCGAAGCTAGCTCTATAAAAATCTGCAAGAATACTGGAGGAAATTGCAGTACATTAGTTTAGGGGCTTTAATTTTGCAGGGTATTTTATAGAAAGCAGCTTTGCTATTCTATATCAGCTTCCTTTTTCAGGGTTAGATTATATTCTGACGATGGGATCTTCTTGATTCTATTCTATTTTGTAGAAAAAATACAACTGATACATCAATTTTTTTTCAAGATTTTAGTCAACTTTAAATACTTCATAAAGTTACTTTTAAGCTTTTGTAATGTTGCTCAGTGCAGAGAACAGAAATCTATAAATAACTGAGTGTGTTTCCATGTTACAGAACAGTGCAGAAAATTTACCGGAGAAAATTGTAAGCCAAATTATGGTTGCCAAGTCACCATTCAGTCTGAACAAGAGAAGCAGCTAATGAAATTATATCGCCGTGAAGAAAAACGAAATGCCAGGCGAGAAAAACGAACTGGGGAAGAAGGAGAAATTCTTGTTGATGCAGGAATCTCTTTCGATCCGAAGGAATTACGCATGCAAAGGTAAGGCGTTTCAGTATAATGCTACCCTTGATGTTTGCCAAGCATTTACTTTCCCTTAATTTGGCCCTCTCAGTGAGAAAGTTTCAATTACAAGTCAAATTTTAATTAAAGTATGGGTAGTCCTCGGCTTATGACCACAATTGAGTCCAAAATTTATGTTGCTAAGCGAGACATTAATATGTGCTTTCAACCTTGTCATTGCCAAATTGGAAGGGGTTCAACTTCAAACCTTAGTAACTCTTGAAAAAACTATATGGAGGAAGAAAAACACTGTTTTTGGTTAAGGAAGGGGATAGTCTGAAAGGTATGAATGGATGGTTGATTTAAATAATTGCTTGCTAATCCTTTTTTTTTTTTAAATTAATGTATCTTTTACTCTGCATTCTCCATTCAGATGATCTATCACATACACACAAACAGACACGTATACCAGCATCCTCCTTCCCTGGCTTCCTTGCACTTGCATGCACACATGCAAACACCAGCATCCGCCTTACAGGCATTCATCCATTATAACCCTAACACAACCTTCCTGTGTTCATGCACTCACCCATGACCTCCTTGCCTGGGCCTTTTTGCACGCCCACCCAACCATGTACCACCAGCACCCTCTTTTCTATGCCACCCTGTTATCACACTTACCCGATGCCCTCTTGGCCTGCCTGCATATTCATACACCTCTGCCCCCCTCTTTTCTCAGGCCACCCTGTACTTACAAATGCAGCCTACACCCTCTTCTAATGATCCCTTCCCTGGGATCACATGCATCATATCTCCTCCTTACCTAGCTTTCCTGCAGTCATGTACACACATGCCTTGCACCCTCTTTCTTTGGCCTCCTTGCACTTTCACACAGGCAACCCGCATTCTCATTCCCTGACTTTCCTGAACTTAGACTGCATCAGGATCCCCTTTCTCAACTTGTGCATGACCTATGCCGGGCCTTCCAGGGACTCCTCCACCCTATAACACCTTGGCATTTCTTACTGGTATCTTTTTCACGTTCCACTTAATGGCCTGCATATCTTGGAATTACTCAGATTGTGATCACTAAGCAATATGTGTGGAGATTCTCAGTCATCCAGGTCATGGTTGTTCAAAAGGTGCTTTTTTCAAGAGGTAACAGGACTTTCTGGTTTTTGTTTGAAGATGTTTCACTTCTCATCCAAGAAGCAGAGTTGAAGAAGTTTCTTGGATGAGAAGCGCATTGTCTACAAAGAAAAATGATGATTGCCTCTTGAAAAAGCAGGGTTGGGACTGAGCAATGTGGATATATAACATCATGCTTTCTAAGCACATCACTTGGCATCAAGAATCCCAGTCCTATTTGCAATCAAAACTTGGGGAGTGCCTATATATCTATGCATAATTACATAACTATCATTTGACTGAAGAAGACAGGGGAGAATTGTTCCCCATTTCTGCTTCCCTAAAAGGGACCACCATGGATGGTGTTAATGTGTGCAGGCTTCTTTGCTCAAGGAATGTTTGAAAGGTAACACCACTCTGGTGTCTGTTATGAAGCTCTCTAACCCTGATGTTGAATTTACTTCGTATTTGCAACGATTTCCATGGCATCACTGCATTCTGTGCTGAGTTCCTATATGCTGCAGTTTTGATTGTCACTGGCTTTCCTTTTGTGGTTACAGAGAACAAGCCCTTTTGAACGCTCGCACGATGCCAGTTTTAGGCAGACAGCGAGACATGGAATTTGACAAAATTCATTATCCGCATGTTTATGATTCACAAGCGGAAGCTAGGAAAACATCAGCTTTTATTGGCGGATCAAAGGTATGCCTTTACAGTTTCCTTCTGAGTAATGAATTTAAGTGAGCTTCTCTGAACAGGTAATTTTTGTTTCTATTTTTTATCCCCCGCCCCTGCATATTTTCTTATGGTGAGAAATGTCGATCACTTGGCCTTAAAGATATCTTTAAAAATTCATTCCCATTAGTTCCATGAAATTGTTTGGGGGGTTGGGTGTCTTTTGCTATATTCAGCTGTTTTTTCCTTGAAATATTGAAATTGGCAACAACATATATTAGAGGACTACCCAAGAAGTGAAAGATGTTACTTCAAGTTATAAAGTATATTTGCTCTTGAACAGAACTGTATTGTTCCTAATGGCTCTCAAGTTACAGAATGTTAGGTATTCTCAGCTGGAACAATGGAAAAATGAATTTATTCATTTGTTACAAATCTGTGGGCCATAGATTTAGAATTTCATGTTGTGTATTAATTACAAATCTAATGAGATCATAACCAGATAGTAAAGCAAGCCAGAATTCCTGATTTGTTCATCTTCTTTAGAACACAGGGAACATATTCAAACTGTCCTACATTTACCACATTTTTTCCTTTTCTTTCTTTTGCATGATTCTTACCTAACCCTTCATATTTGCTTTAATCATGCTGTAATGTCTATCTGTGTTATAATGTTGATTATAATCAGTTGAATTAAGTTTGAAAGCTGGTTTGCAAACTTTGCTTTACTCATTGTTGCAGATGTTTCTTTATTATGAAGTAATACAAACAGCAAGAAAATACATTCAATAAAAGATGGAGAGAGACAAGAAAATAGAGAGACCCATTTATTCTAAAGCTTTGTAGAAGTATTCGTACACTTTGCCAATCCTTCTGGTCCTTTGTATTTACAGAAGCTTGCAGCCATCTAGTTCAAATTATTGGTTGACCAACTGAAAGATTCCCTTTCTGACCACATGGTCAAGTAATTTTGTTGTTGAAGTAAACAGCAAAAAGCATGCAGTCTTATTCTTACCAAAATTTCATTTGATAACCTAATACAGATTTCTGCAGCTAGTGTTCCTTCAGATGCTTTAGGACTGTTAAATCTTGAAATTTCCTGCTGTCATGCCCTTTCTGGGAGTTACAGTCTTACATAAAGGAAACCTAGTCTTAAAAGGGATCTATAATCTATATCAAGATGTTAAAACTGTGCAATAGAAAGGGAATCATATGGTTTTTTTTCCTCCCCCTGCAAACAAGCTCATTATTTTCTTGGCTGCTTACCATGAATTTTCCCACTCCTGAGCAGATAGTGGAAATACCATCTTAAATAGTCAAATTTACAAGCAGAAACTTGGCTCTCATTTTAATAAGTGGAAAATATAATGACATGTATTCAGATTATTGTATTCCAAAACAATTTTCTGATTTCTCTCTTTTTAAGAAACAACAACAACAATTTTACAGTCATTATGGAATTGGAAATATATCTAACACACCACAAATATTAAGTGGAGTGAATTAACTTTAATAGAGTACCAAAGATTTTCTTTGTCCCTTTTTTAGAAACCTTTGCTTGTTTTAGAGTATGTTTAAACTGATACTTAAGGTCCTGTCACACTGCCCAACGGATGCAAAACGGACACAATGGACGAGCAAAATGTTCCATCTGTTGTTATCCGCTCTCAAAAGGGGCAAAAATTTGCATAACCAGAGCGGATAACACGGAAAGGAACGGACGTGGGGAGGACGCAGAGCGGATGGAAAGCGGATGCGGATGGAAGCGGATGAGAGTGGATGGCACATCCGCTAGGCTTCCGGGGGGCCTCAGCAAAGTGGACGTGGAACGGATGAAACGGATGCACAGCGGATGAAGCAGATGCACAGCGGAAGCCTAGCAGATGCACAGTGGAAGCCTAACGGATGCCTAGCGTTAATTGCGCATGCGGGGAGGATGCATTGCAAAAGCCCCGCGGATATAAGGGAAGCAGCTCGGAAGCAGGTCACCATTCAGAGGAATGCCGGACGGATAAACAGCCTTGCCTACCCTGCCTGCATGCCTGCCTGCAAGCCTTGCTGCCAGCCTCCCTGCCAGCCTCCCTGCCAGCCTTGCTGTCTGCCTGCCTGCCTGCCAGCCTTGGTGCCTGCCTTCCTACCAGCCTTGGTTCATGCCTGCCTGCATGCCAGCCTTGGTGCCTGCCTCCCTGCCAGCCTTGGTTCCTGCCAGCCTCCCTGCCAACCAGCAACCTCACAACCATGGGGAAGAACAGAAAGCCTCAGCCATCTGCTACCATCCCGCCCCCTGGCCCTCACTCTGGTTCTGCTGGGGCTTCTGCAGTGTGGGCTCGCTCTTCTGGGGCTGGGGCTTCTGCTGCTTCTGCTTCTGGAGGAGCTGATGATGCGGGGTATCAGACAAGCACTCCAGCACCAGCCACCTCCACAGCACCTGGACCCTTCACCCCTGAGACTGAGTGACCAAGAGGAGTGCCAGAGACTCATTTTTGTTTTATAGCTTGTTGTTAATAAAGTCTATTTTTGATTCACACACTTGCTTCATTTCTTTTTTTTAATAAAGTCTTGGTGGAAACTTTTAGAAATGGTTTAAGCCTTTGCATGCTTGTGGGATGGGTTAAGATAGCAGTGGGATGGGTTAAGATAGCAGTGGAATGGGTTGAGATAGCAGTGGGATGGGTTGAGATAGCAGTGGGATAGGTTGAGATAGCAGTGGGATGGGCAGTGATACCTTTGGGATGGGTAATAGCTGTGGGGTGGGCAGGGATACCTTTGGGATGGGTAATATCTGTGGGATAGATAAACCTCCAGTGCAAGCATAGTGGGACTGTATGGTCCACCCTCCCAGGTGCCACACCTATGGCCCTTTATTATCAGTAACAATGTAATCAATTGTCCACACATGTCAACATAAGCACAACTCTTAATTAAATACCCTGTTCATTGTAGGCCCATCCAACATACATGGCCCAATCTTATCAGTGGGATGAGACAGGCTGAAGGAAGCATCCATTAATCATCTATCATCCTGTCTTGCCACTCCACTGTTCCAGCTGGGGAGTTGCACCAGTGTTTCAGGAGGTTGCGCCGCTTCTTCCCTTCACGTGAGGCTCTATTGCGGCCTTGCACATCCAGAGTGTCTCTCAGGTTTCGCTCTTGCCTCCATTCCCCAGGCTCCATGTCCCCATTGCCTTGTTGGAGGTCCACGAGCCTGTTCTGCAAGACTGGGTAGCGGGTGCGCATGAGATTTTGCAGGATGCAGCAAGGTTTCACGATGTTCCTCACGGTCTCTGGGCGATGCTGCATGGTGGTGAGAAGTACCTGGAACCTGTTGGCCAGGATGCCAAAGGCGTTCTCCACCACCCGTCTTGCCCTGGACAGCCTGTAGTTGAAGATCCTCTCTTCATGGGTGAGGCATTTGGAGGTGTAGGGCTTCATGAGGTAGGTTGTGAGGGAGAAGGTGTCATCCCCCACGATGAAGTAGGGCACATCTTGCGTGTCGTTGGGCAGGGGGTCTGGATCTGGGAAGCCCATGATGAGGTTGCCTTCCAGCCTACCCTTGAGGTCACTTGCGTTGTATACCTGGGCATCTGAACATGAGCCGCTGCCTGAAGCATCGGTGTACATGAACATGTAGTCAGCATCGACCATGGCGAAGAGGATGATGCTGAAGAAGCCCTTGTAGTTGTGATAAGAGGACCCTGAGTTGGCTGGAGCTTTGCAGGCCACATGCTTCCCATCGATGGCTCCAACGGTGTGTGGGAAGTTCCACCTCTGATACCACTGCTCTGCAACTTTCTTCCATCCTTCTTCAATGGAGGGGCACTGGAGAAGCTCCTCCATGTATTCTTCGATGATGGCCTGCACCACTTCTCTGACCACAATGCTGATGGTGTTGTGTGGCACCCTCCAGCCATACTGCATGCTCGTGTATGTGGTCCCTGAGGCCAAGTGGCACAGAGTGAGTGCCACCTTGAGCCCAGGTTCCAGGCTGGGCCGGAAGTTGGTGTTTGCCTTGGTCAACCTGGGTGTCAGGCGCTGCACCACTTCGTCAAACATGGCTGGAGCATCCTCATGAAGTTCTGGAATGCCCAAGTGTCTTCATTCCTGAGCTCTACCATCAGCTTGTTGTACAGTCCATCCTCTGCTCTTCTGGCGAACCATCTTCGTACCCAGACGCTTCTTGGCCGCCTCTTTTTCTTCCCGTAGTAGAGTTCACAGAGCCTGTAGATGGCTTCGCACTGTTGCAGAAGGACGGTGGCTGTCAAAAGGACTTTGTTACAATCCACGGTGGACATGACTGGATGCTGTGGAAGAGGAAGAGTCAGATGAAGGCTGCAGAGGTCTTCACCACAGGACTGCTGTTCTGAAAGTGAGATCCAGATGAGTTGCTCCCCCTTTTTATAGGCAGTATAGGTTTTCCCCTATGTGTCCCTTTGCATCCTCTAGGCATCCTCTAGACATCCTTAATATCCGAGATAGGTCCTCTCTGCGAGCGTTTTTTCCGTTTTGAATGCTTTGTTTCCATGCTGCATCCACTAGGCATCTGTTCTGCATCCGTTCTGCGTCCGTTCCGCTTCCTCCCTGCGTCCGAGCGGATGCGAGTTGTGCGGATGCGCAGCGGATGCCTAGCGGATATAGTGGATGCGTAACGGATGCAGAACGGATGCCTAGCGGATGCCTAGCCGATGCAGAACGGACGAATTGGATACATTTTCCGCTCAAAAGTTTTGAGCAGCTCAAAACTTTCTGAACGGATGAAACGTCCATAGATGGATGCTGGATGGATAGAGAGGAAGCAAAATGGAGGCAGTGAGTGCAGAACAGATACATCACGTTTTGCAACGGATGGCAAGCTTTTTTGTCCGTTTTACATCCTCTTTGCATCCGTTGGTACAGTGTGACAGGGGCTTTAGTTTGCTAACTGTTTAGTTAGCTGTAGTTTGATGCTGCTAATTGACAAAAAAATATTCTGTGTCCAATTCATTACTTTAAACTGTTTTTCTTTCTCCTTTCCTTTCTTCTTTTTAATTTTTACAGATGCTTTTGCCAGAAGCTATTGAGAGAGAGAATAATAAAATGTATGAAGAAGTAAAAATACCTCACAGTGAACCAATGCCAGTGGGTTTAGTGGAAAAGCCAGTTTATATAAAGAATTTAGATGAGGTATGGTGAAATTCCTAATTTCTGTTCTGAGGCATTTGTAGAAGCTTCAGCCTTTTATTGTTCTACAATATAAATATTGAAACAGTATTGTGGAGATTTGTTGTTATTTTTATTCAAATTATTTGAATAACAAATGATTATTTCTTTAATAATATATACATTTTAAATTTAAAGATTGTTTAAAATCATCAATATTATAAATTGCTTAGAAATAAGATACGTTGTATATATATCATATACAATAGAAAATATAGGATGAAAATATACAAATGGTTTGTAAGCCAACAGTGACAACACTGAGGCTATAAGTTCCTATATGTACAGGTAATCTTCAATTTACGACCACAGTGGAGCCTGAAATTTATGTTGTTGAGTAAGAAATTTGTTAAGTGAGCTTTTGTCCCATTTTACGACTTTTCTTGTCACATTTGTTAAGAGAATCACTGCAGTTGGATAATTTATCACTAAATGAAATAATGTAAGGCATGGACTACCTATCCTTCTGAATTTTATTCTCTGTAGCACTTCTCACATTGTAATTACACTAGGAAAGAGTACATGTAATTCCCTTTTGTGACTGGGAGTGAGGTTGAGGAGGTCACATGTGACCTTTTCAGTGTTGGAAATAACACAGAGGTTTGTTCCTTTTTTGCTGAATACTTTGACCTGTCCTGTATTCTTAGCAATAGCAATAGACTTATATACTACTTCACAATGTTTTACAGCCCTCTCTAAGGGTTTTACAGAGTCAGCATATTGCCCATAACAATCTGGGTCCTCATTTTACCCACCTCAGAAGGATGGAAGCCTGAGTCAACCTTGAGCCTGGTGAGATTTAAACTGCCAAATTGCAGGCAGCTGGCAGTCAGCAGAAGTAGCCTGCAGTACTGCACTCTAACTACTGCGCCACTGCAGTGCTTAGAAACAGGTTGTTTCATTTTGATGACCATTCATTCAGTAGTTCCATTTATCCCAGTATCATTGTGGTCAAATAACAAAATAACAGAGTTAGACGGGACCTTAGTACAATCCCCTGCCCAAGCAGGAAACCTTATTTCAGACAAAGTGATCACAGTCTGGGAGCGAGCTTGGCAATTGATTCGCATTTATAACAGTTGTAGCATCTTGTGGGTACATGATCACCATCTGCAGACAGTTTCCCACAAGTAAAATCATTAAGGAAGTCCGTAGAGAAAGTCACAAGTCATTGTAGTCAGTCGCTTGCATTCTCCCCTCCCGGCAGCAGTCTTCCTCTGCTGAGGTGCTTGCACCTCACAGACCCCCTCCCCCCCTGCACACCCTCCTCCCTCTGACAGCAACCATTTACCTGCCTGCCACCTTACAACTCAAATGTTATTCGTTTAACAACTCAAAATTTTGGCTTATTGATGGTAAGAGGCACTAGGGGATTTGTTGTCACTAAGTAATGCTGTCATGTAATGTTATGCATCGTTGCTGCATCATTCAGTGATGAAAATCCCAGCAGTTCCTGTTGCTTTTTTAAAATACTTATATTTATTTGTAAAATAAAATGTCCTAGCAAATATGTATGCTAATTTTTGAAACCTTGTTTCCTTGGATCATACAGCCTTAAAAATATTCAAAATGCTTATGCAAAATGCTTTCAAGATGCCTGATTTTTTTTACAACAGTTGCATTGTAAACTGACATTAAAATAATACATCTTGGGTCCCGTTTTCTTACCTAGTAGAGTTGTCAGACGTTTTCCAAATTTGGTGATCGATAATACCAGACAGGATTGTGGAGAATAATATGCTCAGATTCTAATTTTAGCTGTTTTCTATTTAGAAAAGGTCTTTGAAAATATTAGCCTAACATTATTTTAAATGTTAGGGCAATACTTTTGATAACTAATGCTAAGGACACTTTTTTTCAGCTTGATATGTTTCAGATGAGTGGGTGTATAGCTTTCATCATACCCTAGAAGTATATCAGTGTCTTTTTTTAAAACATGCACTCTACCTATGGGTAGCTTTATATATTTATCCTATGAATAAATAACAACACTCCTTTTATCCCATTTATAGTACTTATTCAGCAATATGTGCTGTAAAGATTCATGAATTAGAACATTATTGCATGAATAATTTCAGCATCAGAAAAAATGCATGAAATATATTTTAGGAACAAAATTGTATAAATATTCTATCAAATAAACATTCATTAAAGGCAGAGGAAGCATAATTTCTGTCAATATATTCTTTTAATGTTCTAAATACAATCAGCAAAAGAAACAAAAGTGTAGTGGCATATTTGCCATAAAGTCTTCACAGCTTTCTAAAGTTGCAATTTTGTTGAGGATAGTTTTAATATAAACTCAAAATAGATTAAAAAAAATTCCTTTCTGTATCAGACACAAATCTAATGTTTTAACTGCCAATAGCTACATTCACATACCCCCACGGTGACAATTTGTTTAAAAACATGGTTTACTGAACAAGCTATTGTGGTCTGGCTTCAACCGAATACCACATCATAATGGACATATTTGCATATCATAATAAGCCAAAAACAAACAAATCTTCTGGAACTGTGCGGTTGAACAATGTGATCTTCTAAATGACTCCTAATTATATGCATATTAGAGCAGAGCAGTGGAGAAGATACTGCAGGTTCTTAAGGCAGTATATCTTATAGGAGCCATCTGCCACTAATGAATATAGGAATTATGGGGTAGGGAGTATCTCTTAAGCAAATCTAGTGTCGAAAATAAGAAATATCAGTGTTGGTGATTATAGAAAATTTCCTTGTGCATCTTGTTCAAGAAAAGCATCAATTATATAGACTTTAAATAAACTAGTCAAGTGGGCCTTACTGATAGAATCTGGAGGCTGGAAATCATCTACATTGATTTTAGCCATGATATTAATTACCAAGCAGAAAGCCCCAATTTAAATTATTTATTTTAATCAACTCTTTTATCTGCATGTCAGGTAGACACAAAAGGTACACTACGTGATTTATTCAGCCAAGTAAGACTTTTCTTTCCCTGTTGATATAATAGTGCTACAAAAGAATAATATAACTAAACCATTATTTTAGAATCTTTTCATTTTATCAGGTATTGTGGCTCATCAGTTTATAGAATAGTATAATATGGAAATATGGAACCTCTCATGTACCTTTTGAATTTCCTGTCTTGGTGAAGATGCTTGACATAATGTCCTAATCTATGATTTTGTGGAGAAATCCCTGGAATAGAAATTTTGTCTGCAACTGAAAAAACTGTCTAAATATTTAGTTTTCTGGCCATTTCTAGCCTTACAGAAAGATCAGTTCCATCTTTTGCTTCCTTCTCCCCAATCTGTATCCAGCTGTTCACTTTATAGGCATTGTAATTTTAAAGATTGGTGCCAATGTATATTTTATCCTCGTATTTTTAATCCTCTTTTTCATATTTTTTAGACTTGCAGGTAAGAGGGTAGATGGGGCTTCCAGTGATTGTAAGTTCTGAAAGTTTTTATGGTAGTGGACCAGGATTAAAATTCCTGGAAATAATTAAAGATCTGGGCATAATTCAAAATAGGTAATTTTAATGTTAGCAGGATTGTTTTGAACTCAGAGCCATCTACAGTGAAAAAGAAGATGATAAGACGGAGTAAAAACAGAATAACAAAAATCTTTTCAATATTGAGCTTTTCCTTCAATATCCCAATTATTGGCCTTTTAGGACTTTCTAAAACTGGCATTTTATGATTTTGGAAATCACTTAATCTCTAATCTATGGCTCTAGATTTCACCAGAGAATTTGACCCCAAAGATGTTCTAATAATTGTTATTGTGTTAATCTCTTTGGTCAAGGCAGGGCAGGCCTCTAGAAAGTTCTTTATTTCTCTTAACTAATGTTTCAGCCAAAGGCTCTCCAACAACCTATAAGGCTCCACCCTCCCCTACAGGGAGCCACTCTCAGTTTCCCAAACCCAGCTCCAGTAGTACAAAGAAAGCCACAAAGTAGGAGCCTGCTCATAGGGCAAGGTCTGGGTTTCCAAGTCCAATCTTCCAGGGAAAGTCCAAGCACAATACAAATGCAGTCCTCAGGACAAGAAAAGAAGCAGTTCCAAACCTACACCAAAGCAGAGGCCAAATGCAGGCCAGAAAAGAAGGGCTCAGTCTAAAGGGCCTGTCACATAGGCCGACGGATGCAAAACGTATGTAAAAAGGACACAGCGGACGAGAAAATGTTCCATCCATTGTTATCCGCTCTCAAAAGTGCCCCGAATTTGCATAAGCAGAGCGGACAACAACGGAAAGGAACGGACGGGGAGAGTACGTAGCAAGGAGGGAAAGCGGATGCTCCATGGAAGCCTAGCAGATGGAAGCGGATGGAAACGGATGGCACATCCTCAAGGCTTCCGGGGGAGCACAGCGAAGCGGACGGACAACGGAAGGAACGGATGCAGAGCAGATGCCGAGTGGATGAAGCGGATGCCTTGCGGATGCCTAGCGGATGCCTAGCGGATGCAAAGCTTTCACTGCGTATGCGGGGAGGATGCATTGCATCAGCCCCGCGGATATAAAGGGATGCAGCTCGCAAGCAGGTCACCATTCAGAGGAAAGACCTGCTGCCAGATAAAGCTCCAGCCAGCCAGCCAGCCAACAACCATGGGGAAGAAGAGAAAGCCTCTGCCATTTGTTGCCAGCCCTGGCAAGAAGGACAGGGCCACCATCCCACCCCCTGGCCCTGACTCTACTTCTGCTGGGGCTTCTGCTGCTCGGGCTGACTCTTCTGGTGCTGGAGCTTCTGCTGGCGCTGCTCCAGGTGCTGGTGCTTCTGCTGGTGGTTACTCTGCTGGCGTTGCTCCTGGTGCTGGGGCTTCTGCTGGTGCTTAAGCCCCTGTCACACTGCACCAACGGATGCAAAGAGGATGTAAAATGGACAAAAAAGCTTGCCATCCATTGCAAAACGCGATGTACTCACTGCCTCCGTTTTGCTTCCTCTCTATCCATCCAGCATCCGTTTATTGACATTTCATCTGCTCAGAAAGTTTTGGGCTGCTCAAAACTTTTGTGCGGAAATTGTATCCAATGCGTCCGTTCTGCATCCGCTAGGCATCCGTTCTGTATCCGTTCTACATCCGTTACGCATCCGCTATATCCGCTAGGCATCCGCTGCGCATCCGCGCAACTCACATCCGTTCGGACGTAGGGAGGAAGCGGAACGGACGCAGATTGGATGCAGAACGGATGCCTAGCGGAAACAAAGTGTTCAAAACAGAAAAAACGTTCGCAGAGGGGACCTATCTCGGATATTGAGGATGTCTAGAGGATGCCTAGAGGATGCCTAGAGGATGCAAAGGGACACCTATACTGCCTAAAAAATGGGGGAGCAACTCGTCTGCATCTCACTTTCACACCAGCAGCCCAGCTGTGCAGATCTCTGCAGCCTTTATCTGACTCTTCCTCTTCCACAGCATCCAGTCATGTCAACCGTGGATGGTAACACAGTCCTTTTGGCAGCCACCATCCTTCTGCAACAATGCGAAGCCATCTACAGGCTCTGTGAACTCAACTACGGGAAGAAAAGGAGGTGGCCAAGAAGCGTCTGGGTCCGAAGATGGATCGGGAGAAGAGCAGAGTACGGACTGTACAACAAGCTGATGGTGGAGCTCAGGAACGAAGACACTCGGGCATTCCAGAACTTCATGAGGATTCCTCCAGCCATGTTTGACGAAGTGGTGCAGCGCCTGACACCCAGGTTGACCAAGGCAAACACCAACTTCCAGCCCAGCCTGGAACCTGGGCTCAAGGTGGCACTCACTCTGCGCCACCTGGCCTTAGGGACCACCTACAGCAGCATGCAGTACGGCTGGAGGGTGCCACACAACACCATCAGCATTGTGGTCAGAGAAGTGGTGCAGGCGATCATCGAAGAATACAAGGAGGAGCTCCTTCAGTGCCCCTCCACTGAAGAAGGATGGAAGAAAGTTGCAGAGCAGTGGTATCAGAGGTGGAACTTCCCACACACCATTGGAGCCATAGATGGCAAGCACGTGGCCTGCAAAGCACCACCCAAGTCGGGCTCCACTTATTTCAACTACAAGGGCTTCTTCAGCATCGTCCTCTTTGCCATGGTCAATGCTGACTACAAGTTCATGTACATCGATGCTTCAGGCAGCGGCTCATGTTCAAATGCCCAGGTATACAACGCCAGTGACCTCAAGGAGGGGCTGCAAGGCAACCTCATCATGGGCTTTCCAGATCCAGAACCCCTGCCCAACGACACGCAAAATGTGCCCTACTTCATCGTGGGGGATGACGCCTTCTCCCTCAGAACCTACCTCATGAAGCCCTACTCTTCCAGACTCCTCACCCGTGAAGAGAGGATCTTCAACTACAGGCTGTCCAGGGCAAGGCAGGTGGTGGAGAACGCCTTTGGCATCCTGGCCAACAGGTTCCAGGTACTTCTCACCACCATGCAGCATCGCCCTGAGACCGTGAGGAACATCGTGAAAGCTTGCTGCATCCTTCACAATCTCATGCGCACCCGCTACCCAGTCTTACAGAACAGGCTCGTGGATCTCCAGCAAGGCAATGGGGACATGGAGCCTGGGGAATGGAGGCAAGGGCGAAACCTGATAGACACTCAGGATGTGCAAGGCCCCAACAGAGCTTCATGTGAAGGGAAGAAGCAGCGCAACCTCCTGAGACACTGGTGCAACTCCCCAGCTGGAACAGTGGAGTGGCAAGACAGGATGAGAGATGATTAATGGGTAATGATACCACTGCTCTGCTTCCTTCAGCCTGTCTCATCACACGGATGAGATTGGGCCATGTATGTTGGGTGGGCCTACAATGAACAGGGCATTTAATAAAGAGTTGTGTTTATGTTGAAATGTGTAGATCAATGATTACATTGTTATTGATAATAAAGGGCCAAAGGTGTGGCACCTGGGAGGGCTGACCATACAGTCCCACTATGCTTGAACTGGAGGCTTATCTATCCCACTGCTATCCTTACCCATCCCACAGCTATTACCCATCCCACAGGTATCCCTGCCCATCCCACTGCTATCTTAACCCATCCCACAAGCATGCAAAGTTTCCACCAATTCTAAAAGTTTCAACCAAGACTTTATTACAAAAAAAAGAAATGAAGCAAGTGTGTGAATCAAAGATAAACTTTATTGAACAACAAGCTGTAAAAAAAAAATGACCCAAGTCAAGTGTCCAAATAAAGTCCACAGGAAGCCAGCTACCCAGTCTCTGGCACTCTTATTGGTCACTCGGAGGTGTGCCCAGTCTCAGGGGTGAAGGGTCTAGGTGCTGTGGAGGTGGGTCGTGCTGGAGTGCTGGTCTGTATCGTCATTGGGGTGCCTGGCCCCGAGAGAACAACAGGGGACGGTGTGTTGAGGAAGCTCTCAGACAGCTGGCTCAGACCCGCGATGCTGAGAGGTCCTTCCTCCATGCCATGGGGTGTCAGCCCCAGTACTGATGACAGATGTACTGAGGCCGGGCTTGGCTGTGAGGTGGAGGAAGGAGCAGTGTAGTGGGGCTGTCTGGTCTGCAGCTGGGTGAGGACTGGCGTGGGTGGCATCGGTGTCGTCAGCATCATTGTCGTGGGTGGCATCGGTGGCATCAGTGGAACCGGTGGCAACGGTGGCGTCCGATGAATCTGTGCCTGGACTGGGAAGGGCTGCTGCCTGTGCTGCTGGACCTCCTGGTAGCCATAGCCCTGGTAGGTGAGGGGCTGTGGGAAGTCTTGGAATGGGAGGGACATCACCTGTGGTGGAGGTGGAGGAGCAGACCTGGACTGGGTGGGAGCAGGTTCCTCTGGATTAGGAGGGTTGTGAAGAAGCTCGGTAATCCGGTCCTTCACCACCTGGTACTGGGGTTCCTCCATGTTCTTGAGGGTCTAGTTGACATAGGTGAGGAAGGGCTTGTGGTTGGAGGATGAGGAGTCGGTGCTGACCAGCTGAGAGAGGAGATCTATACTGGTGTGCATGGTGTCCCTGATCTCCAGCAGGACATTGTGGCTCTGACCCTCCTGCTGTGTGGCTCTCTGCCTTTCTGTGGAGGTGGAGCTGGGGGGGTGGATGCGGATACGACTGTGGTGGACTCGATGTCTCCTCTCTCCCACCGCACCAGGGAATCCTCCACGCGCTCCACCACGGTTACACCTGTCCGCGGGTTCTCCGCCGTGGCACTCTCCATAGAAACCTGCCTGGAGACAGGGACTGACTCTCCGCCGGAAGAGGACTGGGTCTCAGCAGGCTGCCGGAGAGAGAGGGTTGTGAGAGGGGCTCCTGGTGCTCCTCGGTGGCGGATCTCACCCTCCAGGAAGCTGCACCTGGCCATGACATAGGTCTCTCTGTCCGTTAGGTTAACCGTGGCCTGGACAGATTTCTGCAGGTGCAGCTTCCCGTACCAGGTGTGCATGTGCGGTATCTGCTATCCCGCATCAGATGGGCGTCTCATGATAGGGAGCGAAAGGAGAAAGAAACGACAGGAGACGAAGTTCCTCGGGATGAGTGCGCCCAAAATGTCTGGGTACACGCTCTTTTATTATGCTCCTTCAAAGGGGGGTGATTGTTTTTTCAGAGCCTAGGTTAAATCCAGGTCAGACAGGATAAGCAAGATTTACAATAGCTCAGATCAGGCAAGATACCAGGTCAGACAGGATTGCAAGATTTATAATTCGATCAGGATATTCCTGCTTTACAAAGCTGCATGCCAAACAAACTACTCACAATGTAAATAAGCTTTATCTACAGATGTTTAGCTCCTTGTCCCTTGTACGTGCCCTGCAAAGGTCACTGAGGAGACAGAAGCTCAATGACTACACGTGAATGATACAATGTTGCAAATGCCTGAACGATACATAGTTGCAATGATACACAGTTGCAAACACATGAATGATACATAGTTACAACAGCATGTGCTTCCAACAGCCGAGAAGCACCTCCGAAGTTTAACCCATACTCTCCGCCCTCTCTCTCCAAACAGCCTGCTTCCTTTTGGTGTCCCTGTATAGCCGGTGTCCCTTCCGCCACAGATAGTCATTCTCTCTCAGCCACTCCAGCACCTCATCCTCGTGTTCCTCCTCAATGAAGTATTGCCTCCTCTCCCGTTGTCGCATACGCCTCTTCCTCCCTTTGGCAGGACCAGATGGGCCCTCATCAGAGGGGCTCCCAGGTGGTAGGGGCTGCTCTTCCACACCAGCAGCAGCACCAGCAGGATCATCATCATCATCATCATCACCAGCAGGATCATAATCAGCAGCAGCAGCAGCGGCAGGATCATCATCAGCAGCAGCATCGTCATCATCAGCAGCAGCAGCAGGATCAGCTGGACCAGGATCAGCAGCAGCAGAGTAAGCACCAGGAGCCCCAGCACCAGCAGGACCAGGAGCACGAGCAGGACGAGCAAGACCAGAAGCACGAGCAGTACGAGCAAGTCCAGAAGCACGAGCAGGACCAGCAGGACCAGATGCAGCTTCAGCAGAGTACGCAGCAGCAGAAGCACCACTGCCAGGAGCAGCTTCAGCAGAGTACACAGCAGCAGAAGCACCACCGCTAGGAGCAGCTTCAGCAGAAGCTCCAGCATCAGAAGAGCGAGCCCGAGCAGCAGAAGCCCCAGCAGAAGCAGAGTCAGGGACAGGGGGCGGGAGGGTGGCCCTGTCCCTCTTGCCAGGGATGGTGGCAGATTGCTGAGACTTTCGCTTCTTCCCCATGGTTGTGGGGTTGCTGGCTGGCAGGGAGGCTGGCAGGCACCAACGCTGGCAGGAATGCTGGCAGGAAGGCAGGAAGGAAGGAAGGAATGCTGGCAGGCAGGCAGGTACTAAGGCTGGCAGGCAGACTGGCTGGCAGGGAGGCTGGCAGGCAGGCAGAGAGCAAGGCTGGCAGGAAGGCTGGCCAGGAGGCTTGGAGGCAGGCTGGCAGGAAGGCTGGCAGCAAGGCTTGCAGGCAGGGCAGGCAAGGACTCGATGTTTCCTGCAGCAGGTCTTTCCTCCGAATGCTGGCCACGTGCGAGCTGCTTCCCTTTACATCCGCGTGGCTTATGCAATGCATCCCCCCCGCATGCACAATTAAAGGCAGGCATCCGTTAGGCTTCCGCTGTGCATCCGTTAGGCTTCCGCTCTGCATCCGCTTCATTCGCTGTGCATCCGCTGTATCCGTTCCGCATCCACTTTGCTGAGGCCCCCCGGAAGCCTAGCGGATGTGCCATCTGCTCCCATCCGCTGGGCTTCCGTTCCGCATCCGCTTTCCATCCGCTCTGCGTCCTCCCCGCGTCCGTGTTATCCGCTCTGGTTATGCAAATTTTTACCCCTTTTGAGAGCGGATAACAACGGATGGAACATTTTGCTAGTCCATTGTGTCCGTTTTGCATCCATTGGGCAGTGTGACAGGGCCTTTACTCTGCTGGCGCTGCTCCTGGTGCTGGTGCTTCTGCTGGTGCTTACTCTGCTGGTGCTGATCCTGGTGCTCCTGGTCCTGCTGGTCCTGCTGGTGCTTACTCTGCTGCTGCTGATCCTGGTGCTGCTAGTCCTGCTGGTGCTGCTGATCCTGCTTTTGCTGCTACTGTTGTTGCTGCTTCTGGTGGTGGTGGTGTGGTGGAGCAGCCCTACAACCTCGAAGCCCCTCTGATGAGGGCCCAGATGGCCCTGCCAGAAGGAGGAAGAGGCATACGCGAGAACAAGAACGGGAGAGGAGGCAATACTCCATCGAAGAGGAACATGAGGATGAGGTGTTGGAATGGCTGAGGGAGAACGAGTATCTTTGGCGGAAGGGACACAGGCTCTATCGAACATAAACACAACTCTTTATTAAACGCCCTGTTCATTGTAGGGCCACTCAACATACATGGCACAATCTCATCAGTGTGATGAGACAGGTTGAAGGAAGCATCCATTAATCATCTATCATCCTGTCTTGCCACTCCACTGCTCCAGCTGGGGAGTTGCACCAGTGTTTCAGGAGGTTGCGCTGCTTCTTCCCTTCACGTGAGGCTCTGTTGGGGCCTTGCACATCCTCAGTGTCTATCAGGTTTCACTCTTGCCTCCGTTCCCCAGGCTCCATGTCCCCATTGCCTTGTTGACGGTCCACAAGCCTGTTCTTCAAGACTGGGTAGCGGGTGCGCATGAGATTGTGCAGGATGCAGCAAGCTTCCATGATCCTCCTCACGGTCTCTGGGCGATGCTGCATGGTGGTGAGAAGTACCTGGAACTGTTGGCCAGGATGCCAAAGGCGTTCTCCACCACCTGTCTTGCCCTGGACAGCCTTTAGTTGAAGATCCTCTCTTCACGGGTGGGGCATCTGGAGGTGTAGGGCTTCATGAGGTAGGTTCTGTGGGAGAAGGCGTCATCCCCCACGATAAAGTAGGGCACATCTTGCGTGTCGTTGGGCAGGGGGTCTGGATCTGGGAAGCCCATGATGATGGGCATTTGAAGCTGACCCGTTGCCTGAAGCATCAATGTACATGAACTTGTAGTCAGCATCGACCATGGCGAAGAGGATGATGCTGAAGAAGCCCTTGTAGTTGAAATAAGTGGACCCCGACTTGGCTGGAGCTTTGCAGGCCACGTGCTTCTCATCTATGGCTCCAACGGTGTGGGGGAAGTTCCACTTCTGATACCACTGCTCTGCAACTTTCTTCCAGCCTTCTTCAGTGGAGGGGCACTGGAGGAGCTCCTCCAGGTATTCTTCGATGATGGCCTGCACCACTTCTCTGACCACAATGCTGATGGTGTTGTGTGGCACCCTCCAGCCATACTGCATGCTCCTGTAGGTGGTCCCTGAGGCCAGGTGGCGCAGATTCAGTGCCACCTTGAGCCCAGGGTCCAGGCTGGGCCGGAAGTTGGTGCTCTGCTTGGTCAACCTGGGTCTCAGCCGCTCCACTACTTCGTCAAACATGGCTGGAGGCATCCTCATGAAGTTCTGGAATGCACAAGGGTCTTCGTTCCTCAGCTCCGCCATCAGCTTGTTATACATTCCGTACTCTGTTCTTCTGGTGATCCATCTTCGGACCCAGACACTTCTTGGCCGCCTCCTTTTCTTCGCCTAGAACAGGTGAAAGAGCCTGTAGATGGCTTTGCACTGTTGTGGAACGATGGTGGCTACCAAAAGGAGTGTGTGACGATCTATGGTGGAGATGACTGGATGCTGTGGAAGAGCAAGAGCAAGATGAAGGCTGAAGAGGTCTGAAGAGAGGATGAAAAACGGACGCAGTGAATACAGAACGGAAGCATCACATTAACCAACAGATGGCAAGTGTTTCTCTCCGTTTTACATCCTCTTTGCATCCGTTGGTGCTGTGTGACAGGGGTTTCAGGCAAAATGTGAAGAAGAGTCTTCCAAGCAAGGCAAGGCAAACAACAAATAGGCACGAGTCGAAGCTGGAGGAGCGTAAGCCAAAACAACCAATTGTTCCTGGCAAAGACTAACTCCCCAAGGCTTCTCCTTAAGTTACTCCTCTCTAGGTGTTCCTTGTGAGGAGGGATGGGGCGACCGTCTCCCAAGTAGCCTTGCAGCCCTTCTCTGGGCTTGCCTACACTCCATTTTCCTTGCCCTTGGATCGAGTGGAGTAGACAGTTTTTCCTCATCAGAGAGATTGGCTGCCTATCAGCACCACTTCTGGTCAGCAGCCAATCCTTTTTGTTTGTACAGGCAGTCAGCTCTGTCTGGTCGACCACCTCCTCCAGTGTCTGAGGGTCCCGGGATAGCATCATCTTCAGCTCCTCATCAGAAAGTCCCAGTTCCAGCTCTTCCTCCTCTAAACAGGGCTCTGAGGGGGCCATGACAATCCTAGATATTATTCTTTTCTAACAAGTCTCTCAATTCATACTTTATACTTGATAAAGTAGTCACTTTATGGCAACCAGCCAATATAAAACAGTTTATTTCCTTTTTTGTATCTTATATCTTTGTATCTTTTTTATCTTGTATCTTTTTTGTATTTTATATCTTATCCATAGACATGTAGTTAAACTACATGTCTATGGATAAGATATACATGCTGTGTATATAGAACCTATGTAAAAACAAACCTGTATCTTCTGTATATTGTTTTAAATTTAATTTCATAGTTTTTGTAGAAAATGATCATTAAAATGGGGGCATTTTCAGTTCCAATTAGTTATATAAGCGCTATATTATTTTGTTATTGTGTAAAGGACTAGCCTCTATCCATAAAAAGGGTACAAATTTATGTTATGCCACAATTGAACAACAGTCTACTGAACAAGCTAGAGTTAGCTTGGTTCATACAACCTAGCTAACTTATCTAAAGGGGTAACCATTATGAACAACTATGAATGTTATCTATATGATGCTGTCTTTGCAATTGTATTTTGATAAAATTCCTGGAATTTAAAAGGTGAATACTTCATTTTCATTCAGTTGAAAAAGAATGGCTGTATCTTCTGAAATAAAGTTCATGATTTCTAAATGCAAGTGTTATGTAATTTCTACTTCAGGAAATTTAGACTGTCTTTTTCCATATAATTACCAAGTAACAACTAAAATTTGAATACTATTTTTAACTAGAGTTAAATTTTTGAGACAAAATGGCATACATAGTGAAAGTTACAAAAACAGATAATTATTTTGTGTTTTACACATTAAAAATTTGCTCTGGATAAGAATAAAGTAGTGCTGTCTTTTTGTCAGTGTTAGGCACTAACAGAATACATATTATGTGCCCTACAAATTTATAGACGATAATTAAGAAAAAAAGGTGCCTTCAGCCACCTCACTTAAATGCTGCGATATCTGGAAATATGCTTGTTGGAATGGTAGAAATTAGAAATGCAACTTCTCTAAAAGCTAGGCTCAAATGTGTGTTTTTTTGCACATGCAAAAAACGACCTGCCATAATTCTGTCTTGCTATTCAGCAGGTTGCAGAAAAAATTATAGCATTATTTTGGCATTTGGGGAACTATCAGAATGCCACTTCCCATTTTATTAGAAGAGCATATATTACAGATTTTATTTATACCATTTGCCCCCTAAACCATCAAAAGTGACAATGCAATCGGTTATAATGAATTTTTTTGGCCTTTCATCAAATAAATATAGAACTTTTAAAAAACAAAGCATTCTAAGACTTTATAATAATTTGTAAATAAATTTATCTAGTTTGAAAAGCTTACAATACCAGAAAAATAAAATATAAGGCCTGGGGAAGAAACAAATTGCATTTAAGTGCAACTTTTAGTGCAACTGCAGAGCTTGAGATATACAGGTCTCAAGTATGCATTTTGATCAAAACATCAACTGACTTGAAATCCTTAGAACAAGAATTAAAAATATAATACCACCTGTATCACAGTCCCTTTATGTGATGGGGATCACACTTGAAAGAGATTGTACAGCTTTAAGGCTAGGCCGACGGATGCAAAACACATGCAAAAAGGACACAGTGGACGAACATAATTTCGGGGGTGGCTCCATCCGTTGTTATCCGCTCTCAAAAGTGGCAAAAATTTGCAAAAACAGAACGGAAAAGAACGGAAAGGAACGGACGGGGGTAGTACGTAGCAAGGATGGTAAGCAGATGTTCATAGGAAGCCTAGCGGATGGAAGCGGATGACACATTCGAAGGGCTTCCAGGGGAGAATACCGAAGCAGACGTGTAGCGGAAGGAGCGGATGCATAGTGGATGACGCGGATGCATCATGGACGCCTATGGGATGCATAGTGGATGCGTAGCGGATGCATAGCAGATGCAAAGCGTTCACTGCGCATGTGGGGAGTATGAATTGCACCAGCTCCGCAGATATAAAAGGATGCAGCTCGCAAGCAGTCACCATTCAGAGGAAAGACCTGCTGCCAGAGACATCTTGAGAGAACACCATGGTTCGTCAGTCAGGGAAGAAGAGGAAGCCTGTGCAAACTCCTGCCAGCCCTGGAAAGAAGGACAGAACCACCATCCCACCCCCTGGCGCTGACTCTGAAGCTGCTGGTGCTTCTGCTGGTGCTGGTGCTGGTGGTGCTTCTCCTGCTGCTGGTGCTGCTGGTGCTTCTCCTGTTGCTGCTTGTGGTGCTTCTCCTGCTGCTGGTGCTGCTGCTACTGCTACTGCTACTGCTAGTGCTGCTTCTGTGGTGAACCAGCCCCAAGGCCTCAAAGCCCTGCTGCTGAAGGCCCGGAAGCCCCTGCCAGAGAGAGGAAGAGGCAAGGCAAGGAGAAGGGAGAGAGGAAACAGTACTCCATTTCCGAGGACCATGAGGAGGAGGTGCTGCAATGGCTGAGGGAGAATGAGTACTTGTGGAGAAAGGGCCACAGACTCTATCGCGACACCAAGAGAAAGCAGGCAGCGTGGAGAGACAAGGCAGAGAGCCTGGGCTACACTTCAGTTGTACTCCTGGGATGGTGGAAGCACATGCACACCTGGTATGGCAAGCTGCAGCTGAAGAAATCTGGCCAGGCCGCTGTCAAGCTCACTGACCGGGAGATGTACGTCATGGCCAAGTGCAGCTTCCTGGAGGGTGAGGTCCGCCACCGAGGAGCAGCCCCTCTGTCAACCCTCTTCCTCAGACAGCCCACAGACAGCCAGTCCTCTTCCAGCCAGGAGACAGCTACCGTGTCCAGGAAGGTGTCTTTGGAGGGCCCCACGGCAGAGACCCCCCCAACAGCTGCACTCCCCATGCCAGAGGACATGGAGGATCCCCTGTCTCAAATGGAGCAAGAAGAAGCAGCAGCCAGAGACCAACCCTCCCCCAACCCCACCTCCACCTCCACAGAAAGCAGGCAGAAAAGCAGACTGGTGGGCCAGAGCCACACTGTCCTCTTGGAGATCAGGGACACAATCAAAACCAGCACAGATCTTTTCTCTCAGCTGGTCCGCAGCGACATACCATCATCGAACCGCAAGCTCTTCATCAACTAAGTGAGCCAGAACCTCATGGACCTGCCTGAAGCCCAGTACCAGGTGATGAAGGAGAAGATAACAGCACTGCTGCACCACCCTCCAGGCCCAACTGCTCCGACCCACTCCAGGACTGCTCCTTCACCCCAGGCGATGTCACAGCCCTTTCACGGCTTTCAACAGCCCATCACCTACCAAGGCTACGAGTATCAGGATTTCCTACAGCAGAGGAAGCCCTTCCCAGTCCAGGCCCAGGTACATCGCCCGCCACAGACGCCTCACCTCACTCAGTTGCAGACCAGACAGCCCCACTACACTCCTCCTTCCTCCACCCCACAGCCAAGCCCCTTAACAGAAAATCTGTCATCAGTATTGTGCCTGACATCCCAGGTCCTTGAGGAAGGGCCTCTCAACCTCACGGGACTGAGTCAGCTCTCTGAGAGCTTCCTGAACACACCATCCCCTGTTGTACTCTTGGGGCCAGGCACCCCGATGGCGCCTCAGACCAGCACTCCAGCCATAGCCACCTCCACAGTCCCTGGCTGCTCGACAGCTGAGACCATGGACATGCCTCAGAGTGACTGAGAATAGTGCCAGAGACTGAACTGTTACCTGTTCACTTTATCTTTGCTAAAGACACTTTACTTGGTTCATTTTGCTTTTTTAATAAAGTCATACAGTTTACTTAAGACAGTTCTTAATAAAGGTTATCTTTGCTTCACACACTTGGTTCATTTTTTTAACTTAATAAAGTGTTGGTAAAAACTTTGAAAAAATGGTTAAGCCTTTGCTTGCTTGTGGGATAGGTAAGGATAGTTGTGGGATGGATAAGGATAGTTGTGGGATGGGTAAGGATAGTTGTGGGATAGGTAAGGATAGTTGTGGGATGGGTAAGGATAGTTGTGGGATGGGTAAGGATAGTTGTGGGATGGGTAAGGATAGTTGTGAGATGGGTAAGGATAGTTGTGGGATAGGTAAAGATAGTTGTGGGATGAGTAAGGATAGCTGTGGGATTGATAAACCTCCAGTGCAAGCACAGTGGGACTGTATGGTCCACCTTCCCAGCTGCCACATATATGGCCCTTATTTATCAATAACAATTTATTCATTGATCAACACATTTCAAAATAAACAAAGCTCTTTATTAATGCCCTAATCATTGTAGGACCACTCAACATACATGGCACAATGTCATCAGTGTTATGAGACAGGCTCAGGAAGCATCCATTAACCATCTACCATCCTGTCTTGCCACTACACTGCTCCAGCTGGGGAATTGCACCATTGTTTCAGGAGGTTGCGCTGCTTCTTCCCTTCACATGAAGCTCTGTTGGGGTCTTGTACATCCACAGTGTCTGTCAGGTTTCGTCCTTGCCTCCATTCACCAGGCTCCATGTCCCCATTACCTTGTTAACGATCCGCAAGCCTGTTCTGCAAGACTGGGTAGCGGGTGCGCATGAGATTGTGCAGGATGCAGCAAGCTTCCACAATGCTCCTCACAGTCTGTGGGCGATGCTGCATGGTGGTGAGAAGTATCTGGAACCTGTTGGCCAGGATGCCAAAGGCGTTCTCCACCACCCGTCTTGCCCTGGACAGCCTGTAGTTGAAGATTCTCTCTTCACGGGTGAGGTATCTTGAAGTGTAGGGCTTCATGAGGTAGGTTGTGAGGGAGAAGGCGTCATCACCCACGATGAAGTAGGGCACATCTTGCGTGTCATTGGGTTAGGGGTCTGGATCTGGAAAACCCATGATGAGGTTTTGTTCCAGCCCACCCTTGAGGTCACTGGCGTATACCTGGCTATCTGAAGCTGACCCGTTGCCTAAACATTGATGTACATGAACTTGTTGTCAGCATCAACCATGGCAAAGAGGATGATACTGAAGAAGCCCTTGTAGTTGTGATAAGAGGACCCTGAGTTGGCTGGAGCTTTGCAGGCCACATGCTTCCCATCTATGGATCCAACGGTGTGGGGAAAGTTCCACCTCTGATACCACTGTTCTGCAACTTTCCTCCAGCCTTCTTCAGTGGTGGGGCACTGGAGGAGCTCCTCCAGGTATTCTTCGATGATGGCCTGCACCACTTCTCTGACCACAATGCTGATGGTGTTGTGTGGCACCCTCCAGGCATACTGCATGTTTCTGCATGTGGTTTCAGAGGCCAGGTGCCGCAGAGTCAGTGCCACCTTCATTCCAGGGTCCAGGCTGGGCCGGAAGTTGGTGCTTGGCTTGGTCAACCTGGGTCTCAGATGTTCAACAATTTCGTCAAACATGGCTGGTGGCATCCTCATGAAGTGCTGGAATGCACGAGTGTCTTCATTCCTCAGCTCCACCATCAGCTTGTCATACAGTCCAAACTCCACTCTTCTCCCGATCCATCGTCGGACCCACACAGCTCTTGGACATCTTCTTCTCCTTGTGTAGAAAAGGTGAAAGAGTCTGAACAGGGCTTGGTTTTGGTGTTGAATGATGCTACCATAAGGACTGTGTTATGATCCATGGTGGAGATCAATGGATGATGTGGAAGAGCAAGACCGAGGGTGAAGAGGTCTGTACACCACGGCTGCTGGACTGATAGTGAGATCCAGGTGATTTCCTCCCCCTTTTTATGGGAAATATCGGTTTTCCGCTAGGTGTCCTTCCACATACTCTAGGCATACTCCAGACATCCTAAATATCTGAGATACGTACCATATACAAACGTTTTGTCCGTTTTAATGCTTTATATACGAGATGCATCCGCTTACATCCTTTCTATTTCCGTGCTACTAACGCTGTGTGGACGTTCCGTGTACCTTTCGCTTGCTCCCTCTTTCCATTTTCAGCTGGAGTGGATGTGAGTTGCGAGGATGCCCAGAGGATGCCGAGAAGATACAGCAGATGTTTAACGGATGACAACAGATGTAGAACGTTTGTTGCCCATATGTGTCGCGGATGTACATCGTACACGGCGGAAAGTTCATCCGCTGAAAAAGTTTTGTGCAGCTCAAAACTTTTTAAGCGGATGAAATAGCAGTAGACGGATGTTTGACGGATAGAGCGTATGAAACACGTACGCAGTGAGTACACAACGGATGTATCGCGTTTTCCAAGGGATGGCAAGCTTTTTTGTCCGTTTTACATCCTCTTTGCATCTGTTGGTGCAGTGGGGGACATGGGCTTTAAAGCTGGAAAGGATGAATTCTAAGGAAGCCATAATGGTCTAAAGGATGGGAGAAGAAATATTATATTATTTGATGAGAGTTAGCTTAAGGAGAAGGCCAAATAAATACAGAACATGATATAAGAATATAAAACTATACATAGTATAGTAAAATAAAGCAACTCTGAAGTCATTCTGTCAAACTAAACATTGGGAGAATCAGCATAGACAAAAAAAAAAAAACAATTTCTGCACATAGCTCAGATGTAGTATTTCCAACCATAAAATGTACTTGTCAGTCATCACTTTGGACTATTTTAAAACTGAGATAGACAAATTGATGAAATACAAGGCTATAAAGTTTAGTCACATTTGCCTTTGTATACCAACTGTTGAAAAACCATTGGCAGCAGAGTACCATTATTCTTGTTGTAATTATTCTTATAGGCATTTGATTGTCCATGAGGGGAGCTTGGATTAGATAAACAGTATGATCCAGCTGTTACAGCCATAGCATACCTGCCTGTAGTGTGACAAAATTGTCATTTCAATAACACGACAAATAAATTGTATGTGTGTGTGCATATATAAATATATATCATATATATCAAATAGCTTACAAAATCTAGCAATGTATGAAACGCCATGGAATATACTTGAATTATACATTGTATTATACTTCCAAAATACTTAACAAAGGATGACAGCTGCTATGAAAAAAAGAAAACTGCTCAGTTACTGAGGGCCAGCTGCATGCAACTAGAAACTAAATGAAACACTATTCTTTTGCCCACCAGCTTAACTGGTTTTATATGTAATGTAACAGTAACCTGAAAACTGTGGAATGCTGAATGTATTTGTTTAAGTATACTGCTTTAAAACAAAAGGGGGAAGAAACAGTAAGTCTAATTACTATTAATTAGTAACTAGCAGTTTCTTCTAAGTATGATTACTCAGAAAAATAAGCATATTCAGGTTCATGAGTTTTGCATGGTTTCCCCCCAAGAAGTATATTTTAATATGAATATGAAGTATTTAATCATAATACAGTAATATCTTGGTACTCAATTGCTTTGAAACTCAATGAATTTCATACACAACGCATTTTGACACAAAAATTTGTCTTGGTTCTCATCATTTCTTTGGTGTTCAATGCACAGATTAGAACTTGTTGTTTACCTTGGGACTCAGTACATTATTCTTTATGGGAAAAATTGTTTGACTTTCAGCATTTTTGGTACTCATCTCACCTCTCCGAAACAATTAGTGATGTATCACGGTACCACTGAATTCATATTTAAAATGCCTAGTTTTTTAAGTGTTCCAAATGGCCATTGCTAAAGTTGTGTGGTGCCTTTTGATGTCTGTTGACTAAAGTCCTTAGAGTATCCATAAACTATTCAGATAGCACAATCCAAGGTTGTTTCCTGAAATTCCAGAGGATTTCGTTAAAGAATTTAATGATTGCTAAAGTGGCAAACTGTAGATTATTTTGGAAAATCTCTGCAGGTCTTAAACTTGAAATCTGTCTCTTTTAGGTTCTGTTGCACAAAGTGCTTCAATCTTCTGTGACTGTTTTTAGGATCTTTATGCTATTTTCCATCTACCCAAATTTCCAAATAACTTATGAAGTCAAAATTATGGGGTATGTTTAGTGTGTTTTGAAGATGGAGCTCAGTTCTATTTGACACATCTATCTCGTAATGTAACCATTTGAGGCTGTCTATTAAATTAGGTGATGTAAATTTGATGTTTAGAATTGTGTGTTGACAATTCTTAATAGGCTGATTAAACTCTAGAGTCAGGGGTCCCTGTAGCTAGAATTATATCAAGTATAAATAAAAGTCAGTGCTCAATGTGTCCTCAAAAGGGAGATGTTGAAGAATATGTTTTGTGTGATGAAGTGGTGCCCATGCAACAGAGATTGTATCTCATATTATTCAGATGAAAGCCTAGAGGCTGGTGGATAACAGTCTTCTACAGTTTACATATACACATATATGTTATTAATAGGTTTTACTCTAGTTGTTGTATGAAGTGAAGAACTTGAAAAAAATGAGTTGTATTAAAACCGAGCCCAGGACATTAATGTTTATTCTTGGAATAATGTTCTTTGTATTCACAGTTGCCTTACTCCTCCTTGATGGGTTAAGTTTATTACCTCTGTCAGCTATAATTACCCTTTAAAATAGTCTTTGTCAGTTCTGCCCCCTTTTTGTTAAATAGATATTGTAACACCAAGCTTGAAAGAGGTGGTTTATCTCCCATCATAGAACAGGCAAATTAAATATGTACTCTGGAAAATCATTGTTCGGTATGTGTGGAAATCCCTAAAGTGGTAAGATTGTTGAAGGCTTTAATCGTGACTCATACACAAACAGCTGGAAGCTGTACCATTAGTAATGCCTGTAGAGAAAGTAATCTTATTCTGGGCCTTTGTGCTCCACAGTTTTATTGCGCAATAAATACACACCAGTTGAGTGCATTTTCTGCCAATTTTGCACTTCTGTTGCTGTGAAATGTTTTCTAGGAACTCAAAACATACCTAGGAAAATTAGGTTCTTTCTTAGAAAACATACCTTCTGCAGTAAGGCTTCCAGAACTGAGTGGAGGTGACTGAGTATCATCAATACATCTGACCATTGCTATGGTGAATGTCATTACTACATTTATTGTCTTCCTTGTTTGCCAATTTGCGATTGTGAACTATAAAGTATGTGCTATGAACAAATGGGGAATTCCAAGGAAGCTTCTATCTGCTGGAGCGCTCTAATGTTTTATGCATGCACAAATCTGGGTGGTTTTTTTAAATACATAGCTTTAAACATTATCCACTCTGTGTGTGTTTCGGAATTATTATATCTGTATCCTCCGTTGGTTGTGTTAACAATGTTACCAAACACAGTAAAATTAAGAAACAAAGGGAGAATTAAAGTAATGGTTTAAATAGCATTAAATCTACATTTAAAATAACAGAGAAACTAAAACAGGAATAAAATTCAAGACATCAATTGACGACGTTCCTTAGTTAAATCTGAGAATACATATTTTTTTTCCAACTTGTTGCAGTTCTTCAGAGTTATTTCAAAGCAGGTGATCTTTGAAGGGCAATGCTGATCTTGAGTGTTATGATAGACAAGCAAGCTGTTATCATTATCTCCTTAATTAGCCAAAAAAGGAGAAATATCTTCAGATGATTTAATGCAGAATCATTCAAAAAGCTGAGATAACACCAATATCACATAATGTGATCTATATCAAGGGAAAGGAATTTGCAACTTATCTAGATTTTCCAAAAGTATATCAGCATCTCCCACTATTGAGCATGCTGTGCGGGTTTATTGAGAATTAATAGTTTTGTGACATTTGGAAAGCCTCAAGTTTCTTACTCTGATGTACAGATTTAATTTAAGTGAGTACACTGAAATGTGCTAGCTATTTGGCTCTAGGACAATGATGGCAAAACTTTTTGTTGTAGTGTGCTGAAAGCACACACGTTGTGCGATAGCTGGCACCCACATTGCAATGTGCTCCATCCCCCTGCGCATGCACGTGCAACACCCCGCCCTGCCTTCTTACCTGCACTGCGCATGCCTCCCAGCTGATTTTTTGAGGCTTTTTTTCACCCTCCCTGAGGCTCGAGGGAAGCCTCTGCAGCCATTGGAGACTGAAAAACAGTCCAGTTTCAGCACTTCTGGTATTTCCAGAAGGCCCGTTTTTTGGCCTCCCAGGGCTGCAGAGGCTTCCCTCAAGCTTCCGGGAGGGCAAAAATGGCCTCAAACAAGCCAAAAATCAGCAGGGAGGTGTGCACATTTACAGTGCAGGTAAGTTTGGCTGGGGCTTGTGTGCTCACGGAAATGGCTCTGCATGCCAACTGTGGCATGCGTGCCATAGGTTCGCCATCATGACTTTCGGATTTGGAAACGTAGCTGAATGTTTTAGAGTAGGTGATAAAACAAGAATATTGAAATAATATTCTTGCTACTAGATTTTCTTGGATATTAAAGTGCTGTGACCTGTCTGTAAGATATATCTTGCACATTACAGAATGCCTCTGTCTCACATAATTACACTTTGTTTGCAGTAACCCTGCTCATAATATCTTTAATTTTGTACTCAATAGACAGGTAAAACAAAAGAAGTATAATACCACAAAAATTAAAAATTGTAAACTGTGGGAGAAATGCCACTGTTATTAATGTCTGTCTAAAAAAATCAGACTTTTCACTTTACATATACTTTGATCAAATAGAGAAGTGTATTTAAGTTCAGTTGGCTACAGTTTTGCCATCTTAATGGAATATGCATCTGTCTTTGAGATGTAGTAGTGACCTGCCTTCTTCCCCTTTCCTTGGATGACCTCCAGCTATGCAGTGATCTGGTCCCCACTAGAGTTGAGAAGCGCTTTGAACTGTCTGTCTTTCTTTCAGAAAAGGCAGTGTGATAGCAACATGTTCACTTATGTCACAGATGCTGTAACGGTATTTTCCTTTCTTGCCTTTTTATTAGAATGTGACCTGAGATCTTACAGTGGAGAATCTCAGGTTAACCATTTTTTCCTTTATGGATCTCATGAGCTTGAGCTGCACTTGTCCCCTATGTGTTTTTCTTCTAAAGAATGGAATGAAGGTTGTCCTACAACTGAAGTAAATGTAGGGGAGGAGAAAGGCAAGCTGCTATATCTTCTCAGAAAGGAGGTGGATCGGTTTTAAAACAGCTTTAAAACTAACTCAATATATTTTTGCTTTCTGTTTTTAATGTTTGTGTTTCAGTTTGTCATTTCTGCTGTTTTAGGTTTTCATACCCAGTTGTTGCTGTTAAGAATAGCGTAGAGAAAATACTGGAGTGTGTCACTGTTTTTGCAACACAAACAGCAGGGCTGTTTTCATCTAGCATAACAGAGCCTGACATGTTGGCTGTATTCATATGATTAGCTGGAGGGTGGTTAATTAGTTTTTTCCAAGCTTTGTCATGATCTAGAAATGTAACTGTTTACTAGTCAAGATTCCTTTTTGTCAATATGTTGTTCCATGAATGCTAGAATCAAATAAAGCAAGTAAGTCATGTTCTCTTGGGTATCGAATAGGTAATATTAATGTCTCTCCAAGTATTCTTTAAGTGCAAATCTTATTAGGCCAGTAGCTTATCCAGTGATTTAACAGGTAATTAAATTAATTTAAATATATAGAAACCATAATTTCAGTGTAGTACATCGAATTAGCATTTGGTTTCAGTATAGCTGATGCCTACTCAAATTCTTTCTCAAGGACAGAATCCAGAAATAGATTTTCCAACTGAGCTTATTTGGTTATTTTAACTTTATCTTTTCTTTCTTGGTTTCCATTATTTTTCTTTTAAGATTGTTTAACTATGGTTTTAGTGTATTATGGGGTTTTTCTGTTGTTTTATATTTTTAAAAAATAGAAAAAAAAAAACCTAAAAAGTTTCATATTGTAAAGCATTGTTAGCTGTTGGATTTTAATGTCTGCCTTTTAAATTGCACATAATGTACAAGAGAAATACACAACTGCATTTCTTTTTTCATAAACGATGGAACAGGTCGAAATAGAGTACAGATCAGAAGTGGCATTCAGCAGGTTCTGACCGGTTCTGAAGAACCGGTAGTGGAAATTTTGAGTAGTTCAGAGAACCAGTAGCAGAAATTTGGAGTAGTTCGGAATACCTCCTCTGACTGGCCCCACCCCCATCTATTCTCTGGCTCCCGAGTCCCAGCTGATTGCCTGGGTATTCTTTTGTTGCCCTGCACTGGAGAACGGAGCTGGAAAGCAGGTTAGTGGGATGGGGAGGCAATGGATATTTTGCAGTACCCTTCCCGTGACACGCCCACCAAGCCACACCCACCAAGCCACACCCACCAAGCCACACCCACAAAACCGGTAATAAAAATTTTTGAATCCCACCACTGGTATAGATATATATGATCAATCCAGAAGATTCATGATAGAAATTTTGAATTATAGTCTCCTAGGCCCTGTGACATTTAACTACTGCACTTCACTGGCTACCCAAAGTTAAGGCCCTGTCACACTGCCCAACGGATGCAAAATGTTTGTAAAAAGGACACAGCGGACAAGAAAAATATTCCATCCATTGTTATCCGCTCTCAAAAGGGGCAAAAGTTTGCATAAGCAGAGTGGACAACACGGAAAGGAATGGATGGGGGGACGATGATGGAAAGCGGATGCTCCACGGAAGCCTAGCTGATGGAAGCGGATGGCACATCCGCTAGGCTTCCAGGGGGCCGCAGCAAAGCAGACGCAGAACGGAAAGAGCGGATGCAGAGTGGACGCCGAGTGGATGAAGCGGATTCACAGCGGATGCCGAGCGGATGCAGAGCGGAAGCCTAGCGGATGCCTAGCGTTCTCTGCGCATGTGGGGAGGATGCATTGCGTCAGCCCCGCGGATATAAAGGGAAGCAGCTCGCAAGCAGGTCAACATTCAGAGGAAAGACCTGCTTCCAGACACATCGCCTGCCTGCCTGCCTGCCTGCCAGCCTGCCTGCCTGCCATCCTGCCAGCCTACCTGCCTGCCTGCCAGCCTGCCTGCCAGCCAGCAACCCCACAACCATGGAGAAGAAGAGAAAGCCTCAGCCATCTGCTGCCAGCCCTGGCAACAGGGACAGGGCCACCCTCCCATCCCCTGGCCCTCACTCTGCTTCTGCTGGGGCTTCTGCAGCACGGGCTTGCTCTTCTGGGACTGGGGCTTCTGCTGCATATGCTTCTGGAGGAGCTGATGATGATGCTTCTGGCGGTGGTGCTTCTGCTGGTGCTTACTCTGCTGATGCTGCTTCTGGCGGTGGTGCTTCTGGTGGTTACTCTGTTGATGCTGCTTCTGGCGGTGGTGCTTCTGCTGGTGCTTACTCTGCTGAAGCTGCTTCTGGCGGTGCTTCTGCTGGTGCTTACTCTACTGGCGCTGCTCCTGGTGCTGGTGCTTCTGCTGGTGCTTACTCTGCTGGCGCTGCTCCTCGTCCTGCTGGTGCTCCTGGTCCTGTTCATGCTCCTGGTCCTGCTGGTGCTGCTGGCACTGCTGGTGCTTACTCTGCTGCTGCTGATCCTGGTCCTGCTGGTGCTGCTGCTGCTGGTGGTGGTGATGTGGAGGAGCAGCCCCTACAACCTGGAAGCCCCTCTGATGAGGGCCCATGTGGTCCTGCCAAAGGGAGGAAGAGGCAGACACAAGAACGGGAGAGGAGGCAATACAACATCGAGGAGGAACATGAGGATGAGGTGCTGGAGTGGCTGACAGAGAATGAGTATCTATGGCGGAAGGGACACAGGCTCTATAGGGACACCAAATGGAAGCAGGCTGCTTGGAGAGAGAAGGCGGAGAGCCTGGGCTACACTTCGGAACTGCTCCTCGGCTGTTGGAAGCACATGCACACCTGGTACGGGAAGCTGCACCTCAAGAAATCTGGCCAGGCCGCGGTCAAGCTGACGGACCGAGAGAACTACGTCATGGCCAAGTGCAGCTTCCTGGAGGGTGAGATCCGCCACCGAGGAGCAGCACCTCTCACAACCCTCTCTCTCAGGCAGCCTGCTGAGAGCCAGTCCTCTTCCGGCTGAGAGTCAGCTCCTGTGTCCAGGCAGGTGTCTGTGGAGCGTGCCATGACGGACACCCCCCCAACAGCTGTACTAACCGTGGCGGAGTGCGTGGAGGACCCCCTGACGCAGTGGGAGAAAGGAGACGGCACTTCCACCACAGTCCAATCCACATCCACCCCCAGCTCCACCTCCACAGAAAGGCAGAGAGCCAGACAGGAGGGGCAGAGCCACACTGTCTTGCTGGAGATAGGAGACACCATGAGGAGCAGCGTAGATCTCCTCTCTCAGCTGGTACACACCGACTCCTCATCCTCCAACCGCAAGCCCTTCCTCACCTATGTGAACCAGACCCTCATGGACATGGTGGAACCCCAGTACCAGGTGGTGAAGGACGGGATCACCAATCTGCTTCACAACCCTCCAGATCCAGATGAACCTGCTCCCACCCAGTCCAGGTCTGCTCCTCCAACCCAGGTGATGTCACTCCCATTCCAAGGCTTTCCACAGGCCCTCACCTACCAGGGCTACAACTACCAGGAGGTCCAGCAGCACAGGCAGCAGCCCTTCCCAGTCCAGGCACAGATTCATCAGACGCCACCGTTACCACCGGTTCCACTGATGCCACCCATGCCACCCATGCCACTGCTGCCACCCACGCCAACGATGCCACCCACGCCACCGATGCCACCGACGCCAGCCCTCATCCAGCTGCAGACCAGACAGCCCCACTACACTGCTCCTTCCTCCACCCCACAGCCAAGCCCGGCCTCAGTACATCTGTCATCGGTACTGGGGCTGACACCCATTGCATGGAGGAAGGGGCTCTCAACATCAGGGGGCTGAGCCAGCTGTCTGAGAGCTTCCTCAACACACCATCCCCTGTTGTCCTCTCGGGGCCAGGCACCCCAATGGCACTTCAGACCAGCACTCCAGCAGCAGCCACCTCCACAGCACCTGGACCCTTCACCCCTGAGATTGGGCATACCTCCGAGTGACCAAGAGGAGTGTCAGAGACTGGGTGGCTACCTTTTAACTTTATTTGGACACTTGACTTGGGTCATTTTTCTTTTACAGCTTGTTATTAATGAAGATTATCTTTGCTTCACACACTTGCTACATTTATTTTAGTAAATAAAGTCTTGGTGGAAACTTTTAGAAATGGTTTAAGCCTTTGCATGCTTGTGGGATGTGTTAAGATAGCAGTGGGATGGGCAGAGATACCTTTGGGATGTGTAATAGCTGTGGGATGGGCAGGGATACCTTTGGGATGGGTTAAGATAGCAGTGGAATGGGCAGAGATACCTTTGGGATAGGTAATACCTGTGGGATGGGCAGGGATACCTTTGGAATGGGTAATAGCTGTGGGATAGATAAACTTCCAGTGCAAGCATAATGGGACTGTATGGTCCACCCTCCCAGGTGCCATACCTTAGGCCCTTCATTATCAATAACAATTTAATCATTCATCAACACATTTGAACATAAACACAACTCTTTATTAAATGCCCTGTTCATTGTAGGCCCACCCAACATACATGGCCCAATCTCATCAGTGGGATGAGACAGGCTGAAGGAAGCATCCATTAATCATCTATCATCCTGTCTTGCCACTCCACTGCTCCAGCTGGGGAGTTGCACCAGTGTTTCAGGAAGTTGCGCTGCTTCTTCCCTTCACGTGAGGCTCTGTTGGGGCCTTGCACATCCTCAGTGTCTATCAGGTTTCGCCCTTGCCTCCGTTCCCCAGGCTCCATGTCCCCATTGCCTTGTTGACGGTCCACAAGCCTGTTCTGCAAGACTGGGTAGTGGGTGCGCATGAGATTGTGCAGGATGCAGCAAGCTTCCATGATCCTCCTCACGGTCTCTGGGCGATGCTGCATGGTGGTGAGAAGTACCTGGAACTGTTGGCCAGGATGCCAAAGGCGTTCTCCACCACCCATCTTGCCCTGGACAGCCTCCTCTCTTCACGGGTGGGGCATCTGGAGGTGTAGGGCTTCATGAGGTAGGTTCTGTGGGAGAAGGCGTCATCACCCACGATAAAGTAGGGCACATCTTGCGTGTCGTTGGGCAGGGGGTCTGGATCTGGGAAGCCCATGATGATGGGCATCTGAAGCTGACCCGTTGCCTGAAGCATCGATGTACATGAACTTGTAGTCAGCATCGACCATGGCGAAAAGGATGATGCTGAAGAAGCCCTTGTAGTTGAAATAAGTGGACCCCAACTTGGCTGGAGCTTTGCAGGCCACGTGCTTCTCATCTATGGCTCCAACGGTGTGGGGGAAGTTCCACTTCTGATACCACTGCTCTGCAACTTTCTTCCAGCCTTCTTCAGTGGAGGGGCACTGGAGGAGCTCCTCCAGGTATTCTTCGATGATGGCCTGCACCACTTCTCTGACCACAATGTTGATGGTGTTGTGTGGCACCCTCCAGCCATACTGCATGCTCCTGTAGGTGGTCCCTGAGGCCAGGTGGCACAGAGTCAGTGCCACCTTGAGCCCAGGGTCCAGGCTGGGCCGGAAGTTGGTGCTCTGCTTGGTCAACCTGGGTCTCAGCCGCTCCACAACTTCGTCAAACATGGCTGGAGGCATCCTCATGAAGTTCTGGAATGCACGAGGATCTTCGTTCCTCAGCTCCACCATCAGCTTGTTGTACAGTCCATATTCTGCTCTTCTCCCAATCCATCTTCGGACCCAGATGCTTCTTGGCCGCCTCCTTTTCTTCCCGTAGTAGAGTTGAAAGAGCCTGTAGATGGCTTCGCACTGTTGCAGAACGATGGTGGCTACCAAAAGGACTGTGTTACGATCCATGGTGGACATGACTGGATGCTGTGGAAGAGGCAGAGGCAGATGAAGGCTGCAGAGGTCTGCACAGCAGGGCTGCTGGACTGAAAGTGAGATCCAGGTGAGTTGCTCCCCCTTTTTATAGGCAATATAGGTTTTCCACTATGTGTCCTTTTGCATCCTCTAGACATCCTCTAGACATCCTTAATATCCGAGATAGGTCCCCTCTGCGAACATTTTTTCCGTTTTAAATGCTTTCTTTGTGAGCTGCATCCGCTTTCATCCTTTCTCCGTCCGTGCTACTAATGCTGCGCGTTCGTTTCGCATCCGTTTTGCTTCCTCCCTGTGTCCTCTTTCCGCTGGAGTGGATTTGGGTTGCGCGGATGCACAGCGGATGCCTAGTGGATGTAGCGGATGCGTAACGGATGACGACGGATGCAGAACGGATGTTCCCTGTATGCGTTGCGGATGCAGAACGGACGCGTTGGATACATTTTCCGCTCAAAAAGTTTTGAGCAGCTCAAAACTTTTTGAGCGGATGGAACCTCAGTCGACGGATGCTGGACGGATAGAGAGGAAGAAAAACGGATGCAGTGAGTACAGAACGGATGCATCGCGTTTACCAATGGATGGCAAGTGTTTCTCTCTGTTTTACATCCTCTTTCCATCCGTTGGTGCAGTGTGACATGGGCTTTAAATTCTAGACAGAGTTTCATACTGATGGATGGTAATTCTGAAATAAGCTGTGTAATAAGGCAAATTGAAAAGAGTCTATTTTCCATTGTTCAATTTCTTTTCCTTCTTTTGCAAGAAATACAAAAATTCAGAGGCCAGATGCAGTTGGCAAAAATTAGGATGAACAATGGTAAAAGCTTTATTAAAAAAGTAAATGTTGTGAAGAGGATAAACAGGTCGTCCTTGGCTTTGTTCAGCAACGGTTCAGACTTACAAAGCAATGAACAAAGGAACTTACAACCTGTGCCCGCAGTTACAGCTTTTCAGGATCCCCAGTGTTACATGATAAAAATTCAGATGATTGACAGACTGCTCACACTTTTGACCACAAAGGCATTGCCATCTCCTTCCCCCCACCATCTAAACTAGGCCACCTTGCACAGCAGTTCTCTGTCTCAGCACTGGGGCTATGCCTGAAGGAGAGAACCAGGAATTTCAGCGATCTCACCCAGTTTCCACTGCCCTCAGGCCTCAACATCAGCCCTAGCACCACAACTGCCACTGAGAAATGCTACTTCGTTCCATTCTCCAAGGCTCGATTGTCAAGGGTGACACATAACTTGCCTCTACTCACAACTTGACAACAGAAACAAAGAGAATTAGGAGGAGAATGCTTGGAAGCTGAGAGGGAAGTGAGGAATTTATGTGAGCTGTTTGCAGCCTGAGAAGATCCTGATACTTCAAGGCTTTGCGATGGGAGCCTTCCAACGGCGCAGATCATTTTCCCAAAATAAAAAGAATGTGTTGAGCTGATGGACACTGGACAATGGGTGGCTCAAATGGGGAAAGGGAAAATTAACTAGGCTTTTTGTCATGTGGAAAATCTCAGAGCTAGCTTCACTTCTTCTGTGTCTGCATGGATCTTTCAGAATAATTAAACTCTTGGTAAAATAATGTCCCAGGATTTTTTTTCCCTGCATATGATGACAGGATGGTTAACGCCGATCTCCCCCCAGCATTCCCTAAGATCTGCTGCATCCCGTGCACCTTCAGGCATTTTCTCCTGCTGCTGAAAGGCCTGCATAGCCTATCCGAAATAATGCATGGCCACACCAAACTTTCAAAGCCACCTCACACCATTCCACAAGCCTCACACAATTTGGAGAATGAGGCTTCCGAAGTACTGTGAGAATGGAACCTTACTTGGGACTCTATCCACTTAGCAACCTGCAAGATTGTTAAATGAAATAACTGGGAGTGTCAGGATTGTGATTATTGAGTTGAAGCAATCCTGTGATGTTCTACTTAATGTCTGTTCCACTCAACAATTGAGATTCCAATGCCAGTTCTGGTCATAAGTCAAAGACTGTGTGCACATTGTGTGTGTGTGTGCACATGTGCACACCCACCCACCCACATGTCCACAACCTAGGGTTATTTTGGAAAGTATCTAATGAATTAAACTTTCAAGGGGCCCAGGAGGGAAGAGGGATAAAAATCCTTGTTCTGTCTACCATTTAGTAGGCACTGAGCCCAAATTGGGATTTATTCCAGTATTTTCTGTTTGTTCCACAAATGCTAACAGAGAAGTGAAGCCCAAAGTTTGTGTGCAAGTGTGTTTATATGAATTTAATAAAAATAGCATGTAATCGCAACTGATTTGGATATTATTAGGAATCTGTCCACCAATTAGTTGGATTGGCAATATATAAACCAACAATGTATGTTTGTAGCTTTAAGACAGAATCACTGTATTGAATTATACTATATTCCGATTGGTTGATTGTATTGCAAATTGCCATAAAAGGGAGCTAGAGATCATGGCTTGCTCTTTCTGACATTCTGCCTCTCTGACATTCTGTGCTATCTAAGGTTCTCTGTTGTATTTATGCTGTGCTTATACTTTGATATCTTTGTCTACTGTAAATGACAAAGGCAACCGATAAGAAGACTTTGTAAATAGATATTCTTTGGACTGTTAAACGTATATGACCTGGACCATTTATTGGACTGTGCTATTTCTTAAAGTAAACTTTAACTCAATTTAGTGTATCTGTGTGTAGCTGAATAATTATTCATAACTACTCTTAAAAACTTTTCCATGTGCATATCCTTGTTACTCAAGGGTTATTCTGTACATTTAACAGATACGAAGAACAAAAATCTTTAAGAAGAATTAGATAATTATTAGGCATTTAAAGTAAGTGAGGGGGATGGTGTAGAGATGAATTAAGAAAGCAAAATAGAAGAGATGAATGGGACCTATAAAAGTTCTTCCAAGAAGAAAAGCTGAAAAATATTTCAAAATGTCAAACTGAATTGAAAGTTCCCATGCTTAAAAATAAAGGTTGTTCCGTGCTTTATTGTTTAATTGGAATGCTTTTTTTTCTCTTTCTGAATTTTTTTTGTAGATTGGACAACTTGCTTTCAAAGGCATGAAACAACTAAACCGAATCCAGTCCATTGTTTTTGAAACTGCCTACAACACAAATGAGAATATGCTAATATGCGCACCTACTGGGGCAGGAAAAACTAACATTGCCATGTTAACAGTTTTGCATGAAATCCGTCAGCATGTTCAGCAGGGCATTATCAAAAAGGATGAATTTAAGGTAGGAATTCAGTGAAGTAGTTTGATAATTTGTTAGACAGAACTTCATGTATAATTGTCACGTTTATGTGTATCTAAGAAATTTTCAAAGACCTCTTGTTTTCTCCAATATATACAGCTACAAAGCTTGTTGATTTAGTTGATTGCTGATTCACAATCCCTTTTTTGGCTATTTTGAAGTGAAAAGGGTTGAAAATATATTTAACTTAGGTGCAGAACAAATGTTCAAAATGATAGACCTTATGAACAAAATACATTGTTTTGTTTAAAAATAGTCAAGCATTTATTCTGAAAGTAACGACAATCCACATGCTGCTATTAATTTTCTCACTGTGTATGTGCTCAGTTTCATTTTTTACATAAATTATGATTGGTATCAGTTGATGTGAATATTCAGGGTTGAACATTTTGCTCATTTATCAGTCTGGCTTCTTTTTCACTGCAGATAGTTTATGTTGCTCCTATGAAAGCATTGGCAGCTGAAATGACAAATTATTTCAGCAAACGTCTGGAACCACTGGGCATCATGGTGAAAGAGCTGACAGGCGACATGCAGTTGTCAAAAAGTGAAATTCTCCGAACTCAGGTATTTACTTTCTAGGGCACTCTTGACAGTTTATAAAGAATAACGGTTGAGCCTATTGTGTCTCATTACTACCCTACATGAAATGAGAACACACACATCATTCCCTGCCTGAGCAGTGCAAAGAATGGATTGGTGGTGCTAAGCGAACTGTTATCCAACAAAACTTTCTCCATCATTTATTATCTGGAATCATTGGCACATATTTGATGTTCCAAAATGCTGTCCAGTGACTGACACAGCTGGAGTTTTATAGGCCTTAAAAGAGAAGGTGGAAAATCTTCCTGGTGGTGCATATAACGTGGTAATGGCGTTCAAAATTCCACATTAAGAACTGTTTTGTTGGATGAGGACAGCTAAGTGAGCGTCAACCATATCTTCCTAGAAATGTATGCATATGATTGTCTGGCTTCTTTATAGTATCTAGGAAGGCAGGAGATGGATGATCCATTCTGTTCTCCTAGTTCAGCAGGAGAACTACTGCTGAACTACAGCAGGAGAATTACTGTAGTTACTGTAGTTATGCAACTACCTGCTGCATAAAAGGATGGGTATTCCTAGCATTTTCTGGAAGCACAACTGCTAAATTGGGTGGAGATTTTGGAAGTTTCCATCTCAAATATCTGGTGACACCAGCTTAGAAAAGGTTGTAGTTAATTCTGGTTTTCTCTGCTTTTTACAAATCCTTTTTGAAATGCTTTCCCATCCTTCTTTTGATGAGGTAGAGAATTCAGGAAGTTCATTATATATTATGAAAGAAGCATGTTTCCTTTTTCTATATTCTGAGCTTTTGATGATCCACTTGAAGTCAGGACTTTCTCTGTACTGTTTAAAATGATATGCAGTGCTATTATATGTTCCTTCAGTTGCTTTTTGAAAAAACAGAAGCTTACAGGTTTATTTCTGAAAAGATGTTTCATAAAGTTTAGTATCTAGCACATTCAGAGAAGAAGATAAATTTAGCAACTAATTTATCCTTTAGGATTTCCATTTTTGTTTTTGTTCTTGTTTTAAGACTTTTCTGAATTGAAAAGTCACTTATGTTGTCATTAGCATTTCCTAATAACACTTCTTTGTCAACAGTAGTGTTGGAACTTCAAATAAATCAATTGTAAGTCAAGGACTACCTGTACATATGCTTATGCATACACATATATCCACATACCCACATAAATATACCTGGAGTACTTTATAGGAATACAGCAAAATAATGATTTCATGAATTAATACATAATACTAAACCATAATTTATTTCATCTGTGGTTTGAACGTACTACATTGGCTAGATAAACTAAGTAAACTAAGCTATAAAACATGGTTGATAAACCATAGTGTGTCCATATATTATGTAGATTCTAATGTAGTATTTAAATAGTTCTCATGAATGAAGGTGACCTGGAATAATGTTGCAGGATCCAATCTGAGTTGGACCAAAGGTTTATTCTACCAAGCTTTCAGGCAAGTGCTGGACCCCATCTTCGGAGAATTTCTCTTTCTCCAGAATGTGTGAACAGCCCAATGAACGAGAGAGAAGTTCCCTGAGGATGGGCTCCAGCATAAGCCCAAAAGCCTGAATGAAAAAAACCTTTGGTCTCGATGACAGTCTCAGATTGGATCCTTAAATATTTCTATTATTAATTTTTAGTCCAAAGGTACTTATACCACATGAAGGGCTTAATGTGTTTCAACAAGTATTCTGTAAAAGGAAAAGTGCCTCATTATGGATGTGATTATTTAGATACATAGTGGATACCTGCTATTTAAAAAAAATGAATCAGCTTGTTCTCAGTTGAAATTCTATGTGCAAAGAAAAATCCTGAGAAACCTACTGTTTATCCCATAAACGCTTGATAGGCAGATTAACACTTAGAAAATCAGATCATAGAAGATTTTTGTAAATAACTGGTAATTGTAACATCAAATTTAACCATACAATTTGTGGTTCATGCATTAAATGACATGGCTGTTGATGTGTTTTATTTTGATAATATTCAAATTCTGAGTGAGAATCCTGAAGTAATCCCTTTAAAAGAGTCATTAGCACAATTCCTACATATTAACTGGTTTACTATTTTATGAAAATACATGCTGATTTTAGTGAAGTGCTTAGCTGTGCTTTTTCACGAATGGAGGAAATCTTTCGCTCAGAGGACTGAATAGACGACCGTCTAAAAGTTTGGGTGATCGATTGCTTTTGCAGTGACAGTGAAGGAGTAAGCAGTAAAACAGACAATCTAAGAGTTCAGGCTTGCAAATGATATTGGGAACTTTTGAATTGTGCGGATGAGGTTCTTGATGAGTTTCACCATCTGATGGATTTCAGAAACTTGAACTATGAAGATTTTATACCCCAATTGCAATTGAACATAATGCATTTTTTTTTTTTTTTAAATGTTAAGTTTCTTGAAAATAAGAAATGCAAGTATCTGGTTCCAGAAGTGCCTGAAGCAAAGATTGATAGCAATACTACCATTCTGAACTGTTAAAGATGCAACATATGTGAAGACAATGTAGGTAGTCCTCGGTCACCAACCACTTGTTTGGCAACCATTTGAAGTTACGGTGATGTTGAGAGAATGGTGGTTACAACCAGTTCTTGAAACCCTGGCTTTCCCAGGACCCCACAATCATATGATTACAATCTGGGCACTTGGCAACTGACTCATAACAGTTGTAGCAACCCACAGTCACGGGATGATGATTTGAATCTTCCCTGCCAGCTCCCCACAAGCAGAGTCAAGGGGAAAGCTAGCAGGGAAGGTTGCATGTTGCTTAAGTCTCCCTAACCTGGGTACTCTTCCTAACTCCTCTGTGCTCATGCCATACCTCTGCTGTTCACCGCCTCACCTTCAAGACCCTTTCTGACCCTCTTATGTTCTCAAGGTGCACCTCCCTACCACTTGTAGAACAGCCAATCCAAGCCCCTCAATACTTGTGCTAGGATTCCCCCACCACTCATTTAATCTCATTTAGTCTCAATGCTGTCAAGCCATTGAAAATGAAGTTCATATAACCATAGCAGCATCTAGTAACACTGAAGCAGTTCTAACCTTCCCAATTTCATTTATTTGTGAGTCATGAACCCTGGATTTTGGTCACATTCTGTAGGTTAGACCATTTGAGAGGGCTTAGATACAAAAATCATTGCCCTGTGGTACATAAAAGGTTGAAGGCAATGAAAGCAAGAGTTTTAGAGGTGGGTAGGTAGTTAGGTAGGTAGGTAGGTAGATAATAAAATGATGCACTGCAAGTACTGTGTCTCTATCACATCTTTCAAATTGGGGTTCTTTTATGCTTTCAGTTTTGTTTACTTTCCTTTTTGTATCTGTTTTGGGAAGAATCATAATAAAATTGCTATCAGTTGCTGATCTGATTTGGTTCATAACTGACAAGAATTATTATTTGAAGACTTGGGCTTTTCAATAAAAGAGAATACATGTAGCTCAGCGTTGAATTCTGGAGTCCTTGGTGGTCTCTATTATTTGCTTGCAGATGTTTCAATGCCATAAATAACATCATCATCATTTGGACATTTATTATGACAAGCAGTTGGTTAACACTGCTTAGTCTCTAAAAGCATAATGAGCACCATTGTTTCTAGAGTTTTCCTCTGTTGAGCATGTGTGACAATTACTTCCTGAACAATTATCTTATTCTCAAATGAGGGAATATATTTGGGATTTTGCATTCTTTTTTTCTTATAAATAATTAAGAAAGTAGTAGTTTTCCAGTTACTTCTCTGCTAAATATTCCATTTCTTCCCCTTATTTCTGCTCCTTTTCCAGCAGAAGGATTATTTAATGCTAGAAAAGATAGCTGTGTTTATGTCATCCTTGTTCAGTCTATAGAAGTGTTTGACAAATTTAAGATGTGGGGTACTGGAGAATTCTGGGAGTTGAAGTCTATGTATCTTAAAGTTTCCAAGTTTGAAAAACACTGGCCTATAGCACATGCTTTGTCCCCATGCCTTTTCTTCCCTTTTCATGTGTCAGTGTGCTTTTCACATAAATGCTAAGCTGCTGGCTATGCCATAGGGCCCTTAAATAATGTCTGCATCATATTGTGGCAGTTGTTTCCACTGCTTTTTATCATGGCAAAGGAAAGTAGTATCATATTCCCTTTTGCTAGTCCTTGCCTTTTTATTGTTAACCAAAATTTAAACCTGCTCAACTTTTTGGGTAGGTAGACATTTAGAGATTGACAGGAGCAGCTAGAAAGTTGTCATGATGGAATCAGCAGAGTTTCTGATGATAAGCAAGTTTGTAACTAATGCTGTTCCTGACATTGGAAGAGTACCCTGTTAAAATTGATACATTTGACAAAGAACTTGTGTTCCCTCCCCCCCCTACCCCCCCAGAATAAATAACTGGGAAAAGGATTAATGCTGAATGCGCTGGATGATCCTAAGCATTATTTTTCTATCATGTGAAATTAAGAATATTGTACAATGGTTTTCATACTCTATTAATTCTCCTTTTTTGTGTGTTTAAAAGTAGACTTAAGTTGTTCAATCTGTTGGTCATTGTCTCCAAATTTCCTGGTGTAGTTTGGTTAGAACCTTTATTGATTCTTCTTCTATTGTTTGTCTTATTTCAGTGGGTATTCTAGTAGTTCCTGTTGCTTTCCAACTTGGTAATGATCTCACTCAGGGGTCTTCAAACTTGACAGCTTTAATTCCTTCTCCAGTCATTTTACTTCTGGGAGTTGAAGTCCACAAATCTTAAACTTGCTAAGTTTGAAGACCCTGGATCTAACTTGATCTTCTAAATACTATTTGTAAGTAAGGAATATCTTCTAAAATATTTTGGACATTGTATTGTATTTCAGTATATGCCTTCCATCCTTATTTGCTCTCTTTTGAATTGGTTACTATGCATACATTGTTGCCTACACCAGTTTGAGGTTGGAACTTGTTCTGAATTCAGAAATCTTTTGAAAGATGTTATTTTGCCATGCCTGTTTTCACATTTGACTTTCTCTTATCTGTTACAAAATGCCATAGGGTCATATACTAAAAATGCTGTCATTATGTTGCATCATATAGATAATCCTCAGGTGACAACCACTCATTCAGCAACCATTCAAAAATACGACAGCACTAAACAGTGGGGACTTACAACCAGTCCTAAGAGTTCTGGCTGTCATAGCATCCCTCTAATGACTTGATTGAGATTTAAGTGCTTAGTTTTGTTATGTGACTTATGTTGACAGAGCTGTAGTTCTGTTTGTAATTCCGAAATGTTGCAGATAGGTATGCCAGAATTGCCAAATAATATTACTAAATGTTAAAGGCATCAAAGTATAAAATAATACAACACGAAAGCTTTACTAACATGCCTTTAGGTAATATCTCTATAAAACTGAATGTTAATATGCAGAGATCATCTGTATTTTTAATTTACTTATAGAATATATATATATAGTTAGATTTTTATATAATGAATGTATCTTTTAATTATGATACATAAAACTAGAATATTTTAGAAGTGCACTCTGCAAATATGATTTTAATAATGCACTTCATAAAACAAACAAGATTCTCCTCAAGATAAATATTTCATTGCCTCTATTAATAAGTAGGACATTGTGGAATCCCAAAAGTTAGTTATTGATTTTCTTCTTCAAGATTTAAGGTTTGTCATAAATTCTTTTTGTTGAGAGAAACCCACACTTCTGTAAAATTGCTATATAATTCTTCTGCACTTTCTCTCTAGATACCTAAAAGTACTATAAACATTAAGAGATAATAAAACATTCTTTATAGTTAATGCAAATGATATATTAAACTAGATTCTTTTCCTCTTAGACTATAATTTAAAGATATTCTGAAGTCCAATTATCTTTGATTTGCCTGTAACAAAAAATTCAGAGAAATAACTATGCTTTTTAAGTAAGTATCTCTCAGTAGACAAATGGATCTGAGTGGAAGAAGCACAAAAATTGAAAAGTGAATTATGCCTGTATGGCGATGATTTTTTAAAAACTCCTCTAAGAAAAATATATTTGTAAAATGGGAAGCAGTAGGATATTTACTAAACTAATAAGAAAAAGTAATAATTAAAAAAACAATTGAGTCCATGTTGTTCTGGAGTGGATCTTTCCACCATGCAGATGTTTGGGGCTACACTTAAGACCTTCAAATGAATTGTCCATAATAAATGGAATGTACTTCATCCCATCTATCACTGGAATATCCAGGGCTTTGGAAGAAGACAAATTAGAAAGGAGGAAGGACCAGGTTAGGCTCATTGGATCCTGTTCCAGTTATCCCTACTCGGCATGCCAATTCTGCCCTGTTCAGTTTTCTATTCTTTCCCTGAACAAATGGATGCTAATATTGAGATTATAATAAAAAAATGATTTCACAGAAATAAGAGAATGGAAATTAGAAATTCTTGCATGTGTTGTGTTTGTAGCATGTATGCATGTATGTATATGAATATATACAGATGGTCCTCAACCATACAAGAAATGGTACGACCACAATTGAACCCAAAATGTTTATCTGTTAAGTCACTGAAGTTGCCAAGTTAGCAACATAGTGGTTAGCTGAACCAGGTTTCCCCCATTGACATGCTTGTCAGAAGGTCGCAAAAGGTGATCACATGACCCTGGGACACTAGAACAGTCATTAAACGAACTGTTTTAAGTTGAGGACTACATGCATATGCAAAAAGTATTATAAGTATTTTTAAACAAAAAAGGCAGTAAAAGCACCCACACATACATACATGTGCCTATAAAAAATAGAAATTTTTTCACCTTTCTCCTTCTTCCCCCTCCCCCCCACCAATTTCAAATTGTAGTACTATCTTAAGATTAAAGAAATGTAAGATCGTGGATTAATTCCAATATTCCAAATTATATTTTACATATGACAACTTTGCACATTTTGTTTAGCTTCCCTCAGTAATAACTCTGATTAATATGGGTAATAAAAGAAGGAAGAAAAAGAAAAACACACTCAGGTTCATTGCTGTTTGCTGGGAGACACAATAATGGAACATTGTTGTACCTGATTAAGTAGCTAATTAGCATCAATCAACTCTGGCTGTAGAATACCAGAGGTTAGTGTAACCATGATTACTGAGGCAAAAAGAGCAAATAGGAAGGGGGAGGATGATAACGACAGGTTAATAATATGGAACTCATCTATTTAAAAGAACATTTTGATCATAATTTATATTTGCAGGCTGCGAAGCTTCCAGACTGTAATCATAAGTTTTATAAGATAAATTTTACAAACCATAAATTGTTTTCTCCTTCTCCTTTAAAATCTTACATGCTTTAACAGGCACAGTGCTGTGTACAAACAAAGCAGGTGTTTTGATGTTGTTCCTTTTCAACAATAAGTACAACACATCGTAGGCATTCACACTTCCACATACCTCACCTTTATTCAGATTCATTCTTTCCTGCTGTAATTATTTCATTAAATCACTGGTAATACAGTACTATTCACATAATCATTTTTATTGTAAAAGAGAAACAAACAGTAAACTAGGCTTGAACAGTTAAACAAATATCTTAAAGAGTTTGCTTGATTTTCTTTTATACTTTTTCCAAACAAAAGCACTAAAACCAATGACTTGGATTCAATATTCAAAATGTAGCTGCTAGTAAAAGCTCTTCTGGTCATCTAGGGACACTGATGAGTTGATAGTAGATTTTGAGAAGTAGAAACACACTCTACAAAAACTAGCAGAGCAAGGCCAAAATGAAATACGATTTAATTAAATTACTCTTATATATGATTAAAACTATTAATCATTCTATGTTATTAATATTTTATTGTAATAAATCTCATCTATATTTTTCTAACACTGAATGTTTAAATATTAACTTAAATATGTATGTATGATAGGTTTAGAATTAAAACCTAATTTTCTCATTTATTTAAAAGAAAATAATTTAAAAGATAATTTACAATGAGATAGTTAAAAAAAGGAATCCAAATATAATAAAAATATATTAATCAGCAAGCTCAAACAAAACTAAAACAGCAACCTGATAATCATAAAAACAAACAATCCAAATTAAAAATCAATTACCAAATGCCCATTGAAACAACATCTCCAGCTTTGTGAAACTCAGCTAGCAGAAGTGCTAAATGTACCTGCAAGGGCAAAGGTGCTTTGCAGTGTGGGAACAATTACAGCCAAGGATTGGTCTGTCTGTCTGTCTATCATCACAACACTTAACAATTTTTTTGTTAAAGAAAGCTTAACAATTTTGAAGACATGAAAAAAATTGAAACACTCGTGGTATAATTCATGATTTTTTGAAAAAAACATCGATATATAATACCAAACTTAGTAAATCATCCTTAATCACAAGGATAAAAAGTCAGGGGGAAAAAAGGGGAAAAGTAGAAAGTAATGCAATTGTGAGCTCAACAGAAATGTTCTCCCAAAAAGCTCATTTTTTAACATCTATTACCAGGGAGGGGCCTTGTCTGATCTTCCTTAGGTGACTATTCTACACCATAGAAAAGCATTTATATCTGGTTCCTTTAAATTCCTAGAAGTGCAGACTACCAGCATTTCTCTTTAGATGATTTAGTGGGTTCAGCCAATTAAGATTGGACCAGCCAGCCTGAGGGTGCCAAATGTCCTCCGTGAAAGGCTTTATAGGTCAAAGTTAGCACTTTAAATTGTCAAACCAACTGACCACAATTGCAGGATGCTCAATATTGGAGCTACATGTTCCCAACATTAGGAACCAATTTATACAGAGGCCAATGTATTCTGGACTATCTGTAGTTTTGGAGTAGCCTTTAAAAGCAATTCCATGTAGACCATTGCTAAGATTGAGTGGTAATGACAATGTCATTATCATAGTCAGGTAAGGCTGCAGTTGGTGCACCAAGTGAAGGTGGGAAAAATTCTTTTAGCCATGGCTTTCATTTGTTGCTTAAGGAAGCTTATTCCAGAAAGGCCCCTAATTACAAATCTGCTCCTTCACAGGAAGTACAAGCCTATTCAGAAATCATGCTGGTGTCAAATGGAAAATTACAATGAATTCCATCTTGCTTGGGTTTAATTTCAGTCTATTCTTTCTCATTCAGACTCTTAGAGCCTCCAAGCGCTAGAATAGAACATTGATAGTTTTCCCCCTATACCCTGGGGTGGTGACGTAAAGCTTGACATGATCAAAATCATGATGGTATCACATCACAAAGAATTGAAAAATCTCTCCCAGAAGCTTCATGTAATTGTTAAAGAGAGGAGACTGAGCCTTAAAGCATTATCAAAAGGAAGAAGTGTCAAATTGATTTTTCACTGCTTAAAACTGAAGTCTATGGAGAATAGAGCAGTACCACAGTACAACAGATGGCTTTCTAAGACCTATCCAAGGACAACCACTTCAGAAGAGGGCATACTACAGTTTCCTTCAAGGACTGAGCAATGACTTTTCCATAATGAAGCATAGCTGGGCGTGGTGGCACAAGCCTGTAATCCAGCTACTCCAGAGGCTGAGACTGGCAGATCGCTTGAGCTCAGGATTTCTGGGCTGCAGCGGACTAGGCCGATTGGGTGTCTGCACTAAGTTCAGCATCAATATGGTGATCCCCGGGGAGCCAAGGTTCACCAGGTTGCCTAAGGAGGGGTGAACCAGCCCAGGTCGGAGATAGAGCTCCCGTGCCGATCCGTAGTGGTACAGCATCTGTGAATAGCTGCTGCACCGTAGCCTGAGAAAGAGAGTGAGACCCAGACTCTTTAAAAAAATCCCCATATATAATATAAAATAAAAAATAAAAAAGTCCATCAGTCCTGTTCCTAGTAAAAGCCAGAATCAAAGCCACAAGCCACGCTTTCACTTTCTAGTTTGATGTAATCACCTTTAACTCTGGACACCACCCTGTCCACGAAGAGTTAACGCTTTGGTGAACACCTTTGTCAGAAGAATGCTGTGCAAATTGGTCACAACAGCCAGATGAGTTCACGGTGCTACCTGCTTCCTGAAAAGGAGTTTGTAACCCTATACAGGATAGCTGGACATCAATCCACCAATAGAATAAAGGAGAAAACTGAGAATACTTTGCCTCCTCCATTGCCTCAAAGTACACCTGAACATGAGCAAGTATTTATAACCAGACTACCACTTGTCTATCACATTTTATACCGATGGCAATATCCTGATCAATTTCAGAGACAGTGCCATGCAGAGCATGCTCTTGTAGTCTAAATATGTGTTGATAAGGAAAGTAAGATACTGTTAAGTTGTTGGTCTTTGTTCAGTGGTGTTAATTTCAAGTTTACAACCCATTTTTACATTTGGCAAGCAATGATCATCTGCACACACCAGGACTCTGCAGTGATGAACATCATTCTTCTGCCTGATAAAAATCTAGGCAGTGCTAGGGTGCTGGGGAGAAAATTACATGGGCAGAGAAAAATGTAACTTGACAGTTAAAATATTGACAGTTAACCCATTTCTATTTTGTGATGCCCTAATATAGAAGCCAGATTGAAATGTCTTGCATGAGTTCCATTGCATTAAACAAATGTGACACTTTATTTTCTGGCCATTTTTGTGCTGAGGGAAGTGAAGTGGTATAATAGCAATATAAATGAAAATGCTTTGCGGCACTGCTTGCCGAAGTAAAAGACAACAAGAATCTAGAAAAGTATTTTAAGAGGTTTTGATTTTGAAGATGAATGATTTTTCCAGATGCTTAAATTAAGAATGTTATCATTCCATGAAATTTATTGCAGTATTGCAGATTAATTTTGATAATAATGATAAAATATTAATTGTATGTGTCAGCAGCATTATGTATTATCATTATATTTTTAGTGATGCTCACCTGGTCCCTATTGTCCTTCAGCATGAATGGAAATGTTCATTTGAAGTGCTGTAATAGTCTGATTATGTAGGTCACCTTATGCCCTTCAGATATTTTGGGCTATCTAAGCAAATGATCTGACACTGACTGTTTTGTGCAATATAATAACTTATTAACTGGGGTGAGTTTCCTCTGTTACACAGACCACTTAAAATCTCTGAGCATCTCATTCATTTCTCCCACACCTGAAGAGACTATGTGGGGCTGAATTTTGGGGGGATCATTTTTAAAGGGATGAGGTAAATTTATAGCTCCTTAAGATCACCTGTAGTAAAACAAAACTCAAGTATCAGATCTCACTCATCCCTACAACAGAACCCTTAGCTTCTGTTTCCCAAACAGTGTGCCTATTAAACTATAGTTCCATGTTTTGTTTACCTTTAAGCATGCAGGATGTCCATGCTTAAGCATAAATGAGCCCATAGAAAGAGAGTTCAATAGTCCTGCTGTTGGAGGGTATAGAGCAGAGGTGTCAAACTGGATTTTTTCAAGGGCTGGATCAGCATTGTACTTCTTCTCTACCAGCCGATGGAGGAGAGATAGGACAGATTCCTCCTGCAGCACCCTACCAGCCAAAATGGAGTGCGGGGGAGCCGCACAGGCCCCATTTTGGCCAGCAAAGTTCTGCAGGAGGCTGTCTAGGCTGAAAACTGGGTTTTGGCTTCCAGAGGCACTGCAAGCCAGTCTTTTGCTATTTCCAGGACAGTTCCATGGGCCAGATTTAAACATCTCGTGGGCCGGATCCAGCCTGCGGGCCTTGAGTTTGACATCCCTGCTATAGAACAAGCCTGTGACTTCTTTCTTGTTAAACAAGGTTATGTTTTACAGTAAGTGCTTCTTATGGACTTTTTACAGGTATTAATTCTTGTGGTTTTTCTTCTTCTCTCTTTATTCACAAGGTAACACAGGTTACTGTCTTTGCTTTCAGGTATATATCCCTTTTCCTCCTTCTCCTATTTCACTTAATCTTGATCTTTTGATAAATATTATTAAAGAAATAGAGTAAATCAAAGTTTGTTATATGTGCATTTGTTGAAGCATGTTAAAATTAGCTCTTTCTCTCTCAGCAGTTTGGAGAGAGTTAACATAACCAGCATCCAAGCTGCTGTTAAGCAAGAATTCTCTTCCTTTTGACAAAGGGGAAGATAGAGAGAGTATACACGCTTCATTGACAATTCTGTCCCTTTTTAAGTTTGAGAGAAGTCTGTGATGGTTTACCATCTGTCAGACTTCCCTCACAGATCCTTACTCTCATGCTACTGTACTATGTTCAAAGGTACAAAGAACAAAGTGTCTTTCAAATACAGCTGAATTATGCCAGTGATTTGCTCTTCAAACATGTGTGATTATCACTAAAGTATAAAAAAGTGTCCTTTGAACTATGTATATAGGGACCTTGGACCAATGAGCAATGGCACGTTTGCTGATTGATTGATTTAATCAATTTATGTGCGTCCTATCTCCCTCTGAAAATCATCCTAGAAAACTCCTTAAGCTTGCAGGAATGCATTTGACCCATGTTGTGACTTATTTGAATATTTTGGGAGAAGCCCAGAACAGATGGGTAGAGACCAATCTGCTTCTTTCTAAATGTTGTATGCCATCACCTAAGGAGGCTTAGAAATGGGAAATAGAATATGGGAGCATGTGTCTTGTAACCCTGAATAGTTCCTCTAATGGAGCACAGTAAGTAGCACAGTAGCAGTTTTGGACCTTGAACAAAGTTTGATTATTTTTTATTAAACATATTTTTTATTAAACATATTTTTTTAAAAAATACATGTTCTTGTTCTAATAAATTCCCACTTTCGCAACACTGAAAAGAAAAGAACTCTAACTGGTTGTCATATCCTGATCTGGAATGAAAATTAGATTGGGAGATGACTACTGCGTCTAATTTTTGGTGAGCCTGTGAATCTTTGATTTTTGTTTTTCAGGAAATTACATTTCAGCATTACATGGCTGAGGTTGTAGGCAGGCTGAGAATGAAACTGCCTACTTAGTTGCTATCCCAGGGCATAGAAAAGACTTACTATTGAGTTTTAAACTGGACATCTCAAAGTTGTTTGTTCTTCTGCCTTCCAGATTTTCCAGTTTCACAAGATTTTAGGCATAAATCTTAAAGGAAGTGTTTTGTTATTCATCTTCTAACTTTGGATTCAGCCCATGGGGTCCCTGTTCTCAGTTTGTTGAAAAAAAATTTTCTATCAGAGCTTTATTGGAATTCAGAACAACTGCATACAATAAGTTCGCACTGTCTTCAGGGCAACAGTGTACATGATTTTACATTTAATTACTGTATTGCCATTCTTTAGAGTTCCAACAGCAAGTTTTAATTATAACTTAACCATAAAAAAGCACTTCATTGATACAGGATGTTTCCAAATGCTATAAAATGAAAAGAAGGGTGGGATGCATACATTTCTTTTTTTATTTTAAGTTGTGACAGTGTAACTGTGGCACAAAAAGAAGTGTGATCACAGCAGTACCAGCTTAGCTCCTGCAAATCAACTAAATCGCTAGTATTTGGATCATTTCACACTTTAAATTCTTAATATGTATTGCTAAATATATTTCATCACAGTTTGTTAATTAATTAGAGCTGCTAATTTTTGCAGTTGACATCGTTCATTTCAAAGTGTTTATAAGCTGCATCAATAATAGGTGTGACAACGGTTTGTAAAATCTGGTTGAACATGCACTATTTAGTTATCACATACTCATTAAATACTGCAATTAGTGTGCAAGAAAACCTTGCTGCTCCTGGCGTTGATATTTTCATCTGATATTTGCCTAATTCTTTGGTGACTAGCATCTTCAAGCTTTTCCCATCATAGCAGTTCCAATACAACAGTATTTGCAAAAAATACTGTTTTTGCTCTTCAGTTACTTTCATTTACCATGATTTATTTATTTACTGTATACCTACCTTTATTATTTTTGCAAATAACTCAAAGCAGTAAACATATCCAACACATCTTCGTGTTTTCCCCCACAAAAATGACCCTGTGAAGGGAATTGGGCTGAAAAAGAGTGACTGGCCCAAGGTCATGCAGCTGGCTTTAACAGCTAAGATGGAATTAGAACTCATGGTCTCCTGCTTTCTAGCCTGATGCCTTATCCACTAAACCAAATTGGTTCTTGATGTAAGTATTGTAATGACTAATTGGACTTTTAGATTTTTAGTGTTTCACTGTCCACTAACTGTTTTCATTTTAGCAACCTATAAAATGTCAATCTTGATATTATTTTGTTGGGATATGCAAAAGTATCCAACATGGTTTTGGTTACCATATAATCAATGAAGCAAAAGAATCAGGAAGAATTCCTCATATTCACGTTTTAAAAAGGTTTTCACGTTGCCCAAACTAAAACATCAATGATTACTATGTATGTAATTAAATTAAATGTCTACATGAAATAAGAAGCTTAATGAAAAATCTCCCACATTCAATCTATTGCATTTCCAAATAACAGTTTGAGAGAATCAAATCTGAAACTATGTCAATTCCCTACCATTCTTGTGGTTCAAATGTGGTAAAACCCAGAAAAGGTACTGAGGCCCTCTTTCCCTCCCCCCCCCACTTCTCCCTCCTTCCCTCCCCTCTGCCTCTTTCTCATTTCATTTGGCTATCTAGTTCAGTTTGTAATATCCGTGTTCTAATAAGTCTGAATAGGTAACATGTAAACTTTGTTATTAAAGCTATACTTAGTAAAAGATGTAACTAGTTTAAACCATGTTCAAGTGCAGCAAGGAAATTCCATTCCAAACCAGCTATTAATAAACATAAACTCCATTTTGTCCTTACTGGTTTTATGACTGCTTGCTCAATTTTTTCCATGTTTTAAACCCCCAAGTGCTGTGGGATGTTAGGATCAATTAAAATCATTTGCTCCATTTTATCCACAAGATAGTTCTTGAATGTGAAGGTACAGTTACCCTATTTTAATGGATATTAATTTTCATATGCTCTTGAGGCCTGAGATTTATTATTTCCAAGACAATGATTTATCCTTTCTGCTTAAGAGATGCAAATGCACAACAAATACCACGGCTTAAATTTCAGTAATTAATTGCCTATGTTTTGGTCTGTTTTCTGGAGTATGCAATTGAAATTCCATAGTATTAAAACAATAATATCACAGGGAATTTGCACAATATTGCATTCCCAACTTTTGGTCACTGTTTTCTAGGCACTTGCCAGAAACAGTTTTGGATCTTAGGTGCTTTTGAAAGTTGCAGGGGAACTTGCTGTAACAAACCATTGACAATTCACTCTCCCAATGATCATCCACTAAAGCAAGCAGAACATATCCCAGCCTTCCCAAGTTCACTAGGATTTTTTTTTCTTTTGTGTTAGAACTATTTAGATCAACACAATTGCTAGAATTACCTCTGCTTATTAATCTCCAATCAACACAGGGAGTCTGTCTCAACCAAAGGGTGAGATACAACTGTTTTTATGTAAGAAGTTACAAGTTCACATTTGGAATGGCTAAACATGAAGATAACTACTGTAGGATTGGGCATCTGTTGGAAAATTTGTAAATAGCTGCACTTAGTTAATAGACTTTCTATTGAAGTTTCGGATGCAAAGAAGGAAGTGTTGATGTTTCCATTTGAAGTTTACCTAGCTTCATTACTCTTCAAGTTCTTCCTGTCAGCAAATCAGTGAAAAATAAATGTAAAGACTTCAAAATTGGGTGTGTTTTTTTTTGGTCTTTTCCTTTCTCAGATGCTTGTAACCACTCCAGAAAAATGGGATGTTGTGACCAGAAAGAGTGTTGGAGATGTCGCTCTCTCTCAACTAGTGAAGCTCCTTATTCTTGATGAGGTACATCTGCTCCATGAAGATAGAGGTCCTGTTCTAGAAAGTTTGGTAGCCCGCACTTTACGCCAGGTATGTCAAGGTTGGTTGTTAGAACAAACATAAGTAATATCATATGCTAGAGACAATTCCAGTGATTAAATCCTCCCATTATGTCTAAGGTGCTTCTAGTAGCAATCATCATAAAGATCACCAGGAGAAGAAAATGCTTTTTTGTCTCTTTCTTTTTAGAACAGAAGGAATATAGGGTGTATATAGGGTGCTTAAAAGTTTGTGAACCATTTTGAATTTTCACTATTTCTGCATAAATATGATCCAAAATGCATCCAGTTTTAAAACAATTTAAAAATGAATCAAAAGTATACTTCTTTATTTATTTATTAAGCTCTACTACATACATGTTTCCAAATGCTAATCTTGATTAAGCAACATACATACAAACACAAGGATGTGCTAATATTAATCATAGTATTACTCTTTGTTCACATAGTTTTGTTAGAATACTTTACTGTTGCTCAAATCTGTCATTTTGTTTTCTCATATGCCAAAGACTTCTCCAATAAAAATCATACTGGAGAAAAATAATTCTTCATAGATAGACTTGATAATGGATTTATATAGAGTTCTAGAATTGTTTATATTGAAATATGAAATAAACACTTTGAAATTTGCTCACAGTTCTCATATTGTTAGACATATTCCAAAAGCCTTTTGTATCCTTCAGTAAAATGTCTTTTCAGTTGTTACTATTTCAAAATCACATAGTATTTGTTTAAAAATAAAAGCATTATTTACAAAATGACACATCAAATTGTCAAGTAATTGCAGATCTAAAATCTCAATGTGGATAAATATATTTTTATTTATGGCTGGAGAAATAACTCAAACACATAATTTTAGCAAATTAATCTCTGCTTCCCTGCTCAAGTCCTGTGATATTGCCTCATTGTGGAAGTGCTGTTGAATAACGAGTGTTTTATTAGTTATTGAATAAAATTAGAGAAAATTGGTTAAGTAATACCATGCTACACTTCCTAATTCATCTGTGATTCTATATTAGAGACAAAACAGGTTAATAATCCTAATAAAAAAGAAAATTAAAACTATTTGATTTTATGTTTACAAGATCAGCGGCAAGGTAGAATAATGAAAGAGCAATGTGCTATTTGGAATGGGAGGGAGTCACCCATATAGTTGAATGTTCAATAGAATTTAATAGCAAAATTATTTTATAGATAGATAGATAGATAGATAGGACTACAAATCTCTGCAAAGGAATTACGTTTTTATTTATCTATTTTAATATCTTTCACAAAGATCAATTTTTAGTCTGTTCAGCCCTGAGGTCAAGTTTACAAGCTACCTTGTGAGAAGAGGGCTTGAGGTCACTGATTTGGTCTTGAATAAGAATATAAAACATGTTTGCACATTGTGCACTTTATGCTTTTACATGTAACTCGAATTGATAAAACGTTTTGGAAGAAAAAGCTTTGAGCTTTATTCCTATGCTGGGGTTAGAACATCAAAAGAATCCTCTGAAACCAATTTGCACTTTGATGTTTAAAGTTACACATTACTGAAAATAGCACAGATGTAAAATGAAAATGTTTTAAGTGGAGGGCGGGAATGAGAGCAGGAGGCTCTAGACTTCAATGATATTTACCCAACAAATTCGTGCAATTGAGATTTATTAATATATTTATTCAATTTATATGATTACCCATCTCAAACAAGTAGATGGCAAATAATCATAAAATCAAATAAAACCAAATTACAGAGACAATGCAAAAGAAAATTGAATACATATAGCGGCTGAGAGATATTGTAATCTGTAGATGTTGGCATAACCAGGAAACAACAATGTTAGCGCACTCATGACCCCAGACTTGGGCTCATAACCAAATCATCAAGAACTTAACAAAAGGCCAAGAGGGTTGGAGCCCTCCTAATCTCTGAAGAGAGAATGTTTAAGAGGACAGGCACTATTTCTTTGGCTGATGGGACCTAGATCATGCAAATTAATCTACAGAAAAGATGCTTAGTACTCTCCCTGTTTACATCAAAAAGAACCAATATCACCATCCCAGGGAAAAAAAATCAAATGAAATCCATGACTCATTTTTCAGTTTTGTAAAATTTCAGACCACAGTAGATACTACAATTATTAAGTTTTTATTATTTTTTAATAATACTTATACAGTAGAACCTCTGGTCATGAATGCTTCTGACCATGATCAAATTGGGTTCTGACCAAAAAATTCATAAACAATTTGAATCTGGTCACGAACACATGCTCAGGTGGTAATCAAACATGACTCCTGACCCAGAAATTCCTGAAGACAAAACATTAGAAGATGAAGAAATTGCCAAAGTTATGGAACGAATTATGGTCATGACTAGAGGTTCTACTGTATATGATTTTTTCTGTCTTCCTTCTTTTCTCAATGTCTGGTGGCATTGCAGCAGCTTATTTCATTCTAAACCAAACCAATTAGAACATCACTACTTCAGACATTTTGAAGTCTACACAACTACCCAGGCCATCATTTTAATTTGTTATATGGGGAGCTGGGGGAGTGGTTCCCAAATAAGTTAGTAAATACGAGCCCACTTGGTTAGACAAAAGAGTGATATTCTACATACATTCATGATGACTGGAAATAAATGAACTGGTTCTAATCCTCCTTGCATTGTCTTCTGTATATATAAAACAGCTGCAGTGAAGAAATCTTTGTATGTAGAGGTTCTCCATTAAGTTAAAAAGTGGAAAATCAGGATTCTTGTTGATGAGAAATGTTTCTTTGAATAGAAGGTCTATTTACCACAGGCATTCACCTACGAGGCATGTGGATAGGACGAGTATATTCAGTTTGCTCCTCCTTAATACAGATGTCACTATTTTATCTGGAATAACAGTAGATTTCTATGAAACCCTTCTGCATATGTCTGTAATGAGAAAAGGAAGAATTAGTACCTTGTATGATTTGTGCCTTATCAAAATTGCATTGCTGTTCTTCTTTACCGTCTTTGTGTGTTTGCTTTTCATATTTGAACACTTGCAATGTTGTCAGGTATTTGCATTAATAGAAACTGCAGATGCTGTTGGAAATTAGCACCAGATTTATGAAATTTCTATTCTGAGAAACATCGGAATTTTTCAATTCAAATAGTGCACACCTGTGTTGTCTGGAGAAGTCCTAATGCTCTTGTTTCTAGGGTTGCTTATACTTGTTTTGTTCTTGCGTTGGTTTTACCTTACATACTGGCTATACCTGGAAAGTGCTTATGACAGCTTCCAGAGGGATTGTCAACTTGCACCAGATTCCTCAGTAGATAAGGTATTTTTAAGCATGATGTTTTTAAAAGATTGTCTACTTTTGTAAAGCAATGCAAGGAAGCCAATAATCACTTGATTTAATATTTTTCGAGCTTCTGATGCTAGAGTAAATGGATACAAATGTGAGCGTCTCATGCTAAAGCCGATGTCCCACTGCATCAACGGATGCAAAGAGGATGTAAAACAGACAAAAAAGCTTGCCATCCCTTCGAAAACGGGATGCATCCATTGTGTACTCATTGCATACGTGTTTCATGCGCTCTATCCGTCGAGCATCCTTCCAGTGAGATTTCATTCATGCAAAAAGTTTTGAGCTGCACAAAACTTTTTGAGCGGATCAACTTTCTGCCGCGTACGATGTACATCCGCAACACATATGGGCAACAAACATTCTACGTCCGTAATCATCCGTTAAACATCCGCTGTATCCTCTCGGCATCCTCTGGACATTCCCTCAACACACATCCGCTCCAGCAAAAAATGGAAAGAGGGAGGAAACGAAAGGTGCACGGAATGTCCACACAGCGTTAATAGCACGGAAATAGAAAGGATGTAAGCGGATGCATCTCATATATAAAGCATTAAAACAGACAAACATTTGTATATGGGATGTATCTCAGATATTTGGGGTGTCTGCAGTACGTCTAGAGTATGTGGAAGGACACCTAGCGGACAACCGATATTTCCTATAAAAAGGGGGAGGAAATCACTGGATCTCAGTATGAGTCCAGCAGCTGGGTTTACAGACCTTTTCACCCTTGGACTTGCTCTTCCACATCATCCATTGTTCTCCACCATGGATCACCACACAGTCCTTATGGTAGCTGCGATCATTCAACACCAGAACCAAGCCCTGTTCAGACTGTTTCACCTTTTCTACACAAGGAGAAGAAGGAGACGTTCAAGAGCTGTGTGGGTCCGAGGATGGATCGGGAGGAGAATGGAGTTTGGACTGTATGACAAGCTGATGGTGGAGCTGAGGAATGAAGACACTCGTGCATTCCAGCACTTCATGAGGATGCCACCAGCCATGTTTGACGAAATTGTAGAGCGTCTGAGACCCAGGTTGACCAAGGTAAACAACAACTTCCGTCCCAGCCTGGACCCTGGAATGAAGGTGGCACTGACTCTGCGGCACCTGGCCTCTGGAACCACATACAGAAACATGCAGTATGCCTGGAGGGTGCCATACAACACCATCAGCAAAGTGGTCAGAAAAGTGGTGCAGGCCATCATCGAAGAATACGTGGAGGAGCTCCTCCATTGTCCCACCACTGAAGAAGGCTGGAGGAAAGTTGCAGAGCAGTGGTATCAAAAGTGGAACTTCCCCCACACTGTTGGATCCATAGATAGGAAGCATGTGGCCTGCAAAGCACCACCCAAGTCGGGCTCCACTTATTTCAACTACAAGGGCTTCTTCAGCATCGTCCTCTTTGCCATGGTCGATACTGACTACAAGTTCATGTACATCGATGCTTCAGGCAGTGGCTCATGTATACAACGCCAGTGACCTCAAGGAGGGGCTGGAAGGCAACCTCATCATGGGCTTTCCAGATCCAGGACCCCTGCCCAACGACACGCAAGATGTGCACTACTTCATCGTGGGGGATGACGCCTTCTCCCTCAGAACCTACTTCATGAAGCCCTACAGTTCAAGATACCTCACCTGTGAAGAGAGGATCTTCAACTACAGACTGTCCAGGGCAAGACGGGTGGTGGAGAACGCCTTTGGCATCCTGGCCAACAGGTTCCAGGTACTTCTCCCCACCATGCAGCATCACCCAGGGACTGTGAGGAGCATCGTGGAAGCTTGCTGCATCCTGCACAATCTCATGTGCACCCGCTACCCAGTCTTGCAGAACAGGCTTGTGGACCGTCAACAAGGGAATGGGGACATGGAGCCTGGTGAATGGAGGCAAGGACGAAACCTGATAGACACTTTGGATGTACAAGGCCCCAACGGAGCTTCACGTGAAGGGAAGAAGCAGCGCAACCTCCTGAGACACTGGTGCAACTCCCCAGCTGCAGCAGTGGAGTGGCAAGACAGGATGATAGATGGTTAATGGATGCTTCCCTGAGCCTGTCTCATAACACTGATGAGATTGTGCCATGTATGTTGAGTGGCCCTACAATGAATAGGGCATTAATAAAGAGCTTTGTTTATTTTGAAATGTGTTGATCAATGAATAAATTGTTATTGATTAAAAAAGGGCCATGTGTGTGGCAGCTTGGAAAGTGGACCATACAGTCCCACTATGCTTGCACTGGAAGTTTATCTATCCCACAGCTATCCTTACCTATCCTACAACTATCATTACCTATCCCACAACTATCCTCACCCATCCCACAACTATCCTTACCCATCCCACAACTATCCTTATCCATCCCACAAGCATGCAAAGGCTTAACCATTTTTTCAAAGTTTTCACCAGCACTTTATTAAGTAAAAAAAATGAACCCAGTGTGTGAAGCAAAGATAACCTTTATTAATAACTGTCTTAAGTAAACTGTATGACTTTCTTAAAAAAGCAAAATGAACCAAGTAAACTGTCTTAAACAAAGATAAAGTGAACAAGTAACAACTCAGTCTCTGGCACTTCTCACTTCTCAGTCACTCTGAGGCATGTCCATGGTCTCAGCAGTTAAGCGGGCAGGGACTGTGGAGGTGGCTTTGACTGGAGTGCTGGTCTGAGGCGCCATTGGGGTGCTTGGCCCCGAGAGTACAACAGGGGATGGTGTGTTCAGGAAGCTCTCAGAGAGCTGACTCAGTCCCATGAGGTTGAGAGGCCCTTCATCAAGGACCTGGGATGTCAGGCCCAAGACTGATGACAGATTGTCTGTTGACGGGCTTGGCTTTGGGGTGGAGAAAGAAGGAGTGTAGTGGGGATGTCTGGTCTGCAGGTGGGCGAGGTGAGGCGTCTGTGGCGTGCGAGGAACCTGGGCCTGGACTGGGAAGGTCTGTTTTTGCTGTGGGAAGTCCTGGTACTTGTAGTCTTGGTAGGTGAGGGGCTGTTGAAAGCCGTGGAAAGGCGGTGACATCACCTGGGGTGGAGGAACAGACCTGGACTGGGTAGGAGCAGGTTGAGCTGGGCCTTGAGGGTTGTGCAGAAGTGCTGTTATCTTCTCCTTCATTACCTGGTACTGGGCCTCGGGAAAATCCATGAGGGTCTGGCTCACGTAGGTGATGAAGGGCTTGCGGTTCGATGATGGTATGTCGCTGTGGACCAGCTGAGAGAGAAGATCTGTGCTGGTCTTGATTGTGTCCCTGATCTCCAAGAGGACAGTGTGGCTCTGGCCCTCCAGTCTGCCTCTCTGCCTGCTTTCTGTGGAGGTGGGTGTGGGTGTGGGTTGGTCTCTGGTGGCTGCCGCTTCTTGCTCCATTTGTGACAGGGGATCCTCCACATCCTCTGGCATGGGGAGTGCAGCTGTCAGAGGGCTTTCTACCGTGGGGCCCTCCGAAGACACCTTCCTGGACAGTGTAGCTGTCTCCTGGCTGGAAGAGGACTGGCTGTCTGTGGGCTGTCTGAGGGAGAGGGTTGACAGAGGGGCTGCTCCTTGGTGGCGGATCTCACCCTCCAGGAAGCTGCACGTGGCCATGACGTACAACTCCCGGTCAGTGAGCTTGACAGCAGCTTGCCCAGATTTCTTCAGGTGTAGCTTGCCATACCAGGTGTGCATGTGCTTCCACCATCCCAGGAGTACATCTGCAGTGTAGTCCAGGCTCTCTGCCTTGTCTCTCCAAGCTGCCTGTTTTTTCTTGGTGTCGCGATAGAGTCTGTGGCCCTTTCTCCACAGGTACTCGTTCTTCCTCAGCCATTCCAGCACCTCCTCCTCATGCTCCTCGGAAAGGGTGTACTGTTTCCTCTCTTCCTTTTCCTTCCCTTGCCTCTTCCTCCCTTTGGCAGGGGCTTCAGCAGCAGGACCTTCAGGGGCTTGAGCAGCAGGGCTTTGAGGGCCTTGGGGCTGGTCCACCACAGCAGCAGCAGCAGCAGGAGAAGCACCAGCAGCAGCAGGAGAAGCAGCAGCAGGAGAAGCACCAGCAGCAGGAGAAGCACCAGCAGCATCAACACCAGAAGCAACAGGAGAAGCAGGAGAAGCACCAGCAGCTTCAGAGTCAGTGCCAGGGGGTGGGATGATGGTTCTGTCCTTCTTGCCAGGGCTTGCAGGAGTAGGCACAGGCTTTCTCTTCTTCCCTGACTGACGAACCATGGTGTTATTCGAAGATGTCTGTGGCAACACGTCTTTCCTCTGAATGCTGACTGCTTGCGAGCTGCATCCTTTTATATCCGTGGAGCTGGCGCAATTCATACTCCCCGCATGTGCAGTGAACGCTTTGCATCCGCTTTGCTTCCTATAGGCGTCCGTGATGCATCCGCATCATCCGCTACACATCCGCCCCTTCCGCTATGCGTCCGCTTCACAATTCTCCCCCGGAATCCCTTCGGATGTGTCATCCGCTTCCATCTGCTGTCATCCGCTAGGCTTCCTACGAACATCTGTTTAACATCCTCACTACATACTACCCCCGTCTGTTCCTTTCCGTTCTTTTCAGTTCTGTTTATGCAAATTTGGGCCACTTTTTGGAGTGGATAACAACGGATGGAGCCACCCCCGAAATTTTACTTGTCCGTTGTGTCCTTTTTGCATACATTCTGCATCCATCGGCCAGTGGGACCTAGCCTTAAGTTGCAGCGTTGTAGTATTCCATTAGGAATTATGCCTGAATGCTCTTTGAATCCAGTCACTCAGTCAGAAAAAAATTATTGTTGGTTTCTTTTAAGTTGGAAATATTTCTTAGAATAATATGAAGATATGAAAATAATAATTCTATCATTTGCAAGATAGAATTAGAGGCATTAAATGCCATTGTGCTTATGTTTCTATTATTTACTATAAAAGCCCTTTCAGGTGCTTATGAAATCAGAATACTTTAAACATCAGGATTCATTTGATATAATTCATTATTAAATAGTATTACTGAGGTAGTTATGACATAGTTATTTTTCTAGACATGGTGTACTAATTCTATTTGTATCTTTGTACTTTGGCACTCAAAGAATTACAAAAACTAAGTAATAAATGTTACTAAATTTAGAATGTAGATAATTTCCCTTATGCCTATCACATAGGCCTGTGTGAAGGACATAATAAATTGATAAAGGCAGTGCAATAGCAATATAGTCATGCAAAAGTAAGATGAATAAGGAAGCAACTCAAAATAACTTCACTTGATTCTGTATAAGATGAAGCAGAGAGAAATTCTGAGTGATTTTGATGATTCTGTTATCATACTCAACAATAAAACGCTATTCCTGGAATCCCTGAGGTATCTGTTTCCTAACCAGGACTAATCAAATATCTGACAAGTATTTGAATATACCCTAAATACATGGGATGGGGGCATTGGTGGAATGATGACTTGTACTATGTTATTCATAGTACCCTCACTGATATATTGAATATATAGATGCAAAGAATAAATTGTGTTCTACTTGGACAGTGAGCTAATATGGATCTGCCTTGTATTTAAATGTCAACTACATAATCAATTGATAGATAAACTAGAATAATCACTATAGTTATTTGTAGTTGCTGCATATTTTGACTATGGACTTTTCATTTACATATTTAACACATATGCTAATGCAGGACCATACTATGAATTGTATTCAATAAAGAGTGGCATTTAATTATGTGATATTTATAGATCTATCACTAATAATTGCATCATGATGAAATATCAGTTTGAGGATCAGTAATGCCTTATTATTCTTTTTTATAAAAACAAAAATGTAGAATTATAAAATTGGAAGGGCCATTGAATCCAACTTCGAGCATCATCCAATCCATCTCTATGCCATCTGCAGAGTGAAAAGTATTCCCTCTAGCATGTAAAGGCCATTGATAGTGCTGAACAGCCCAGAGCCCAGATCTGAACTTTTGAGTACAATACTCAGTTCCTCTTATCAATCTGATAAGGAGTAATTCATGAGCAATTTTAATATGGTTTGTTAAAATATCTCACAAGGCAAAGTAATAAAAATACAATTCTATGTAACAGCAAAGAGAATTAAATAGAGAAACATAATAACAAAATTAACATGCATGACAATTTTTAAAATAAAAAGGGGGCTGAAGTCTGGTAATTAATTCCAAAACAAAGACCATATTTCTAAATCTTCATTGTCCTCTTGTCCAAAAAAATTCAATACATTTAAACAATTCATTACTGCAAACCAAGTGTGTATTTTTTTTATTTCCAATACAATATAATATTTTTAGTCGATCTCAAGGCTTGAAAAAATTATTGATTTCTTAATAGCTTCCAAATCCTAAGGATATAACGAAGAAGAACTCATGCTTCTTAATATAAAATAATTGATTCTAAGTCATATTAATAATCCTGTTGATTTCAGCTCCAAATGCAATGGTAATATGAGACAATCAAACCATGTATCTTAATGTTCCAAGTTTGGGGATGAATTTCTAATAGCAGGTGATTGTAAATAGCCCCTATCAAATATTCCCTGAGGTGTCCAATAGACACAAATATTATCCTCCTTTTAAAGTTATATATTACAGTGTTCATGTTATTTAATATGTTCTTTCATTGATTTACCAGAACAAGACATTCGAGCTTGTTATTCCAAAGGTCATATAAATAACTAATGTCAACTTCATCAGCGTCCAATAAAGATGGGTTACTGGCTTAGGTTCCATGAATAATTCCTCCAAAACTACTAACTGCTGTGGATCTTCAGAAACAATAATTGCATGTGGAGCAAATAAGTAGATTTTCTGAACTTCTCTGGAGAAGTTCAAACATATTTCTAATTATGTGAAAGAATTCTGTGAAAGTTTTAAAAGTGGTTTCTTCAGAGTTGAGTTGAAGTAGTAATATTACAAGAGGTCCAGTTTAGAAACCTTTCTTCACTTGTAGGTTCTGCTTGTTCTATTCTGTTCTTCATTCAGAGTATCCCTCACACAATATTTACCATATATTTCTTTCAGTTTTTGAGCCAGATTTACAGCTACTTAATTGTTACATTATTTAGTTTGAAGATTTGCAAAACTTCAGTTCTGAAACTAAAAGCATACTGTAGAGTGATAATACACAATGCCTGTTTGGAATCCTCTTTTAAAAAGTTGCTTCTTTTCATAGGCCTGCATGGTATCTGCATCATCTAAGGAAAACATGAAAATGTATGATGTGCTTTGGAAAGAATGTGGATTCTCTATTGTTACTTAGTTGAAATGTGTATCTTCTTGGAATTGTGCAGCAACTGTGGAAGCCCAGTAAAAGATGCAACAGTTTTATGAAGGTGCTGACGTGTCCAGCATGTGCACAGTGCATGTTCCAAGGCATCAGATCTGAAGCATTTTATCTCCATAATGTAAACCATACTTGACTAGCTAGTTATCATTGTGTTCTTTGTCAAATGCTTTGTTAAAGTCAAGCATTCCAGGAATATGTTGAGGAAGTTGCTTAATTAAAAATGAGTCTGAGAAAACGTCTACATGGCAAACATATGCTAAGTTCCAGTGATCAATGCATTGTTTTCAGGATGGTTATATTTTATAATATTCTCTAGGATCTCCCTAAATTTCAATCCAACTCTGGTTGTGAAATTAGAGATATTTATCCTCAGATTTCTCCATGGTAATTCATAAACTTTTACCAGATCATAAGCAACTTCAGTCAGTACCTAAATAGGCATCTTTCTGTCTCCAGCATCACTCTCATTCTTCAGTTTGCTCTTTGCTCCTCCTCCTCCTCCTCTTCCTCTTCTTCTTCTTCTTCTCATTTTCACTGAGCTTTCTTTATAACAAGATTGGCTAGCAAGTTTCTATCATCCATCTTGAACAATTATATCCTCCACCACTACATCTGCACGCCTATGAAATATCTGCAATTTATTTCTGGAAAGTATTATTTATGTTTTTTGAACTGGTCACTGACTATATTAAGAATTATTTTTCTTTATATTTTATTCTCCTGATAAATAACCAACAACAAACTGCCTTATACTGTGTCTCTTCTTCCATTAATTTTAATCCAGATGTTCTCTGCAATATCATTGTCCTCATTCCCTTGAATTTCAGTGCAGATGTGGGAATTATTATCACAGAGTACAAGTTCTCCTTTCCATTACTTCTATTCCTCTTGAACAAATTGTATCTTTCAATTGCTATTTTCCAATCATGGAATCACTCCACTAGCGTATTTAGATATGCTTGCCTTCCCATTCTTGTTTGTGTTTCATACTCTGAACCTCATGTGTACATAGCAAAAGCTATGCATTTTATAAGCCAATATTTTTTCAGATTTTTAGTGTGCGCTATAAAGGAAATTGCTGTAACAAAGCTTTTCTCTGAATCTTTACTTCAGGGGTTTTCATTTCACAGGAATTAGTTCAGTTTAAAGACTTTGTGATCAATCAAATTTATATGCTGCATTTTTAGGCCTTGAGAAAAATATCCAGATGGAAGGATTGCTGGTTCTCCAAGATTCAGTCAAGAAGTAAAAGTTATTGAATCTACTCAATTTTCAGCTGTGTTTCATAAGTAAACATTTCTCCTCCTTCAGTCCCATTCATGACCCCGGGAATTTTCCTCTGCAACTAGAGTAATAAAGGAATCTGAATGATGTATCAAACTCCCTTGTATGTAGGGCATTATTTCCAGTCTTTTCAGTCAAATAAAAATATTTTCAAACAAACATCATGAGATCCATAGTTGTTCTATTTGTATGTAGTTATTCATTGTAATTGCTGATAACTGATTTCATTTCAGAATTCTCAGTTCCATTATCATTATTATTGTTGTTGTTGTTATACACAAAAATGACAGTACACACAGCAAAAGAGATGACCATGCTGGTTTTCGTATCACAAATCACTAGTCGAACACTTCCCAAGTGTTTGGGACTACGTGATGTATCGGCGGATTAGGCAAGCATAATTTTTATTATACAATAATAATAATAATTCACAAAATAGTATGAAAATTATTAAAACACAACCAAATTATAGTCCTGACATTAAAAAATGATGGCTTTATTTGCCTTGTTCTCTTGTTCCAAAGAAAATACAAGCCAGAGGTGCATTTTAATTTAAGATAGATTATTTAAAAATTAGATACAAAGATTATATTCAGCATGATTGACTGCCTTCCATCCTGTTGAATTCTTCCTCTCATTAACCTAATCTGTTTTGACAGTATGAAAGTCATGTTATTATGTGGCATCACGCTGGTGGAACTGGATTCATATCACATCATTTAGGTTAACATGACCAGGTTGTTAGTTATTCCTACATATAATAAGAGTTGAATTTTTAATACTTCTAATAAAACTGACATAATAAGTTTTAACCTAAGCTATAATTATTTTCTCCCCCTTTCTTCCATTCATACTTGATATTTATATCAACAAAATATATAAATCTATGATAAGACTAGCAGGTTTAACAACTTTTAGACTCCTAATTAGAACTATTACCTTAAAATAACTGAACAATTGGCTTTCAAACAGAATTAAAATCTGCAATTATATTCTCAGTTACTCCCATAATACATATTCATTCTTGTTCTTGAATTTTTCCTTACATCTATGATATTGTCAGTATGCTGTATGGCACTACCTAGAATTACACTTAAATTTCTTTTTAATCTTACCATATCAAGCATTGGTGCCAGTGAATCTCAAAGATGTTATTTAAGATTCAGACAAAATTACCTTGATTAAAATATTTTCCAGGTTCTAAAACCGTATAGCTCTTAAATATAGAACAAGATACACATTTTAAGTCATGAATATACATTTATTTCTGTAGCCTGGAATTCTATTTCTGCTTCTCCTGTCTGAATTTCTTGCAGCAAAGTTAGGGGATATTAAGAAGCATTCTTAATATAACCATAAAAAGGTCTGTACTTCTACTTTTTCATGCACTAGTTTTCAGTAATTGTAGAGTTGAAACGATGCTCATATTCCTCTCACTGTTACAATGACCAATACATTTGATACGCCTCTAAATCATGACAGGATTGGTTGTCTCAAATTTATTTTGGTATTCCCTTCATAATGTGGAACCATGTTACCTTCAGTCTATTTAGTGTACAAAATTAAAGTGCTAATTTTCAATCAGAAGCCGGCTTTGTCAGTTCTTAATTCATGAAAACAGAATTTAGCTGTACAGTTTTTCCAGTTGTAGTTCCTGAGGCAATTCTTCCTCTTTAGCTATTATTGTAATCTGCTGATTTGTCTATGCATTTTTCCCATTTCTATTTTATTTTTATTTCTACTGTTTCCAGCAATGGTTATTACAGTATGGTAGTATGGGATATTGTATGTAGATAGTGAATGTAGGGAAATGAACAACAGCAACAAAAATCCACATAATAAATATGAACATCCCAATGTATATTTTAAATAGTCACATACAATCAGCTTCTTGGTTAAAAGCAAATTAGAAGAATTAGGTCTTCCAAACCACTTGAACCTATAATAAAAAGAACCAGATCTCCTCACATGTTTGTGGAAGATGTTCCACAATCCAGCACCATTAATTTAGCATACAGTGGTTGATAACACTTGTTGGGATGATAAGAATGTCTGCTGAAGCAACCCAGGAATTCATGGCTATCATAACAGTCATAGACCTGACTCAAATGTGGTATTACACTTAATAAGGATGTGATCCATTGTTATAATGTATGATGTTAATATCATAATGACTGCAACTAGATGTGCCAGAACTGCTATCACTAAGCAGTGCAATTATGTGATGTTGTGTTTTACATCAGTCTCAGTTACCATTGTTGAGCAAAGTAGTCTTCAACTTACAACCGATCACTTAGCAACTGTTTGGAATTATCACCGACCACCCCGAAAGTCCTTATGACCTACTTCTTAAAATACCAACAGTTCCCCCCCCCCCCCCGTTCAAATGACTGCATATTGGGCATTTGGCAGTCAGCCCACAGTTATGTGGGAACATTTCATGACACTTTCCATTTACTTCTAACTTTCGGCAAAACCAGGTCATTGTTTTGCTCAACAGCCATCATGACTTAAGACTCTGATGGGCAAGCTGCATTATGGTCATAAGTCAAGGACTTACCTGTGTTTGGCTTTCTTTCTCAATTAAAATGCAATATACATTCAATCAATATGAAATCTTTAAATTCTATACTATCTAATAAAATTAAGATAACTTACTTTTTTCTTTCTTCTTTTTCCAGGTTGAATCTACCCAAAGCATGATTAGGATCTTGGGGCTCTCAGCCACACTACCTAATTATCTTGATGTTGCTACATTTCTGCATGTTAATCCTTATATTGGGTTATTTTATTTTGATGGTCATTTTCGACCTGTTCCACTTGGCCAGACATTTATAGGAATCAAGACAACCAATAAGGTAATACTGAATAATAGGATACGAAGTTGAATGCATTTTTCTCAAAAATATGTTTCAGCATAATTAAAGAACGTATCTTTTGTAGCCAAAAGGACCCAGATTTAACTTTTGATGTTCTACACAAAGTTGCTACCTAAACTGAGAAGATGCTAGTCATGATAGATAATTTTAGTTAGACATAAGAGCATCATGGATCTCTAGATATATGCCTTGGTGCTTAAGAGCATCATCTGCTTCATCTAATTCCTTTAATAAAATAATATGCTGCAAAGCATTATACTAGTCCACAATATAATTATTTTCAGCAAAATATTCAGCCCCACAAAATTGTCTCTGAGAAGTAGAGAACATCCTGTAAATGGCAGCTGCATGAGATACTTGACTATTTATGACTGGTCATGCTCACCCTGGTAGGCAAAGGTTGTGTACATGAAATTCAGAGATTCAGAAAGAAACAGGAATATCTCAAAACATTATTAACAATAAGCAGATGGATATACTTACAGTAGTGTTTAAAAGTTTGTGAAACCTTTTGAGTTTTCACTATTTCTACATAAGTATGACATAAAATATATGTTTCCCATGCAAATTCTAAAACTATATAGTATTCTTTTTTTCCTTAAATTTACATAAATGTAAACAATACTATCTAATAATTGTTTGTGTGTTTGTTTAGTTTTCAATAATTATCTAAGTAATTCTGAAAATCAAAGCATCAAAATTCTTAATCACTTATCTATTGGAAATTAGGAACTCTTACTAGTGAGTCCTTAGCTCAGTGTAGATTTGAATTTGCAACTCAAGTTCTATCCCACTGGGTAGCAAAACTTCTGAATAGAGTATATTGTTACAGTAGTACTATGTGAACCTCTTGTTTTCAATTGCTGTGGAATAGAAATGATTTATAAAATATTGTATTTTTGTAACTGATAGTATTTAGTAATAGAGAATTTTGCTATGTAGGAAGAATTACTATTTGGCATCTTTTTTCCTCACTGAAGATACTAGTAATGTTATGCTTCATTAACTTTGGAATCAAGAATTCTGTGTTAGGCGTACTGAATGTGTTTTGTTTCATTTTTTCATAGTTTGTTATAAAAAGATAGATAATGGTTTATATTTTTCCTGCGCTGTAGATTATTTATTCAGTGTGGTCAATTACTATTTTAGTCAGGATGTGCTGTGTACAGAATACCATTTCTGAGTTTGAATCTCTTAGCTTCATTCAACAATATTTCAATAATATATGGAATGAGAATAATCAAAGTTACCAAAAATACAAGCTGCTTTCCAAATGGGGCAAAGCACCTGTGATCACATTGCAAACACCTCCATAAAAGAAGAGAGTTTTAAAAATGCAGTTATTTTTGCATTATTGATTGTTCAGGCTTTTAATTGCATAGATCATAAGAAATTGGGGACAGCCCTTAAAAACATGCTTATAACCAGTTCACATCTGCATATGAGGCATTTATGTCCTGACAATTAAAATGGAAATATGGAATAGCTAATTGATTCAAAATCGAGGAAGGTGTGTGCCAAGACTGCATACCGACCCATTTTCATTTTAACTTATATTGGGAACATATGATGAGAATTATTCCATTAAAAGAAATACAATATGAAATTAAAACTGCTTTTTGGTGTTGTTGTTTTTTTAATGACCTCAAGTAGGGGTGCCAATACAACATAGATAGCTGAAGGAGTAGTTTCTTGTCTCTGATCTTTCAGTCAAAACATAGCTATGATAGCTGGACCATCAGAGAAGTGACTGTCAAAAAAAATCAGCAGTTTTGAAGTTCTGAGGCTGGATAAAACGGTTGAAAGATCATTCATTAGCAATAACAAATTACACATTACTAGCTGAAGTAAATTCAGGCAGCACATTGAAAGCACCAGTAATAAAGCTAAAGCTTATTTAGGACATGTACTTCAGAAGCAAAAAACTTAAGAGAAGATCCTGATTCATGAAAGAACTGACAAAAAAGAGAAAATTAGAAAAGAGATTGGCAAAAGATAAGATTGATAGATATTATCAATATCAAAAATAGGAGTTCCTAACTGCAGATAATCCTACCTTACTATTATCAGGTGGTCACGAAGGACCAGAAATCACTGAGCAACAGCAACATTTTAATTTTAAGCTGTTTTTTCTTAACCATTACTTCATGTTTGAAAGTAATACATCTGTGTGCTTCTACCACTGATGGAAGGAGAAATATATATCTTTTGCTTACCAAATGGTGGGATATATTATATGCATTTTAAAAATATGTGTCATATGTAAAAAAGATAAAACAAACCCAAAACTATGATTACAAAATAACATTTTGTGTCCTGAATTTCAGGTACAGCAGCTGATTAATATGGATGAAGTTTGTTATGAAAATGTGTTGAAGCAAGTAACAGCTGGGCATCAGGTAAAGTTGACTTATTGGTTTTTATTCAGAATGTATTTGTGTATAACATTATCTAGAACTTATACTTTTCACATATCAATACTTTGATTTTTCTCAATTTCATCTGGAAATTAAATGAGTCATCCTTCTCAATTCTTTAAATAAAGGATGTCTAAAAATGACAGCCTGTGCAATCAAAGATTATAGAATGCAAAAGTAGAATTTCTTAGCTGTTCTTGCTGTTCTTCTGCAATATAAACATATTAAGAAATGTACCCTGACTTAATGAAATAATGTATTCTTCTGCCAACAGACTACACCCCTATTTTGACAAATAAAACACTTAATTGAATTGCGGTCACATGATCCATTGAAAATGATTGCTCTAACAAACACCTGTAATTTAATAGAGCTAAATAGTGTCTTCTAGTTTTCCAGATTGGTTGCCACAATGCCAGGAAACCTGAGTGGCCAAAATCTTGCCTTTCATTTCTTGATAAGGACACATTTTGTGGCAGATTTGATCGACTGAGGCAGCCTAGCTATTTTATAATGAGAACTGAATTTCACTTAAGGTTTTTGTAAAGTTGGTAGGCTTTGGTTGCTCAAATTCTTTTCCCTCCTACATCCAAAGGATGTAGAACTGTCCAACTACAAATAAGAATACGATATATAGCATCATATTGTAATGAAATTGTACAGTTGCATCCCCATTTCTAAGTATGAAAAGATCAACTGATTTATAATTTTAATACTTCATCATCCTATTACTATCCAATTATCTTTCATTCAGGGATATAGGTACCAATATTTGGGAGGCCCATTTTTATATAAGTTTCCTTGGTGTTAGATTTGTTGGAAAGGAAAAATTCCACCTACAAATGGGGTTGCTGTTATGCTTGCAAATAATGTGAGATAAATGGATTTGTATTAAGAGGAATTAAAAGTACATCCATTTTCAGCCTGGTAGTTCTTTGGGGGGAAAAGTTAAATACTTAAAAACAAAATGAGTAATGAAAATTAATTTGATTTCAAGGAATGGGGTCATTATATGAACAAATGGGAATTATTAAGAAAAAGAAAAGCAATAGACTGTTTTTGGTGTTTGCTTTATCCTATTTTCTACTGATTAAGAAAAAGGCTGAAAAATGCATAACAAAATAATCCACTTGTTCTTTTCTGGCATAAACCACCTAGACAGTGATTCCATAATAAATTCTGTTCAATTTAGTTCAGAAGATAATTAAAACATGTCTATTATTAAAGCAGGAGTCTCCAACCTTGACAACTTTAATACTTGTGGACTTCAACTCCCAGAGTTCCTTAGCCAGCCATAATTGAGACCCCTGTATTAAAGGTATTAAAGGGTATGGGGAATGCTGTTTCCAAATACAGTCATATTTACTTATTTAGGGTATTTGTTGTAGAAAGTGATGAGCTTTTAAGTGTTTCTTCTGTATTCCATATTTAAATGTTTTCTTTCACTTTGAATGTCACATTTCCAAATTCATCTTGATTTTTTTTCTTTGCCTAAAGAAGTATAATTCAGAATAAGTTCAGATAAAAGCTTCCATATAACTTATGGAAGAGTAAACCTCTGATCCCAGTGACCAACCCAGATTCAAACTTGAACATTATCCGGGGACATATGTATTTGCCTTCATTTGTAAGTTCAGATACTTTGTAATAAATCATACATTTGGAATGGCATAAGGAGAAAATCAGAGGATAGTCTAGTGCTGACATAAGGTCTTGTTCATTTTTCTTTTAATCTTCTCTTCTTTAAAATATGCCCTACATTTGACCCAAACATTGAAAACTAGTATCTTTGAAAAGATCCATAAAATGTTCTTGGCATCTATTCAGTTAACTTCCTAATTGCATTTTTCTTTAAAAAGAAGAAAGAAGAACATTCTATCTGTCCTTCAGGAAAGCTTGTTCTAATGAGCATTCAGGAAATAATTTCTACTTAACTTTATTGCAGTCATTAACCAGCACCAGAGAATTGGTATTCAAATATTCAAAATATCCAACACTAAATTGATGATGTCAGGACAGTTAATAAAAGTGCATACAGACAAAAAAAATGACTAAAAGACAGTATTAAATCAGAATATGCTAAAAGTCTTGCAAAGGCTACATGTGTACAACAAGAAGAAATTAAAATTAACAATCTGGAAAATGTAAAGCTGGAAAAGCAGTATAAAGTACAATTACCACATAAATAGGCATAAATGCACACATAATGTCTATTCATAAATAAAACAATGAAATTATTGAAAAGGGATTGAATAATTACAAACTTCTTTGATAGACACGTCAAACCAGAGAAAAATATGCTATAATATATTTGTCACCCCAAAACCAATAATTAATGCTGAACCTGAACTATTTATGGCTATATATACTCAGGCAGGTTTAGTTCTTAATTATTCTTTGCCTGATTTTGCATAAAGTAAGAGGCAACTTAGCTGAGATATCATATGTGAGAGAAAAAAAATGAAGACAGAATCTCTCTAAAAATATATTGTAGATGCAGATAATGGAATCCTCAGTCTGGCAAGATTTTGTCTGTAGATGTGACATAACAAAGAACTCAGCTTGGATGAGTTATCATGTATCATTCTTGGTTTTGAGGCTGACAGTATGTGACAATTTTTTTTTTTCATGAACTGGACTATTTTTCATGTAATAGAATCATTAGGGAGTATACAAATTTAATCATAAATTTAATATGTTAAAAACAAGAGTTGAAGTTCTCTTGTCAAACCAGATAGCTGAATATGTTATACTGCTAGTACTAATTACTCCGGGTAGTTTTTTACTATAAAAAACAAGTTTATGTTATACTGCTAGAACTAATTACTCCGGGTAGTTTTTTACTATAAAAAACAAGTTTATGTTATACTCCTAGAACTAATTACTCCAGGTAGTTTTTTACCATAAAAAACAAGTTTAAGCCCATGTCACACTGCACCAATGGATGCAAAGAGGATGTAAAATGGAGAAAAACACTTGCCATCCATTGGAAAACGCGATGCATCCATTGTGTACTCACTGCGTACGTCTTTCATACGCTCTATCCGTCAAACATCTGTCTACTGCTATTTCATCCGCTCAAAAAGATTTGAGCTGCACAAAACTTTTTGAGCAGATGCACTTTCCGCCGCGTACGATGTATGGTGAATGAAGGTAAGGACAAAACCTGATAGACACTGTGGATGTGCAAGGCCCCAACAGAGCTTCACGTGAAGGGAAGAAGCAGCGCAACCTCGTGAAACACTGGTGCAACTCCCCAGCTGGAGCAGTGGAGTGGCAAGACAGGATGGTAGATGGTTAATGGATGCTTCCTTGAGCCTGTCTCATCACACTGATGACATTGTGCCATGTATGTTGAGTGGCCCTACAATGAATAATCATTAATAAAGAGTTTTGTTTATTTTGAAATGTGTTGATCAATGAATAAATTGTTATTGATAATAAAGGGCCATATGTGTGGCAGCTGGGGGGGGTGGACCACACAGTCCCACTATGCTTGCACTGGAGGTTTATCTATCAACTATCCTTACCCATCCCACAGCTATCCTTACCCATCCCACATCTATCCTTATCCATCCCACAGCTATCCTTACCTATCCCACAGCTATCCTTACCCATCCCACAGCTATCCTTACCCATCCCACAGCTATCCATCCCACAGCTATCCTTACCAATCCCACAAGCATGCAAAAGCTTAATCATTTTTTCAAAGTTTTCACCAACACTTTATTAAGTAAAAAAAATGAATCAAGTGTGTGAAGCAAAGATAACCTTTATTAATAACAAACTGTATGACTTTATTAAAAAGCAAAATGACCCAAGTAAAGTGTCTTAAGCAAAGATAAAGTGAACAGGTAACAACTCAGTCTCTGACACTCTTCTCAGTCACTCTGAGGCGTGCCCATGGTCTCAGATGTAAAGGGGCCAGAGACTGTGGAGGTGGATGTTGCTGGAGTGCTGGTCTGAGGCGCCATTGGGGTGCCTGGCCCCAAGAGTACAACAGGAGATGGTGTGTGCAGGAAGCTCTCAGAGAGCTGAGTCCCGTGAGGTTGAGAGGCCCTTCATCAAGTACCTGGGATGTGAGGCCCAAGACTGATGACAGATGTTCTGAAGAAGGGCTTGGCTGTGGGGTGGAGGAAGGAAGAGTGTAGTGGGGCTGTCTGGTCTGCAGCTGGGTCAGGTGAGGCGTCTGTGGAGTCTGTGGCGTCCAAGGAACCTGGGCCTGGACTGGGAAGGGCTGCCTCTGCTGTGGGAAGTCCTGGTAGTGGTGGGCTTGGTAGGTGAGGGGCTGTTGAAATCCGTGGAAAGGTTGTGACATCACCTGGGGTGGAGGAGCAGACCTGGAATGGGTAGGAGCAGGTTCAGCTGGGCCTGGAAGGTGGTGCAGAAGAGCTATGATCCTCTCCTTCATCGCCTGGTACTGGGCCTCAGGCATGTCCACGAGGGTCTGGTTCCCGTATGTGATGAAGGGCTTGCGGTTCGAGGATGGTATGTTGAAGTGGGCCAGCTGGGAGAGGAGATCTGGCTTTGATTGTGTCCCTGATCTCCAAGAGAACAGTGTGGTTCTGTCCCTCCAGTCTGCCTCTCTGCCTGCTTTCTGTGGAGGTGGAGCTGGGGGTGCGTGTGGGTTGGTCTCTGGTGTCTGCTTCTTCTTGCTCCATCTGAGACAGGGGATCCCCCATGTCCTCCGGCATGGGGAGTGCAGCTGTCGGGGGGTCTCTGTCGTGGGGTCCTCCAAAGACACCTGCCTGGACATGGTAGCTGTCTCCTGGCTGGAAGAGGAGTGGCTCTCTGTGGGCTGTCTGAGGGAGAGGGTTGACAGAGGGGCTGCTCCTCGGTGGCGGATCTCACCCTCCAGGAAGCTGCACCTGGCCATGACATAGGTCTCCCGGTCAGTGAGCTTGACAACGGCCTGCTCGGATTTCTTCAGGTGCAGCTTGCCATACCGGGTGTGCATGTGCTTCCACCATCCAAGGAGTACATCTGAAGTGTAGCCCAGGCTCTCTGCCTTCTCTCTCCAAGCTGCCTGCTTTCTCTTGGTGTCGCGATAGAGCCTGTGGCCCTTCCTCCACAGGTACTCGTTCTCCCTCAGCCATTCCAGCACCTCCTCCTCATGGTCTTCGGAAATGGAGTACTGTTTCCTCTCTCCCTTCTCCTTGCCTTGCCTCTTCCTCCCTCTGGCAGGGGCTTCAGGGCCTTCAGCAGCAGGGCTTTGAGGGCCTTGGGGCTGGTCCATCACAGCAGCAGCAGCAGCAGCAGGAGAAGCACCAGCAGCAGCAGCAGGAGAAGCACCAGCAGCACCAGCAGGAGAAGCACCAGCAGCAGCAACACCACCAGCAGCAGAAGCACCAGCAGCTTCAGAGTCAGCGCCAGGGGGTGGGAAAGGTGGTTCTGTCCTTCTTGTCAGGGCTGGCAGGAATAGGCACAGGCTTCCTATTCTTCCCCATGGTGTTCTCTCAAAATGTCTCTGACAGCAGGTCTTTCCTCTGAATGGTGACTGCTTGTGAGCTGCATCCTTTTATATCCACGGAGCTTACGCAATTCATCCTCCCCGCATGCACGTTGAATTCTTTTCATCCGCTAGGCATCCGCTAGGCATCCGCTAGGCATCCGTGATGCATCCGCATCATCCGCTACGCATCTGCTCCTTCCGCTATGCATCCGCTTCGCTATTCTCCCCCGGAAGCCCTGCGGATGTGTCATCTGCTTCCATCCGCTAGGCTTTCTACGAACATCCGCTTTACATCCACGCTACATCCTCCCCATGTCCGTTCCTTTCCGTTCCTTTCCGTTCTGCTTATGCAAATTTGGGGCACTTTTGAGAGCGGATAACAACAGATGGAGCCACCCCTGAAATTTTGCTCATCCGCTGTGTCCTTTTTGCATACGTTTTGCATCCGTCGGCTTGTGTGACCTAGCCTTTATAGAAAAGAACAGTCAGATCTGTTACTTGCATTGTAGAATTAACATTTTTTATTTTTTTAGAAGTTGCTGTAGTTTTTAAACAATATTTGGAAAGTAAGCTCAACGCCAGTCAGATAGAACTAATTGAGAATTATGGTGATGGAATCTTCACAAATTCGAACAGGATGATCTGAAGCACCAAACTATAAAATATTAGACCAACATGAAATAATTCATTAAATGATTCTTTGAAAGACCTAATTGTAGATTTGAGTAAAAGACCACTGGAGAAATATGTTTCAATACATTTGACCTACAGGGAGTCATTGATGTAAATACAGCCATTCATTTAGTGATTTCAAGGAGACAAGCAACCTAGAACTAAGGAAACATTTCCTGACAGAACAATTAATCAATACAACAACTTGCCTCCAGAAGTTGTGAGTGCTCCAACACTGGAGGTTTTTAAGAAGGGATTGGCAACCATTTGTCTGAAATAATATAGTTTCCTGCCTAAGCAGGGAGTCAGACTAGAAGACCTCCAAGGTCCATTCTGACTGTTATTCTGACTGTTATTCTGACTGTTTGAAGTTAGAATGGCACTGAAAAAAGGGACTTATAACTGTTTTTCATACTTATAGCCATTGCAGCATCCCCATGGTTACATGATCAAAATTCGACCAGTTAGGAACTGGTTCACATTAATGACATTTGCAGTATCCCGGGGTCATGTGATTACCTTTTGCAACCTTCTGACAAGCAAAGTCAGTGGGAAAACCAGATTCATTTAACAACTATGGTACTAAGCTAAGAACCGCAGTGATTAACAACCGTGACAAGAAAGGTTGTAAAATGGGGCAAAAATTACTTAACAAATATCTTAGAAATTTTGAACTCAATTGTGATCATAAGTCAAGAGCTACCTGTGCCCTTTCCAAAGGAAACCTCCAAACAGGAGAAGAGATGTTCAGAGTGTTGCTGACCCTCAAAAAAGAACGAAGACGATCAAACAGGAATAAGAGCTGCTATTAAGGCCTACTTTGTGGCAGTAAGGTCACAACTCAAAAAAGAATGATATAATAAGATATCCAAACAGGAAAGAACTAGAACCTCAAGACACTTGCTTAAAAGATGCAACAATTGAAATACAAATTTCTGGAGTGATGCCATTGCAGAAGTCAGGTGTCACAACAGAGAAGGCACACTTCCTAAGACCCTTCAGATGCCACTGCTTTAATGATAGAATCAGAACAAGCCTACTCTGTTGATTCTTACAGGGCAGGTAATAACAATGGGGGAAAGGTAATCCCTGAAAATTCTATGTCCCTGCTTGAAGATCTTTAGATGTTACAACCAGCACTTTGAATTTCACCTGAAATCACACTGGCAACCGGAAATTACACAGAGTGCTTTAGGCAACTAAAATGTCATATTTCTACTGAGCAGACCTATAAATTCCCATACAGGCATTTTTGAACTAGTTGCAGCTTTAGAATGATCTTCAAGGGCAGCACCATATAGAATGTATAGCAGTAGTCCAAACATAAGATAATTAATGCATAGTGGCTATGCAAATGAAATCATGGACCAGGAAAATGAGCAACTGATACACAAGACCAGTCTGAATAAAGGTTTTCCTGGCTCGAGCTGGATCTGTTCTTCATGCAGGAGCTAACCCCCACCCCATACTCCAATGTGCACCAGTTCTCTCTCTGGAACTACAGTTGTATTTTTTTTTAATTGTATTACCTTTACAAATAAGATGGCAAACATATCCAGTCCATGCAAAACAAAGATGGCAAATCTCCATTTCTTAAAACCTTGAGAACCACATCTACCATGTGTCAGTCAATTTTAAGTTTAAACCTTTATCTCTCCTTCCAGACCTCCAGGCAGTGCAAAAATATTTTAATAGCATTTCTTGTCTATCCAGTGTTGATAGACAATGTATATTAATAATCAATACAAATAGAATGTAGAATATATTTCACAATTGTATCATAAATCACTTTTATCTTCAATATAAAATATTTTAAAAATGGTACAATCATGAACCATGTGAGTTACTTACTGTTCTATCCCCTTAATTCAATCTCCAGTCATACAGTGTTTGCAATCAGTCCTTACTGAACAATCACTGAGAAAAAATATTTGACATTGCATTACCTAATATTAAGATCAAAAGAACTGATTTTGCCTACTTTAAAAGGCAGTTGTTCATTAGTTTACACAAAAAGTATGTGATCAGATATATTAATACTTTTTTTTGTAGTGGACAAGAGACCAGATTATACAACTCTTTAATTCAAAGTTAAAGATAAGTAATTCAGATGTAATCCTGCTGAAAGAAATATCATTAGAATACTTCATTAGAGAAACATACGTCTTGCTGACTGATAAAATAGAAGTAACATTTAGGTGGACTAAATTGAAAAGAGATTTTGACTTTTAATCAGAAGACATTTTGCCTTAATTCAATTCAAAACACAATAAAATTTTTCAAAACACAGAAGATTGAACTAGATACAAATGGAAGGAACTACACAATTAACACCAAAGGAAACTGGGGAAGATACTATTTCATTAAGCACCAGAGGTATTAGACATTTCAAAATTTACAAGCTGATAGGTTAGGCATTTTAAACATGGAGCTCAAATGCCTAATGTGGGAATATAAATGGGACAAATATCACCCTGTCCCTAGAAAAGAAAGAAGGTGTTTTATTCTTTAAAGAAATTAAAGTTGTATGTAGTTTATTTACAAGAATACATATAAAAAGAAAGATTAAAAAATTAACGTATAAAAACGGGAGAGGAATTTTAGGGAATTGTTTTGTACATAAATTCACAATTGCAACATAAATGATATCTGATGATCAAGGCAGATTTGTAGGTGTGTAGATTTATTTAATGAAGGCACATTATAGGGTTTAAACTCCTATCAAAAATAAATGTGCATTTTTCAGTGGAAAAATTAATGGAGCTGCCATATGAAAGTTGGCACGTATTGGGAGATTAATCTGGCCACAACTATAGAATATTAACAAAAGGGATCTAAACGCAAGGCAAACTACCAAAAATATTATTTGGCATAATGGATAATCTTGAATTGATTGATGTATGGAGAAATAAAAATAGTGATGCTAAGGAATATATTTTTCAGAAGACATCAATTTTAATCTGAAATAGACATGTTTTGGCTTTCAAAAGTTTGGGCACTTGTGTTAATAAATTTGAAATCTTGCCAAAGAATTTTTCTGACCGTAATCCAGTGACTTTAATATGCAAAAAGAACTTATAAATGAAATCTAAATGAAATATTACTAAAGGTGAATTAATAGTGGAAGAATTAAAAAATAATTTTTTTGAAAAGAACCTCAGAAAGGATATTGATATTAAAATAGTATAGAATGCCAGGAAAGCATTCGTGTGAGGACAATTTATTCAGCAGAACAATACATTTGAACCCCAAAAGACAAAAAAATGCAAAGGATTCTTAGTGATATAAAGGAAAAGGAGGAGGAATTAATGAGATCTCCAGGGAGAAAAAAAATATAATTTCAAAGTAAACTCCTACAGTATCAACATTCTATGTTAAGGGTGAGAGAGAGGAAATAAAATTGAATTTTCTTAAATAAAGGAGCTTTGAGTCAGCAGATAAACTAGGGAAATAGCTTAGAAAGGAGAGGGAAAAGAAAATTTACAAAACAAGAAAACAATGGTGACCAATAATGTTAATATTCAAGAAAATTTCATCAGTGGTATACATTGCACAAAACAAAAGAGTTTCATCAACAAGGGCAGAATTTTTAAAGAAAGATAAATCTACCAAACTTAGTAGATGCCCAAAGATGAATGATTAAGTGGACTATAGTAATAAAAAGAAAAATTTGGATTGTTATAAGGAAGATAAATAAAAGTAAAGCTCCTGACAGATTATCTTCTCCTTATAAATATTTTGAAGATGAACTTTTATTACCCTTGCAAAAAATCATGAACTCCGTTTTAGATAATAGATACTGGACAGTTAAACAGGAGCACATATAGCATTGATTCCTAAAGAAGAATTTTTGACTTTGTCAAATACACACACACACACACACACACCAATATCATTACTGATAATGATTATAATCTATTCATAATGATTATAGCTGAAAGACTGAAAAATATTTTACAACATTTTATCAACGAATACCAGTGTGGTTTTTTACCTAAGAGACAATTAAGAGATAAGAGAACCAGTTTGTTGTAGTGATTAAGGTACTGCCCTACAAACCAGAAGACTGTGAGTTTTAGTTTTTCCTTGGGTATGATTGAGTGATTTTGGTTGGGTGATTTTGGGCCAATGACTTTTTCTCAGTCCAGCTGGCCTTACAGAGTTGTTGTTGAGGGGAAAATAGGAGAGCTATTTATAATAATATAATAAAGGACATTTTTAAAAATATCCAAATAAATAAATAATAATAGAAATGTTTTTAATGTACTTGGACTAACCAAATAAAAAACAAACTGCCTTAATATTTCTTGATGCTTAGAAAGCTTTTGCCAATTTAAGATAGAGTTTTTGGTTTAAAAAGTTTGGAAAATATAGATTTTGGAGAGACCATTATTATATGGGTGATATATATTTGCTTTAGTACAGCAAAACAAGGACATAGATAGCAACTGAAATGAAAGAATCATATCAGAGTGGAAAGAAAACTATAATTGATTCACATGTTATTTAATATAATATAGCATGAGAAGGAAACAAAATAGACAAATAATGTCAATATAAGGGAAAATATTCAACATTATTCAAAAATACATGATATTACCTTGATTAATCCATTAATTGGGAAACTCAACATAGACTGGATTCACATGTGGCTGTGAATATTGATGCAACAATCAACAGGATGTCTGGCTTTTGTTTGTAAATATTCAGGTCAAACATGTTATTAGTGATTGTTATAGTTGCTTTTATTTTTTTAATCAAAGATGTAATATATTTTTTTAAACCCGTGTTTTGTTGCTGTAAATCATCATAGCAATGGAATATTATGATTTTGTTGTACATCTTGATTTAACTTTTGTTCTAATACAGTTTTCTAATTATAATTCATTTGTTATATTTTAATATGCATTTTTGTAAGGCATGTGAAATAGCCCTTCGGAAACTAAAGGTGAAATAGTTTTCAGTCAATTTAATAATTCTGTTATGTATGCTAAATTCAAATCTGTAACTCCTGTCAAAAGCAGGAGATTGTGGCATTTTTTTACGTTTTTAACATGTTATTCATCCTCAGGTAATTTCAGAATAATAGCCAAATTAAAGATGAGCTCCCAGCAGATGTTTTCTCTAAATCACCCCTGACAATGTGAGCTAGTAATGCTGTGTCTGTAGATTTTTCTAAATATCTTATACTTTGTATAGAAAATTATAATGAAGCACTGCAGTAAGTGTCCAAATCAGTAGGCATTTGTATGCTGTTTTCCCAAGTTGGCAGGTGGATGAACCAAACAAAAGACAACTGGATAAATCAGCTGATATAGGGTTTGCTGCAATTTATATGCCTTAGCAAATGTTGAAGAGCAGCTCTGTAAATCCAGACAGCAAGAAGTAAAATTTACACAGCCCAGTAAAAACAGATTCTTTGCTTATCGGCTAACTATTTTATGGGACTGAAAGGAAATGGAACTATAACTTGTAAATAGTGTACCTTTGGGTGGCTAGGTACCAAGATTTTGGTAGGGAAGATTTTGGAATTCAGAAAGGTTGAAGGAAGTTCCTAGTTAAAAAGATTTTCATCATTTGCACTGAGCATGAATAATGTTGTAATGGAAAAAAAGTTCAAAGCTGATGTCAAGTTTTGAAATAAATGTTCTTAGATTATTACTCCACTAACAAGTTGCATACATGAGTCAAAAAATATAAATATTCATCCTTTTTAATTCTGAGTATTAGAAATATGACCTATGAGCTCAATTTCATATTTTTCAGTAGTATTTTCTCATCTATATTCATGTAAGTCTGGAGTATATCTGCACACAAGCTCAATTCCCTCTGCATTTCAGATTCCATCACAAAAGTAAAATATATGTTCATTTAGATTAGAAACACTAAGCCATCATTGTCTCAAGTGTCTGGCATAAGGTTACAATCAGGAAAACAGATGTGGAAAGGGATTGGAGGAGAGTGGTTTTTAATACTTCTGCTATGCCAGTCTTCCAAAATAATTATCCTTATATATGGGCGTCTAACTAAATAAAAAAAGTATGGTATGGAGAGAGGATTTACAAAATTTGAATAAAAGCATTAACCATTAATGGGAACCCCATAGCACCACCTTCCAACTCTGAAATAAACTTGTCAGGAAAATGCCACAGAAGTCATCAATAGCCTAACCTTTCTATGTATGTTTGCAAAAACAATCCTTAGTTACAAATTTATTCAATTAAATAAAAGATCAAGTATATTGTAGCATAAATATGTCTCTGATGCTTCTTTTTTGTTTCTATGTGTAAGATAACACTTTTACTTTGTTTATATTACACTAGCAATCAGCAAAAGTAATTAAAGGCAACTAACTGTTTAACATTTTCATAGATCTCTGAAGTTTTTGATTCCATAAAGAGAAACATTTATGGAAGAAATTGATCATTGTAAATGTGGCATTCATAATTTTATTTCTGTGCTCTACTTAGACACCCACTTTAAAGCATACAGAGGTGTCAATGATTCTCTATCTCAGAATACATCTGCCCATAAGTGTGTTACACAGGGTTGTAACCTCTGTGTCAATGATATTGCAGGATTCCTGTATGCTTAAGATACTGATATAACAAAGATCCATGATCTTAACTATTAATAAATAAGATAAAGCTGATAGATAACAAAACTTTCAGTGGAATGACAACTGATTGCTATATTGTTAATATGAAATTGGAGTATCACTATAATGACACAACAGAAATGTTCCATGTCATACAGTTACAAAGATTTTGACTGAATTTTCAAGTCTCTTGGGGTAGTTCTGAAGATAGCTTGTTTCTAAAGATATTCAAATGCTCTGGTTTATGTTCCAAAGTTAATATTTATTTATATTCAGCATCATAAAAGCATTTCAAACTTGGAACATTTCTGTTTCAGTTTTAAGAAGCACATTTTAAGCAGAATGCTTAAAATTCAAAATAAAATCTTTTGAATTTGAAATATTTTGCACATTTCTACTTCCTATCAATCAAAAAGATCACATTCAAAAGAGAATTTTAATGGAAGTTATGTAATTTTTTTTTTAGTAGTAGGAATCTTTGCTCTGGTTCAGTGTAAAATAATGTAGAGGTAAGTTGTACACCAAAGCAATCAAAATTTAATTTCGGTCATATATTTGTAAAGAGGTTTTTGAAATATTTTAGTTTAAAATGGCTTCTTCTTATAAAAAGTGTCATTATGGTATTATATCTTTACACCAATGACTAGTTAAAAAAAAACAAAATTTCCTTCACTCACCCACTCACCTACCCAATATTCTGTAGTGCTAACCTGGAGACATTTCCTTTGTGCTTTGCTTGCATATTTGTCATTTAAAAGATTAGTTTTCCTGAAAAAAGCTACACAAGCTCTCGGCTCTTGAGATACCAGAGCTAGCTTTGAACTTCAGAGTACAGATCTAATTACACAGCTTGTAGCTGTGGAACCACTTTTCTCTATTCCAAATTACTTTTTCCAACTTATTTGCATAATGTAATACATAGAGGTTAGCCACTGAAATAAAAAATTCTCTTGACATAGTTAGGGCAGGATGTGTTAACTATTTTCTGCCTGTGATATTTTGTTTTTTCAGCTCATTTTATAGGCTGAATTAAAGGGATGCCTTTTGAAAAAAAATTGTTGGTCTTGGACCAGTGTTGCTCTATTTTTTCTTATAATGTGCTTTGGAAGTAATGATAAATGAGGCTTGTATTCTACATGATTAATTCCTTGCTGATGCAGGAATTGATGCTATTCAAATATTCCCATCTGGATATGAGACAATGGAATTCCCAAATTTGAACACTCCACATAGAGCTTTAGTTTTCAAAACTTCTTCTCATTTTACGGGCTTGTAAAAAAAGTCTGCTGTAAAGAAGGATAAATATACATTTTTTCCTTTTCTTCAGTTGTTAGAACACTGTGTGATTCAATGAAATTTATGGTGCCAACTACTGGCTCTTGGGCTTGTTTTAAAAGATGAATATGTGATTGAAAAGTAAATGGTTTGATTCTGTTGAAGGCCCCATTCTAAGCGTACCACTGTATGAGAATTAATTATTTCTTTGTTTAAAAGATTTGTATGGCCACCCATCTTAGAGCACAACTCTGGGTTCATAACAAAATTAAAATTGCAACGCAATAAAATCATAAAAACAAAGACTAAAACATAGTGTTTCAATAGTCCTCCTAGGATGCCCCACTCAACATCCACAGGCTCTCATCACTCTACCTGAGCACCTTGGAGAAAAGCCAGGTCTTAATGGCTTTCTGGAAAGCTAAAAGGATCAGATCCTACTGGGTTGCCAGTTGGAAGGTGCTCCACGGGGTAGGGGCAACCATAGAAATGATACACTTCCAATATTTTAAGGAATGAAACATGCCCATTCAGGTAACTTGGTAGGCAAGCAAGAACTTTCAAGGAAAGACAGTCCCACAAACAACCAATCCTCAAGCTACATAAAGCTTTAAATGGGATAATCTGCATCTTGAATTGCACTCAAAAGAAAATCAAGAGCTAATGCAGCTTGCACAACAATGTTGTGACATGGACAAACTGAGAAGCACCCAACACTGTTGTACATCACCTCTCATAACTTATGAGTGGCCTTCAAGGGTAGTCCAATGTAGAACACACTGCAGTCCAAACAAAAAGTGACTAAGCCATGAGTATGAGTAAACTATGAGTAAAGTGAGGAAGGTATCCTTGTCCAGGAATGTGGACATGGATTACGAACTATAAAAGTCCAATAGGCATGGCTGCCACCTGCTCTTTGAGGAAGATCCGTAAGTCCAAGAGAACCCCTAAATTGCATTCCAGCTCTTTCCATGGAAATGTCAAGAATAAAAGGTGACATTTCACCAGACCCCAGAGGCCAGAAACTCAACCCCAGCCCCAAAAGTATTAGCACGGGACATTTTTAATAATTTAGTCTTTTTATATATTTTTAAAACATTTCACCTCAGTGTGCATACCAGTGTTCAGGCCGAATACGTTGTTATCTGTTTTTACTTGAGATTTCTTCTCAATTTTATGTGCACGTGATTATGCTTTACATTTTAGGAGTGCCAGGGATAATTTTATTTTAACACTCCATCATATAAATTCTTAAAAGTATTCTTTCTGGTCTACACACCATTCATTCATATGATGCATCTTCACAACTGTTCCTCTCTAAAAACTAATTGTATATTATAATCCTTGGATAAACATTTATGTTACTATTTACTCATATTCATGTCAGTACCAGAAACATCATTGTTAACTTCCTTCGGATTCGAAGAATGAGCTTAAAGATGCCCACAAATCTTGTGTTACAGAAAAATACACATAAAACTAACATATATTATATCTTTTTTGTGTCAAGGTGATGGTATTTGTTCATGCTCGAAATGCTACAGTCCGAACTGCTATGGGTCTTCGTGAAAAAGCTAAAAACAATGGTCATATTTGCTACTTTTTACCAACTCAAGGTCCTGATTATGGACAATCAGAAAAGCAAGTAAGTGAAAGTTTTGCTTTGTTAAAACAAGATCCATTTATGTACAAATTCCCATCAGATATCGTAAGAATTAGACAAGAATCAACGTGGTATACTAATTTAAGGTGCTGGAATAGGAGTTAGCGACCATGTTCTAGTCTCCCTTAGACATGGAAACTGTCTGGGTGATACTGTCCCCCAGATGTTGAGTCATAAAATACCTGTGTACAAACCCACACTCTATCAGTGTAGCAGATAATGGTTCATAACTATCAATAACAAGACCTTCATCCAGCAGTGGATAAGAACAGCAGCAGGAAAAGAAAATAAGAAAATTGTTTTCGCTGCTTTTCTTGATTATTCAAGTTTTTTTCAAGAAGCAGAGTGACTTAATAACTATCGTTCATTATTAATGTATGCATTTGCACCTGCTATCTAAAGAGTTCCTATGTAGAATAAGATGGGGGAGCATATAAATTTCATAAGGAATCTGCTGCTAGGTATAAAAGGTATTGAGAGGATTGCTGTTACCTTTTGGGATACGCCCTTTATCTCAACCTCAAAAGATGTCAGCTCTGTAGAAGATGTCACCAATCTGTTACATTCCTATGCCACTTTTTGTACTATTGTCACAAGAATAAAACTGGCTTTTGAAGAAGCATATTCCAGCATATGTTCTCTTCTCCACCCTGGTGGCTACAGATAGTTTGGATTACAACTCAGCACCAAATACTATAGGGATTGTATTCTAGGGTCCGATCTGGGCTTGTCCCTGGGACCAGAGGTTTTGTCTTCTGAACCTCTGGACTCGTGCTGGAGCCCATCTTCAGGGAACTCCTCTCTAGCAAATTGTGCGCTGTTCTATATGTGGTATTTATAGGGTGCCAGTTGTATGTGGCTCTTGGATTGGATCTTGAACGTTATCCTATGATACATATTTGTCTTCATTCATGGATTGTACTTGTACACCTAAAGCAGGGCTGCCAAACACCCAGCCATGGCCACGCCTGGTTTAGCGAAGTGGGGGGGGGGGGAGTCCAGATACGTCATGTGACACAACCATGATGGTATGAGTTTGACACCCCTGAACTAGAGGAGACTGTGTGTCTTGAAAAATACCAAAAGTCTCTTAATGCAATGGCCCCTAATACTTGTCAAAGTCATAGCTCCCTAATCTCCAGTATAAAAAAAGCGAGCATCTTTATTTGTTGAAAAAAGGTATAATTTGATTCATTATCTAGTTTCCTTGGAATATAAAACTGAAGAGAAGCATTTTCATTTCTCTATGTATAATAGGAGAAAGTTTTTCTAGTAAGGCATCTCATTATGTCCCCTTTTGTCCCCTCTTTTTAAACAAAACTTTGATTGGGTCCAAGTGACCTAATTTGGTACTCTACATTGTGGTTATATTTATATTCTTATTTATTTTGAGGGGTTTTTTTATCTTGAGCTTTAGAAATACAAATAGAGATTTTGTTCTGGCAGAAATTCTGTTTCTAACATGAGCACGTTATTTTAGGTTATTTCCATAAACACCACTTTCCTATTCCCAAAAATTAAGCAGAAAAGTAAACTTACACCATTGCAATATTTTCAGTAAAATCAGGATAACTCTTCCCATTTTAATATCAATTTGTTTGGGGGTGGAATGAAATCTTCTTTTCAGGAAAAGACAACAATGGAGAAATTTTATGAGCTTCAGTGTCTTAAATTAGCATACAAAGTGAAATGGAGCTGAAATACAGCTCTTAAAAGAAATAAGAATATGAGTATCCAACTTTATCAAAGCTGTTTGCTACAATTTTTCTTCATAAGCTTGCCAGTGATTGCAGGAATATTGTAGTTGCTTTAAGCTACCCAAACTAAGGCTTAAGTCCCTGTTCTCGTTGCCTAAATCAACTACAACAAAGCTAATAAAGTTTCTGCCTTATTGAATTTCCCAATCTTTATTTTTTACTTTCTTACTTCTGACCAACTACAATGCAAACCAAAGGTCACTCAATAGATAACTTACATTAGAAGAATATATTATGTTGACTGATGAAATTTCACAAAGAAATTTGAGTATATTCATATTTTTCTTTTTATTGGTACTTCATGACATGCTTTTCTAAGTAAGATAAATTTGTTCAGTAATGTCTGCATCTTGTTAAAAGATTAATATTTCCTGTAAGTGATGACTTGCCCGTCAAGTCCTTTAGTTGCTCTCTCATTAGAGATAATTAATGGAGATATTTCACTGCCCAGTGAGACATGAACAAAAGAGATGTTTTCATCCACTGAAGTTTTCAGAAAAGAATGATTTATAATTCCTATCAAGATTTGGTTCACTTATGTAAAAGATCATAACAAAACATACATCAAAGATTTGATTCAGATATAACCTTATTTAATCATTCAGCAGCTTGCTGCTTTTAGTCACCTTTGTATATTTTTGCTATAAATGTTCATGGCAACTAATTTTTGCTTTTTGCAAAAAAAGTATAAGTTGCAAAACAGTATAATGAATGTTTGAAGGTTTAATGTATGTAGTATACTAAGATGACATACTGTTAACTAATTAGTTGTTCTTACCTTATATATTCAGGTACATTTCTACAACTATCGACCAGTTTCAACCTGTTTTCTTTGGGTTTCAGGCTAGGATTTAGTACTGAGATAGCCTTGGTCATGCTTGCTGATGACCTGCAGCAGAGCTAGGATGGAAAAAGTGCATCCATTTTCATGTTCCTTGATCTCTCAGTGCTTTTGATAACATTATCTTCTTTGAGGCCAGATCCAGTCAATATTGGGTGGGGACGAGAGATAGCAGTAGCCAGGGGTGGGATGCTATCAGTTCTGCCTGTCTCTATAGAACTGGTAGCTCTAAAGAGCAGCAGACACTGAACCAGTTCTGTGTTTGCTGCTGTTTGGCCCACCCGCCTGCCTGGGCTCTTACCTGTCCTTTATTTCCTGCTTCTTCAACCTCAGTTGCTTTGCGCAGCACAGCTGAGGTTGAAAAAGCAGGAAAAAATGGCTTTTCAAATGCTGCGTACCAGCACACAGTGCTTTTCAGCTGTCTGGGTGCACAGCTTCAGGTTTTTTACACACACACGCAGCAAAATGTAGTCACCAAACTAGTGTAATAACACTGGTTGAATCCCACCCCTGGCAATAGCACTTAGACTTATTTACCACTTCATAGTGGCTTACAGCCTTCTCTAAGCAGTTCATAGAATCAGTATGTTTACCCCAACAATCTAGGTCCTCATTTTACCAACCTCAGAAGAATGGAGGGCTGAGTCAGTCTTGAGTCGGTCAGGATCGCATTCCTTGCAGTGGGCAGAGTTAGCCTGCAATACTGCACTCTAACCACTGTGCCACCATGGTTCTTATAGGCCCCACCTGGAAGGGATGAGTTTTACTCTCTCTCCCTGCTTTTTCAACTTCTATATGAAATTATTGGTAAGTTCATCCACTAGTTTGGGGTTCAATATCATCAATGTACCGATGATTTCCAAGACCAGCCAAGTGAGGCTATAAAAGTTATAGAGGCTGTGTGGATTGGGATAGACAGGAACCACCTTTGACACAATCCTCCCAAAACCAAATGGCTGTGAGTGTTTTGGCTCCCTAGATCCAGGGATATTCCACTTTGACCTTGGATGAGGTTATTCATTAAATGAGGGTCTTCCTGAATTTGCAGCTTCTGTTCAATAAGTTGGTAACAGCTATGGCCAATATGGCCTTTGCACAATTTCATCTGTTGTGGCATTTGCACCTTTTCCTAGGTTAGGAAGCCCTTCAGAAAGTAATTCATGCCGTGATCATATCATGGCCTGACTACTCCAATGCACTGCCCTTGAAGACCATTGGGCTACCCTTGAAGACCATTCAGAAGTCCCAGTTAGTCCAAAACTCAGTAGTGCAGGTAGTGATGGCACACCTTGGCATGCCAGTGTAACATACCTTGGTAATATACCAACAGCACTGATTGCCAGTTTGCTCCTGGGTGCAATTGATTGTGCTAATTGTTACTATTCAACTCTCCATAACATAGGGCCTGGTTACTTAGGTTACCTGTGAACCTTGTGTGTGTGTGTATACATACATACATACATACATACATACATACATACATACATACACACACACACACATATACATATACATATAGCACATATTGTATATTTCATTTCATACCTTAGGGAAGGAATATTCCCAGATCTTCAGAAGGGTGTTCTTCCTCTGTGACCATTTTAAAAATGGCTTTATGATTTTGATTGGCATCATCCTTAGTACCTGAAAGCTTTAGTTGAAAATAAATTGCTAAAAGTAACTGCTTTGAGGAATTTTATGTCAAAATTTATAGGGTGTACTCTAAAATGCAGTACAAAATTGAAGTAATTTGGCTTGTTTAATTCTTCATCTTTAATTTTAATGCAAGTATAAATTGACAGTAAGTATTTGAATTGAACTAAGTGATGCAGTAGAGAGGGATATTTTTTTAAAACACTATTATCAGACATAATATAATATTGGCCTAGGAAGGGGAAGGGAAACTTACTTCATGATGCACCCCCAAAATACTGGAAACTTTTGAAAAACATTAAAGTTCTGAAAAATACTGTTTTCGGGTGTCATTGTCTCCATGCAACTAGAATTGTGATCCTGGAATCCTTAAGTTGATAAAATAGTAATTCACTTTGGCAATTAATTTCTCTGAATAATTTGTTTGGAATTTCCAGTCTACTTTTGTTAGTCTGAATATACAGTGTCTCCAAATAGAAAAACAATAGATGCTATTTTATTTGAATCCTGCAGACAATAAAAGCAAATCAGAATAATGTACTTTCTATGAGAACCCAACTTCTCATAATTCTGAGGACATGTCCATGTAATCTTCTAGGCAGTAGAAATGTTTTATTTTATTTTGGGTTTCATTTTTCTGAATTCTGACTGAATTCCACATTTTTGAATTCCGACCCATCTTATTCAAATGCATCGTTTGTTGAATTAATCCTGAGAACTTGAGAATAATACAGACAGTTCTATTGTATTGCTTCTGAAATGTTTTCTTTCTTAGATCAGCATAAAGGTAATCTATAATAAATACTGTTCTGACTTGAAATGAACCTTATGCAGGAGTAGTAAAATGAAGAGGGCTTTTTGACCGTTTTCTTCTTATTGTGTTGGAATTGTATTGAAAATGTAATGCTACTGGTACCAATCTTAGACAACTGGTTCTGGCATATTTGGCTAATGAAATCCTCCATGCCTGAACTTAAAAAAATGTTTGAGGTGCTTGTTAGACAATTTATTAGTTGGCTAATTCCAAAAAGAAAAATAGTAACTACCCTAGATAAGTGAATAAATAATGTACGTAATCAGATGTATCCTAAGATTTTTGGGATCCAATATTAATACTTTTCATTACAAATTAAAAGAAACAATACAAATTCTCCATTATTATATTTAGAAATAATTGTATAAGATTTGAGATTATCGAAAATCTGTATGGAAAACTTGTTACTATAAATGCTAAATAGCATTATTTTAACTCATCTGTAAGTCAGTTCTCTATAAGGTAACTTCAGAATATAATTAAAGATAGCTCCATATAATCTATGTATAAGACAGCCTCATTTTGTGTGTTTGAAAAAGAGAGAGTAGGAGAGATATGCATTGAGAGCCATCTTGTGGCTTTCTTGTTATTACATATTTTCTTGATTGTGTTTTTCTATGTAAGTTGTTGGTGTTTGGAGCTGCTATGTTTGGAGATTTAGGGTATCTGTGTGTCATAATTGCTTATTGTTTCTCTAAAAATATAGAAAGGTATCTGCATGTGTAATAGTTGTGCATATAACTGAATAAAGCATGTTATATTTGTCAAATTGGACTGCTAAATTCTAAAATTCAGATATTTCTAAGTGAGAGTCACAGTGCTATCGAGGCACTGTGTCTTCTGTGGGTAACTGAGTAATGTCTCACTCTTTTTAATAGCTGGATAATTAAGTGTATTCACTGATTAACTTTGATTGTAATATTGAAAATTGATGTGCTTTTGTGTAGTATCTATTCCATGTCTAACATAGAATATCCAGCATATATTTATTTTAATAAAGTATTTGAAATATTTATTTACTACCATACAGAGCAGGTTTAGTGTAGTGGCTAAAGGTACTGAGCTAGAAACTGAGAGTTTTAGCCAACATGACTTGTAGCCAGCTGGGTGATGTTGGATCAGTCACTTTTTCTCATCTATAGGAAGAAAGCAATGGCAAACTACTCCTAGAAATGCTGCAAATAAAATTGCTTAGATTTATCCATGTAGTCAGTTAAGACTAATTTGAAGGCATTAAAACATTGAGTCTTTATTATTTGGAATAAAGCTCTTGAGTATTGAAACTTTGCAGGCTCATTCTTCTTTTAGGCCCATTGATGGCAATCACTATAATTACCTTTGCTGAGATCATCATCAATATAAAGTAGATCAGCTGACTAGTGGATAGTTGTGCTTGTTTGTATTTCCATCACTTGTGCTCTAGTTGTCTATGAGTCTTTTCCCAAAATTGTGACATATCATAAGGCTTCTCACAGCAGTCCTCAAGTTACCACTTGTTCAGCAACCAGGCAAAATTATGATGGCACCGAACAAGGTTGACTTATGATCATTCTGCAAAGTTGCAATGATAGCAGCATCCCCACGATCACATGATTACAATATTGCAGCGAGCCACTGTCACATGATAGCCATTTGCCACCTTCCCTGCAGGTTCCCTCACAAGCCAAGTCAATGGGAAAGCAGCAGTGAAGGGGCAATGGAATGCATGGCCTTTGTAATGCAAGCCAAGACAGTGGGAAAGCAGCAGCGAAAGGGGAGATGAGATGCTGCTTAGGAAACAATCAAGCAAGAGAGGCAGGAATCCACAATCATTAAGAATCAGAGAAAGAAGAACCTGCCCTAAAGGTGCAAGCGGTCACAATTGGAGGGAAGTTTGTACTTTCAGACATGCAAGATTATGTAAATGTAGCTTTACAATAAAATAATTAGCCCAGCTGTTATGGTTCCTGTCTGGTTTACTTGGGACACCGACAAAAGTTCACAAGACATTCCCATAAGTCTCTCCTCCTGCATTTTCTCCTGACAACTTCCACTATAGAGTATGAAACCCCTGGCAACCCAAACTCATGTGTATGCCGACAACACTAGTGGCTAGAATGAACCAGTTTGGGACAATCTATTAATACTTTTAAACAAATAATGCTGCTTCCCCTTCCCTGTCCAAATGACTGTTGAATTGGAAGATTCAAATTGGAAGATTTGGCAAATTGCATACTGGACATATTCATTGTAAGGCAAGTTTTACCATTGAAATTTGTAGCTGTCAATGCCTGTATTGGGTTTTCATTAAGGCATTTATTTATAACCTTGTTGTTTACACAAGGTTGAACAAATACAATCATAAGCATCTATAACTGTGACAGAAGTATGAAGATTATAGCAGTATTGACAATCCATTGTATTTTGAATAATACGAAATCAAAGTAGCAAGTTATCAGTTACATTGTGCTGCCTTTCTCCAACAGTTGCAGGCACAGTTCCTTTCAAAATACTTCCAAAATAAGTAGATTTGAAGCCCACTGCCATCTTTTATTCTTTGTGGAATGCCTGTATTATGCTGATAAATATATATGTGAGTGTTAGGATTTGTTTTGCTTTGTTCCTATATCAATTGTGTCAAATTAAGTTTCTGACATTGCATTTTTTCAGTACATATCTCAAGAAAATAATAGCTTTGAAATAATCTCTGTGGTATCCATACAAATAAAATAGGAAACACAGATAAGTGTTTAAACTGCTTATCCAGTTTGGATACTTTAAATTCCTCAGTATACGTTGCTCTGAGGTATGCCTAAAAGTTAGTTTTGGAATATATTACTTTCTTTGTTGACCTCAGAAAATATTTCTTTGGGGCGGGGGGGGGGGGGGGTAGAAGAGATATTTTGTAGCAAATAGTGGCTCAAATTTGGGAAGCATTTTTTTTTTCAAGAGATAGGGTAAGTATGGTAATGTTAGGATTCTGGAAAAATAATCCTCACTCCTTTCCACTCTCCGTTCTTTCCATCTGCCCAAGGAGCATTTTTCCAGTAAACCCAATAGAAGAGTTTCACATTTTTGTTGGTTTTAGGTTAGACTTATGAGGGAAGATTGAAATTGTTTGCATACTACCAGCTTTCCATCACCATTCTCTTATTTAACTGTCCTGCCCCTCACCATTATAGCAAAGTTTTCCAAGAATGATAGTACCCCGCCCCACCCTGCTCCCTGCCCAATTTCAAGGTTAAGGGAGCACATCATAACAAAAATGGGTCCAGAGGCTTTTTCATCACCTTTGGCACATTAAATTTCTGATTTTGCAAATTCAGTGAGGTATTTTTTTTCCTTATGTTTATCTTAATGAGAATAGGTTAAAGCTTAACTCTCTTCAAATAACAGACAAGATCTAAAAGAACTTTATTGTCTATATTGTTCGGGGTCTTACATACTAAAAGCTATCCAGTTCTTCAGAACATGTGACGAAATGTGTGTTAAGTTTACATCCTACTAATGCACAAGTGGAAACCCTGTGGTTTTTGTACATGCTTGAATTGCTATGTTTTTCTGTAAACACTGCATTAATTTTGTATGTATTTCCTTTACCAATGAAAAGGTGCAAAAGTCCAGAAACAAGCAATTACGTGAAATGTTTCCAGATGGATTCAGTATTCATCATGCAGGAATGCTCCGGCAAGACAGAACTTTGGTGGAAAACTTGTTTTCTCGTGGTTACATAAAAGTCTTGGTTTGTACAGCTACATTAGCCTGGGGTGTCAATCTTCCAGCTCATGCAGTCATCATTAAGGTAAAAGCATGTGCTCTTGTCTATTTTGGCCATTAGATATCCATAAAGTGTCATGAAACATGATTTTTTTCTATTTGCAGAAAAGGAAAGATCTGCTGCTAATTATCTAGAGTGTTCAGAGAGGTTGGTTGTTAAACTGACTCTCTCCTCTGGGAACCAAGTTGGATAGTAAAGATTTAAATACATCACAGGTTATAAAAGGATTGCCTTAAGTACACTTTTGAAAGCCTGTTATATTTGCTTAATTTTGGTCTCCAGTTCATCTGATGTATAATTCTGTGTGTTTATGTTAATTTTTATTAACTTTTTGTCAAATAGGGAACACAGATCTATGCTGCAAAAAGAGGATCCTTTGTTGACCTTGGAATTTTAGATGTCATGCAGATATTTGGTCGAGCTGGACGGCCCCAGTTTGATAAATTTGGAGAAGGTGTCATTATTACAACACATGACAAACTTAGTCATTATCTGACTCTGCTTACTCAGCAGAATCCAATTGAAAGTCAGTTTCTTGAAAGCCTTGCAGATCACTTGAATGCAGAGGTATGTTTTATTAATCAATTCCACATTCTCAATATATATGTGGGCCTTTAGAGAATAGTATAAATAAAATGGAGGAGGGAGGGGGAAAACAATGCTATTTATATTCAAATCTATAAACTGTAACTCTTTCATAAACTATTTTGCATGAATACGCTATGACATTGGTAACATGTTAAGCAAGAAATGGAATGCTTCAAAGGCTGGAATATTTTAAAGGATATGACACAATATCTCAATATTTCTTCTGTGAAATTATACGTATGCCTAAAATCAAGAAATGATACAGATAGTATTCTGTGAATAGTACTGAATTGAGTGTGTTATTCACCATATCTGGAGACCTGGCTCATCCTAATTTGTTGTGTTCTTTCTAAGAATTTGCTTTTCAAGATCACATGTTTTGAAAAGACAATCCTTCCCCTCATTTTCTTTTTCAATCTAGAATGAGCAGAATGGGGACAAAATGTTTTACTTGACTTATGGAATAGAATAAAGTAGCCCCATTGGAATACCATTGCTTTTCCAGAAGTAAACACCATAAATCATTTCCAGTTTACTTAAGGTACATTTCTGGACAATCCCTTGAACAAATGGATTGGCATAACCCAAGAGAAAAAATGAAATGCTTTAATATTGCCTGAAACTTTTTGTCCCTTCAAATCATTTTGTTGATTGCTAATTCTGAGCAAGACTTCACTGGTAGAAAATAATTTGATTGGCATGAGTCAATGTCAACTCCAGAGACCCCAAATTTAGAAGTGCAGAACTCCCTATAGAAGTAATTAACACAACTTTCCAGAAATGAAACAGAGACAGATTTGGCTTTATCTCTAAAGCCCCTCTCTTATCCTGATGGGCCCAAGATTTGGACTTAAGAAGAAAGTAATTTGATGCTGAAGTAACTAATTTACTCCTGTGGGTTTTGAGGGGAGATAATTTAAATCTGACTGTTTGTCTCTCTATCCATTTGTCTCTACCCAAGTCTTATGAAAAATTGGTCTCTAGTTGTATACTTAGGGAAGTGGTGCTTTCCCTATGCTAGCGTATTTTGCAAAGGGGTTGTTTCAGTTGCTTTGCGCAACCCATGTTGATCCAGTAAGATATGGAGTTGGGTAGAAGTGATGTTAGTGTAAAGAAACAACTTGGCCCTTAATCTGAAACATTTAGAAATGAGAATGAATTGGGAGCCAATTTGCAATGCCATCATCACATGTTATATTTCAATTTCTTTGATTTTAAACCCTAAGATTTTATGCCCTAAGTTGCCAAAGGAGTATTTTCAGAAGGAACACGTCTGATTCAATAACCTTCCACAGTGGAACAATAGAAAATATAAATAGTTTTGAGAATAAAACATTATTTCACCATATTTCTTGCATACTTTTATCATGCAAGAATAAATTCATATAGCTAATTTAACATTCAATTTCACAGTTTGTGATTATGGGTGTTGCTTTACTTTGTTTTAAATGAGAATTAGAGAAATATGTTAACTATATAAGAATTAGTATAGTTCTGAATACCAGTTGCTGGGAACAATCAAAGGAGAGGACCAATTATATTTATATCCTGATGGTTGGATTTGTAAATGAATATGGTTGGCTATGGGAGGAAACAGAACAATATTTTCATTATGGACAGAGTTGATATGGAGATTACTATTGAATAAAATCATTGAGGAAACAATTCATTCAGTAGACCTCCTTTGGTCATCTTTTCTCTGCAGTTTTGCAGTATAGGATTGCACCAATCACTTTAATCACTTGTTTTTTCCCATTGTTCCAGGAAAATAATGTGATTTTTAGAAGTAATAACAGAAAACTAAATGAAAAAGAAAGGCAGCTATCCTTGTTTTAAACTGAACTTTTCCTTTTGAATATAGAATATATGTCTGGATTAGAACGCGACCCATATGGAAGCAATTTAATCTTATTTCTATTTCTTTCTGTTTTTTAGAAGAAAGTCTAGGAAAACTAATTTTTCTTTGGTCTTCCCAAAATGCAATTTTGTTTTTTTTTTAAAGTTTAATTGTTGTTTAAAAGATCTAGTGTGCAGTAAGCATAAAATTAATATTCAGTGGTCGGGACCTATGCCAGTTCTGACAAATGAGGGTCAATGCTGAAGTGTGTTAATGATTTCAAATAAACTTATGTTAGTGAAAATTGTAATGCATCTCTGCTAGTGTTACTGAAAATGCTGATAAGTAAAAACATGAAATTCTGACAGGGCCATGAAACTATAATTTTTTATATACTTTGGAACGCTGGACATGACTTTTCCTGCTGACATGATAAGGCATGAAAGATCGTTATTTGCTTGATTCCGGAAAATCAATTGTAAGTCAGGCCAATTACAAAAGTTTTTCATTTCCCTTGGCTGTAACTCTGACATTTATCTCTTTCAGATCAGAACTTCATATAAATATATTTCCTTTTTGCTTAACTAGCTTTTGCAATGATCTGAGGAAAAATGGCTTTGGAGTCTTAGGTTTAACGTTATATTTTGTGTGCAATACTGCCTGAGATAGAACAAATGAAATGTGCAATCAACATTCGATTTAAAAGCAATTAAAATTATGTTAATTGAATACAGTTCAAATGATCCTTCCATTTATCCACATTAATATTACAGTTTGGTAGACAAAAGTTTGGAATGATTCTAGAATTTGCCTCTGAATTTTGTTTTTATAGAAGAACATTTGTGCAGCACTGAGGCTTTCAGATATATATCCCTGTGCCATTCATACCATGAAATCTTTCATCCATCTTTCTTTTTCCCAATGCAATTCCTTGCACCTTTGAAAAGGTGTTTTTGAATTTTCTCATCACTGGTATTTAGCCAACACTCTTATGGGAAGGAAGGCATAAGTTGAAACCAGTCTTATATCAGAGTCCCAATTGTAAGTCAAGGACTATCTATACAGCTATTTTTAAGAATTGGGTGCATAGACAAAAAGGCAGAAATTATTTTAAGTTGTAGGAAGATTGGTTGACGTTTAACTTTTATGTCTGAAATCCAAACCTGCAACAAAATAGTACAGAATTTATGTCCAAGATGAACTTTTCCATGTCATTCTGTTTTCATTTATCATATTTTGTCCTTTCTAGACTTTTTGGATTTTATCATCTTTTGGTTTTCTTTACTCAAAGCTGTTTTTGTATTTATACAAATTGGATTTTTCCCAGCCAACTAATAATTTTGTCATGGCATTTTTACAGCTCCATGTGAGCTACTATTTGGGATTTTGAGCTTGTTATTACAATGCAGTATGATTCATTGCTGCAATAAGAATTTAACTGTAGTTATGGATTCTGTCTAAGATACCCGATCTTTAAACTAAAATAAATGCCCTTGTGGGACCATACACACAAATATTTTCTAAGATATGACTGTGGGTGGGGGTGGGTGCATGCCTTGATTAGACATGAATAGATTATTACTGTTCAGGCATGCAAATGGCCTGGCAGGAATGGAAAGTATTACTCTGCAACTAACAGATAACAGATAATCAGAGTTGGAAGAGACCTTATAAGTCATCTAGTCCAACCCCCTGCCCAAGCGGGAGACTCTACACCATTTCTGACAAATGGCAGTCCAATCTCTTCTTGAAAGTCTCAAGTGATGGCGCTTCCACAACTTCTGAGGGCAAGCTGTTCCATTGGTTAGTTGTTCTCACTGTCAGAAAGTTTTTCCTTATTTCCTGATTGAATCTCTCCTTGTTCAGTTTTCATCCATTATTCCTTGTCTGGCCTACAGTCACTTTAGAAGATAGCTTGACCCCTTCCTCTCTGTGGCAGCCCCTCAAATATTGGAAGACTGCTATCCTGTCTCCCCTGATCCTTCTCTTCACTTAACTAGTCAAGCCCAGTTCCTGTAACCATTCTTCATATGTTTTACTCTCGAGTGCCCTAATCATCCTGGTTGCTCTTCTCTGTAGTTTTTCTAGAGTCTCAACATCTTTTTATAATGTGGTGAACAAAACTGGATGCAGTACTATAAGTGAGGTCTTACTAAGGCTTTATAGGGTGATATTAATACCTCACTTGATCTTGATTGTATCCCTCTGTTCATGCAACTTAGGATTGCATTAGCTTTTTTTGGTGGTGCTGCACAGTGCTGACTCATATTTAGCTGGTTGTGCACTAAAACTCCCAAGATCCCTCTCACAGTTACTGCTATTGAGCCTGGTTTCACCCAGTCTATATGGGTACTTTTGGTTTTTCTTACCTAAGTGTTGGACTTTATTTTTCTCTACATTGAATTTCATATTGTTAGATATGGCCCAGTGTTTATGTCTATCAAGATCCATCTGGATCCTGAGCCTATCTTCTTGGGTGCTAACTATTCCTGCCAGCTTAGTATCATCTGCAAATTTAGTAAGTTACCCTTCTATTCCCTCATCTAAGTCGTTAATGAAGATATTGAAGAGTCTGGGCCTAAGACAGAACCTTGTGGCACCCCACTGCTTACTTCCATCCATGTAGACTTCGATCCATAAAGGACTACTCATTGAGTATGGTTGACTAGTTCTATCAGTCTCTGGGTAGGGATCAAGATCAATACCTATATGCCTGAATCATCATTTATCTCAGGTAAAATAGGCATTAAATGACATAGAGACAATGGATGGTAGGATGGAAAGAAGCAACAGCTAGAAAATGTCTGTGGTATTGCCTTGGTTTTCTTTACCTTTAATCCTGTCCACTTTTCAGACATTGGCTGGATAAGTTCCAGTAATTTTCTTGACAAGGTTTTTCAGAAGTGGTTTGCCTTTGCCTCCTAGGGTCTGAGAGAAAGTGACTGGTCCAACGTCTTTGTGCCTAAGTTGGCACTAGAACTCACAGTCTCTTGGTTTCAAGCCTGATGCTTTAACCACTAATACTGAACTGGCTATCAGTGTTGCATTTATTACTTGAGGTAACACAGAGGCTGCATCCAACTCTCCTCTGTGACACCTAGGTCCAAAGATAATGATTTAAAAACAATAAGTGCAAAGAAGATTGCTTAGCTGGAAATGTTAAAACAGCCAGTATGCATGTGTTGGAGAAAAGAAATGGCCATTCAGCATTCCAAAGCAAACAATCTGGGAAAATTAAGAAGAACGATAGCACACTGGAGAAAAGAATTGGTGTTTAAAAAATATATTTTAAAAAATATATTTTGCCTTCTGTGCAGGTTTTGTCCCCTTCAAATATAAAAATTTTGACTGAAACCTTTGTATATATACATAGTATATATTTATCTTTCAAAAGGTTTCTTTCATTATATGTTCTCTCAACTTGTGTTTTTCTTAACTATATACCTTTGCTAATACATACATTACAATTGTTCACATGTGGAAAATATTGGAATCAAGTCATATTTCAGTGTTTAGATTTGTCAATAGAATGACAAATATACGAAATATTAGACAGACGTTATTTTTCTCTAAAGTTATTTAGAGTAAAAAGTAGTCACTGAACCAGTAGTAATACCCGTTGAATCCCACCCCTGGAATAACCTAACTAGAATCTCTAGATACACTTGCAGTAAAGCCTCTCCATTTGGTTTGCAGTAGACTTATTTGCAGTCATATGTTGTTTGTAATTTTCCGAGAGGATAACAAAAGGTATCTTTCAAGCTGAGCTCAACTCTTAGCAACTTCATAAACAATTATTTTCATATGGTTATTTTGGGCAACTTTATGAGTTTGCCGTTGCCTTCTTTTGTTTTTCAATTCCATATTCTAGACTAATTGATTTCAGTTTAACACTGTGTTTTCTTACAATACTTAAATTCTTAAAAACTCACACCGAAATGAACACCAGGTGGCAGCAAATATTCAGAAGTAATTTTTGCTGAACATCTTGTTCAGCATTGAGTGAACTGTAATACTGTAATAGTATTGCATTGTCTTATCGCATCAGGAGCTAAGTCACTATTCCCTGCAAGCATTTTGTTACACATCTGCACAAGTGTTAAACGGATAGACATGTGCATGAATCATGATAAGAAATTTAACAAACTGTAATATACTAACCAAGTTAGGTTTTCTTTTTTAAAAAAAAATTGAGCTGCACTCATTTTGTATAAATGTGTGCTATGTAGCTTCAGATATCAAACTTATATTTGACTTTTAATTTCCATGATAATAAAGTGATGCAGTTTGCTTCATATTAGCTGGCTGACTTTTGACAGTCACTCATTCTCAGCCCAACCCACCACATAGGGGTATTGTGAATAAAATAGGAGGAAGGAATATTAGATATGTTCACTGCCTTGAGTTCATCATGAAGTAAGAACAGCAGAATAAAAATCTTATACAGACAGACAGACAGACAGACAGACAGACAGACAGACAGACAGACAGACATGGAATCGCTTTCTCTAATGATAGAATAATTTTTTGGTGTGGAATGGTTCAAATTTAACAATTTCATGTCATCTTTATAAAATACACAGGAAACTGGAGACAAAGGTTCATGGTTGACACAAGTAAATATGAAAAGAAGACTTAAATAATTAATTTGTGACCTTTGGGAATAGGAAAGTACTACTGACATATGGCACAGTTTCATTCTACAGTATTATGAGTTTCTTGGTGTAATATTAAATTTAGTTAATTTCCAGGTGGCATTTCTAAGCAATGAAGATTGATTCAGGGGTTCTAAATAATGTCAGAGAAATTCAAAGAAAATAAGCTATGTTTAAATGTAAATTTCAAAGGAGAATCCATTTGTTCATATGTTAGTCTGTTCATTCAAGAGTCCTCTTTTTATTGAAGTCCTTTTCACCCTTTGATCAGCCATTTGTTCTTACAGAGCAAGATTCTTGAGTCCAAATTCTTGAGTCAAGATTATTGACTCCTGGGCATGTCCTGGATATGTCCATATAGTTTTTTTGGTAACAATTTAGAACTTATCATTGTGTATTAATTCATTCACTCACTTATTTAATGGTAAAGCCCTGATCTTCTCTTGTCCTTGATATATTCTGACCATCTTCTATCCAGGTAATTCTATCCTGGCTCAATTCTGGTCAGCTTTCTGAAGTCAGGTAAGGTTAGCTAGGTACTAGAAGAGGGAACTCCTGCAGGAGCATATTTTAAAAATGCAAGATCTATATAATTAGGAATGGCAGTTATCTTCCTCTCAGGAAGTTTTGTCAGCCACAGAGAATTATTGAACCCTATTCTTGAAATTTTGATTTGCATTTACTGGGTTTTTTTTTTAACTGTGATTCTACCTGAACTCATTGATCTTATTTTACACAATTAAAATTCATTTTTAGAATTGTATATGTCCCGGGGGGGGGGGGGGAATTGATTATGGTGAATCAATTAATTGTCAATGTTAAGGGATCGCAAAGATAGCTAGTGCATTAAATCACAATATTATCAAAGAGGAAGTGTAGGTAGGCATTTAACTTTTCGGGGCGAGGGGGAGGAATAATTCTATCCTTTATGTGATATCCAGCAAGTCAGCTTTCAAATTCAGCTATATTATATTTTATCAACTCTGTCAGTTCCCTTGAATAGATGGCAGTTGCTTATTTAAACAAGTTGCCTGCATGCCTATCTTCCTCCCTCCCTCCTTTTTTCCTTTCTCCCTTCAAAAAATCTTCTAATTTGATGTGAAAGAATCCATGGAGAAAAACTGGTTTTATTTAAAAAATGAAAAGTAAAAAATTTTGCCCAATGTACATAATTCAGGTGTTCATGAGAGTTGAGCTTATATATTCCATCACAGTAATTACAAAATGGAAAATCTGATTTCTGAAGTAAAGTGACAATCTGAAAAGTGCTTTGCTTTTGGGTATTAGAAAAACATAACCCTATCTTCAACAGAAAAAACCGATGATAGAAAGCTTCTCCAACAAGCAGCAATCAAGGGAATGAAATATACATGTTCCCTCTATTCAGTCCAAGGTCACATAATTGTCCTCCTTTTTCATATTTTACTTACATTTTACTCTTTATTTTTTAAAAAATGGTGCTCTTAAAAATATATTTTGTTCTGAAAGTACATTTCAACCATTTCATTGGTAAGTTTTTAATGTTTCGCTATAATACTCTACTGGAATATTCAGTTCTGCTCATATAAAACTTGGAACATCGTAAATCCTATTTATAAACCCTATTTATAAACCATTTTAACCTTTTAACATGAAATTTTGTTTTTATTTTTCTCCACTTGCAGATTGCTCTTGGAACAGTGACAAATATTGAGGAAGCAGTAAAGTGGATCAGTTACACTTACCTTTATGTACGGATGAGAGCAAACCCATTAGTATATGGCATCAGTCACAAAGCTTATCAGGTAGAAAATGTGCAGAAAACCTAACTTGCTTTCTGGTTCTGTAATCCTTTCCTGATGGGAGATTAAATATTTGCTCTTGTTGGTTTTCCTGAGATCAGCAACTCTTATATGTTTTGAAAATGTTCAGCATGAAACATGTAAAATAGCATAGTAGTTATTTTTCTGGGACATCGTGGTAGGTGAAGTTTTCAACAGTTAGACCAAATATGTGGAACATGATCAAATTACTCACATTTGTGTATCCTAGATGTGTTTTTTGTTTATCAGTCTTGGCCATCTTTTTAATGTTATGAAAGGTTTACCATGTAGGCCCTGCTGAAAATAACACTACTTTGCATTATGAGGAGAGATAGTCCCTTTCGTTTCAGAATGACCAGGCACAGAAAGAAAAAGAGTATTAGTTATAAAGTTTTGGTGTTAGATTAAGATACGGATCTTGCAATTGTATCAGATTGTAACTAGCAAATTAATAGAGGCAGAGCCCTCCCATCTCTGCCAGAAATAAATAGCAAATAAAGATTCCCCTCATCACTATTTCACAAGGATGGATTCATTCTTAAAGATAAAATCTAAAATGTAATGTCGTTTGGAACAACAGTGGTAGTTATAATCATCTATAATTATATCAATTCTTTTCTTAATTTACCTTGAGGATTTCCTGACTCCTTTTGGGCTCCAAAAGGTAGGGTAGTCTAAACATTATGTCTCCATAAGAGGATCAGATCAACTTAAAAAACATTCTGATTCTAAATGTTCTCAATCAATAGTTTATCTTTATTAATTCCACAATAAAATCCACTAAAACATACCCATTGCTATGTGTTTTTCTGGAGGAGAGGGAAAAATAAGACAAGATCATATTTACCTTCTGTTTATACATTTGTCCATCCATACTTAACATGCAATTCCTGACTGTATTTCAGATGGATCCAAGTTTAGAGAAGCACAGAGAACAGTTGGTGATTGAAGTTGGCAGAAAACTGGATAAAGCCCGGATGATTCGGTTTGAAGAGAGAACAGGATTTTTTTCTTCAACTGATTTAGGCAGAATTGCAAGCCATTACTACATTAAATATAACACAATTGAGGTAATGTTCCCTATAATTTGGTATATTATGAAGCAAAGCATGGCATTATATGTAACAACCTTGTTATCTTTCTTGAGGGAGTAATTTGTAACCGTGTGTCTGATTAGAGGTCTAAAACAGCAGTGTAGAGATAATAATTGTAGATCTACATTATAGTTTGCATTTTGTAATAAAAGAGGATTCTAAAATCACATGATTTATGATTTCATGAAATAATATATAGGAAGCATTTATAATCATAAAAAGTCTATTCGCATGTTTACCTTACCTACATAAGAATATGCACAAACATTAGAAATTGCAATGTACTTCTAAAGAGTGGTGGCTTTTATTTTCTGAATTTCAAAGAGTGAAATATAAGGGAAGATTCTGGGAAGATTCTGTGAATTTTATTCCATTTTTGTTTTATTTTTCAATGGACTTTATATCAGTTCATTTTTGCCCTAGTAATTAATCAATTTCCATTTTAATATGGGTAGCTTAAATTTATTTTTAATATCAATATGTTGGCTGCTATTTTTTTCTTGATGAAAACCCTCTGGAAACTGACATAACAGAGTTCAGTCTGACATTTTAAATTATAGCATATGAAAAATGTGTATTTCTTTTCAAAATTAAATAGAGTGTATGTTTTTTCTAACGGAAATTGCCATTTGCTATGTGATTTGATCCTTCCTATCTTTATTCAATGTCTAGTGGGTGGATGGGAGTGTATTTGTAAATAATTCTTTAAACAGCAGGCTGATATTTCTTGGTTTTGCAGACTTTCAATGAACTCTTTGATGCTCATAAAACAGAAGGTGACATTCTTGCTATTGTTTCTAAAGCCGAAGAATTTGAACAAATCAAGGTTAGAATTTTTCACACTTCTCTTTTAAAAAAACTGCTGTTGTGAGTGTCCTGAAAGAACTTTATGTTATTTATCGAGAAGTGTTTTTAGTCAGAGATGCAGGATTTTTTTTAAAAGAAAAAATCTGAATCAATATTCTTGAAAAATCAAGAATATTTCTGGAAAAAGTTTATATGCAATATTATTCTAATGAATATTTTATCTCAGTGGTGATCCTACCTTTCTCCAACTTCTTCAGCTGCTTTTTAATCAGTCACCAGTCAGGTCAGGTAAATCCATAAAAACCCTGCTTCTCAGTGTTACAGAACAATCACTTGTAAAGCAAATATACTGCATAAAGCTTTGGTACTACTGAACTTGCTTAAAGGTGGAAGATTTTTATTTTATTTTCAGTTGGAATCTCTGTTTTCATGAAATGTGATTTCATGAAATGGTTACATTTCTGAATTAAGCCCATCTATGCATGTTTGATACATATGAGGGATCTATGTATCTTGGGTAATTTAGCACTGAGTTAAACCAGCTACATAGAGTCTGTGTGGGTGTCTGTGTCCCATTCTCATAAAATATATAGAGGGATGTTCATGACATTATTATGAGTACCAGAGTTTCTATTAGGAGAGGCTCCAGAAGATTGATCTTTACATAAAATAAAATAAATAAATGATAAGACACAGTTGTATCAACCAGAGCAGAAAAAAATTATACGTAGTTTTCTGAAATTTTGGCTGAGAGAGCAGCAAAAACGAAAGCCCATCTAGTGGGCATATTTAATTGGTAGGGGGTTTCGCAGCATACCTGCCTTACAGGTAAAAATACAACTCTCTCTCGCCCCTCTCTCCCTCCCTCCCTCCCCCTATCTCTCTCTCTCACACAAACATCAATATTCACTGGATTTGTGACTGTGCTGTGTACTAACTCTTGGATGAATAATAGTTAACAGCGCCAAAAACAAAAATATTGTTCTAGTTTCCAAATCAGCAGAACCTATATTCAAACATTCTCTTTTATTCCTTGTTAGTTTATGTCAAAGCTGAGAGAATTTTTTTAAGGACAAATTTAGTGACAAGCCACAAAATAAAACCAGTTGCAAATTAAAACCTTCAAAGCAGCACACTTGAAAATTATCATGTTTTGTTCCAAATCTGGAAATATCAAAAGGGCCATTTCAAACTAGATTTTTTAATGCACCAAATATTTTTCCTAAAGAAAGTCTTTATGCCAATTTCAGTCTGTGTGTGTGTGTGTGTGTGTGTGTATTTGTTTTTACGGGTACTTACATGTATGGTATTCAGCTTTGTTCGGGTATTTTCCCATGGCATTATAGTTGTACTTTTAAAGTTGTAGAAACTTTTTTGCGGAATCTCATCTGCCATTATCAGGCTTCTGTGTAGTATAATAATGACATGGGAAAATACCCAAACAAAGCTGAATACCATACATATAAATATCTGTGAAAACTTACAGAAACATACATACATACATACATATATATATACATACATACATACATACATACATACATACATACATACATATATATATATATATATCTGCTAGATTTAGTTTTAATTCACTAAAATTTTGATTACTTTGTATCAATAATTGGTATATCCCAGAGTATTACAAAAAAGGTACCTTCTAACAGTATTGTAAGAATGAAAGAATGTGGTAGGGGATCCTTTGTTTTGATTTACTAAGATGTGTTTGGGATTTCATTGACTAGTTTTTCTTGGTTTAGAATTAACAACCACTGCAATTTCCTAAATCTGTTTTGAAATTGGATATATGGTCTGACCAGTAGGCTATGAGATTCTCCTTTCTAATAAGCAAAATTGACATGATAGAAGAACAGAATAGCTACCTCTGATCAAGCCATTGATTGGCCTGATTGACCATTGATTTTTTTTTTCATACTAGAGCTAACAACATGGCCAACATACAAAATGCAATCATTCAGTTGTTAATAAAATTGAGTATCTTTTAAGATGGAAAGATGGGGGGGGGGGGGTGGAAAAAAATGCTGAAAATTATTTATTGTGATTTTTCTTCTTAGCTTTCATATTGCATAAATGGTCAGTGTTTGGGGGAAATGGCCTTCAGATGGTCCCATCAAGTGCGAACATGTACCTTCTTTAAACAAGTTTTAGGCTAAGAACATTTCACAAAATTAAAGAACATGTAAATTCATCTCTGTTTTGCAAGTAAGAATGAGAAATTGGAATACTATGCATAATTCAAAGTGTAGATTTGAATACATCTTTAGTTATATTAAATATTAATTTTATTAACAGTGAAAGACTTAATATCACGAATCATAGTACTTCAGAGTTTAAGCTAAAAACATAATATGCCCCATGCAAACTGTATAATTTTAATGAATGCATTTAAAGTTAATTCAAGTTTGCCCTAATCCAAAAAGACTAGAGGTCGGATAAAAATGGGAAATCTTATCAGGTGAAGAATAGCATGGTCAAAATATTTAATTTGTGAGGTGCATTTCTATCTGTCAGTGGCAATTTTAATAAAAGGTAATGCATAATGAAATATAATTGTGTTGTTATTAAGATTGTTTCAATTAGGCTCCATTAAGTACAGCGCTGGGAGACTTGTTTTTCAGAAACTGTAGAATGTTTTAAAACACATTTATTGAGAGATAATTGACATTTAATTTGCATGTGGAAGATTTAACAAGTTGCACCAGCCTTTTCAAAGTTCATTAATTTGTATTTCAGGTAAGAGAGGAAGAAATAGAAGAGTTGGAAGCCTTGCTGAGCAATTTCTGTGAACTTGCTGCACCTGGTGGTGTGGAGAACAGTTATGGGAAAATAAATATCCTTCTGCAAACATACGTTAGCCGAGGAGAGATGGATAGCTTTTCCCTAATTTCAGATTCTGCTTATGTTGCACAGGTAAAATTTAGTTCTTCCTCCTACCATTGACTTATCTAAGATATATAGAAAGCCAGAAGTTTGTATGTTTTTGTCCACATTCAATTGTCAAGCAATGTAGAACTGGAAACTGGAAGTAGTATTTTTTGTTTTTAAAAGCTACAGGTTTCCAACATAGGATCTTTTTTATATCGACTTTGCATCCCAAGATACTTGTCTGCCTCTCATGAAATCTGTCAGTGCTGCAAAGAGTATGTTCCCATAATTCAGTAATCTTGCTGATTCTGAATATTATTTTTTAGAAGTAAGAATTATAAAATATACCCAATGATTATTTCAGTGGCTACCCAGGTTATTTTTATTATTATTATTGAGTCCTCTTTCTGTTTCAAAGTGATATATCAAGATAAAAAAGGCATTAGTGAACAAATGCAACCCAAATTGTTGTGTTTACTGGCAAATGAAAAAAGAATTACCTGGTGCCAACTAGCATCTGAAAATGTCATACAGAACAAAGTTATGTGGGAAAATGTGAAACTCCCAGTTACATCTTTCTGTTGGAATTTACACAATGTGAGTTCCATAACAAAGAAGGTCCCAAATGCTAGCTAGCATTGTGATTATCTGATTCAAGCCAGTGAACATAATAGTGGCAATGGAATAGACATAATATAATGTGCTACCATTGTTTTATTTGACAGAATGCCGCACGTATTGTTCGAGCTCTTTTTGAAATATCCCTTCGTAAGCGATGGCCGGCAATGACATACCGACTGCTAAATCTCAGCAAGGTTATTGACAAGCGACTGTGGGGTTGGGTCAGCCCTTTGCGGCAGTTCACTGTCCTGCCGCCACCAGTCCTTACTAAACTGGAACAGAAGAATCTCACCATTGATAAGTTGAAGGACATGAGGAAAGATGAAATAGGTAAGATGCCAGGGGAAAATGAATGCATCTCAATATTTAACCCTCTGAGGGGTCCTTATTGCTCTCTGAGCTTGCTTGTTTTCTTGCAGATGTTTCATTACCCTAATTAGGTAACATAATCAGTGCTAGTATAAGGAGTGCTGTTTGCTGTCAGTTTATATTCTGGTGTCTTGCCTATCTGTATGGGTGTGGGTGGTCTTCGGGATTCTTTGGTTGGGCTGTTTATTAATGGCTCTTTGGCAGTTTCTTGATTGGGGTATTGCTTACTTGATTGTTGACCTTGGAGCTAATATATGCTGATTCTGAGTGCTGATCAGCCCCATCAATAGATACCAGGAATTTCATTTCTGCAGCCCTGTCTATGTCTGTTGAACTTTACAAAACATTAGTTTATTTCAGTGCTGCTCATTTTAGTTATAAAGTTCCCTGTTTTATCTGAGCTCAGAATAAAAGCTTTTGGCATAAAAATAATTCATACCAGAAGTGGTATTCAGCAGGTTCTGACCAGTTCTGGAGAGCCAGTAGCCGAAATTTTGAATAGTTTGGAGAACCTGACTGGCCGTGCCCCCATCTATTATCTGCCTCCCGAGTCCCAGCTGATTGGCTGGATCTTCTTTTGTTGCCCTGAACAGGAGAATGGAGCTGCAAAGCAGGTTAGTGGGGTGGGGAGGGAATGGGGTTTTACAGTATCCTTCCCCTGGAGTGGGGTGGGAATAGAGATTTTACAGTATCCTTCCCCTGCCACACCCACCAAGTAACACCACACCCACCAAGCCATGCCCACAGAACCGGTAGTAAAAAAATTTGAATCCCACTACTGATTCATGCAATCTTTTCATGCAAATATGGTGATTAAGATCTGCATGAGACTTTGGATAATAATTGCCAATAGTAGAGAGTCATGGGATTAGAGGGACTTATGGTTTTTGTTATCAGTTTGATGGCCTCCTTGCCAGGGCCTGGAATCCTCATGGTGTGTATCTGCTGCTCTTCTTTGGAGTTCTGTTACAAAACTGGCTCCTTTTCCCAGAGACTAAGAAGAAAATAGCAATTCTATATCTCAAAATTTTTTAAAATATCCTTGCCTAGGATGTTTTTTTAGTCAAAATTAATTCACTAGCAACGCCCTTCAGAAATATTATATTTTGTGTATGTGACATAAGGTATCTTGGAATTCTAAAAATTCAGTTAAAGCATCCAGCTTTCAGTAAGGTCCAATTTTATATTTAGGAAAATACATAATGGATTTTATGTCCAAGGACCGTATTTCTAAGTAAAAAAAAAAGACTGGTATTAATCAAAATAGTTAAGAAGTATTTAATCAGCCACTTACTGTTTAAAAATCATTTTCTGAGCAACAAATAAAAATTCAAGTTAAATGTTATCAAGATCTGCTTATCCAGCAAGAATTCTCCTTGATTTGCTTCCCCATGTCGGGGAAGACTGGTCAGGATAACAATCAGATAAAGCCTTGAAACTATGACAAACAAGTAATAAAGTACCTTTGCCTTTTCTTGCTTTAGATATTTCTAACATTATTTTGTTTCAAATTTCATATTATTTTGCAGGTCATATGCTCCATCATGTAAATATTGGATTAAAGGTCAAACAGTGCGTTCAGCAAATTCCCTCTATCTCAGTGGAAGCCACAATCCAGCCAATTACTCGTACTGTACTGAGAGTTAGGTTAAATATCATCCCTGATTTCAAGTGGAATGATCAGGTAAGAATATCTAGAATATAAGTCTGCAGGACATGTTGAGAATGTAAGCTCATCTAGATGTAACTTACAGGATATATAACAATAGGGCTGGAAAGGATTTTGAAAACACTGCTGTTTCTCCTTACCTCTTTAAAACCTTCAGATATGTTCTAAATAAACAATAGAATATGTTTCTTAACTGTACTATAACTCAGCAGCTTCAGTAACCTTGGAAGTACAATGGAAATTATGGCTCCCCATACTAGCTATCTTTAGCTATGCGTATTAGTTTATCCAGGTTAACATGTTGAAGCCTGATCCCATATCCCTACTCCACTTATAACCTTTGTACAAGAAAAGGTGTATCTCTCACCTTCTCCATCTTCAGATTTACTCTTTCACTGAAGTTTATAAATAGGACTAGATTGTTGCCTATTATCATATGTGCCTTTTAAACAGCCTTGTGATACAATCTGAACTTAAGGTTCATAATTTCATAATAAGCTGAATTCCACATAGTTCAGCTTTTATAATAAGTATACAAGAAAATGAACCTATTAGTCCTTTTGTGGGTGAAGGCATATAAGTAGAAATAAGACCCCTTTCTTTCTATATTATAAGGGTTCAAATGTACCTCATGATGCTTTGGTCAGTAAACTGTCTTTCATATATCAAAATGATTTGTTCACAGATTTAGTATGATCTATTCCTCAGCCTCAGGATATTTTATTATTGACATGGTTGATTGTTGATTGTTTTTGTCATTTTAACTAGCCTCACAAAGGAAAAGAATATCAGACTCATCATTTAGATTAATGGGGTGCCATATGAGCCTAGTGTAATAAATAAATAAAATGAGGAAATTTTAAGAGAACACATATATTACATTGCTTATTTACTTTGCCTCATAGGTGCATGGAACAGGTGGAGAGCCCTGGTGGATTTGGGTCGAAGATCCCACCAATGATCACATTTATCATTCAGAATATTTTATTATTCAAAAAAAGCAGGTAAATTTTATAAGCTAGTTTCCTAAACACTCTTATATTTCATATTTACTTTTATATATTTATTTACAGTGCTTTGAAAAAATAGAAAAGAAACAACCCCATGCATACTATATCACACTAAAATACTAAGTAAAAAAAAAATTAAAAATATACCTTATATATTTTATACTTATTAATAGTTATTGGTTTACTAATTATTATACTAGTATAACATGATCGTACAAACTGTATTGTAAAATATCACAAAACATCCACCATAGTAATGTACATTTCTGCATCATGGCAGGAGTAGCCAACACTTCAGCAGCTGCCTTAAGATACAGTAGTCAAAAAAACTGGAATCTCCAATAAAGCCCCAACAGTGGGTTCATGTCCTTCAAAATGATAAATGGTATAAAGAGATCTGAGATTCTTTTGTACATGTTTGAACTATTCCAGAAATATCCACCATAAAAATTCTTAAGCTTCTGATAGAGATATATAATAGATTTTAATTGTATCATGATTTTAATTCTGTCATGACAGCAATTCAGCACCCAAAGTGTCTAGTTCATATGGATCCATTAGAACAGGCTATCCCCAATCCCCAGTCAGCCATTTGGAACCACTCGCACATGAAATTCCATTTGCACAAGTAGCAGGCACATGCACTCGCTGCTTGTGCAAATAGAGCTGCTTGCAGCATGCCTGCCACTCACACAGAATCATTCCTTCTTCCATCTACCACCAGGCCGCCAAGCCAGAAAGATTGGGAGCTGCTGCATTAGAAATGCCTAAGTTGAAGATACTGCCACTGTTATGAATTAGGAAGACCAAATTCAATTTGGTCAGTCTTTAAGACAATCATACATACCAGTAGATTCAAAGCCATGATTCATCTTCCGCCCAAATTGTTCACCAATTTTTAAAACAGAATTTTTTCGCAGTATTTATGAGTCTCATTATCAAAACTGAGGCTACTTTTTTCCTTACCCGTGTTTCATTTCCTTATTTATAGTACATCTATATAAGAAAATAGACTATCACGTTAACCACTTGAGGAGAAAATAATTGTTCATTTTTTTCAACCTTAGGTCATTGCAAAAGAAACTCAACTGTTAGTATTTACAATCCCAATTTTTGAACCATTGCCTTCTCAATACTATATCCGGGCTGTCTCTGACAGATGGCTAGGAGCTGAGGCTGTGTGCATTATTAATTTCCAGCATCTGATTCTGCCAGAGAGACATCCACCTCATACAGGTAACATTGTATCAAGAACTGCATTCCTGCATAATTATAAAGAATTTATTTCTTGAATTGTTTACAAGTATTAAACATTGAAGTGTTGGTTTTTTACTTCTACTTGTAGTTTCATTTTCATTGGTGCATAGGCTTTTTGCATTAAAAACAGTGGCACATGAACTTGTTCGCCAAAGACCTATAACCAGTATGGCTTTTGTTGTGGTGACCTCTATTATCATTTAGCCTAGCTCATTTGCAATTCAGCTTAGAGAATGCTTTCAGAAATATTCATCTCATGTGATATGTGCAGGATTCTTTTTAAGCATGTGTAAATTCATATGTGTATCTGCTGTATTTGGCATTGTTGCTCTGTATCTAATCTGTCTGGCTAAACATGTGTACCTATTTATCTAATTGACTGATCAATGAATACTATTCAAAAGAAGCAAAAAAAAACCATTTACACATCAGCAAATAGGAGACTTTGAGGATTTATGGTAATTGACTGTTGTTCCCATCTGGTTCCTCTGAAACAATGAGGTGTAGAGAGGTCCTGCTAGACAAAGATAAAGGAAAAGGACTTCCCTCCTTCCCCCCCCCCCCCCAGATCCCAAGAAATCACAGCATTAGCAGGGGATGATGAAAGAGTTCTGAAGTATCTATGAAAACTATGTTAAGAATATCAAGGCTTCAACCTCCACAAATTTTATGGCTCTCCAGCCATACCTTACTGCAAAGCACCCTGAAAGGGGTATTGAAATCTTGAGCCAAACCAAACTTCAAAGAAAGCATCTGTGTAACAGAATCGTCACAGTTCTCTGCTAATTTAATAAGAGTCAGGCTATATACATGCTCCAACCTCTGTATGCCAAACTTCTCACGTGTTTGACGAAGAAAGACCTCCAAATGTAATACTGGAAAAATACTTTTTTTAAAAAAATCTAGTTATTATTAAAAACTTAACACAAAGATGTAGATGCATATAGTTCTGGTTGAATCTGTATGGTTTTATATGTTAATGTGTCATGTCTCTTGTTGCATAATCTTAATTAACTGCCTTTACTCAAAACTGCCCTTTGAATTCCCCCCTGTGGCAGAAATATCACATTGAAATTACTAGCAGTGCTACTATTACTGTTATTGTATTTAATACCATCTTTTCAGGGTTTTAAATATAATTTCTAACACTTTAATTTGGTCTTCCCTGAAGATTGACAACCAGTTAGAGCTATGTGTGCAATGTGTTGTTGGTTCACAAACTATAGTTCAATCAGGGTTGAACTATATTCAACCCTGATTGAAAGTTGCTTTAAAGGCCAGGCATATAATAATCCAATCTAAATGTATGGTATAATGGTATTATTTACCACAGCAACATTGCTTTCTTTAAGCTGACAAATTGGCTATTGAAGGGACACCAATTTGCATAATTGACCCTTTGTGGAATATATAGTTTATTATCTATTTGTTCATCAATGTAATGTTCATCACAATGTAAACAAGATGTTGAGACTCCAGAAAGAATTCAGAGAAAAGCAACAGAGATGATTAATCGACTGGAGGCTAAAACATATAAAGAACTGGGTATGTCTAGTTTGATGAAAAGAAGGAGTAGGGGTGACATGATAGCAGTGTTCTAATATCTCAGGGGCTGTCATAAAAAAGTGGGAGTCAAGCTATTCTCCAAAGCACCTGAGGGCAGGACAAGGAGCAATGGGTGGAAATTAATCAAGGAGAGAAGCAACTTAGAACTAAGGAGAAATTTCCTGACAGAACAATTAATTAATGGAACAACTTGCCTCCAGAGGTTGTGAAGGCTCAACACTGGAAGTTTTTAAGAAGAGATTGGATAACTATTTGTCTGAAGTAGTGTCGGGTTCCCTGCCTAAGCAGGGGTTGGACTAGAAGACCTCCAAGATCCCTTTGAACTGTTATTCTAGTCTATCCATTTCCAGTCTTTAGCTAGGACAAAAGATTTTTTTTTACCCATAAAAGCCCTGGTCAGGTACTGTCCTCACATATAAATCCAAACAGAAGGATGGTGAGTTCTTTACCTCTCTTAACAGTCCTTATAAGGTTACTGAAGAATTGTTCTCCATAAATCCTGTGCACACTTAAAAAATGCTTATGGTACATTCCCATGTATTCCAAAGTACTTCTTCCTGATAATTTCCAAAGCATGTTCCTCTTTTTGGAGTTTGGGTTGGATTTTGGTCCCTTTCATAAAAAGAAGTAGATCTTCCATTCAGAGAAGAGGCATATCATCTGTTTATTTTTATGATAAGTATATTTTGCATTTTGTTGTATGGTCTGATAAATGTGGTTGACTTAATAAGATTAAATGAAAGAGATGGTAAAATCTGTCCTTGTGTCATTCTTGATTAAAGTAAACTACTTAAAATTTTTACAATTTTTATAAATATATGCATCATATCTAAGAAACTGGATCAGTTTACAAATTAAATTGATCCTGCTTTTCAAGTATGATATTGTATTGGAATAATAACTCAGGAAATTAAAAAAAAATCTAAAACAAATTTCCCATTTTATGTTCTATTTAATTAAACAGGCCTTCGGTATTAGTAGAATACTACAAAGCCAACACAAAGGCAAAATAAAATCAAATAAACAGATTAATAGCTACTAAATAAAATGTCTAAGAAAAATAAGGTATTTCATTTATATAATTTTTAATTCCAGAACTGCTTGTTCTCTCTTCAAACACCTCAAAAATGCACACATACCCTCTTCTCTTGTATGCATGTAGTAAAAACAACCAGAAAGAAGAAAACTTGATAGCAATAGCACTTAGACTTAAATATCACTTCGTAGTGCTTTACAGCCCTCTCTAAGCAGTTTTACAGAGTCGTCATATTGCCTCCAACAGGAACCTTGAGGAACAAGAGAAAAAACTTACATGTCTGAATATGTTCCTCCCAAACATTTTTAAAAAAAAATCTTTTTGAGAACTCGGGAATGTCTTGTTTGAGACGATCACTTAGATTACACTTCTGTTCCAACTACAATTTTCTTTGATTTGACTGTTATCTTGATAATGGCTCTTCCTCTTGTTCATCAAGGTTATTCCTTCTGCCCATTACAGATGGGCATTACAAATTACTTAAGCAGTGAAGAGGAGGAGGAGTACTGGTAAGGAAAGAAAAATGTGGAGAAATGAGGTTACAGTAAAAAATAATTGAAGGAAAGAAAAGAGAGAGAAAACTTTATATTAAAATTTACAACATAAGCAGCCCTTCCCAAGCAATAGCTAATCTGCAAAAGTATCTCAGGTTTGGAGATCTGGAGAAGTCTCACTTCCCCATTTTTTACTTTCAACTCAGTATTGACTCCTGGCAACTTCCTGGACAATCCCCTCAATGTTCTTAGCAAGATTTTGGAAGTGTTTGCCATTGCCTGCTTCCTTATATTGAGAATCCCAAGGTTACTCAGCTATCTTTGTGCCTGAGGCAAGACTAGAATCTTATGCCTTTCACCATACCACTAAACTGGCTTTCAAGAATGAACAAAGCTAGAAAATTATATCCTCACGTTCATGTACATGAATCTTGTATGATGTTTATTGGGATTTTCATAAATGTTTTGTATTAATTAATATTTATTCAAATTTTAGAATTACTGGACCTCCAGCCTTTACCCATCACAGCTTTAGGATACCCCAAATATGAAGGTCTCTACAAATTTACTCATTTCAACCCAGTTCAGACTCAGATATTCTATACATTATATCACACTGATAGTAATGTACTACTTGGAGCTCCTACTGGTTCAGGAAAGACAGTTGCAGCAGAATTAGCTATCTTCAGAATTTTCAATAATTATCCCACTACAAAGGTTTGCAATACATTTTTTTCTCTGAGAAATGTTTGATTTCTGTAATATGGTTTTCATAAGGACTAAATGTATCTGATAAATGGACTCTAATATTACATGAGGCTTACTTTTTATCTGAGGTTGTGGGCTTAATGAAAAATTCCAGAGTGAAAAAATCCTGCTTAAAATGAAGGATGGGGGAATTCTTTCTACTAAAAATAAAATTATATGACTGTTGGAAATAGAAAGACAGACATGAAATCCAAATAGCTAAAATGTGTTAGGGGGAAAAAGTGCAAAAATAAATACAAATGTATTAAAAGTAGGCTTTCTAGACAATAAAAGATTTACCTGGTATCAGAAAAGCAGTTTTTATACTTTAATTTCACTTGGATTTAATTGCTTTGAAGAATGAAATAACATTTTCAATATTATCAGTTGTAGTTTAATATCAGTAATAATGAAGCTTTAAATACAGGCCCTGAAATCTAAATGAACAATTACTATTTATTGTAGTGATTTTGTATACTTTAATCTGCTTCTCTTGACTTGTTTTATAGGCAGTATATATTGCACCCCTTAAAGCACTGGTGCGGGAAAGAATTGAAGACTGGAAAATTAGGATTGAAGAAAAGCTTGGTAAAAAGTAAGCTTTTTAAAAGAATTTACATAACCAACAGAGATGGGAAGGTTTATTTTCTTGATACCTGCTTGCTGCAATCTTGAAAACTTTCACATAATACATAAATATTGACATGTATAGATTTAATATATTTGTGAATATTCCTTACCATAATATCACAAACAGTCCATGAAATCTGATAACTCTTTTCTTTAGAATATTTCTTCCTTAATATATATAGGTATATGAGTCTAGTTTAATAAAAGCTCTCTGTGTTATTGATTTAGCCTCTGTTTGAAATCTGTACATGAAACAGTTCCAAATATTTCTAGATATTTTGCATTTTGCTGTCGCTTTGAAAAAATATTTATGTGCATCATGACTTGGATAGAAAATTAGGCAAACTTTTCTCTCCTAGAGCATGGATTTTCTTTAACCTCTGTGTTGCCATCTTTCCCTTCTAATTACAGTCTAGCACTTGCCTGTGAAAGGAATTATATTAATTAGGATGACAACACACTCCTCTTTTGGGGAGTGGGGGTGGAATATGTATCAGATGTAAACACAATATCAGGAAAGTTGTTGTGGTGTCACCCTTATGTTGAAAGAGAATACTGTTATTCCTCATGTGCCTGTTCACGTTCAGGACTAAATCACCATATACAAAGTGATAAAAGTGTGTGTTCTAATACTTCACGATGACCACGTAATGTCTTATACAGGGTTGTAGAGTTGACAGGGGATGTAACTCCTGACATGAGATCCATTGCCCAAGCTGATCTTATTGTTACTACACCAGAGAAATGGGATGGAGTCAGCCGAAGCTGGCAGAATAGAAGTTATGTCCAAAAGGTTTCTGTCCTCATCATAGATGAGATTCATCTGCTAGGTAGGAATTGCTTTTATCTTTATCGTCATTGGAACTGAAATGTGTTGGCTGCACCTATCTATATCTGTATATCTATATCTTCTTTGTATGTTTTCCTAGGGGATGAGAGAGGGCCTGTCCTAGAAGTTATTGTGTCTCGGACTAATTTCATCTCGTCTCACACAGAGAAGCCTGTCAGAGTAGTTGGTCTATCAACAGCGTTAGCCAATGCCAAGGATCTAGCTGATTGGCTAAATATTAATCAAGTATGTAAATGCTGTTTACAGTTGAAGCTCTGAACGCTATCTTTAAAATATTTACAGTCTTAAGCATGGGGAAAAAAATAACCTTATTTATCTCTTTAGATGGGGCTATTCAACTTTAGGCCATCCGTGCGTCCAGTTCCATTGGAAGTTCATATACAAGGTTTCCCAGGCCAGCATTATTGTCCTCGCATGGCTAGCATGAACAAACCAGCCTTTCAGGGTATGCAGCTTTAGCTATTTCTTTTGCCTCATATGATTGGCAGACACATTTATAATACATTTCTTGTATTTTATTTGTATCTTTAAAGAATGTCTTTTTAATAACATGGATTATGTGGGGGCCCTATACATTTAGAGAGCTTAACAGCACAGAGTGCAACTGAAATATATTTCAGACAGAATAATTATTGTTACCATTTGACACCGTGAAAATATTTTCCTATTAGTGTGTTGTGATTTACAACATGTAAATCATTCTCAGTGTTAATTCACTAGAAGTTTTGCTCCTAATGAAATCTTTAAAAAAATGTAAACAGAAATTGGACATCAACCTAAGCTTGCATAATTCTAATTTCACAGCATAGCCATAAACTTCAGAAATGTAAGTGTATCCAGAGTTGTCTCTGTTTCAACTTTTTATTCTTATACTGGAAAGGATAAATTTAAGAACCACCCTCATATTTTATTAAAACATGTACTGTATGGATTCCATAAGGAATATTTATTATATCAATTAAAAAGAAGTCCCCAAATAAATTTTGGATTGTGAACTGCTGTGGATTGTGAGGAAGTAGTTGTGAGGTGGCTTTTTAACTGATCTAATTAGCCTTATGACAGAAGCGAAGTATTGATTGGAGACTAGAGACCAATCTTGGCAGTTCAGATTATTTACACCTCAAAGAAGAGCATTGTGTAAAAACACTAATGAACTATAAATCTGTCCAGCCACACCTGTTCCTGAAACAACAAAAATGCATTATCTGTCAAGCTTTCTATCAGGACATAGATGTATTGATTTCTATATGAAGTAGCCTGCATTACTGCACTCTAACCTATGTGCCACCGTGGCTCTTACTGGGGTTAATACTTCTGTGTTTTAATCAAATTACTTTAGCAGTATAATTTAAGGAACATTTTTGTTTCCATATGTTTGATAGAATATAGATATATACGTGTCAACAGCTGCCATTATAAATTTTATTTCTCAACCCATACAATTGTACTAACAGCTGGAACTTTTCATTGTGTGCATTTTTTAAAATGACATTTTGACTACTTTCCTCTTTTGCTGTATTAACTGTTAAATCCCCATTCTTCCCTCATTCCAAGAAAGTTGACTTTGCTATAAATTTAGATTTTTGAAATAATTTAAAAGAAAAAATATAATTAATTTATAATTCATAACAACCATTGACACTATGAGAAGAAACTGCTGAAAGAGATACTAGAATGAGAAATTGCATTCCATTATATGATTTTTCTTTTGTATTTTAACAGCCATTAGAAGTCATTCTCCAGCCAAGCCAGTTCTTATCTTTGTATCATCCAGACGACAAACAAGACTTACAGCTTTGGAGCTCATTGCATTTTTGGCAACTGAAGATGATCCAAAACAATGGCTAAATATGGATGAAAGAGAGGTAAATTTTGTATTATGCAGTTTGATTCTCAGCAGCTCAAGGTTGACTCAGCCTTCCATCCTTCTGAGGTCGGTAAAATGAGGACCCAGATTGTTGGGGGGAATATGTTGAGGCTGTAAACTGCTTAGAGAGGGCTGAAAAGCACTGCGTAGTGGTATGTAAGTCTGTGCTATTGCTATTACTTGAATTAAGTGAATTAAATTTGAAATTTCTATTAAAAAATTAGAATTTGGTGGCTGTGATCATGTTTTTGTTTTGCATTTTTGTACCACTTTTATGACATAAAGTTGGCATACGCGATACTTTTGATGCATTAGTTGAGAATGGGCTTCAGGGTTTCATGTTCCTTTAATTATTCCTTGATCTCTTCTTTCAGTTCCCACAACTGCATGTTTCATTATTACCAAAGGAGAGTTTACTTCTATAAAAGGAGTTATAACCAGTGTTTAGAGAACACTATTTGCTTTTCAAGAGCAAAAAGCTGGAAAGATATATGCTGTCTTGATTCCTTAGGCATTATCCAATAGTATTGCATTCATGTCTGCATGCATGCTTGAAATAAGCTGTGACTTGTGTGGTTCACGTCAGATATAACATCTTTTTTATCTGTGTTTTTAAAACCATGAACCATTATCTTTGGTGTTTTCAAGATCTCACGGTAAGTGAGTGCGGTATCTGCTATCCCGCATCAGATGGGCGTCTCATGATAGGGAGCGAAGGAGAGAGAAACGACAGGAGACGAAGTTCCTCGCGATGAGTGCGCCCAGAATGGCTGGGTACAAGCTCTTTTATTATGCTCATTCAAAAGGGGGTGATTGTTTATTCAGAACCTAGGTTAAGCCTAGGTCAGACGGAATATACAAATTTAACAATGACTCAAACAACAGCAGGATATCAGGACAAAC